>CM035437.1:59111660-59124160 GCA_020310875.1 Ceratopteris richardii | reverse complement strand
TGATCTTCTATCATCTGGATTACCTGCCCAATCTGCATCACTATAAATTTTGATATTTGTATCTGAGGTAAACCCATAATACAAACCTTCATTGAGTGTACCCTTAATGTACCTCAACACTCTTTGACCTGCAATCCAATGTTCTTTTCTAGGACAATGCATGAATTGAGACAAAACTCCTACTGCATATGATAAATCAGGTCTAGTTAGAGTAGCATAGATAAGACTACCAACCAAACTCTGATATTGTCTCATGTCCTTGAATTCTTCACCTCCAAACTTACTCAATTTGTGATTCACCTCCATTGGTGTAGGTGCTACCCTGCAATCATCCATTTTAAACTTGATTAACAAGTTCTTCAAATACCTTTCTTGGGTCACAAATACTCCATGTTGAGTATATGTAATCTCCATGCCCAAGAAGTATGACAAGTCTCCCAAGTCACTTATCTTGAACTCCTTTTCCATTTGCCTCTTGAGTCTTTGTATTCCTTCTTCATCTGTGCATGTAAGGATTATATCATCAACATATATGCACATGTATATGAAACCATTATCACTTGCTTTGACAAGCAAGCTACTATCTGCTTTAGACACCTGGAATCCAAGTTCTTTTAGGAACTTCACAAGTCTATAGTTCCATGCCCTTGGGGCTTGCTTCAAGCCATACAAAGCTCTCTTGAGCTTGCACACATGACCTGGATACCTTTTATCTCTGAACCCTTGAGGTTGCTCCATGAACACATCATCTGAAATATAACCATTCAAAAAAGCATTTTTCACATCAAGTTGACATAACTTCCAACCTTTACATGCAGCAATAGCAATAAGTGTCCTGATGGTTGTCATCTTTGCCACAGGACTATAAGTCTCATCATAGTCAACACCATAAGTCTGAGCAAACCCTTTGACAACAAGTCTAGCTTTATATCTAGACACACTTCCATCTGCAAATCTCTTGGTCTTGTAAACCCACTTGCATCCAATAATCTTCTCACTATTTGGTTTAGGAACCAAATCCCAAGTTTGATTCTCTAATAGTGCATCATATTCTTCCTGCATAGCACTCTCCCATTTTTCCTTACCTTTTGCCTCTTCATATGTAGAAGGGTCTTCATCTGTCTTCACCATGTAAGCATAGTCTTTTGTAGCCAAAAATGAAGTATCATAACTATACCTTGTAGGTTGCCACCTATTTCTTGATGACCTCTTGAGTTCTCCATTCCTTGAGGTTTCTGGCTCTTCACATTCAGGATCAAATCTTGGTGTCTCTTCCACTTCAACCTGCACTTCATTATTCTCTTGCTCATCAAATATCTGAACTTTTGATTTACCTTTTCTTTGACTCACTTCTTCTTCATCACCTGTATTGATATTGATTGTACTTGCATACCAAGTACTTTGTTCATCAAATGTAACATCTTTAGAAACCATAAATTGCCTTGTAGATGGACTCCACAATCTATAGCCCATCTGCTTATCATCATAACCAATGAAAACATATTTTTCAGCTTTAGGCTCCAACTTATGTCTTAATTGTGATGGCATATATGCATATGCCACATTTCCAAAAACTCTGCAATGATCCAAGGTAGGTCTCTTACCCCACCAAGCCTCATATGGTGTCATACCCTGCAAGGCTTTACATGGTAACCTATTTACCAAATAAGTGGCTGTATTTACAGCCTCAGCCCACAAATAATTAGGGCAATTTTTCTCCTTCATCATGGATCTTGCAAACTCAACAAGTGTTCTATTTCTCCTTTCTGCAACACCATTTTGTTGAGGAGAGTACCTGCAAGTAACTTCCCTTTTTATACCTGCATTCCATAAGTAATCACTCAACTCATTAGAGAAATACTCTCCCCCTCCATCTGACCTTAGTCTTTTCAACTTATGACCTGTAATTCTTTCTGCATATGCATGATAGTGCTTAAATGTATTAAACACTTCTGACTTATCTTTGATCACATAGATAGTGATCCATCTAGTAGCATCATCAACATAAATCACATAATATCTTGATCCATTTATACTAAAATCCTTTGATGGTCCCCACACATCTGTGTGTACCAATTCAAGCTTCTCTGAGTACATAAAACCATGCTTGGAGTAGGAAAGCTTATGAGCCTTACCTAATTGACATGCCTCACATTTGTATGTCATATGTTGACCTGCAACATTAGGCAATCCAAGCACTGAACCATTGTTAACCATATCTTTAATACCTCTTTCATTGAAATGTCCAAGCCTCTTGTGCCAGAGATCTAACTCAGAGATCTTATGTCCATATGTGAACATAGCATGACCAATATTGCCTTGAATCTTCAATGTAAATAATCTTCCTTCCTTTTTCCCTGAAACAATCTGTTTATACCCTTGGCTAGGGTCTTCCACATATACTCCATCATTAGTGAACCTTACTTCATATCCCTTTTCAACAATTTGTCCTACACTTATCAAATTCTTAGGGATTGTAGGAACATACAAGACCTTACTCAATAAGGTGCTTCCATCTTTGGCCTTCACTGATCCAATTGACTTCACATTGTGTTTTGTGTTGTCACCTGTCTGAACAACATGATTAAAAACATTATTCTCCAAGTTAGTCATCAAGGATATATTACCACTCAGGTGATTGCTACATCCTAAGTCAATGTAGAAAACTCTTTGATCTTCACTCTGCCTTTCACAAGTTGCATTCATTATCAATGTTGAATCCTCCTTTTGATATGAAGCATAATTGTAGTAGGTGTTGTTATATTGTTGACTTTGGAATCCTCTACCTGCATTTCTTCCAAAGTAATTCCTTCCACCTCTACCTCTGAAATTACCTCTTTGATTTCTGCCACCTCTTCCTCTTGAATTATAATTTTGATTGTATCCACCATTATTTTGATTATTATGCCAACAATCATTAGCTAAGTGATTTGTCTTACCACAAATCCAGCAAGCTTTGCCTCCATCTTTATTGTTTCTGCCTCTTCCTCTACCTTTGCCACCTCCTTTTCCTCTTAGGAAGTTGGCTTGACTAGTTGTCCCTTCATCTTCATTTACTTGTTGCTTTCCTTTGCTATTCTTCTTCTTGTCCTTTGAGTACATTGCATGACCTGCACTCTTGTCACCATCTCCTTTAACATCCTGCTCAAATGTTAGCATATGACCTAGCAATTGATTTAAATCAGGAGTGAAATGGTCAAGTGATAATTCTGTAGACAAAATGAATGGCTTCCATTTGTCATCACCTCTCAATCCTGTAAGGATTTGCCTTACCAACTTATCTTCCTCAATGTCTTCATCAACAGCTCCCAAAGCATCTGCAATATCTTTCATCCTTGTCACATAGTCTGAGATGGATTGAGAAGCCTTCTTCTTGAAGGTAGTAAACTCTGCCCATAAGGATGCCTTCCTTGACTTTGTAGTATTCTGGAAATGCTCCTCCAAAGCATTCCAAATGTCAGTTGAACTTTCAAGACCTCGAATATGAGGTAACAAGTAATCATTGACTCCCATATAGATAATGCTCCTAGCTTGAGCATCTTTCTTCGTCCAATTTTTCAAATCTGCTAACTCTTCCCTAGTTGGAACACTAGGATCTCTGAACTGTGGCTTCTCTTCTTCTCCTGTGATGTAACCAATTAAATCTTTGCTCATAAGATGAGCTTCCATCCTCATTGACCATGCAGGATAGTTTTCTCTATCCAATTTCTCTATCTGAAGAGAATCTCCCATCTTGTGTCCACCTATGTATTGAAATCTTCAAGCTTTACAAACAATGTATGTACCTTTACTTCGAATTAGACTCCTTTTGTCCTTCTTGATGTCGTATGGTCTCCTCCTCAAGCTTTGCCTTCAAACTTTCACCTTTTAGTTCTTCAATTGTTGAATTTTCTTGAATCTGCAGCAGTCGAGACCTTCCTTTCCTTGATTTGATGTCTCCTGCTCTGATACCACTGATGGAGAGTGTTAATCTCCAAAAGGACAACCTACTCTTGTGATTAGAGCACCTCTATACCAAGAGTAAGTCAAAACATCCACTAATTTAGAGGATCAATTACTAAATATCAAGGAATTGACAAATCTGTGAAGAAGATGAAACACAGAAAAGTCTGCTGCACAATTTCTTCACATTGACCTATCAAACATGTAAAGTTTTTGATTAAATTTTGTATGAAGTATCTCCTAGAGATTGTGCACCTCCTCCAAGTTGAATTACTTCAAAAGCTTTAGTATAACTTGAGAAATAAACTTCACAAGTTACCTATGTCTGAAACTATCATTCAGAACAGTCGATTTTACACCTGTAACTTTTAAGACTTGGTTCTCCTTGAATAGAACCCGTTTAAGCAAATGCTTCTAGCCATGAGTAGGTTATCTTCCAACTTGAAGATTAAGTCCTCACTCATGCAAAACTTTAAACTGTGCTGGGAGAAATGATCAAAACATTGAGTTCGAAATCTGCGCCTATTTTAGGAACTTGTGAACACACTTCACATATGAATGTTCCTACACTTAATTCTCTAAGCCTGATTACAAATGGAAGCTAAAACTTTGTACAGAGGTCAAGCAACTCTAGACTTAGACTTGTACAAAAGCATTTCACAATTGATCTACTGTAGAAGGAGAAGACACAGAAACATCGGGCGCAATATTTTCGATTACTCAGGAAAAATTACAGTTGAGTGATGAGAGAAAACTCAACTAACTTTTTCATGTATCTCATGACATCTATCTTCCTCATTCTTGACTTCTAACTATTGTTACATATGCTCTCATACTTGCCCCGACTTTTCTCAAAGTATTTATAGATAAATTTGTACAAGATTCTTACTAAACAAAGATCTAAGTCAGCTATGACTATACTAATGTACATATGTGTACACTTCTCTTATCCTCTGAATGCAATCTTCTTTCAAACTTCAAGAATTGATTCTTCCTTCATCATTTAATCTTCCAAGCCTTCAATTGGTGATTGGTCTGCACCAACAACAACGATAGATAGATAGATAGATAGATAGATAGATAGATAGATAGATAGATAGATAGATAGATAGATAGATAGATAGATAGATAGATAGATAGATAGATAGATAGATAGATAGATAGATAGATAGATAGATAGATAGATAGATAGATAGATAGATAGTTAGATAGATAGATAGATAGATAGATAGATAGATAGATAGATAGATAGATAGATAGATAGATAGATAGATAGATAGATAGATAGATAGATAGATAGATAGATAGATAGATAGATGTTGGAGCAGAGCAATCATCAATAGTGATTATATGAAGATCAAAGTGAAAAGATATGTGGAAGAATGAAGATTATTTTCAGAGGAAGAAAATAGAATCAGAAATGTTTCTTTTTGTATATTACTCTTGTAAATAGTTCAATGTATTTTGAAAAGGATGACGAGTTAGACTCGTATATATATACCTACAGATACGTATTCATTAGAAGAGAGAGTGATATAGATCAGATAGAGAAGAATAGGTGAAGAGGTGATGAACATTGTATGTATCATCAACCATATGTATGAAAAGTAATGAAGAAGAAAATTTTGTAGAATTCTGCGCGTCGATCTTCTCTCCCATTCTCCTTCTGTGCTTAATCTTTTGAAGAATCCTTTTGCACGTATCTAAGTCCATAGCTAATCTATCTATGGCTAGAATTTGAGAGATTAATTTCAATCAGGCTGTGAGAATTTTGTTTAGGAACATTCATATGTGAAGATGTTCTGAGAGTCGAAAAATCTGGCGCACATTTCATCTTGAAAGAAATGGTCAGTGCTCAGTCCACAGTGTAAAGTTTTACACAAGTGAGGGCTCAAAATCTAAGTTGGAAGGTAAGCTATCTATGGCTAGAAGATCTTGATCAAACGGGTTCAGAGTTGGGAGAACCAGTGCTAAGAAGTTGCAGGTGTCAAAGTCGCCATTGCAGAGAAGCACTTTCAGACATAGGTAAAGTGTTTCACACATTTCTCAGTGTATACTTAATCTTTTTGAGAGATTTAACTTGGCAAAGTTGCGCAACCTTAAGGCAAAGTGTTGTGCAAAGTTTTATCAAAAACTTTACAGGATTGATTAGTCAATGAGTGACTAATCTGCAGCAGACTTTTCTGAAGAAACTGAATTTTTCAGAATAATCAATTTTCTGATAATTTGGTGAAGATTCTCTAAATTAGGTGGAGTCTAAAGTTGATCTTGATATAGAGGTGATCTAATTTCAAGGTCAACTTGTTCTTTTGGAGATTAACACTCTCCATCAGTGGTATCAGAGCAGGTTGTGTCAAAATTGAAGTGAAGAAGACTCCGACTATTGCAGAAGTACAAATCTTTACATCTTGAAGGTGCAGAAGGGTAAAGGTTGAAGAAAACTTGAAGGAAGACATACAAAGAGCATCAAAAGAATCAGAAGGAGCAACATTCGGAATAAAGGTACATTTATTATCTGTAAAGGTGAAAGATTTGAAGCTACAGGTGAAGTAAAGATGGGAGATAGTCTCCAAATTGAAAAGTTGGATAGAGAGAACTATCCTGCATGGTCTATGAGGATGGAAGCTCATCTTATGAGCAAAGATCTGATAGGATACATCACAGGAGATGAAGAAAAGCCAGAATTCAGAGATCCTAGTGTTCCAACTAGGGAGGAGCTTGCAGACTTAAAGAATTGGATGAAGAAGGATGCTCAAGCAAGAAGCATCATCTACATGGCAGTCAATGACTATTTGCTTCCTCACATTAGAGGACTTGAGAGTGCTTGTGACATTTGGAATGCTTTGGAAGAGCATTCCGAAAATACAACCAAGTCAAGGAAGGCTTCACTATGGGCAGAGTTTACTACCTTCAAGAAGAAGGCCTCACAATCAATTTCTGATTATGTGACAAAGATGAAGGACATTGCAGATTCTTTAGGTGCAGTTGATGAAGATATTGAAGAAGACAAATTGGTAAGACAAATACTCACAGGGCTAAGAGGAGATGAGAAATGGAAGCCTTTCATTTTATCTACAGAACTTTCATTAGATCACTTTACTCCTGACTTGAATCAATTGTTAGGTCATATGCTAACTTTTGAGAATGATATCAAAGGAGACGTTGATAAGAGTGCAGGTCATGCAATGTATTCTAAAGACAAGAAGAAAGCCAACAAAGGGAAGCAAAAATCAGGTGAAGAAGAAGGTACATCAAACCAAGCAAACTTCATAAGAGGAAGAGGAAATGGCAGAAGTAGAGGAAGAGGCAGAAACAACAAAGAGAATGCAAGAGCTTGTTGGATATGTGGTAAGACCAATCATCTATCTCATGATTGTTGGCATAATAAACAAAACAATGGTAATTATCAGAACTTTAATCAAAGAGGAAGAGGAGGTAGATTTCAGAGAGGAAATTTCAGAGGTAGAGGTGGTAGGAATTCTTTTGGAAGAGGTGGTGGAAGAAGCTTCCAAAATCAATCCTATAATAACACCTACTACAACTATGCATCAGATCAAAAGGAGGATTCGACTCTCATTATGAATACATGTGAAACCTCACATGAGGACATGAGAGTGTTCTACATTGATTCAGGATGTAGTAATCATTTAAGTGGAAATATTGCTTTGATGACTGACCTAGATCATAATGCAATTAATCATACAGATCAGACAGGTGATAATACAAAGCATAAGGTAAAGTCAATTGGTTCAGTCAAAGCTAAGGATGGGAGCACTCTTCTGAGTAAGGTACTTTATGTTCCTACAATTCCAAAGAATTTGATCAGTGTAGGTCAAATTGTGGAAAAAGGTTATGAGGTAAGGTTTACCAATGATGGAGTTTATGTGGAAGACCCTAGTCAAGGGTATAAACAAGTTATTGCAGGAAAGAAAGAAGGAAGGCTCTTCACATTGAAGGTACAAGGAAATGTTGGACATGCTATGTTCACATATGGAGAGCAGAAGGTGTCAGAATTGGATCTTTGGCACAAAAGACTTGGACACTTTAATGAAAGCGGTATCAAAGAAATGATTAACAATGATTCAGTGCTTGGATTGCCTAACATTGCAGGTCAACACATGACATACAGATGTGAGGCATGTCAATTAGGTAAGGCTCATAAGCAATCCTATTCCAAGCATGGGTTTATGTATTCAGAAAGACTTGAATTGGTGCATACAGATGTATGGGGTCCTTCAAAGGACTTTAGTATAAATGGTTCAAGATATTATGTCATATATGTTGATGATGCTACCAGGTGGATCACGATTTATGTGATTAAGGAAAAGTCAGAAGTGTTTAATACATTTAAACACTATCATGCATATGCAGAAAGGATTACAGGTCAAAAATTGAAGAGACTAAGTTCAGATGGAGGGGGAGAGTATTTTTCAAACGAGTTCAATGATTATTTGTGGAATGCAGGTATAAAGAGAGAAGTTACTTGCAGGTACTCTCCTCAACAAAATGGGGTAGCAGAAAGAAGAAATAGGACTCTTGTTGAGTTTGCAAGGTCCATGATGAAAGAGAAGAATTGCCCAAATTATTTGTGGGCTGAGGCTGTTAATACAGCTACATATTTGGTTAATAGATTGCCTTGTAAAGCTTTGTAGGGTATGACACCATATGAAGCTTGGTGGGGTAAGAAACCTACCTTGGACCATTGCAGAATATTTGGATGCTTAGCATATGCATATGTGCCATCTCAATTGAGGCATAAGTTGGAGCCTAAGGCAGAGAAGTATGTATTCATTGGTTATGATGATAAGCAAATGGGATACAGGTTGTGGAGTCCATCCACAAAGCAATTTATTGTATCCAAGGATGTTACATTTGATGAGCAAGGTACTTGGTATGCAGGTAAATATAATGTACATGCAGATGATGAAGAAGTAGTGGAACAAAGGAAAGGTAAAGCAAAGATTCAATTACTTGATGAAAGTGAGAGTAATGAAGTGCAGATTGAAGTTGAAGAGAGGCCAAGGTTTGATCCAGAATGTGATGAACCAGAGACCTCAAGAAGTGCAGAAGTTAGGAGATCATCTAGGCACAAATGGCAACCTACAAGGTATAGCTATGACACTTCATTCTTAACTACTAAAGATTATGCTTATTTGGTAAAAGCAGATGAAGACCCTTCTACATATGAAGAGGCCAAAGGGAAGAAGAATTGGGAAGATGCTATGCAAGAGGAGTATGATGCATTGATAGAGAATCAAACATGGGATTTGGTTCCTAAACCTAATAGTCAGAAGATCATTGGATGTAAGTGGGTTTACAAAACAAAGAGATTTGCAGATGGAAGTGTGTCTAGGTACAAAGCTAGACTTGTTGTGAAAGGGTATGCACAGACATATGGAGTGGACTATGATGAGACTTATAGTCCTGTGGCAAAGATGACAACTATCAGGACACTTATTGCAATTGCTGCTTGTAAAGGTTGGAAGTTGTCTCAATTAGATGTTAAAAATGCTTTCTTGAATGGTTACATTTCAGATGAAGTCTACATGGAGCAACCAGATGGGTTCAAAGATCAAGTGAGTCCAAATTATGTATGTAAGCTCAAGAGAGCTTTGTATGGATTGAAGCAAGCCCCAAGGGCTTGGAATTATAGGCTTGTAAAATTCTTGAATGATCTTGGATTTCAAGCATCAAAGGCAGATAGTAGCTTGCTAGTCAAAGCAAGTGAAGATGGGTTCATTTATGTGTGTATTTATGTTGATGACATAATACTTACAGGAACAGATGATAAGGGGATACAAATGATCAAGAAGCAGATGGAGAAAGAGTTCAAAATCAGTGATTTGGGGAACCTATCATTCTTCTTGGGAATGGAGATATCTTATACTCAACATGGAGTATATGTGACCCAAGAAAGGTATCTTAAAAATTTGCTAACCAAATTTAAAATGGAAGATTGCAGGGTTGCACCTACACCTTTGGAAGTGAACCATAAATTGTCTAGGTTTGGAGGAGAAGAGTTCAGAGATATGAAACTTTATCAAAGTTTGGTTGGTAGCTTGATTTATGCTACATTGACAAGGCCTGACTTGTCATATGCAGTTGGTGTGCTTTCACAATTCATGCATTGTCCTAGAAAGGAACATTGGATTGCAGGACAAAGAGTACTTAGGTACATCAAGGGTACACTCAAAGAAGGGTTGTACTATGGGTTTACTTCAGATACAAGAATCAAGATATATAGTGATGCAGATTGGGCAGGTAATGTGGATGATAGAAGATCAACACATGGATACTTGTGCTATGTAGGAGACAAATTGATTTCATGGTGCTCCAAGAAGCAACATACAGTTGCTTTGTCATCTACAGAAGCAGAATATAAAGGTATGGTGGAAGCTGCAAAAGAGGTAATATGGCTAAAGACACTTTTGAAAGTTTTTGATGTGATTCAGAGTACTCCTATTATTTGTGGAGACAATATGAGTTCATTATACTTGGCAGCTAATCCTGTATTTCATGCTAGAACTAAGCATATTGAAATACAGTATCATTTTCTGAGAGAGAAGGTCATTGAGAAGGAAATTGAAGTCATACACACCCCTACAAAAGATCAACTTGCAGATATGATGACTAAAAGTTTGGATGGACCTAAGTTGCAGAGGTTTAAAGATATGGCAGGAATAAAGAAGATGCAGGTAATCACAATTGAAGATTGAGGGGGAGCTGTTGGAGAAGAGCAATCATCAATAGTGATTATATGAAGATCAAAGTGAAAAGATATGTGGAAGAATGAAGATTATTTTCAGAAGAAGAAAATAGAATCAGAAATGTTTCTTTTTGTATATTACTCTTGTAAATAGTTCAATGTATTTTGAAAAGGATGACGAGTTAGACTCGTATATATATACCTACAGATACGTATTCATTAGAAGAGAGAGTGATATAGATCAGATAGAGAAGAATAGGTGAAGAGGTGATGAACATTGTATCTATCATCAACCATATGTATGAAAAGTAATGAAGAAGAAAATTTTGTAGAATTCTGCGCGTCGATCTTCTCTCCCATTCTCCTTCTGTGCTTAATCTTTTGAAGAATCCTTTTGCACGTATCTAAGTCCATAGCTAATCTATCTATGGCTAGAATTTGAGAGATTAATTTCAATCAGGCTGTGAGAATTTTGTTTAGGAACATTCATATGTGAAGATGTTCTGAGAGTCGAAAAATCTGGCGCACATTTCATCTTGAAAGAAATGGTCAGTGCTCAGTCCACAGTGTAAAGTTTTACACAAGTGAGGGCTCAAAATCTAAGTTGGAAGGTAAGCTATCTATGGCTAGAAGATCTTGATCAAACGGGTTCAGAGTTGGGAGAACCAGTGCTAAGAAGTTGCAGGTGTCAAAGTCGCCATTGCAGAGAAGCACTTTCAGACATAGGTAAAGTGTTTCACACATTTCTCAGTGTATACTTAATCTTTTTGAGAGATTTAACTTGGCAAAGTTGCGCAACCTTAAGGCAAAGTGTTGTGCAAAGTTTTATCAAAAACTTTACAGGATTGATTAGTCAATGAGGACTAATCTGCAGCAGACTTTTCTGAAGAAACTGAATTTTTCAGAATAATCAATTTTCTGATAATTTGGTGAAGATTCTCTAAATTAGGTGGAGTCTAAAGTTGATCTTGATATAGAGGTGATCTAATTTCAAGGTCAACTTGTTCTTTTGGAGATTAACACTCTCCATCAATAGATAGATAGATAGATAGATAGATAGATAGATAGATAGATAGATAGATAGATAGATAGATAGATAGATAGATAGATAGACACATAGATAGATAGATAGATAGATAGATAGATAGATAGATAGATAGATAGATAGATAGATAGATAGATAGATAGATAGATAGATAGATAGATAGATAGATAGATAGATAGATAGATAGATAGATAGATAGATAGATAGATAGATAGATAGATAGATAGAAGATAGATAGATAGATAGATAGATAGATAGATAGATAGATAGATAGATAGATAGATAGATAGATATATAGATAGATAGATAGATAGATAGATAGATAGATAGATAGATAGATAGATAGATAGATAGATAGATAGATAGATAGATAGATAGATAGATAGATAGATAGATAGATAGATAGATAGATAGATAGATAGATAGATAGATAGATAGATAGATAGATAGATAGTAGATAGATAGATAGATAGATAGATAGATAGATAGATAGATAGATAGATAGATAGATAGATAGATAGATAGATAGATAGATAGATAGATAGATAGATAGATAGATAGATAGATAGATAGATAGATAGATAGATAGATAGATAGATAGATAGATAGATAGATAGATAGATAGTAGATAGATAGATAGATAGATAGATAGATAGATAGATAGATAGATAGATAGATAGATAGAAGATAGATAGATAGATAGATAGATAGATAGATAGATAGATAGATAGATAGCTAGATACCTAGATAGATAGATAGATAGATAGATAGATAGATAGATAGATAGATAGATAGATAGATAGATAG
>CM035437.1:59082886-59097886 GCA_020310875.1 Ceratopteris richardii | reverse complement strand
TGTGTATGTGTATGTGTATGTGTATGTGTATGTGTATGTGTATGTGTATGTGTATGTGTATGTGTATGTGTATGTGTATGTGTATGTGTATGTGTAGTGATGTGATGTGTATGGTAGTATGTGTATTGTGTATGTGTAGGTGTATGTGTATGTGTATGTGTATGTGTATGTGTATGTGTATGTGTTATGTGTATGTGTATGTGTATGTGTATGTGTATTGTATGTGTAGCTCAGTGATGAGTAGCACCTCCTTTAATGTCAATCCGGGAAGACGTGAGGATGGTATGAGGACCTCGAGCAAGTGGAGGCACAAGTGTGTGAGTGAGAAGCACACAAACATGCACACACATACACACACGCGCACACACGGCAAGACAAAGAGTGAGAAGCAATGGAGTTCTTAGATTACTTTCAAAAAGCTCTTACAAGTTCGTTTCAATTACAATCTAACCTCAAAAATGAGCTCTCTAGCTCCTTTTATAGTTTTTGACTAGCTTTGGCCCTGTTCAGACGTAGTGTCCGGCATAGTTAAAAATTAGGTTCCAGGGCTTATTTGAGGGCTCAAACAAGATCTAAAAAATACGAAAATTGGCAGGTAGATACTTCTAAATCTCCTCAAGCTCAAGGACTCCTTGGCTTGCAGAAAATGGAGCTACAAAAATATGAAATGGTATTTACAATGGTGTTTAGTGATGAGAATCACTTTTAATTGGTGTAAGGGTTTTTGAAAAATTAAAGGGTTGCCTTAGTGCTAGATCTGCGTGAATGCTCATACTTGCTTCTTTATGAAGAAAATTATTGGCCTACTTGCCAGATTGTCGTTGACTCCCTGGTCTGCTTGTGCCTTCTCTCCCTTCTAACTCTCTTCTCTGACTGCCATGCCTCGTCAGTCCTTCAGTTCCTTGTCTGCTGCTAACACCCCCCCCTCTCTCGCATCTGTCGTCCGTGACAGACCCTTGTTGTGTGGGTTTTTGGATGTAGTACTCAACGACATCTTGCGCTAAGTGATGTTCGGCAATCCTCAATCCTTTGGCTAAGTCTGTGAGTAGAGCATCCCAATCTACCGGCCCGGGAACCTCTGGATGTGGCATACATAACTTATCTGAGTGGAGAGCTTGTTCCACTGCAAACAATTGTAATAAATGTGAGGGCCTGGGAATGAAGATCTCTGAGTGGTATTCCCAGAACCCGGTGACAAACATCTCTTCAAATGTCTGTTTGAAGCAGGCCGGTAGGTACTTTATGCGGGCATGCCATGCATAAACAACATTAATAAAGGGTGTTGTGCTCATGTCATAAACAAGATCCTGATTGCCTTCATTAAAGCCGAGCGCAGAGAGGTGAGGTTCCTTAACATTCTTAAAGGTCCGGAAGGTGACTATCATGAGTTCAAAAATTTTAAGACACATCTGTGTCATGACATCTGGTACGTTTTTGAACCTGACACCCCAATGCCGAATTGTCGATATCATATACCCTACGGTAGGTTGACCTTTAGGTGGTGCTAAGTAGACATAGTTGAGCCACTTCTCACATCCTTGGGTTGTCAGCACCATCTTTGTGTATTCTGGCCACGACCTTCTTCGGAAAACAGGGCAGTAGCAGGGATTGTACTTGATATATAGGGGCATGTTATTCCATGTGCGATTCATTTCCGGGTAGGTTTCAAGCAGTCAAATTCTCCAGGTTGGTTGGTGAATATTTCCCTGCTTGGCACTTTCTGGGATGTCGTCTGGTGCAAACTGTGTGGCAGAGGTTGGTTCCCTTGAAGTGTGGTGCTTGATCTCAGCATTATAGTCCGCCATTAAGACACAAAAAGGAACATACAAGTCGTCAGAGGTGCCGATCCACCTGTGATGAGAGAGGTTCCTAAAATAGTCCGATTTTATGACCACCTCTTCCAAGCGTGACATCGATGCTATCTGGACTGCCACCCTATCATCATGTGTTGTGGCCACCTTTTCCAATTTCTGCATCCATTCCGGAGCCTCTATTTCAAGGGTGTCCATGCCCTCATCTGTTCGCTTGCCTCCAGGTGCTAGCATCGGAACGTACGGGTCCTCAAAGGTTTCCTCTACTTCGATGGGTACGAGGTCTTCAGGTTCTGGTTCTACCAAGGGGGAGGGTTGGTGTTCATACACAAGCACTTTCTTTTGTAATTCTTCGAGTTGTGCTTTGAGCGCTGCTACTTCGTCGGTTGTGTCAGCTGTGGTTGGGACGTCTTTGGGTGGTGCTGGTTGAGCTGCCAATTGCCTTCGTAGTTCATCTCTTTCCTTTTCTAAGGCTGCATGGGCTTCGAGGAGATCAGCATGGGTTTCCAATATGATTTGCATATTGTCCGAGGGAATAGCCTTAAATCTCTCCGAGTCAATTTCTTGTGGGGAACCGTCCATGGCTAATTCCAAGTTCTCTTCGTTTTGTGTCTGAAGCCGTCTATTTTCTTCCAGGGCTGCAGACATATGCTTCCGTAATAGAGCCATATTGCGGCGGAGCTTGAGGTTCTCTGTGATTTGGGAGTGTAGCAGATCATCCATTTGTTGTCTTTCTTCGGCATCTGGCTGCGGTGGATTTGCCACTAATTGCTCATGTTGTTCCTGCAATGCGCTAAACTGCTGTTGTAATTGTTTCTTCTCTTGCTCTAAGTCAATGAATCTTCCTTGTAATGCTTCGTGACTCCTGAATAAACTTGTATGCTGAGCATCGAGGTGCTGATAGTGTTGTTGTAACTGAGACATGCACTGATACATGTTATTAAATACATTATTAATGGGGGTCGATGCTGGAAGGGTGTTAAATGCAGAGGGAAAGGGAAAGGGGAAGGAAGTGTGAATGCGGTGCTGGAAAGTGGTGAAGTGGGTGGTGGGGGAATGGGAGATTGTGGCAGTATGGGGGGAGGGAGAGGTGCAGTGGAGGGTGATATGTCCATAAAATCCATGGTGGAAGCAGTAGTGGGAGTGATTGTGAATAGTGGAATTGTGGGTGCAGTGATTGTGGTGAATGTGTACAGTGTTGTGTGCAGTTGTGAATGTGAACTGCCCGAAAGTGTGAGTGGGGGAATGGGGATGTTAGCAACTACCGTTAGGATTACAGTGTTAGTGGGGGTGTATACACGGGAGGTGTTGAGAGGGTGTGTGGGTTGATTGGCGGTTTGTGCTTCAGTCATGGCGGTGGACTCGGAGGTGGTAACGGTGGTTGTTACATTGGTAAGGGGAGGTGAATGTGGCGGGTGTGGGGGCGAAGGTGGTAAGGGAGGTGATGGAGGTGCACTTGATGTATGGGCTTCCTCGGTGTCGTGAGCGGTGTGTGCAGTGCCCGTGGTTGTGGGGGTGCCTTGTGGTCCTGATCCTAATACGTTCATTTGTTTCCTTGCTCGTGGGGGATGTCTTCCGTATCTTCTTTCCATTCTGCGTGATTGTGCCAGGGCCGTCCGCACTGCCTCAGATACTCCTAAGGCATCAGAGATCATATCCAGTGTGGCACGATACTGTTCGTCAACTCCTTCCTCCTCAAGGATTTGGTGCATGATAGCCTTTCCTGTTGCAAGGGATAACTTATGTTGTTGTTGTACCCTATCAATGGTATCGTAGAGCTTTTTCAACTCCTTTGTATATGCTGGGGCACCCTCTAGCTCCTGTATAACTTCTTGCTCATAGTCATGCGCCTCCTCATCAGAAAATACTTCCTGTTCATCCTCTTGGCCTTCTTCTTCTTCATCCTCCACTTCCACCACTTCTGGTTGTCTTGGCTGGGGTTGTTCTGTAGCCGTTGTTGTCCACTACCCTGCTCTGCTTCGACTTCTGCATTAACAACTTCAATGATTCTGGCAACTTCTTCCTCCGTTAGATCTTCCAAAGTGAATCCATGAGGAAATTCCAGATCAGTAGGTACTGGTGGAAACACAAGGTTAGGGCCATCTGTGTTGTGCCTGGGTAACCTGATAGTAAATGGTTGTACTCGTCGGGGAAGCCTTGGGGTTGTTTCAGGTGTTAGGGTTGCACCGCGGGCTTGTGCACAAGGCATCTGGACAGCGCCTCTCATCTTCTTTGAGGGAGGCCCTACGGCTGACAGTCTACGTTGAAACTACTGTGCTCTGGTCCAAATGAGAGCCCTTTGCACCGGTACATCATATGCGAGACATCTATACACAATTCTGGTAAGCGCACAGCATCCATACAGTACAGATTTTTGTTTCTTATACCACCTTTGATGAGCCAAATGGATCTGGTCGATAATCCAGTGGGGCATATTGATTGTCAAATCAAAAGCATCTACTAAGTAGAGGCTAAACCAGATCTTTTTGGGAGGCATTGTGAACCTTTCCTGCGCAGGGAATGCGAAATGTTGCGTGACCATGCGTAAATGAATGGCGATCGTAGGTGTCATCGTGACCATGTCCTTTAACTTCGTCAGATTCCTGTTCTTCATATTATCGGGGACCATTGTCTCTTTCTCCGTAGGAATGTGCATACCTTTCATGTCGAGAGCTTATCTTACCAAGTTGATAGTCAAGCGGAAACGCTTCAGCTCATTGCCCCTTGTGAATGATGGGAGTACAAAGGAGCTGTATCCTTTTTTGTCTTTGCTTGGAGTGAGGGTGCTAATCAAGTATCAGCACCTTAGAAAATCGGGCTTTGGTAGTTTGAACTTGAAATAATCATAGAGCCCAGCCTTCTTCCATATCGGATTCAGTCCTTCGTTATTCTGTAGCTTTTCAAACTCCCTGGTAAAGAAGTGGTATCTGCCCCAACGTCCATTGAATTCTACCTCGGACTCCCACATGTATGTGCCTTCACCCAGAGGTCCCGCAACGTCACTGAACCAGTGTGAGGTTTTGCCCACCGGCATTGTGTGACCCTGTGGAGGATTCTGAATCGGTATGGCATGTAATGCCCTTAATTCCACGGATTGTTCCTTTAATTCCTCCTCGATCGGAAGGCTTTCAATGTCCACAACTTGGGGGCTGGTACCTGCCTGGGAGCTAGTTCCTACCGTGTCTGCCATGTTACTTCTTGCTGCCTGTCTCTGTGAGAATATACAAACATGTGTTAACATTGTACAGGACAAGAGAGAACCGTTGTTGTTCCCATTACAACATTAACATGAGGGTCGGGAGAGATTAATGGGTTAGTAAGTGCTCGGTGTGAGAGTGTGTGTGGTTAGGAGTTCAGTAGACCTAAGAGCTAAGTGGGATGATGTAGTGTGATAGTGATGTGGTTAGTAGGTTTTCATGGATTTACAAATGGGGTCCGGGGGTTTGTTACAAGTCTTAGGCTGCCAAATGCAGTGGATAGGTTTTGCTCTTGGTTTCGTAGAGACTCTCGAGAGCTTAATAGGTGTGTCGGCTTGAAAATGAGGCCTTTTAGGGATCCATTTACTGGTGGTTCTATTCGTGCTCATGGGCCTTGGTGTGTTCCTGAGTGTTGAAAACGAGTGGATGCCGGCTGTGTGAGTGAATGGATCATGCTGTATAGGGTGTGATCTTGGTGTAGCTATTTGAGCCCGCAAACAAGCCTTAGGCACCCAAATTTGTCTTGATTGTGGGCTGGCCTTCATCGACTTCTTGGGCACCCAAATAGACTTCACGTTAGCAGAAGAACTTCTGAAAGACTTCTTATTAGTGTCGTGTTGTTGGTTACTAATAAGAGGCTTTGCCCGTGTGGTTGGCTTGAGTGCAACCGGGTGTTCGCCTTTCCGCACCCACACTTGTTTCACTAGCTGAGACATTTTGCGGCACAGGTACTTTTGATCTCCGACATAGGTAGTACTCTGCTTCTTCTGCCTTTGTTCCACCTTTGGTTGCTACCTCCCTCTGGCCTTTGGAAAAGAAGGGAGTTCTGTTGTGGTTCTGACTCCTTTTTTGAAATCTTCATTCTTCTGCATCACATAGCGTTGTACAAGAACAGCATGGTCAACTTCATGTGCACCCCTGGAGGGACCAGGAGTCTGTCCCTTTCCTAGTTCCTTGAGTGCTCCATTATTTAACTCCATAGTAATTCTAGTCTGCTTCACCCATACCTGAAGAAGTCCACTTCTTAGGTTTAAGTTGACTGCTTGGTCATAAATCCAGTCTTGACCCAAGACAAGAGGTTCAGTGAGGTCCTCATCTTGACATACTAGCACTTTAATTGTCATGAACATGTCCTGAATGTAGAGGGGAAGCTCCACCTCGCCCATGCAAGGGGTTTCCACGCCTCCCAATCCTATGAGATATGCTTCCACAGGATTGATAGTTAATTGCAACTCTAGACAGTAAGAAAATTTAACAGCACTAGTGGCCGCACCTGAGTCAATCAAGGCTCTTACAGTCCTTGCATTCTTTCCTTGTCCTATATCTAAGGTTATGAAAGGACGTCGATCAGTTATCCTATGTGAGCTTGTTCCTGCGACTTCACACATCGCCATATGATATCCTTGATCTGCATAGTCATTTGTTCTAGGCTGATCTCTACCTTGCCTTCGCAACTTCATCCTTCTGATGTGTTCTAAAGCTTCTGCTTGAGCTTCTTCTCGAATCCTCTTTTCTTCTTCCTTGCGTTTCTTGGCGATATTGAGTCGACTTAGCATTTCCTCTGTGAGAGGTTCCTGATATAACTTGACTCTGCATCCGCTTATGTAGCTTGGGAGAACATCACCTTCTAATGTGGCTAGTTGCACTACTCCACTTGTTGAGATTCTGTTGATGATCATGGGTCCGTAGCCTCTCTTCTCCAGTTTCTTCGCATGTTGCTTCAATGTGTAGACTAAAACTAGATCTCCTGCTTTCAAGCCCTTATCCTTCACATGGGCATCAAAGTATGTCTTCTGTCTCTTCTTAGCTGCATATATTCCTGCAGCTACTCTCAGTCTTGTTTCTCCTAATCGTTCAAGGTCAAAAAGTCTAGAGGAGAGTTCATAACCCATCCACTCATGCTCTTGTGCTACTTTCAATGTAGGTATCAAGAAGTCCAAGGGTAGCACCGCATTTTGGCCAAATACCATCTGAAAGGGGGTGGCTTGGAGTACCATCTTGTAGGCGACTCGGTATGCCCAAACAGCATGGTGTAGCTGTTTGTCCCAATCAGAGCGTTTAGTGTTCACTAATTTCGTCAGTACATTGCATAAGATCTTATTGGTGCTCTCAGCTTGTCCATTAGCTTGAGGGTGATAGGGGGCAGACTTCTTATGAACTACCAAGAATTCTTGGAGTAGATTTTCAATGACTTCGTTCAAGAAGTGAGTGCCTCTATCACTTACAAGCTCTATAGGTAGCCCATATCTTGTGAATACATTTTCAAACAAGAATTTAGCAGTTGTTTGAGCATCGTTCTTTGTCGTAGCCTTTGCCTCCACCCACTTGGTGAGATAATCCGTGGCCACAATGATATATTCTGCATGGGAACCCTTAGCTGGGGGATTAGTAGGACCTACGAAGTCTATTCCCCACTTAGAGAATGCACGTCCACCCATCATAGGTTTCAGTGGCATCTCATCTTTACGTATAGGATACTGAGTTCTCTGACAGACATCACAGCGTTTCACATAGGTATGTGCATCCATGTGAAGGGTCGGCCACCAGAAGCCCGCAAATAGTATTGCCTTGATCACCCGATCTGGTCCAAAGTGTCCTCCTGCTACACCTTGGTGAGCAGTTTCCAAGATCTTAAGATATTCACTTTCATGGACACATAGCCTCAGGTAACCGTCTTTACCACGCTTGTATAGATTATCACCAATGAGTGAGTAATCCAGGGCTTCTTGTTCTAAACTCCTTTTCCTAGCTAGAGTCATGTCTGGAGGGAATGCTTTCGTCCTTAAGAAGGATACTAGAGGTTCACTCCAATCTGGCACTATGGACACGTGATAAAGAGTGGCATGTTCCACAGGTGGTTTAGTGTAGCAGATTGGGCATTCCTTGCACAACCTTTGGACATCAGCTTCCATAGTTGGCTAATGTACTCCGAGTCTCCTTAGCGTCTGTAAGGTTCGTTGTTTTGAGTAGTGTTGCTCTAATGCACCTACATGTGCTAATTGCAACCATTTAGCGTACTCATCCTCTTCCACACAACAAGCCAAGATCCCTTGATCTGTGTGCTTGTACATACTTCCTGCCATGATGTGGTACTTTTGGGCTTTCACAACCTCTCTATTCTGTGTGTTTACTACTGGATGGTTAGGCCCGTATGTCAATACTGGTACCAATGGCTTAGCCCACTGCGGCACCACTTCCAAATTAAACAAGTAAGCATTAGGAAGATCATCTGATACTCCTTGTGGGGCTTCTCCAGATGTGAGCCTAGAGAGATGATCTGCTCTCAAATGAGTCCTCCCTTTTCTCACCACTACCTCAAAATCATATTCCATTAGTAAGAGAAACCATCTTACTAATCTTCCTGTATTGCATGGCTTGTTTACGAGATATAACAATGCTTGATGGTCAGTAAAAAATTTAAACTTATTTGCAAGCAAATAATGTCTAAACTTTTTAACCGCATATACCATGCCTAAGCCTTCTCTCTCCGTAGTGGTGTAATTTCGTTCAGCTGCATTCAATTGTCTACTAGCATAGGCAATTGGAAGATCCATATTACCTTCACCAGTAGGTTGTGCAAGCACACATCCAATAGCATAATTGGATGCATCCACGTGAACATGGAATGGCTTGTTCCAATCTGGTGTGGTCAAGATTGGTGCTGAACATAATCTGCGTTTAAGCTCCTGGAAGGAATTCTCACATTCATCCGTCCACTCAAAGTTAGTCAGAAGTCCATACATGGGCTTTGCAATGACAGCATACATGTGTATAAATCGTCGGTAATAACCACAATGCCCCATGAAAGCTTGTACTTCCTTGACATTCCTTGGCCTAGGTAGCTCTGCTATGGCTCTCACTTTCTCTTCGTCAGTGGATATGCCATTCTTTGACACTATGTGTCCTAGAATCTTGCCTTGCCTGACCATAAAAACGCACTTTTCTGGGTTCAGGCAGACTTGATATTCTCTACATTTGTCAAAGATTTGTCTGAGTTCAGGAATATGGGTTTGTCTAATGTTGGAATGAGCACAAAGATCATCTACATAGACTTCTAAATTCTTCCTCAGGAACTCCTTAAATACATGGCACATTAGTCTCTGGAAGGTAGTCGGTGCATTGGTAAGCCCGAATGGCATTACTCTAAAGGCAAAAATGCCCCATTCAGTGGCAAAAGCCGTCTTATGCTGATCTTCTGGAGCTATGGCTACTTGATTGTAGCCCGAAAATCCATCAAGGAAGTTGTACACTTCCTTGCCTGCCACTCTTTCTAAGAGATGCTCTGTGATAGGAAGCGGATAGTTATCTCGAATCGTGGCTGCATTAACCTTCTTCAAGTTAATGCACACACGCACAGCGTAATTATCGTTATATGTATAGGGCTTTTGCTTAGAGGGCTTAGCATTTGAGGTCATGGGGATAGTGTGTGAGCATATATCAGGGTCAACACCTTTCAAATCCTTGTAACTCCAAGAAAATACATCTCTGTATTCTCTTAGCAAGGCAATTAACGCATGCTCTTCTTCCTCTGTTAGGTCATGGCCTATGTACGTGCATCTCTCCTCTCCTTCTTCTAGGGCCACTACTACTTTCTTGGTGGTTTCTTTGTTATCATAGGCCTCTCCTGATCGTGCCTCTCGTTTCGGCATTCTGATCATGACTCTCCTGTCATCTATCTCATACTTCTTAAAATTTTCCGGGACCTCAAACAAAGATTCTTCCTCTTCTGGTGAGACTTCTCTCTTCTTTCGTTTCTTTCCTTCTTCCTTCGGGGTCACATGTGTTGCTAATCTTACATCATTTGTAAGCTCTCCATGCCTCTGGGGTTGAAATTCTACTTCATGGAAGTATTCTTCATCTGATGCAAATGGTGGGTCCATAATGATTGACTCTAGATCGGAGTCACTTGCATCCTCAAATGCATCAGGGCTAGGTTCGCATTCTTCTAGAACTGCCTCTCCCATGATTGGCTCTATGGAGAAGACTGAAATGTCATAGCCATCCTCATCACAGTGAGGTGTCCATTGTTCCTCATTGATGGCTACATCCATGGTTGCTAAAATTTCTGCCCAGCCGTGAGGTTCAAATTCTTCGTCTGGAAAAACTACAAGTGCATAGGCTGGGTCTTGGATTGATCTATGGGTTTCTTTTGCACCTACCTCTCTGGCTTTTTCTCTCTTCTCTTCGTCTACTGCTACTTTGCACATCCATAAGTGGGTGTCTTCATGCATCCAAGAGGATCCTGACCCAATGGAATGCACCGATTCTGTATCATCTTTGGCTCTATGGATGGGATTCCATTGGATGGGAGGTACATCTCTATGAGAGTAATCTTTGAGATTTACTTTGGTTGTAACACCTAAGTGTTGCAAATACAAGGAGTTGGTTCCCCAGTCCTGTACCACTTGCAACTGTCGCATAAATGGTCTTCCCAAAATCATCTCATAGGCATGATTTTTGCTGAAGTCACATATAGCAAATGTATGCTCAAACTCAACACCACAAGTGGTGAGAGTTATTCCTTCTAGCAATCCTAAGGGTCTCTCTATGTGACCATCGGCCATCTGCAATTTCATTCTCGTTGGCCTGAGTGCTGGCTTGCCCCAACGCTTCCAGAGGGAAGTGGTGGCAATTGCAACTCCGGCACCTGAGTCCAAAATTGCCTTGGTGGTGTACTCCTGGTAGGTAATGGGAAGATAGGTGTTCCCTTCTTCACATTCACACATATCTCCTATCTTATCCAAGGGTATCTCTGGCACTGTCCTATGTGATCCTACCTGGGAACGAGGTTTGGCTATTTCTGGTACTTGTTTGGCTACATGTTTCCATAATTCAGGTCTAACCTTGAGTAGCTCTTCTAACTTGAGATTGCACTGCACTTTAGTGTTTTTCACTACCTCTGTGTTCCTAGGTAAGACTGAGTCCTCATTTTGTACCATGAGCGTGGGTGCTCTCATACAAGTAGACTTAGCTTCCCATGGACCCGTGAAGTGGGGTAATTCTTGTAGAGAGTTAGACTCAAAGTCTAGTCTGTCCTGAGAGTGGGTGCTCTCCTGCTCCTCATAAATGGATGGGATGTCTTGTGGGAACTGGTCGTGTGCATCATCCACAAGTTCAATAGGAGGAGGGACTTCACTCTCTCTAGCCCATTTGTCTTCTTGAATCTCTCGTAGGAATTCTGGTGTGAATCGATTCATAGAAGATGATGTGTCTGGCTCCGTAGAGTTAGGCACATAGGCTTCAGGCACATAGGCTTTCTGGGCGGGAAGACTTGCTCTTTCACTTGCCTTGTCCTTGTGTTGAGAGGCGCGTTCCTTTTCTGATAGTGCAATCAGCTTCTCTATTCTTTCTAACAGCCCATCAAAGTGCAACTGTGTCTTCGCTGAACTAGAGATGTTAAATAGGCGACCGGCCTCAAACATGGTCTGAGCCAATTCCACCATTTTGGCACAAATTTTAGTTCGTTCAAGCTCTAATTCTGCTCTAGGGTAGCACTTTTCATGATCAGTTACGTTTGGCCCTTCTTGGATTCTGGCCTGATATGCTTTAAGCATCATATTAAGGTCTTCGAGAGTGGAATCTGCTAAGACTGATCCTACTCGGGGTGGTGGAATTAGGTGGGGCGGGTTGGAAGGTGGCTGGTCGGATGGCGATGGGAATGGTGGTGGTGGGGTAGTGTGAGAGGGAATTTGAGATGTGAGTTCAGTTATCCTGGCTTTGGTTTCTCTTATGCTTTCCTCAAGTTCACTCATTTTTTTAGCCCATTGTCTTTTCATTCTTTCCCTACTATCTTTCCAGGCTCTAGTCCTCTTTTTGGTTATGCTCTCTGTTTCACTCACCTCGGGGCTCTTTTCCTGACCAACACCTTGGTTTTGTTGTAGTGCCTGGGCTCTTGTGATCACCTGCACAGGTGCAGTGGAAGTCACACTCCCTGTGGAGTCTACAACTAACCCAACAACGTTGATAGGAGTGATTTTTGGCATATTATTGGGGTTCTTTGGGCAATCTCGTAAGAGATGCTCTTTTCCACAATCTTGGCAAAAGCCTTGGATCGTCACTGACTGAGGTTGTGTAGGTGGAGGTAAGGGACAATCACGAATGAGGTGATCCCCCTGACATCTGTAGCATGGTCCTCTAGGGAATGGGGGTCTTACCTGCCTAGGTTGAGGCTTAGGATTGGGGTTTGTATACATGACGTTTGAGTAATCTGACTCCCAACTAGGTTCATTTGGCTCTTCGCTATAGTAAGATTCACCATGTTCAGGAGATTGCATGTAGTAAGCATGGGGGCTGTCGACATGTGTAGAATCAAAGCTATGGTCACTGGGGTCACTTTCAGAAAGCAGTGGTGTTACAGGGACTATAGCTCTATTCAGGTTTTCTTCTACTGCTACGTATTTTACTGGGATCGCATTAGCTGGGGCTGGGGGTTGTTGTGCTAGCACAGGCTGAGGCCTTTGTTGGTTTTGATAGGGTTGGTAGGTTTGTTGAGGCCTAGCATATTGCTGAGGTGAGTACTGGTTCTGGTATCTTCCTTGTTGAGGGTATGGCTGTGGGTACGTCTGCCTCACGGTTTGTTTATTGTAGGGGCAATCTTGCGCGGTGTGATTGGTGTACCTTCGTTCTATAGTGCAGTACTGGCTACTAGGATTAACTTGGGGTTGGGCCATAATGGGGCATACATTCGCCATGTGGTCGCCACCACAAGTATAGCACATTTTCACAGGGGCAAACCTTGGGATTTGTTTGCTAGTTACACCTAATTTCTGAGCTACTTTCTCTGCAAGTTCCTCGATTGATGTGGATTGCGTGGAAGAGAGGTTAGAGGCACTATCCGAATCTTTGTATATCTTGGAAAGCTCTAACTCCTCCCCTAGGTTATCCTCGATATCAATACACATGCGTACACACTCTTCTATGGTCCTAGGGTCTTTCAAGTACACATATGATCTTAATTTGGTACTTAGCAATCCATCCAAGAATAAAGCCACTTGCTTAGCTGGTGTGGGTAACTCAGGGACAGGGCATCTTTCAAGATATTGCCTAAATCTCCTTCCTGCAAGTCTCACAGTTTCTTGAGGGGTTTGCTTGAAGCTGTGAATGAGCGAGGAGGTGTTATGCCTTATGCCACTCTTAGAGAATTCAATAATGAAAGCCTCTAGGAGTTGGTCTATGCTTCTGAACTGCCTCTCATTTAGTGGCTGAAACCATGTCAGGGCAGTGTTCCTAAGGGTCAGACCAAAGGCATTGTACTGCGTGAATAGATCCTCCACTTGTTCAGCTCTCAGGACTTGCCTAAACTCATCCACATGATCGTATGGATCTCCAGTGCCATCGAAGTAGTTCTTCATGGACTTAACTAGCTGAGTCGGTCTCAAAGTCCTCGTGTGCTCTCTAGGTCGTGGTAGAGGGAACTCATCTGCATTTCTTTGATTCCTGTGAGCTCTAAGTATCTCAGGTTCTACTCTATTTGTTTCCGTCCTCGTTCTTTCTCTGCCCACTGGGTTGGCAAAGCTTACTTCTGGTCTATCTCTACTTCTGTCTCTTTGCATTCCATGAGCTTGGGATGTTCCAGCTCCAGGGTGACCATAGGATACATTCGACGTTGGTTGGGGAAAAACGAATTCACCCTTCCAAGCGTAAGCATGCCTATCATTTTCTGTCACCACAAAGATCCTCTCCGAAGCGTGATCTAAATAGGTCACTCTGCCTGGGCTATCAGGATCCTTAAACTCATAGATCATGATTGTTCCTACATCAGTTGGCTGATCAGATTTATACCTCCAAAAGGCTTCGTCAGTCTCTTGATTGAGGAGCAAATCTATGCTCTTATTATCCTGGGGAATCCACTCCGGTGTGATAATCCTAGTAAGAATCGATTTACCTCGAGGGGTTCTAGGTTCTGTACCCATGTTTCCTTGCTCTAGGTCCCCTAAGTCCGCTTCTGAGATCACATTTCCAAATTCGTCCGTCCTATCTGGGTGACTGGTGACTACGTATATGGTTCCTTCTTTGTCCAAGTATGCTCCGTTTTCGAACTTGACAGCTGGGTGCTCTAGTCCAATGGATTGATCAGGATTCTTAATCTGTACCACAGATCTTCCTAGGCTGTCCTCATAGATGCTGGCACCTAATCGGTTGGTCCTAAGGTATTCCAACTGCGTTTTGTAGGGGCCTTCTACTCTGTGCAAGTAAGGCACTCCTGAACTCCCTGTAGGTCTCTCCATGCCTTGAGACATCTCTGATCCACTGGTCTCAGAACTTGGGTAGTATGAGTGGTGGCTCAACTGCTGGGCCCACGACCTAGCAGTGTGGTTGACACTAGCCTCTGAAGACCTAAGGCTTTGTCTATCTCTTACTAGGTGTCGTCCTGATCTAAGGTTCATATGCCTAGTTAAGTAGCCCGATTTTTTGCCCAGAGTACAACCTCGTTGCCGATCAATTGGTCTCAGTCACTTGATTCTTTTTAGTTATTTATCGTGTTTAAGGTCTTGTCTGATATTACGTCGTCAGGAATACTTGAATGTTCTTCGTACTTTTAGGTTGCTCGTTCCACGTTAAACTCTTTTCCTTTAGGATTCTCAATCGTACAAAGATTATGTAGTTATCTTGAACTTTGAGTATTTAGGTAACTTTCAACTTGATAGATGCCTATCGCCGCCCTAGCTTACTCCTCTCACTAGTCGTTCTTAGCCTAAGCCAGGAATTGACACAGGGAGTTAAGAATTTCCAACCTTTTGTTTCCTGCTTGGTTGCCCTTGAATGCCCAGGAAGTGTGTTCCCAAGCTTGCACTTACACTTGCTTAGAACGCCTTTCGATGCTCTCAATAGATCTGTAAGAGTTCCAAAGCTAGCTTTAAGATTTAAATTCTAAAGAGAAAACCAATGATTTTCATTCTTGTAGCACAAACACAAACTTGCATAGTGATTTTTAGGAAAACAATTCTAAAGACCCCTGACTTTGATCCCCCTGGGTATGGTCAACTCAAATG
>CM035437.1:59070386-59072886 GCA_020310875.1 Ceratopteris richardii | reverse complement strand
ATGTGTATGTGTATGTGTATGTGTATGTGTATGTGTATGTGTATGTGTATGTGTATGTGTATGTGTTATTATGTGTATGTGTATGTATATGTGTACGTTGTACGTGTATGTGTATGTGTATGTGTATGTGTATGTGTATGTGTATGTGTATGTGTATGTGTATGTGTATGTGTATGTGTATGTGTATGTGTATGTGTATGTGTATGTGTATGTGTATGTGTGTGTATGTGTGTGTGTATGTGTGTCTCTATATGTGTGTGTGTAGGTGTGTGCGTGTATGTGTGTGTGTGTGTACTGTGTGTGTGTGTATTTGTCTGTGTATGTTTTGTGTGTATGTGTGTGTGTATGTGTGTGTGTATGTGTGTGTGTATGTGTCTGTATGTGTATGTGTGTTTATGTGTATGTGTGTGTATGTGTATGTGGTATGTGTGTGTAGTATGTGTGTGTGTTATGTGTGTCTATGGTATGTGTATGTGTATGTGTATGGTGTATGTGTATGTGTATGTGTATGTGTATGTGTATGTGTATGTGTATGTGTATGTGTATGTGTATGTGTATGTGTATGTGTATGTGTATGTGTATGTGTATGTTGTATGTGTATGTGTATGTGTATGTGTATGTGTATGTGTATGTGTTGTGTATGTGTATGTGTATGTGTATGTGTATGTGTATGTGTATGTGTATGTGTATGTGTATGTGTATGTGTATGTGTATGTGTATGTGTATGTGTATGTGTATGTGTATGTGTGTGTATGTGTGCTGTGTATGTGTATGTGTATGTGTGGTGTATGTGTATGTGTATATGTGTATGTGTATGTGTATGTGTATGTGTATGTGTATGTGTATGTGTATGTGTATGTGTATGTGTATGTGTATGTGTATGTGTATGTGGTATGTGTATGTGTATGTGTATGTGTATGTGTATGTTTATGTGTATGTGTATGTGTATGTGTATGTGTATGTGTATGTGTATGTGTATGTGTATGTGTATGTGTATGTGTATGTGTATGTGTATGTGTATGTGTATGTGTATGTGTATGTGTATGTGTATGTGTATGGGTATGTGTATGTGTATGTGTATGTGTATGTGTATGTGTATGTGTATGTGTATGTGTATGTGTATGTGTATGTGTATGTGTATGTGTATGTGTATGTGTATGTGTATGTGTATGTGTATGTGTATGTGTATGTGTATGTGTATGTGTGTATGTGTATGTGTATGTGTATGTGTATGTGTATGTGTATGTGTATGTGTATGTGTATGTGTATGTGTATGTGTATGTGTATGTGTATGGGTATGTGTATGTGTATGTGTATGTGTATGTGTATGTGTATGTGTATGTGTATGTGTATGTGTATGTGTATGTGTATGTGTATGTGTATGTGTATGTGTATGTGTATGTGTATGTGTATGTGTATGTGTATGTGTATGTGTATGTGTATGTGTATGTGTATGTGTATGTGTATGTGTATGTGTATGTGTATGTGTATGTGTATGTGTATGTGTATGTGTATGTGTATGTGTATGTGTATGTGTATGTGTATGTGTATGTGTATGTGTATGTGTATGTGTATGTGTATGTGTATGTGTATGTGTATGTGTATGTGTATGTGTATGTGTATGTGTATGTGTATGTGTATGTGTATGTTGTATGTGTATGTGTATGTGTATGTGTATGTGTATGTGTATGTGTATGTGTATGTGTATGTGTATGTGTATGTGTATGTGTATGTGTATGTGTATGTGTATGTGTATGTGTATGTGTATGTGTATGTGTATGTGTATGTGTATGTGTATGTGTATGTGTATGTGTATGTGTATGTGTATGTGTATGTGTATGCGTATGCGTATGCGTATGCGTATGCGTATGCGTATGTGTATGTGTATGTGTATGTGTATGTGTATGTTTATGTGTATGTGTGTGTGTATGTTTGTATGTGTATGTGTATGTGTATGTGTATGTGTATGTGTATGTGTATGTGTATGTGTATGTGTATGTGTATGTGTATGTGTATGTGTATGTGTATGTGTATGTGTATGTGTATGTGTATGTGTATGTGTATGTGTTTGTGTATGTGTATGTGTATGTGTATGTGTATGTGTATGTGTTATGTGTATGTGTATGTGTATGTGTATGTGTATGTGTAATGTGTATGTGTATGTGTATGTGTATGTGTATGTGTATGTGTATGTGTATGTGTATGTGTATGTGTATGCGTATGTGTATGTGTATGTGTATGCGTATGCGTATGCGTATGCGTATGCGTATGCGTATGCGTATGTGTATGCGTATGCGTATGCGTATGCGTATGCGTATGCGTATGCGTATGCGTATGCGTATGCGTATGCGTATGGCGTATGCCGTATGCGTATGCGTATGCGTATGCTGTATGTGCTATGCTGTATGTGCAGTATGCGTATGCGTATGCTGTATGTGTATGTGTATGTGTATGCTGTGTATGTGTAAATGTGTATGTGTATGCTGTATGTGTATGTGTA
>CM035437.1:58925386-59032886 GCA_020310875.1 Ceratopteris richardii | reverse complement strand
TGCGACTTTCTTTCATATGGTTTGTTATCTCCACAAACTTTTGATATAAGGCCAGGATGGAAATGACTCTCATCCTATACAGCTCTTTTGGTAGGAGATAATTTCTCCACCAACCAAGTTGGTTATATAATGTGCTTGCATGATGAAGTGATACCTTGTTCATCATCCATGAGTGTTAGCTCGTGTATGCATCTTCTCTTTGTCTGCTCATGTAAAAAGAGGGGTCCATGAGATCGCAAATGTTCAATAAGAGGTCCGACTCGCAATTTTAATTCTATTTTTCTTTTTAAAATTGAGATTTAGTCGAGGCCTACTCCCCTGGGCTTTAACTTTACCCCCCTTATCCCACAAGAACAGGGGTTTACATGGCTTGGTTGAATGACGGTCACAACTACCACGGGCTAGACAAATGGTGGCACATCAGCCACATGCTTCATCTTTCCAAGTTATACATGTCCCTTACATGTTGCCAACGGGGGTTGATTTTAGTTTTATTTTTAGTTCTATTTTTCACTTCTATTTTTCTTGATTTTCCCTTCTTCCTTTTTATTTGGAATTGATCCACTATGTGATGGAATTCATTCCCCTTTTGATGAGGCTCTTCCAAGGAAACTCGGGAGAGGCCTTACCTTTAGGACCACATGATTTCTTGACACACGTTAGTTGTACATAAAAAATGATAACCTTCTATATCATTGTACCAAAAATGATTAATGATGATACCCACCAATGATTTATAATTTCACATATTGATAAATTTTTTGCTGGTTTTTAATAAATCCCCTTTTTTTTTATATAAATTGAGCATGATCTATTCCAATGTAGTCAAAACATCTTGAAATGCTTCAAATATCATTCCTTTTTTGAAAGTTTGTGATCAACTCTCTTATTTACGGCTTGAAAAATTAAAACTATAACTCATGCATCCTAGGGACCCCTCTTCATGGAAAAACAGGGACATACTTCACTTGGTTATTCCATTGAGCCGCTTACCTCCTCAATTAATTCTCTCTCTCTTAGTACAACCAAGATAGTGCCCCCACATGGCTTCACACATGGGTGCCACATGGCAATCATGTGTGAGCCCATCTAATTAGAGATAGAAGGTGATTCGCACATCCTTCGTTAATCCGGGCCTTTTGCTTTTGCGGGAAGGTAGCCACCCCACCCTTCTATCAAGGCCTGAGATTTGGCAAGGCGATTATGAACGCTACGACTGTGTTTGCCACTATGTTACATTTCCTTCCCCTTAACTCCATTTTCGTCCTCAAAAATGGTATTGAAAGGTCTAACAGAAAGAGAGAATTAATTGAAAGGACACTCCCATGATATACCCATGTATCTGGTGTACATGGTCATATCTCCGTGTTGTTATCCGATATCCTTCCCCTTAAGAAGACTCTTGGGAAGGTAATCTAAAGATGGGAAATGCTCTCTGAAGGGTGCTAACCCGCTCCCATGTAGCACTATCTTCTAAAATATCTTTCCACTTTACTAAATAATCTTCATATAAGCGACTCCTTTTTCGTTTCTCTAAAGTGCGTAGTATGCTCTCAAGCTCACTTGGAACAGACTGAACAAAAATAGGCTCTACTACCTTAGTATGTGGAATGAGGTTTTCATATTCACCCAACCTTTTCTTAAGTTTACCATCATGAAATAATGAATGGATCTGACTATTCTCTCGAAGTTGGAGCTGGTAAGCCAATTTCCCTATTCTCTTGAGTATTGGGAATGGTCCACAATAACTAGGAGATAGTTTTGGACAAGGTCCCATCTTCATGGTTGCAGGCCTAGATGGAACTCTAAGATAGACTTGCTCTCCTATGTCAAAATTGATGTCTCTCCTTCGAGGGTCAACATAGGCTCTAGCCCTATCCTTAGCTCTCTTAATGCTATCCTTAGCAAGCCTAAGAAGATCGTTCACCTCTTCTTTCCAAGAAGTCCTTTGCAGCTTGAACTTTCTCATTTTGCAATCCTACTACATAAGGAGCTCTTGGCTGAAACCCATACATAAGCATAAATGGATTATGCCCTGTGGAAGAGTGCTTAACAATATTATATGCAAACTCTACTATAGGTAAATACTCTTCCCAATTACTTTGCCTTTCATTCACATATGCTCGAGGCATATCCTCTAGGATTTGGTTAACCCTCTCTGTTTTCCCATTATGGATGCTCGACCATACTCATGCTAAGTTTTGTATCCAACCTTTTGAAGACCGCTCCCCAAAAGTGACAAGTAAACTTCCTATCCCGATCAAAAACTATGGCTAAACGAAGACCATATAATTGGTATAGGTTCTCTAAAAATAGTGTAGCCAACTCAGGTGTCTTCACTATAGTACATGTCCGAATAAACCTAGCAATTTTGGTAAACCTATCCAGAATTATCCAGACAGAGTCATGCCCTCTTTGTGTCTTAGGTAATCCTACTATGAAGTCCATGGAGATACTCTCCCACTTCCCATTTGGAATATCCAGTAAGTGGATTAGTCCTCCAATCCTCAACCTTTCAGCTTGATTGACTTGGAATTTAGTGCACTTAAGCACATACTCTAGGATGTCCTTATGAAGTCTAGGGCAATAAAACTGCCTCTTAACAAGATCATAAGTCTTGTCAACTCCTAGGTTTCCCGCTATAGGTGTGTCATTTTGGCCAAATACCATCTGAAAGGGGGTGGCTTGGAGTACCATTTTATAGGCAACTCTATACGCCCAAACAGCATGATGCAGCTATTTGTCCCAATCAGAGCGTCTATTATTCACCAATTTGGTTAGCACATTGCATAGAATCTTATTGGTGCTTTCGGCTTGCCCATTATCTTGTGGGTGGTAGGGGGCGGACTTCTTGTGTATCACCAAGAACTCTTGAAGAAGATTTTCAATGACTTCATTCAAGAAGTGAGTGCCTCTATCACTTACTAGCTCTATAGGTAGCCCATATCTCGTGAATACGTTCTCAAATAAGAACTTAGCTATCGTTTGAACATCATTTTTTGTTGTGGCTTTCACTTCTACCCATTTGGTTAGATAGTCTGTGGCTACAATGATATATTTAGCATGTGAATCCTTGGTTGGGGGATTAATAGGACCTACAAAGTCTATTCCCCACTTAGAGAATGCACGTCCACCCATCATAGGTTTCAATGGCATCTCATCTTTACATATGGGATATTGAGTTTGCTGACAAACATCACACCACTTCACATAGGTATGTGCATCCATGTGAAGGGTTGGCCACCACAAGCATGCAAATAGGATTGCCTTAATCACACGGTCTGGTCCAAAGTGTCCTCCTATTACACCTTGGTGAGCAGTTTCAAAAATCTTAAGATATTCACTCTCATGGACACATAGTCTCAGATATTCATCTTTTCCACGCTTGTATAGATTATCACCAATGAGTGCATAATCGAGGGCTTCTTGTTCTAAAGTTCTTCTCCTAGCTAGGGTCATATCTTGAGGGAATGTTTTCGTCCTCAGGAAGGCTTCCAATGGTTCACTCCAATCTGGTATTAGAGACACTTGGTACAATGTAGCGTGCTCCACAGGTGGTCTAATACGACAAACTAGGCATTCCTTACACAACTTATGAACATCTGCTTCCATAGTCGGCCAGTGCACTCCAACTCTCCTTAGTGTTTGTAGCGTTCTTTGCATTGAGTAGTGTTTCTCTAATGCACCCACATGTGCTAATTGCAACCACTTTGCATACTGGTCCTCTTCCACACAACAAGCTAATATCCCTTGATCTGTATGCTTGTACATACTTCTTGCCATTATATGGTACTTTTGGGCTTTTACTACCTCCCTATCTCGATTACTGGGTGTTTGGATCCGTATGTCAATACTGACACTAATGTCTTGGCCCAGTGTGGTACAACTTCCAAATTAAATAAGTAAGAATCAGGAAGATCATCTGATACTCCTTGTGGAGCCTCTCTAGATGTGAGCCTCGAGAGATGATCTGCTCTCAAGTGAGTCTTGCCTTTCCTCACCACCACTTCAAAGTCATATTCCATTAGTAAGAGAAGCCATCTTACTAACATGTCTGTATTGCAAGGCTTGTTTACCAAGTATAGCAGAGCTTGATGATCAGTAAAAAATTTTAATTTATTTGCAAGCAAATAGTGTCTAAACCTTTTAACTGCATATACCATGCCTAATCCTTCTCGTTCAATGGTGGTATAGTTCCATTCAGCTGCATTCAACTGCTTACTAGCATAGGCAATCAGAAGATCCATATTACCTTCGCACGTGGGTTGTGCAAGTACACACCCAATAGCATAGTTGGATGCATCCACATGGACATGGAATGGCTTGTTCCAATCTGGTGTGGTCAAGATTGGTGTTGAACATAATCGCCATTTAAGCTCATTGAAGGATTTCTCACATTCTTCAGTCCACTCAAAGTTAGTCGAAAGGAAGTACAGAGGCTTTGCAATGATTGCAGACATATGAATGAATCGGCAATAATAGCCACAATGCCCCATGAAAGCTTGTACTTCCTTGACATTCTTGGGCCTAGGTAGCTCCACAATAGCTCTAACGTTTTCCTCATCCATAGATATGTCGTTCTTTGACACTATGTGTCCTAGAATCTTGCCTTGCCTAACCATGAAAACACACTTTTCTAGATTTAAGCAGACTTGATATTCTCTACATTTGTCAAAGATAGCTCTCAACTCAGGGATATGGGTTTGTCTAATGTTGGAATGCGCACAAAGATCATCAACATAAACCTCCAACTTTTTCCTCAAGAATTCTTTAAACACATGGCACATTAGCCTTTGAAATGTGGGTGGCCCATTGGTAAGACCAAATGGCATCACTCGAAAGGCAAATATGCCCCACTTTTTGTCAAAAGCCATCTTATGCTGATCTTTCGGAGCAATGGCTACTTGATTGTAGCTAGAAAATCCATCAAGGAAGTTGTACACTTCCTTGCTTGCTACTCTTTCTAGTAGATGCTTTGTAATAGGAAGTGGATAGTTATCTCGAATTATGGTTGCATTAACGTTCTTCAAATTAATGCATACATGTAATTTGCCATTCTTCTTGGGCACCACTACAATGGGGGATACCCACTCGGTGTGCTCAATTTCATAGATGAATCCAGATTCAACCAAACAATCTATCTCTTCCTTGATCTTCGCAGCATAGTTATCGTTATATGTGTATGGCTTACGCTTGGAGGGTTTGGCGTTTGAGGTCATGGGAATCATATGAGAGCATATGTCAGGGTCTACACCTTTCAAGTCCTTGTAACTCCATGCAAGTACATCTCTTTATTCTCTTAACAAGGCTACCAACTCATGCTCTTGTTCCTCAGCTAGATCATGTCCTATGTACGTGCATCTTTCTTCTCCTTCTTCTATGGCTACAACAATTTTCTTGGTGGTTTTTTTGTTATCATAGGCATCTCCGGATTACACATCACGTTTACGCATTCTTATCATGACTCTCCTATCTTCTATCTCATACTTCTTAAAATAACCGGGGACCTCAAACAAAGATTCTTCCTCCTCTGGTGTGACTTCTCTCTTCTTCCTCTTCTTGCCCTCATTCTTAGTGGTTAATTGGGTGGTTAATCTCACGTCATTTGTAAGTTATTCATGTCTCTGAGGGTGAGCTTCTACTTTGTACAAATATTCTTCATCTGATGCAAAAGGTTGGTCCATAATGATTGATTCTAGGTCGGAGTCACTTGCATCTCGAATGCATCAGTGCTAGGTTCACATTCTTCAATAACCGAATCACACATGATTGGCTCTATTGTGAAAATAGAAATGTCATAGCCATCCTCGTCACAATGGGGTGTCCATTGTTCTTCATTGATGGCTACATCCATTTTTGCTAAAATTTCTGTCAAACCATGAGGTTCAAACTCTTCATCACGAAATACTACATGTGCATAGGCTAGATCTTGAATTGATCTATGGGTTTCCTTTGCATCTACCTCTCTGGCTTTTTCTCTCTTCTCTTCTTCTAATGCTACTTTACACATCCACAAGTGAGTGTCATCATGCATCCATGAGGATCTTGATCCTATGGAATGCACTGATTCGGTATCATCCTTAGGTCTATGGATGGGATTCCATTGAATAGGGGGTACATCTCTATGAGAGTAATCCTTGAGATTAACTTTGGTTGTAACACCTAAGTGTTGCAAATACAAAGAGTGGGTTCCCCAATCTTGTACCACTTGCAACTGCCGCATAAATGTTCTTCTCAAAATCATCTCATAGGCCTAATTCTTGCTAAAGTCACATATGGCAAAAGTATGTTCAAACTCTACACCACACGTGGTGAGAGTTACTCCTTCTAGCAGTCCTAAGAGTCTCTCGATGTGACTATTGACCATCTACAATTTCATTTTTGTTGGCCTAAGTGTTAGCTTGCCCCAATGCTTCCATAGGGAAGTGGTAGCAATTGCAACTCCTGCGCCTGAGTCCAAAATTGCCTTGGTTGTGTATCCATGATGGGAAATGGGAAGATAGGTGTTGCCTTCTTCTCCTTCACTCATGTCTCCTATCTTGTCCAAGGGTATTTCTAGCACGGTTCTATGAGATCCTACCTGAGAACGAGGTTTAGCTATTTCAAGCACTTGGTTGGCTACATGTTTCCATAGTTCCAGCCTACCCTTGAGTAGCTCTTCTAAAGTGAGATTGCACTGCACTTTAGTGTTTTTCACTACCTCTGTGTTCCTAGGTATGACTGAGTCTTCATTTCTTACCATGACGGTGGTTGCTCTCATACAGGTAGACTTAGCTTCCCATGGGCCTGTGAATTGGGGTAGTTCTTGTAAGGAATTAGACTCGAAGTCTAATCTCTCATGAGATTGGGCACTCTCGTGCTCCTCATAAATGGAAGGAATGTCTTGTGGGAATTGATCATGCGCTTCATCCACAAGTTCAATGGGAGGAGGAGCTTCACTTTCCTTAGCCCATTTCTCTCTTGAATCTCTCATAGGAATTCTAGTGAATACCTATTTATAGAAGAAGAGGTGTCTGTTTCAGTGGAGTTAGGCACATAATCTTCCTGGGGGGCGGAGGGGGGATGATTATTCTTTCACTTGCCTTGTCTCTTCCTTGGGAGGTGGCTTCCTTGTCAGATCTTGCTATTATACTCTCCAATCTCTCCAACAGTCCATCAAAGTGCAACTGTGTCTTTGCTGAGCAAGAGTAGTTGAAGAGGCGACTGGCTTCAAACATGGTCGTAGCCAATGCTACCATTTCAGCACAAAGCTTGGTTCTCTCTATCTCTAGATCAACTCTAGGGTAGCATTTGTCATGATCTATCACATTTGGCCCAACTTGGATTCTAGCCTGATATGCCTTAAGCATTGTGTCTATGTTCTCAAGAGTGGGGTCAACTAAAACCGATCCTACTCTAGGGGGTGGTGGAATTGTATGAGGTGGGTTGGAAGGTGGCGGATTAGGTGGTGATAGGGATGAAGGTGGTGGTAGTATCCCAGTTCCTTGGTGACTATATGAGACATTAGATCTTGGATGAGGAAAGACAAACTCCCCCTTCCAAGTGTAGATGTGCCTTCCATGCTCTGTGACCACGAAGACCCTCTCTGCAGTCTTGTCTAGGTACGTTACTTTGCCTGGGCTATCAGGATCTTCAAACTCATAGATCGTGAGCGTTCCTACCTCATTTGGCTGATCAGGCTTATACCTCCAGAAAGCTTTGTTTGTTTCTTGGTTTAAGAGCAATTCTTGGTTTATGGACCCACTCGGGATTGATGATTCTCGTCAGGACTTATTTACCTCGAGGGATTCAGGGCTCTTTTCCTATGTTTCCTTGCTCTATGTCACCTATGTCCATTTTCGGATCACATTACCAAATTTGTTTGTCCTATCTGGGTGGGTGATGACCATGTACATTGTTCCTTCTTTATCTTGGTATGCTCCATTTTCAAACTTGACTACTGGATGCTCTAGTCCATGGGGTTGATCTAGGTTTTTAATCTAGATAACAGAATTTCTCAAGCCGTCTTCAAAGATGCGAGCACCTAATCGGTTGGTCTTGATATATTCCAACTGAGTCTTGTAAGGTCCTTCTGGCTTTTCTAGGTATGCCATTCTTGAGCTACCTACTAGTCTCTCCATGTTATAAGACATCTCAAAATCACTTGTTTTTGAACTTAGAATGTATGGATAATCACTCAATTGTTGGGCCCAAGACCTAGCAGTATGATTGACACTAGCTTCAAAAGATCTGATGCTTTGAATGTCTCTCCCTAGGTGTCGTCTTGATCTAAGGTTTGTATGCATGAGTGAACAATCCCAATTTTTGCCCAAAGTACAACCTCGTTGCTGATTCTCTCTTGTCAATCACTAGATTCTTTTTTTTTTGTTATCGTGCTTATGATCTTGTCTGATTTTGCATCGTCAGGAATACTTGAATGATTTTTTCATACTTCAAGTTGAACACAATACAATTATTCATTTCCTTTAAGGTTATTGTCACATACACAGGTTATCTCTTGACTTGAACTTGATTACTTAGATAGTCTTCAACTTGTCTCATGCCTATCGTCGCCCTAACTTACTTCCTATACTATGCGTTCTTAGCCTAAGCTAGGAATTGACTACGGGAGTTAAGAGAATTTCCAACCTCAAGTTCTTTGCCTTTTAAGTGTTAGTTGAGCCCAAGACACGCTTGCCTAAGCTCTGTGATCACCTTGCTAAGGTTGCTTGAATTCCTTGCCCACAATGGATTGACAAGCAAAAACAATCTTCAACATTCATTGAGAAGTACAATCCCTTTGCTTTTCTTTCTTGCCCTAAATAGTATTCTCACTTCCCTAGTACTAACTGATGGTCAACATAAAAATACCTTTCCAACGGAATAAAGATTGTAGCAAACGGAGTTCGCATGAAGAACTTATAGCCAATTAGGCACTCCGGAGTCAAACCAGGTGAAACAGGCACTTAGGGATAACTCATAGTGTCTTACGAAGGCTTTTTTATGCTCTAATGACCCTCACTTTTGTAAATTTTTAGCCCAAGAATAAATTAAATTTCTTTTACCCTAAAAAATGCCAAATTTGCCCATCAATCGCGATTGAGTGGTCTATCAATCGCGATTGATGTGTCAGTCATGATCCACTAGTCGGTCGTGATTGACAGGTACGTCGTGGCTGTCGATCACGATTGATGGGTCGATGGTGATTGACACATGGCCCAAAAATTCCATTAGTCATGGTCAAATAATCGTTGATTGAGTCAGTCGTGATGGATAGGTCTGCCGATGCTATCGGTCGCGATTGATGGGTCAATCGCGATTGATGAGTCAGTCGTGATTGACATGTGGCACGTGAAGGCTTTTTCAGTCATGGTCAATCGATCGTGTACTCTATCGATCGTGATCGACGTGTCAGTCATGATTGATAGGTCCATCGAGAGGTATCCATCATCGTCTGTCAGTCGCGATTGACGTGTCAATCGCGATTGACAGAAAACAGAGGCATTTTAGAATCTTAACCACACTTTTAGGATGCCCTAGGCCTACACATCATGTTTATGCACTTAGTTTAGCAAAATGGTCGATTTTTCATCAGTCGCGATTGATAGAAGTCAATGCCTTGGGACTTGCATAGTCAAAAATTTACCTACTAGAGCTGGTACAGCTACTGGGGATGCAAATTCATGCAAAAAACCTCAAAAAATGCACAAAAGCAGAAGCACAAAATCGCTCTCTTGCTCTCTCTCACAAGTGAAATGAGCGGAATGGAATGTGAAGGGTGATATGACCAAAAACTGAAAATTTTGTGAAGTTGGAGATGAAGGCGAGAGATGGTGATGGTGATAATGGTGATGAAGATGATGAAGAAATCAAAAAGAAATAGATCAAAGTGAAGAAAATACCTATGACTCCAATGTCTCAACTCTACATCTTACCATCACACGCTCGTCCTCAAAGCTCGATCCCTGACAACGGTGCCAAAATTTGGTGTAGCTCAGTGATGAGTAGCACCTCCTTTAATGTCAATCTGGGAAGAGATGAGGATGGTATGAAGAGCTCGAGCAAGTGATGTGCACAAATGGTGATGGAGAAGCACACAAGCATGCACACACATACACACACACGCAAGAACAATGAGAGAAACAATGGAGTTCTTTAGATTGCTCAAAAAGTCTCATATACAAGCTCAAACAACTAACAAGCCAACCCCAAAATGAGCTCTCTAGCTCTTTTTATAGTTTTTTACTAGCTTTGGTCCTATCCACACTTAGTGTCTGGCGTAGTTAAAAATTAGGTTCCTAGGCTATTTTGGAGGCTCAAACGAGCTTTAAAAATCATGAAAACTGATACATAAGTACTTTTAATACTCCTCAAGCTCAAGGACTCCTCGATTTGAACAAAATGGAGTTTGGATCTACCAGAAACGGTATTTACAATGTTCATGTAGTGATGAAAATCACTGTTAAAAAGACATTAGGTTGGAAAAATTGACTGGCCTATTTGCTGGATCTTCGTTGACTGCTTTGCCTACTTGTTCCTTCTCTCTGCTCTGATTCCGTTCATTGGATTCCCTATCATGTAGGTCTTTGAGTGCCCTGAGTGCTACCAACAGAGCACAACAGAGGTGCCTATGAGGACATGCATAGACAGCCTAGGGCTAGAGTGTGATATAGACTCTGGCGGGAGTATAGTATATATGAGACATGGATTGGAGTTCAAAAGAAGAATGAGAGATTTATGTGACTCCTATCTATGTTTTGTTCACTTGAAATGGAAGTAAGTATAAATTTTACATATAAATTGATATTTTATTTAATGTTTTACTTATATGATTTTTTCTTTTTGCAATGACTTTGATGGGAGAGATAAAAAATATGTGTTTAGTTCATTGGAGATAGAACTTGGCATTGGGTGGTCCCATAAATGGTGCCTGAAAGAGATGTGCATACTTATGGCACATCATCACGATAATGCATGATGATGTGTTTAGGGTTTATATATATATATATATATATATATATATATATATATATATATATATATATATATATATATATATATATATATATATATATATATATATATATATATATATATATATATATATATATATATATATATATATATATATATATATATATATATATATATATATGTGTGTGTGTGTGTGTGTGTGTGTGTGTGTGTGTGTATCTATATCTATACATATTATCTATATATTTATATACGTGTGTGTGTGTGTGTATGTTGGAGTTAGACGTGTGTGGAAGCACTCGAACAACACAAGTAAGAAGAAGAAACTTGGAGCAAACACACAATACTAAATGTATTACCACTAGAATGTACAAAGATAAGTGACGTGTCAGGGCAATAGGCGTATATACAAGCCGGCGGAAAAAACCTCCTAAAGAGGGAAAAAAGTGCTCTGGTGGTCCTAGTGTGTTCACACACATCACTACCTACATATATCAACAAATCCCCCCTGGAAGTGTTGTGGTGAACAAGGAGCTAGCACTCATGTATAAGGAAGTGCCAAGCTATGTGGAATCAATCTACTAAAGGAAGTAAGCCCAAAGCTTTGCGAAAAGCTTCAAACTTCTCCCTAGGCAGGGTCTTCGTGAAAAGGTCTCCAATGTTCTCCTGCGTGGGCACATATGCCAAGTTGATCTCTCCAGCAAAGAACATCTCCTTGACATAATGATAATGCACTCAATGTGCTTAGTGCAAGCATGGAACACAAGGTTCCTCACAATCCCAATGCGCTCTGACTATCAGTGAAGATGGTGGTCGTAGAAGACTGACCAACACCCAAATCAACAGTAAGGTGTGTGAGCCACACACACTCAACAGTCGTTGTGAAAGTTGCCCTTTACTCAGCCTCACAATCGGAAGTGGTCAAAGTAGGCTACTTCTTGCTCAGCCAAGATATGCATGAACTACCAAGCATGAAGGCAAAAACTGTTGGTGCAGATCAATCACCAATTGAATGTTTGAAGACTAAAGAATGAAGGATGAGATCAACTCTTGAAGCTTGGAAGGAAGATACATTCAGAGTATGTGAGGAATGTACACATATGTACATAGTTCACTTAGATCTTTGATTAGTCATAGACTTGTACAAATTTGCCTATAAATACTTTTGGAAAATGTTGGGATATAGAGAGAAGACAAAGAGAGACTATGTATGAGCATAGGAATAGAGATATTAGTGATGGTAAATGTCAATAGACAGATGAGAAAGTAGTTGAACTCTCTCTCACTTTCCTGTAGTAGTCTTCTCCTGAAATGAAAGAAATGTTGCGCCCGATATTTCTGCGTCTACTCTGTCTGTGGTAGATCATTTGTGAAATCCTTTTGAGGATATCTAAGTTGTTAGTTAATGAGTCTGTGATTTGAATTTCAGAGTCTAATTGTAAACAGGTTAAGAGAATTGCTAGTAGGAACATTCACATGTGTTGAGTGTTCACAGCTCTCTGAAACAGGCGCACATTTCGAGTCCAAAGAAATGAGTAGTGCTCAGTGCACAATGTAAAGTTTTACACATATGATAGCTCAAAATCTAAGTTGAGAGATAATCTATCTTCAGCCAAAAGGATTTGGTAAAACGGGTTCGACATTGTGAGAACCAAAGTTAAGAAGTTAGGGGTGTCAAATCGACTTCTCAGAAGTACAGATTTGGACATAGGTAACTTGTGAAGTTGATTTCTCAAGTTATACTAAACCTTTTTGAGAACTTTAACTTGGAGGAGGTGCGCAATCTCTAGGCGACACTCCATACAAAATTTCATAGAAAACTTTACATGTTTGATAGGTCAATGAGAAGAAATTGTGCAGCAGACTTTCTGTGTTTTATCTTCTTCACAGAATTTGTTAACTTTTGATAATTTGGAGATTGGACCTCTAATTTAGTGAAGGTTTTGACTTACTCTTGATATAGAGGTGTTCTAAATTCAAGAGTAGGTTATTCTTTTGGAGATTAACACTCTCCATCAGTGGTATCAGAGCAGGAGACATCAAATCAAGGAAAGGAAGGTCCCGACTGCTGCAGATTGAAGAAATTCAACATTTGAAGAACTAAAAGGTGAAAGTTTGAAGGCAAAGCAAGAGGAGGAGACCATACGACATCAAGAAGGATAAAAGGAGTCTAATTCGAAGTAAAGGTACATATATTGTTCATAAAGCTTGAAGATTTCAATACACAGGTAGACACAAGATGGGAGATTCTCTACAGATAGAGAAATTGGATAGGGAAAACTATCCTACATGGTCAATGAGGATGGAAGCTCATCTTATGAGCAAAGATTTAATTGCTTACATCACAGGAGAAGAAGAGAAGCCACAGTTCAGAGATCCTAGTGTTCCAACTAGGGAAGAGTTAGCATATTTGAAAAATTGGATGAAGAAAGATGCTCAAGCTAGGAGCATTATCTATATGGCAGTCAATGATTACTTGTTACCTCATATTCGAGGTCTTGAAAGTGCAACTGATATTTGGAATGCTTTGGAGGAGCATTTCCAGAATACTACAAAGTCAAGGAAGGCATCCTTATGGGCAGAGTTTACAACCTTTAAGAAGAAGGCCTCTCAATCTATTTCAGACTATGTAACAAGGATGAAAGACATTGCAGATGCATTAGGAGCTGTTGATGAGGACATTGAGGAGGATAAATTGGTAAGGCAAATCCTTACAGGTTTGAGAGGTGATGACAAATGGAAGCCATTCATTTTGTCTACAGAATTATCACTTGACCATTTCACTCCTGATTTAAATCAATTGCTAGGTCATATGCTAACATTTGAGCAGGATGTTAAAGGAGATGGTGACAAGAGTGCAGGTCATGCAATGTACTCAAAGGACAAGAAGAAGAATAGCAAAGGAAAACAACAAGCAGGTGAAGATGAAGGAACAACTACTCAAGCCAACTTCCTAAAAGGAAGAGGAGGTGGCAAAGGTAGAGGAAGAGGCAGAAACAACAAGGATGGAGGCAAAGCTTGCTGGATTTGTGGTAAGACAAATCACTTAGCTAATGATTGTTGGCACAATACTCAGAGTAATAATGGATATAATCAAAATTATAATGCAAGAGGAAGAGGTGGCAGAAATCAAAGAGGTAATTTCAGAGGCAGAGGTGGTAGGAGTTACTTTGGAAGAAATGCAGGTAGAGGATTCCAAAGTCAACAATATAACAACACCTACTACAATTATGCTTCAGATCAAAAGGAGGATTCAACATTGATAATGAATGCAACTTGTGAAAGGCAGAGTGAAGATCAAAGAGTTTTCTACATTGACTCAGGGTGTAGCAATCACCTGAGTGGTAATATATCCTTGATGACTGATTTGGAGAATAATGTTTTTAATCATGTTGTTCAGACAGGTGACAACACAAAGCACAATGTGAAGTCAATTGGATCAGTGAAGGCCAAGGATGGTAGCACCTTATTGAGTAAGGTCTTGTATGTTCCTACAATCCCTAAGAATTTGATAAGTGTAGGACAAATTGTTGAAAAGGGATATGAAGTAAGGTTCACTAATGATGGAGTATATGTGGAAGACCCTAGCCAAGGGTATAAACAGATTGTTTCAGGGAAAAAGGAAGGAAGATTATTTACATTGAAGATTCAAGGCAATATTGGTCATGCTATGTTCACATATGGAGGACATAAGATCTCTGAGTTAGATCTTTGGCACAAGAGGCTTGGACATTTCAATGAAAGAGGTATTAAAGATATGGTTGACAATGGTTCAGTGCTTGGATTGCCTAATGTTGCAGGTCAACATATGACATACAAATGTGAGGCATGTCAATTAGGTAAGGCTCATAAGAATTCTTACTCCAAGCATGGTTTTATGCACTCAGAGAAGCTTGAGTTGGTACACACAGATGTGTGGGGACCATCAAAAGATTTCAGTATAAATGGGTCAAGGTATTATGTGATTTATGTTGATGATGCTACTAGATGGATCACTATCTATGTGATCAAAGATAAGTCAGAAGTGTTTAGTACATTTAAACACTATCATGCATATGCAGAAAGAATTACAGGTCATAAGTTGAAAAGATTAAGGTCAGATGGAGGGGGAGAGTGTTTCTCTAATGAGTTCAGTGATTACTTATGGAATGCAGGTATAAAAAGGGAAGTTACTTGCAGGTACTCTCCTCAACAAAATGGTGTTGCAGAAAGGAGAAATAGAACACTTGTTGAGTTTGCAAGATCCATGATGAAGGAAAAAAATTGCCCTAATTATTTAAGGGCTGAGGCTGTAAATACAGCCACTTATTTGGTCAATAGGTTACCATGTAAAGCCTTGCAGGGTATGACACCATATGAGGCTTGGTGGGGTAAGAGACCTACCTTGGATCATTGCAGAGTTCTTGGATGTGTGGCATATGCATATGTGCCATCACAATTAAGGCACAAGTTGGAGCCTAAAGCTGAAAAATATGTTTTCATTGGTTATGATGATAAGCAGATGGGCTATAGATTGTGGAGTCCATCTACAAAACAATTCATGGTTTCTAAAGATGTTACATTTGATGAGCAAAGTACTTGGTATGCAGGTATAGTCAATATCAATACAGGAGATGAAGAAGAAGTGAACCAAAGGAAAGGTAAATCAAAGGTTCAGATATTTAATGAACAAGAGAATAATGAAGTGCAGGTTGAAGTGGAAGAAACACCAAGATTTGATCCTGAATATGAAGAACCAGAAACCTCAAGAAGTGGAGAGCTTAGGAGGTCTACAAGGAATAAGTGGCAACCTACAAGGTATAGCTATGATACTTCATTTTTGGCCACAAAAGATTATGCTTATATGGTGAATACAGATGAAGACCCTTCTACATATGAAGAGGCAAAAGGTAAGGAAAAATGGGAGAAAGCTATGCAGGAAGAATATGATGCACTATTGGAGAATCAAACATGGGATTTGGTTCCAAAACCAAATAGTCAGAAAATCATTGGATGCAAGTGGGTTTACAAGACCAAGAGATTTGCAGATGGAAGTGTGTCTAGATACAAAGCTAGACTTGTTGTCAAAGGGTTTGCTCAGACTTATGGTGTTGACTATGATGAGACTTATAGTCCTGTGGCAAAGATGACAACCATCAGGACTCTTATTGCTATTGCTGCATGTAAAGGTTGGAAGTTATGTCAACTTGATGTGAAAAATGCTTTCTTGAATGGTTATATTTCAGATGATGTATTCATGGAGCAACCTCAAGGGTTCAGAGATAAAAGGTATCCAGATCATGTGTGCAAGCTCAAGAGAGCTTTGTATGGCTTGCAGCAGGCCCCAAGGGCATGGAACTATAGACTTGTGAAGTTCCTAAAGGAACTTGGATTTCAGGTGTCTAAAGCAGATAGTAGCTTGCTTGTCAAAGCAAGTGATAATGGTTTCATATACATGTGCATATATGTTGATGATATAATCCTTACAGGTACAGATGAAGAAGGAATACAAAGACTCAAGAAGCAAATGGAAAAGGAGTTCAAGATAAGTGACTTGGGAGACTTGTCATACTTCTTGGGCATGGAGATTACATATACTCAACATGGAGTATTTGTGACCCAAGAAAGGTACTTGAAGAACTTGTTAATCAAGTTTAAAATGGATGATTGCAGGTAGCACCTACACCAATGGAGGTGAGTCACAAATTGAGTAAGTTTGGAGGTGAAGAATTCAAGGACATGAGACAATATCAGAGTTTAGTTGGTAGCCTTATCTATGCTACTTTAACTAGACCTGATTTATCATATGCAGTTGGAGTTTTGTCTCAATTCATGCATTGTCCTAGGAAAGAGCATTGGATTGCAGGTCAAAGAGTGTTGAGGTACATTAAGGGTACACTCAATTAAGGTTTGTATTATGGGTTTACCTCAGATACAAATATCAAAATTTATAGTGATGCAGATTGGGCAGGTAATCCAGATGATAGAAGGTCAACTTTTGGATATATGTGTTATGTGGGAGATAAACTTATCTCATGGTGTTCCAAGAAGCAACATACAGTTGCTTTATCTTCTACAGAAGCAGAGTATAAAGGCATGGTTGAAGCTGCAAAGGAAGTAATTTGGCTCAAGACTTTGATGAAGAGTTTTGACATTGTGCATGGGGTACCAATTATATATGGAGATAACATGAGTTCATTGTACTTAGCTGCTAATCCTGTTTTCCATGCCAGGACCAAACACATTGAGATTCAGTATCACTTTCTAAGAGAGAAAGTGATGGATAAAGAGATTAAGTCATACATACTTCAACAAAAGATCAGATAGCTGATATGCTTACAAAGAGCTTGGATGGACCAAAGCTACAGAAGTTTAAAGACATGGCAGGTATAAAGAAGAAAGGAGAAAACCTCAATTGATGATTGAGGGGGAGCTATTGGTGCAGATCAATCACCAATTGAATGTTTGAAGACTAAAGAATGAAGGATGAGATCAACTCTTGAAGCTTGGAAGGAAGATACATTCAGAGTATGTGAGGAATGTACACATATGTACATAGTTCACTTAGATCTTTGATTAGTCATAGACTTGTACAAATTTGCCTATAAATACTTTTGGAAAATGTCGGGATATAGAGAGAAGACAAAGAGAGACTATGTATGAGCATAGGAATAGAGATATTAGTGATGGTAAATGTCAATAGACAGATGAGAAAGTAGTTGAACTCTCTCTCACTTTCCTGTAGTAGTCTTCTCCTGAAATGAAAGAAATGTTGCGCCCGATATTTCTGCGTCTACTCCGTCTGTGGTAGATCATTTGTGAAATCCTTTTGAGGATATCTAAGTTGTTAGTTAATGAGTCTGTGATTTGAATTTCAGAGTCTAATTGTAAACAGGTTAAGAGAATTGCTAGTAGGAACATTCACATGTGTTGAGTGTTCATAGCTCTCTGAAACAGGCGCACATTTCGAGTCCAAAGAAATGAGTAGTGCTCAGTGCACAGTGTAACGTTTTACACATATGATAGCTCAAAATCTAAGTTGAGAGATAAGCTATCTTCAGCCAAAAGGATTTGGTAAAACGGGTTTGACATTGTGAGAACCAAAGTTAAGAAGTTAGGGGTGTCAAATCGACTTCTCAGAAGTACAGATTTGGACATAGGTAACTTGTGAAGTTGATTTCTCAAGTTATACTAAACCTTTTTGAGAACTTTAACTTGGAGGAGGTGCGCAATCTCTAGGGGACACTCCATACAAAATTTCATAGAAAACTTTACATGTTTGATAGGTCAATGAGAAGAAATTGTGCAGCAGACTTTCTGTGTTTTATCTTGTTCACAGAATTTGTTAACTTTTGATAATTTGGAGATTGGACCTCTAATTTAGTGAAGGTTTTGACTTACTCTTGATATAGAGGTGTTCTAAATTCAAGAGTAGGTTATTCTTTTGGAGATTAACACTCTCCATCAAAAACCACTAGTGGACACACGAGTGTCATAGCAACCAGCTAGTAGTGAAAGATGCAGTTAACCTCCTGCCAATGTTGGACATCGGGGCAATGCATAAATCTGCTCATCTGTGAGACAACAAATTGAATATCTGGCCAAGTAATGCATAAGTAAATCAAGCATCCAATAGCCTGCTAATAGAGAACAACATCAAATGCGTCTCCATAGGAGTGGCAATAGGTTTACAGTCTTCAAGGACAAAACATTGCAATAATGTGTCAATATTTCTTTTTTGACACAAAGCTATTCCACCATCAACTTGCATAAATTGAATGCCCAAATAATGATGCAAATGCCCCAAATCACACATCTCAAATGAGGCATGCAAATCAGCCTTGAAATCAGCAATATGTTTCTCATGAGGACCAGTGAGCAGCATGTCATCAACATACACACCAATGATCAGAAGCACATCATTAGCACGCTTAACATATAAGGTGCTTTCAGTTGGACTATTCTCAAAACCATGTGCAATCAGATAAGCATGTATCTTTTCATACCAAGCATGTGGTGCTTGCTTTAAACCATATAATGACTTCTTTAATCTGCACATGTGGTTTTCATGCCCTTTCTACACAAAGCAACGAGGTTGAAAAACATACACTTCTTCATGACAGTCACCATTCAGAAATGATGTTTTAATGTCCAATTGATGTACATTCCAACCATGATGAGCTGCAAGTGCATAGATGCTATGAACAATAGTCATTCGGCATGTGGGTGCAAAGGTTTCATCAAAATCAATGCCTCTTTTTTGTACATAACCCTTTGCAACAAGCCTAGCCTTATACCTATCAACTTTTCCATCAGGCTTACACTTAATATTGTATACCCACTTAGTGCCAATGGCCTTCTTGCTAGGAGGCAAGTCACATAAAAACTAGGTACCATTTTTCATGATAGCATCATATTCAGATTGCATTGCAGACATCCAAAGTTGAGAATTTTGTGCTTCATCAAACAAAACAGGCTCAATCTCATCACAAAGACTAGAAGCAACCATAGCATAGCAATCTGATGCAAAAGAGACACTATGAGAGCTTCAACGAGTATGGTATAACATAGGTGCATCTTATTTGCTATCACGCAAAGTCTGCACTAGCCATTTTGGCATAGTTTTTGCCTCCTCAATATCAACTCTCTCATCAACAAGTGCATCATGCAAATCTGCATTAAAAATAGAATGATCTACATCATCACATGAAACCTATAAAGGCTGAGAAGTTGCCTCAATAGGACTAGCACTTGACTGTCCACCCTATAAAAAGAGGCAACAAAGTATCGTACATGTCTTTGGAGCTAACGGATGTCTCCTTCGTACATGAAAGTCAAGGCTCAATAGCTTCTTCCACAAAAACAACAACACGACTATCCAAAATGCATTTAGTCTGTGGATGATACAGATGATAGCTTTTGCTTTCAAAACTATACCCAACAAAAATACATTTTATTGCTTGATCATCCAATTTCCTGTGATGTTGTTCAGGCGCTAATGCATATGCCAGACAACCAAAAACACGCAGATGAGCAACATATGCCTTGCAGTCATGCCAAGCCTCATATGGAGTGATAGAATGTAGTGCTTTAGTGGGACACCTGTTAAGTACATATGTTGCACGCATGATAGCCTCAAGCCAAAAACTATGTGGTAAAGCCTGACCCTTGAACATACACCTCGCCATCTCCATGAGTGTCTTGTTCTTGCATTCAGCAACTCCATTCTGTTGAGGTGTGTACGGCACTATACACTGATGTTTTATCCCACGTTCACCCACAAATGCATTTAATTTAGAAGACATATATTCCCCCCTCGATCAGAACAAAGGGTGCCCATTTTACATGTTGACACATTTTTAGCCAAAACCAAAAACTCTGTGAAGCATAAGAACACTTCAAACTTTGCATTCAATGGATATACCCATGCATGCCTAGAAAAATCATCACTGAAAGTCACAAAGTAATGATTGTTTCCAAAAGAGGGTTTCTGCATAGGACCACAAACATCATTGTGAAGAAGCTATAATTTCTGTGTAGCTTGAACTGAACCATCCTTTGGAAAGGAGGAACACTGTGTTTTGCTCAAAATATAGCCTTCATAGACATGTTTTCGAGGTGCCTCAAGTTTGGGCAAAGAGGACACCATTTCAAATTTCTATAGGCATAGAAAACTAGCAAAATTCAGATGACCAAAACATGCATGCCAAAACTTTGCATCTGACATAGTCTGAGAATCATGTATTGCACATGCTGAATCATTCATAGATTCTTCATAGTCTATGAGTTTATAAAGCCCACGACATAAAGTGATAGAAGAAATAATCACATCGCCATTTGAGAGATCATGAACTCTACATCTGTCATCAACAAATTTCACAACCAAGCCAATCTTGGCTAATGCAAAAACCGATAACATATTTTTCTTGATCCCTGGCACAAATAAAGCATCCAACAAAGTGAAGGAACTACCATCAGCAGTAGTTAGAATGATCTTACCAACTCCCATGGCAGGATAAGAGGAATTGTTGGCACATGTGACAGTATTCCCTGTGGGGGCAGGCTCAAGTGAAGTGAAGAAATTGTGTTTCGATGTAATATGTTTGGTTGCCCCACTATCAAAATACCAAACATCTGAGTCTATTGCAGACATACACTGTTCAGGAGAAGATGGTTCAAAACTACAAACATTTGTAAACATCCATTCTTCATTCTGCACAAGGTTAGCAGACTCTGTTTTTGGTGTAGAGGCCTCTGCAAAAACCATTCTAGCCTCTTTTTTCTTTGCCTCTTTTACATCTAGTTTTGGATAGTTCTTTATGACATGATCGTTTCCTTTACAGTACTTACAAAATAATTTCTACTTTTCTAATTTCTTCTCATCTTTGTCTTGCTTCTTTGAATGTGAAGCATTTGTAGATTTCTGCTTACTAGTAGATGAGCTCCATTTACCTTTGCCCTTTTGACTACCCAGGAAAGCTTGATCTACAACATGCATAATGGACCTGTTCCACCTAGATTGATCTTCCTGCAATAGAATAGAGACTAACTTCTCAAATGACAAGGCATTTGGATTGCCTTTCATCATCAAACAAAGAGTAGAAGCAAAACTCTGATATAAATCAAGAAGACCATTCAAAACGGTCTGCATAAGTGAGCTATATCGTATAACTTCATCAACAAAAATCAACAGTTCCTTCAAGTCTTTGATCTTTGTTAGAAAATTGTCCATAGAATCACATTCATTCATATGCACACTCTCCAACTATTTTTGGAGGTAAGCAAAAGGAGCCTCATTCATAGTCTGGTGCAATGTAGTAAGTGTATCGCAAGTATCCTTAGCTATTCTGCAAGAGCGAATGTGAGGAATAATGGCATGTTTGACAGATCAGGCTATCAATGCATGCGCATGAACATCTCTGCCATCCCAACAAATTTTCTCTACAGTAGATGCAACAGAAACCATAGCATGAACAGGAATCTGAAGATTAGCATCTTTAACACCATCTACGTCAGCTTCAGTACATGTATTTGTAGGTGTAATAGGACGTTTTTCAACACCCCGCACAATGTTCCATAGTCCTTTTCCAACCAATACATGTCACATTCATATAAGCCCACAATGGGTAATTGGTACAATCCAACTTATCCTCAACAACGAACATATGAAATACATCACTACTTTCAGCCATGGCCATTGACTAAAATACCCTGATGCAAAAAAATGATTGTATCTAAAAAGTTGAATAGAACTACTCTGATGAGTTCTACTAAACCTATAGCAGACTTTCATACGCTTATATTGGCGAACCAAAACCTGTATATATCTTTGGCACAAAAAGACAAAATATTCTGCACAAGCACTGTGATAGTGCATTCGAAGGTCGAAACAAGCTCAGATCGCGATTTCGGTAGCATATAACAAAGATGCTTTGATCTCCTAATCATCTTGAGTATGATAACCAAATTTCATGCAATTTTGAGACTATGACCGGATGGGTGTCGACGATGCCTTAGATGAAGCAATGACCTGCTTGGAGCATAACACACAATACTGAATGTATTACCACTAGAATGTACAAAGATAAGTGATCCATTAGGGAAATAGGTGTATATCCTAAAGAGGGAAAAAGCACCCCAACAATCCTAGTGTGTTCACACACATCACTACCTAAATATATCATATATATATATATATATATATATATATATATATATATATATATATATATATATATATATATATATATATATATATATATATATATATATATATATATATATATATATATATATATATATATATATATATATAAAGTTTTATGCATGTATGGTATTTTCAACCACATTTTTTTTGTACTTCCATATGTGTTTGCCATATGGTTGAAGTATATATACACATTGCATTTAGTCCTCCCACCACATATTAGAGAGATGTCTCTCCTCCCAACCTTATGCCTCTATGTATAGCTATTCAAAGCAACAAGGAACATAATACATATAACTATATATATACACATACATATATATAAAACTCACATGTAGATACATACACATCACACATACATGCCTACATACACACATACATATACATGCATATGCAATTATAAACAAACTTGCATATATGGCACAAATGCCTACATACATCACACATACATGCCTACATACACACATACATATACATGCATACACAATTATAAACACACTTGCATACATATATCACACACATGCACACACATATACACATGGAACACACATATTTGCATACTAACATATATATACATATAATACACATGAATACATATACATATACACACACATATGCATATATACATGAGAGATATTTTGTCCTAAAAAATAAAGCTATATACACAATTTTAGGCATACTCCCAAGCGTCATGTTGTAACTTAAAAGAACGTGTTTTCATTATTACCATCATTTAGGTAAGACATCAATATATTCTCATCTTCATTTCCTTATTGATTTTTATTATTTCTTCTATTGTTAAATCTGTGTGCTTATAAATGACATCATTGATTGATGGACTAATATCGATTCTTGGTAATTCTTCTTCATCATCAGTAGAATTAATATGTAAGTATTATTGTCTTCATCAAGAACCTTATTATCGTTGTCATGTATAATGATTCTAATTTCTCTTTGAGATGTCGATATATCAATATCTGATGATGAATCATCAACATGACTTTCTTTGATCTCTATAACATGAATCATCTGAGACGCATGGTAAGAGAATGATCTTGTTCTACCAAGTAAAGGAGCACTCAACTTGCTAATTGACAATGTTTTTTGGAGCCATTTTGGCATAGATTGTGCATCCTTGATAGATATGTGATCCTCATGTAATACACCATCAAAATGTACAATAGAAGTGGGCTTCATGCTGAATTTCAACCATGTATGACTGCAAGTTTTCAGCCATGTTTCTCTACAAAATTTGGAAATTTTCAAGCATGTTTGGATGGAAAATTTTCAACCATATTCTTCTATAACTTTTGAGCTCTTTGAATCTCATTTGGATGGCCTACATGGCCATAGTCAAGTGCAACATTTTGAAACAAAGGTATGACTGTATGAAACACATCTTGCAAGCTAATTGTTAGCTGAAATTTACATTCAAGTAAAGGATAAATTGAATTTTCAAAAACTATCACATCTCAACTTACACTGTCAATGGATGGTATAAATGATAGCCTTTAATCTCACTGTTTAGGAGGTTTCTTTCCCTCGGCTTGTATATACGCCTATTGCCCTAATGGACTACTTATCTTTGTACATTCTCTAGTAATACATACAGTATTGTGTGGTGTGCTCCAAGCTTCTTCTTCCTTGTGTTGTTTGCGTGCTTTCGCAGATGTCTAACTCCAATAATTGGTATCAAAGCACGTCACCGCTTCATCTAAGGTGTCGTCGACACCTCTCTGATTGTAATCTAAGAATCGCATGAATTTTGGTACCAAAATTGCGATCTGAGCTCGTTTTGGCCTCCGAACTCACTATCACAATGCTTGTGCAGACTATTTTGTCTTTTTCTACCAAAGGTATATACCAGTTTTGGTTTGCCAATATAAGTATCTTGAAGTTTGCTAGAAGTCTAGCAAAATTCGTCTAGGTAGTTCAGTTCAACGTTTAGAGATATAATAAATTTTTTGCATCAAGGTATTTTAGTCACCGACCATGGCCGAAAGCAATGATGTATTTTGTATGTTGGTTGTTGAGGATAAGTTGGATGGTACCAACTACCCGTTGTGGGCTTATACGATGCGAAATGTATTGGTTACAAAAGGACTATGGAGCATTGTGTAGGGTGTTGAAAAACGTCCTATCACGTCTGCAACTGTTACAACTGTAGGTACTAAAGCTGATGGAGAAGGTGTCGAAGATGATGATATTCTGCATTTCCTGTTCGTGATGCAGTTTCTGCTGCACCTACTGTAGAGCAGATTCATTGGGATGGCAGAGATGCTCATGCACATGCATTGATAGCTTTGTTTGTCAAATGTGCCATTATTCCTCACATTTTCTCTTGCAGAATAGCTAAGGATGCTTGGGATACACTTACCACATTGTACCAAGCTAGGAATGAGGCTCGTGTTGCTTACCTCCGAAAATAGCTGGAGAGTGAGCACATGAATGAAGGTGATTCTATGGACAGTTTCCTAACAAAGATCAAAGACTTGAAGGAACAGTTGATTTCTGCTGATGAGTTTATAAGATAGCTCACTTGTGCAAACTGTTATGAATGGTCTTCCTGATTCATATCAAAGTTTTCCTTCTACTCTTCAGTTGATGATGAAAGGCAATCCAAATGCCTTGTCTTTTGAGGAGTTAGTCTCTGTTTTATTGCAGGAGGATCAGTCAAGGCAGAACATGTCCATTATGCGTCTTGCAGATCAAGCTTTCCTGGCTAGTCACAAGGGCAAAAGAAAATGGAGCTCTTCAACTAGTAAGCAGAAATCTGCTAATTCTACACAATCGAAAAGGGAAGACAAAGATGAAAAGAAATCAAAAAAGCAAAATTTCTTTTGCAAGTACTGTAAATGAAATAATCATATCATAAAGAACTGTCCAAAATTGGTTGCTAAAGAGGCAAAGAAGAAAGAGGCTCGAATGGTTGTTGCACAGGCCTCTACACCCAAAACAGAGTCAGCTAATCTTATGCAGGAAGAAGAATGGGTGTTTACTACTATTTGTAGTTTTGACCCATCTTCTCATGAGCAGTGCATGTTTGCAGTAGACTCAGATGTTTGGTACTTTGACAGTGGGGCGGCCAAACATATTACCTTGTTGCACAGTTTCTTCTCTTCACTCGAGCCTGCCCCTACAGGAAATACTATTACATGTACCAACAATTCCTCTTATCCTATTATGGGAGTTGATAAGATCATTTTGACTACTACTGATGGTAGTTCTTTCACTTTGTCAGATGCTTTATTTGTGCCAGGGATCAAGAAAAATCTGTTATCAACTTTTGCATTAGCCAAGATTGGCTTGGTTGTGAAATTTATTGATGACAGGTGTACAATTCATGATCTATCAAATGGCGATATGGTTATTGCTTCTAGCATTTTATGTCGTTGGCTGTATAAGCTCATAGACTATGAAAGATTTGTAAATGATTTGGCATGTGTAGTACATGATTCTCAAGCTATGTCACATGCAAAGCTTTGGCATGCACGCTTTGGTCATCTAAATATTGCTAGTTTGCTAAGCCTAGAGAAAGCTGAAATGGTGTCCTCTTTGCCCAAACTTGAGGCACCCGGAAAACATGTTTGTGAAGGTTATATTTTGGGCAAAATGCAGCGTTCTTCCTTTCCAATGTTGGTGCAATTCAAGCCTTCACCTTTGGCTTGGAACCCTTGAAGGATATCTCTACATGAAGCAAGAGTCATAGGAACTTATGCCTATGAACTATTACCATTTTACTCCTTGTAAAAGTCTAAATGACTTGGCATTTATGTATACACACCTACTTGTTTAGATTCATGGAAAAATGGATGGTGTAAGTGGAGAGAATATCTCCCTACTTTTAGAGGAGAGATTCTAGGGAGCCCTAGTTTGAATTTGAAATTAAAATGCATCTCCATCACATATAAAAATCAATGTAAAAACTCGCGGGACAGTGAGTGAACTCCCGAGCTCCATTTTGTCACTATCTCTGAGTGTGTGAGTGCTACACTATAGCCTACACATCTCCAACTCATTAGGCTACATCTATCAAGCCAATGAGATTGTACATTCATGTGAATTAATAGAAAGAGTCACATTCATTATCTCTGTGATTTTCTGAGTTATCTTCTCCAAGTCTGTCAACTTCCAAGAGGCATATCTCAGTGCCTACTGAACCAAATCAAGTGATTCAAAGCTTGTTGGAACCAGCTCCAAGCATACTACATGCCTACAAAATTTGAAGGTCATTGGATCAGCCATCTCGGATAAATCTTGCTCGAAGTGGTCTCTGGTATTTTTCTGCAGAGTTCCTAAAAAGTCGGGGGTACATATAATTTTGCTAAACTTCTTTCTCAGAGTATAGTTTGTCATTTCTTCTCATTCCACTTGCAAATGGTAGCTTGTTAAGCTAATTTAATATGTCCAGAAGGAATTTGATCAATTGTAAGTGTGCTGGTCATACTGAGTGAAAGACTGAGCAGGTATCAAGATCAAAATAGAAAGTTTTCAAGTCTAGTGAAGTGCAAACTCATCTGTTTTGATCTAATCATTATTCAAATCATTTACAAAGTACATATAGCATATTTTGGTATCATTTGGAAGCTCAAGGAGTCTACTAAGCATATCTAGAGTCAAAGAGGGCTGGTGCAAAGCAGGATTAGCAGTACCAACTCAATCTTCTGAGTGCATCCAACCATCTCTCCCAATAGTGGTATCAGAGCAAATAAGGTAACATGGAAGATGGTTTTCCTTCATTCATTGACAAATTGGACAGGAACAATTACCAAGCTTGGTCTTTAAGGATAAAGACCTATCTACAAGGAAGAAGCTTATTTGGATTCATCTCAGGAGATGAGGAATTGCCCTCATTCAAAGCTAGAGGACTACCCACCAAGGATGAACAAGAGAGGCTGTTGCAGCTCAAGATCAAGGACAAAGCATGGAAGCACATCAAGGAAGTGAACACACGAGTAGGGAGCTCCAAGATTCACATGTCAAATTTCCAGAAGAAATCCCTATAAAAATAGTGATTTTTATCACTAAATATCATTGTAAATACCATTTTCTATTTTTACAGCTCCATTTTGTTCAAGCCAAGGAGTCCTTGAGCTTGAGGAGTATTAGATGTATCATACTACCAATTTTCATAATTTTTAGATTTCGTTTGAGCCCCCAAATAAGCCCTAGAACATAATTTTTAACTAGGCCGGACACTAGGTCTGGACAGGGCCAAAACCACTCAAAAACTATAAAAAGGGCTGGAGAGCTCATTTTTGGGGGTAGCTTGTTGTAGATTTCAGTTTCGTAAGAGAGCTCTTTGGTAATCGAAGCTTTCCATTGTTCCACTCTTTGCTCTTACCTTGTGCGTGTGTGTGTGTATGGGTGTGCATGCTTGTGCGCTTCCACTCACGCACTTGTGCCATCACTTGCTCGCGGTCTTCATACCAGTCCTCGCGTCTCCACGGATTGACATTTATGAGGTGTATCTCCTCACGTTGGTACTCACCATTGTGCTAGAGTGACACCAAATTTGGCGCCGTTGCCGGGGAGAGAGCTTGGAGGACGAGCGTGTGACGGTAAGACGTAGAGTAGCGACGTTGGAAAGTAAAAAAATCATCATTTTCAGTTCAGTTTCTGAATTTTCCTTCTTCTTCATCTTCACCATCATCACCATCTCCACCCACCTTCATCTTCTCAGTTTTTTCCATTTTTTAGAGTACATTCACCTTGTTTTACTTGTGGTTGTGAGCAAGAAGCTTAGAGAGGGTGCAGAACAGAGGCGCTGAAGAAGTAGCACCAAAAATAACAAAAAAAATCTGAGTGAATAGCCCCGGACAAGACGAACCTGCACCAAGTATCGTGGAAGCTGCGCCAGAGATCGTGAGTGAGAAATCGGGCAAACTGGGGTTACACAGAGCAAGGGGAAGTGACTAAGAAGTTAGAGAGGCTCTCAAGGTGAGAAAACACACATTTAATCTATAATTTCTCAGTAAACTAAGTTTGGAAAGGGAAACGATCTGCGTCAAGTATCGTTTGGTACTGACAGAGGTGAAAAGGAGTGATTTGGGGTGATACAGAGGGTGAGGAGAGGAGAGAGGAAAGAGTAGAGCATGTGTACAACCAGAACTTAGAAAAAATCTTTCCCAAAACTTGTCTAAGGGTCAAGTATCGTTTTGTTCCCGCGGTCGAGTATCGCGATACTTAGCAAGTATCATTTTATTCCTGTGGTCGAGTATCGCGATATTTCCCTCCTTTCGGTATTGTTTGGTCCAGAGATCGTTTTGATCAGAGATCGCGATACTCACTTGCGATCGTGTATCGTCTGGATCAAAGATCGTGTATCATTTTGCCTAAGTATCGTGTATCGCTTCTCAGAGATCGCGATACTTACCAAAGATCGCGTATCGTTTTGATTCAGGTATCGTCGATCGTTTTGAGCCAAGTATCGAGTATCGTTGGTGCCAAAGATCGTTTCAATCAAAGATCGCGATATTCACCAGCGATCGTGTATCGTTTGGTTCATAGGTCGTGTATCGTTTGCAGGAGAGATCGGTATCATTTCGGTCGGCGATCGGTATCGTTTATCAGAGATCGCGATATTTATCAGAGGTCGTGTATCGCCTAAGTCAGGAATCGTGTATCGTTTTCTTCCAAATATCGAGTATCGTCTGGAGCTAAGTATCGTTTTGCCCGAGTATCGTGGACATCAAGTATCGCGATATTTCTCAACTATCGTGTATCGTGACAAGGTAAGTATCGTGTATCGTTATACAGCGATCGTGAGACCTATCAAAGATCGTGTATCGTGGAGTTTGCTCACGATACTTGTTGAAGATCGTGTATCGCCTACTGCAGGTATCGTGATACATACCAAGTATCGTGTATCGAGTTCCTCAAGTATCAATTATCGTGTCCTATGAATGTCGGGTATCGCCTGATTTGAGGCATTTCCTGAGAGACCCTGTTTCTCTGTTTTAACCCCCAAAACCCTGAACTGGCATAACTTTCTCATACGAAGTCCATTTGGAGTGATCTTGGGTTTGTTGGAAAGCTCGTGAGGTGTACAACAAAAACATCGACTGGTTATGTTAATATTAATATCAGGATTATTAGATAGGGTATTTTTAAGTTGACCCTCAGGTTGGACTAGGAAGCAAAGGGTTCCACAAGATTTTGAGCAATTCAAAGGACAATTGTGGACCTGCAAACAAGGCTTATGAACCTAAGCTCAAGATGATACCTAGGAAGAGATAGATAAAGTACCATATCACTTGAAACTAAGATCAACCACACAATCAAGTCAGGGACTCCCAACTCAGGGGTTAACTCTACGTGCTGAGTTCATAGACAAGTGAGTCAAAAATGTCACTTAACTGGGAGAGGCTCTTGGTTTCTGAAGACATGCATAGTTCCGTACCTAGGGAAGGTTTTATGTCTAGAGTGGAAGGCGAATATCGAATGTCTCTTCAATATATATCCACTAACTTGCAAGGAATACCCATCTACTTTGATGGTCTACAGAGGACAGTAGCAAGAATGATAAACACCACCGAATTAGAAATAGTTCCAAGACCAGCTGTCAAGTATGAAGACGGAGTCTACATGGACAAGATGGGCCAGATATATGTAGTAACTGAAAGTCCTAATCAGATTAATGAAAGAGGAGAGTTAGCTCGAGATCAGGAAACTACCTCGCAAAACCCATTCGAAACCCAACAAAGAACAGAAAATGTGACGTTAGGACAAATGAGCCAAGGTAGCATACCCGATAGACTACATGAACAACATGCCAAGAATCAACCCCCACGGCCACTCTAGTCTGAGGATGGGAAATATGAATAGACCTACCTTTAGGGCAGAACCTCCCCAAGGTGTCCCCATCATAACTCGATCCCCAGAACCCGACAGAAGACTGAGACCAATCCAATTGGCCAAATGTATGAGAAATCATTACGATGGCACAGGAGAACCCTATGACCACATTGCAGAATTCAAGCAGGTGTTGCGAGCAGAGCAAGTGGATGACTTTTTCATGCAATATGAATCCTTTGGGCTAACACTTATGGGAATAGCCTTAACTTGGTTTCAATCTCTGGATCCAAATTGCTTTGAACATATTGAACAATTCTTCCAAGAACTTATTTGGGAATTCACGAAGCGCGGGATCAAGCACAATTCTTCATCCTTACTACATAGTTTCAAACAAGCTCCCAATGAGACAGTAAAAAATGCAGCACGAAGGTTTAAGCAATACGTAACCCGATGCCCTGTGACAGAGAGACCTTCTCAGCAAAAAATGATATCCCTATTTTTAGAAGGTCTAACCAATGGAACATTGAGAGTCTTAGTATACGTAAAACGACTGCAAACCCTAAGTCAGTGTCTTCAGGAGTGCATAGATTTGGAAGACAACTTAGCTGAGGATCTCAAAATCATACGGGATCCTATCAAATCAGAGGAGACAAAGAGCAAGGAAACTTCTAGTTTGAGTTACGTGGAGGAAGTGACAGAGTTGGTGGCCAAGAAATTAGGAGTACAAGGACAAAGGAACTACCAGAACTCCCCCTTGAGAATGCCAATGTTAGGAAGTTGCACACTTTGAGGTGGGGATCACCCATCTCATGTCTGCAACCAAGAAGTATTAGGATTATCACAACCTTACCCGTACGATAGACGACCAACTCAAGCGCCTAACATGTACCCTTATAGTGAGCCAAAGTACCCCAACTACAACAATGAAAACTATCTAATGAATAGACAGTCGCGACCATTTGTACCACCCCACTATAGACCATACGGGTACCCTCCTACAGAACAAGGAAGAGAAGTTCCTAGGTATAGCCCATGTCCAGAACCACGAGAAGCAACTAGACCATATGAACATGAAGGAAATAGCCAACCTCAATCTATGCCAAGACAAAAACCACCCCACACACTAGCTCCGACACAAGGGCAGAACATCACGATACAAGTTGTCTGCGTAGAGTGTGGCAAAGAACAGCTTTTGAGAGATTGTCCCGGACATCCCGCTAGTGTACCAAAGGTTATACCCATTAATGTTGTCGGCCTAGCAAGGGATTCAAGTTCCAGTAGTGATAATGTGGCTCCTATACACGCAGTTACTAGGGCACAAGCCTTACAGCAAAATAAACTAGCTGAGCAATCAGAGCCAAGTGAATCAGGAGAGCCTAGTAAGAGAAGAACAAGAACATGGAAGGATACTAGAGAGAAGGCCAATCGTAAGTGGACCAAAAAGATATCCGATCTAGAAGAAAGCCTGAAAGATGCAAAAACAAAAATAGAAGATATTGCCTCTCAAAGCCCCTCACAAGTCCAAACTCCATCCACATCACCTCATCCCCACTCACCAACCACGGTAAATGAACCACCACCACCGGGGTCTGTTCTTGCAGATCCAACCCCAGAACACTTGGACATGATGTTCAAAGCATACCAGGCTCGACTTCAAGAAGGGCCAACACCTGCAAACCTAGATAAGAGCTACCCTAGAGCAGATTTAGAGATTGAACGGACAAAAATGTGCATTAAAATGGTGGAACTAGCTCAAGCTATGTTCGAGGCCAATCAATCATTCAATCAGACGAATGCTATTACACCGGGTTTGCACTTCCAGGGCTTACTAGATAGATTAAAGCAGTTGGTAAACAAGCCACAAGTTTCGTTACCTCCACAGGCTCAACTAACTATTGAAAGGGAAAGCTCATCACCAAAGAAAGTCTATGTTCCTGACTCCATAGATGAGAGAGAGCCTCTTTCAATTCAACAACACTCTCAAACGTTCTTGCGGGAAATACAAGAAGAGAAATGGGCCAAGGAGAAGGATAATCCTCCTCCTATCCTTGAGATTGATGACCTTCATGATCAGTTTCCACAAGACATTCCATCTACTTATGGAGAAGAAACAGTGCAACAAGAAGATGAACGGTTAGATTTTGAATCTAATTGTTTACAAGAGTTGCCACAGTTCACAGACCCATGGGAAACTGAATCTGTCCAGATTAGAGCTCCCACAATAGTGGTAAGAAATGAAGACTCGGTGATTCCAAGAAACACTGACGTCGTGAAGAACACTAAAGTTCAGTGTCATCTCACGGTAGAGGAGCTGCTCAAAGCAAAACCCAAGCTATGGAATCATGTGAAGGATCAAGTTCCCGAACTTGATTCCAAAATGCCAAAAGTAGGCTCTAAAGAGAAAGTTCCAGAGATACCTCTTGATAAAATAGGGGACATGTGTGAAGGTGAAGAAGCTAATACTTATCTTCCAATCACCTACCAAGGTTACACAACCAAAGCAATCATAGATTCAGGTGCTGGTGCTGCTATTGCAACCACCTCCCTGTGGAGGCGATGGGGCAAGCCCACATTAAAACCAACTAGAATGAAGCTTCAGATGGCTGACGGCCATGTGGAAAGACCTCTAGGATTGCTCGAAGGGATAACTCTAACCACCTGTGGAGTAGAGTTTGAGCACACATTTCCTATATGTAACTTTGAAAAAAATAATGTCTACGAGATGATCCTAGGAAGGCCCTTCCTACGACAACTGCAAGTGGTACAGGATTGGGGAACCAATTCCTTATACTTGCAACGCTTAGGGGTCACGACCAATGTAAATTTGAAGGATTACACCTTCAGAGATGTTCCACCCCTACAGTGGAATCCTATCCACAAGGAGCAAGAAGATTCAGTCTCTCTGCATTCTAAAAGTTCATCTGATACATCTTGGATGCATGAGGATACTCATTTGTGGATGTGCAAGGTCGCAAAGGAAGAGGAAAAACGCTTAAAGGCTAGAGAAAAAGGAACTTCTCAAGGAGATAGACCAGTTAGAGACCCAGCCTATACGCCAATGATATTTCCAGATGAGGAATTTGAGCCTCATGGTTGGGCAGAAATCCTAGCCACCATGGACATTGCTGTCAATGAAGAACAATGGACACCTCATTGTGATGAGGAGGGATATGATATTTCAGTGTTCATGTGTCAGCCCTTGCTAGAAGAATGTGACCCTAGTGACTTCATAGAAAAAGAAGAGAACGATGATCATCTAGAGTCCATTGTGATGGATAGCTGCTTTAATTCAGAGGAGCACTATCTTGAAGACATAGGAGTATTTACGCAAAAAGAAGAAGAACCTCTCACAAGCATCAAAACGGTAAATTCAAAGGATGGGAGTGAAGGTAGTCAAAAGAAAAAGAAAAGAAAAGTAGTTAAACAAGGAGAGGAGGAGCAATTATTTGAAGTACCAGAAAATTTCAAGAAATATGAAGTGGAAGACCGAAAAATTTTGGTATGAATGCCTAAGAGAGAGGCCACGACAGGAGAAGCATATGATAACAAAGAAAAGACCAAAAAAGTTGTAGTCACCATTGAAGAAAATGAAGAGAGATGTACATACATAGGAGACGACCTAAGTAACGAAGAGGAAGCAGAGTTGGTAGCTTTGTTAAGGGAATATAGGGATGTGTTTGCCTGGCACTATAGAGACTTGAAGGGAGTAGATCCGAAGGTTTGTTCTCATACGATCCCCATGATAGCAGATGCCAAGCCCACCAAACAGAAGCCCTACACATATAATGACACTTATGCAGCCAAAATAAAAGAAGAAATTGATAGATTGATTGAAGCTGGATTTATCTATGAAATTGAGCATATTGAATGGGTGTCCCCCGTTGTAGTGGTGCCCAAGAAGAATGGAAAGTTACGTGTGTGTATTAACCTTAAAAAAGTTAATGCCGCTACGATTAGAGATAGCTACCCACTTCCCATCACTGATCATTTATTGGAGCGTGTTGCAGGCAAGGAAGTTTATAGCTTCCTTGATGGATTTTCAGGTTACAACCAAGTAGCCATTGCCCCTGAAGATCAACACAAAACAGCTTTTGCCACAGAGTGGGGAATCTTTGCATTTCGTGTGATGCCATTTGGGCTGACTAATGCACCTGCAACTTTCCAAAGGCTCATGTGTCATGTCTTCAAAGAGTTCTTGCGAAAAAGCTTAGAAGTATATGTGGACGATTTATGTGCTCATTCCCAAGAAAGGAGATGTCATATTCTTGAGCTCAGACAAATCTTCAATAAGTGTAGACAATACCGAGTGTGTCTGAACCCAGAAAAGTGTGTGTTCATGGTACGTCAAGGTAAAATCTTAGGTTATATTGTTTCTAAGAACGGAATATCAACAGATGAGGACAAAGTAAAAGCCATAGCGGAGCTACCAAGGCCAAGGAATGTTAAAGAGGTACAGGCCTTCATGGGCCATTGTGGATATTATCGTAGGTTCATTCACATGTATGCAATCATAGCTAAACCTCTTTATGCCTTGTTGACAAATTTTGAGTGGAACGATGAATGTGAGAAGTCCTTCAATGAGTTGAAGAGACGCTTGTGCACAGCACCAATACTGACGACTCCTGATTGGAATAAGCCATTCCACGTACATGTGGATGCATCCAATTATGCAATAGGATGTGTGCTGTCACAACCAACTGGTGAAGGGAATTTAGATTTGCCTATAGCATATGCTAGCAGGCAATTGAATGTTGCTGAACGAAACTACACCACAACCGAAAGAGAAGGCTTAGGCATGGTATATGCTGTAAAGAAATTTAGACACTATTTATTGGCCAACAAGTTTAAGTTCTTCACCGATCATCAAGCCTTATTATACTTGGTCAATAAACCTTGCAATACTGGACGCTTAGTAAGATGGTTCCTCTTACTAATGGAATATGACTTTGAAGTGGTTGTTAGGCAAGGTAAGACCCACCTCAGAGCGGATCACCTTTCTCGCATCACTTCAGGAGAGCCACCGCAAGGAGTGTCGGATGAATTGCCCGATGCTTATCTGTTCAATCTAGAAGTTGTTCCTAAATGGGCAAATAAGTTGGTACCAGTCCTAACCTTTGGACCCGCAAATAAAAAGGTGAAGACGGACAGGGATGAAATTGTGCGGTCACAAAGCTATCAAATATTGGCAAGAAGCATGTATAAACAAGACACGGAAGGTGTTCTAGCTTGTTGTGTCGAGGATGATGAGCATAGTAGTTGGTTGCAACAAGCCCATGAAGGATTTCTAGGGAATCACTATTCTAAACAACGAACACTGCAAAATCTAAAACGTTTAGGAGTGTATTGGCCTAGTATGGATAAAGAAATTCATGAGTGGATAAAGAATTGTCCTATGTGCAAAGAGCGAACCCCAGTGGAGCATGCTACCCTTTATCACGTGTCGTTAATTCCTGACTGGAGTGCTTCATTGGTAGAATTCATGAGATCGGGAACATCCCCCAAGGGGGCAAGTCTAGCAAGAAAACGAAGTATAGAGCAAGAGGCTAAAGACTATGCCTTAGTAGGTGATAACCTATACCGAAGAGGCAAAGATGGCTATTTAAGATTGTGCGTTCATGAATCAGATTATTTGAGTGTCTTAGAAACTGCACATAGCAGTGTGGCAGGCGGACATTTTGGTCCTGATCGGGTAATTAAGACTATTCTATTCTCAGGACTTTGGTGGCCCACTCTTCATATGGATGCACATACCTATGTGAAGAAATGTGACACATGCCAACGTACACAATATCCGATTAGAAAAGATGAGATGCCTTTGAGACCAATGATGGGAGGACGTGCATTTTCGAAGTGGGGCATAGACTTTGTAGGTCCTATTAACCCCCCAGCCAGAAACTCCCATGCCAAGTACATTATTGTAGCCACGGATTATCTCACAAAGTGGGTAGAAGTCAAAGCCACAACAAAGAACGATGCTCAAACTACAGCTAAGTTCTTATTTGAGAATGTATTCACTAGATACGGATTACCAATAGAGTTAGTAAGTGATAGAGGCACACACTTCTTGAATGATGTCATTGAAAATCTCCTCCAAGAGTTCTTGGTGATACATAAGAAGTCTGCCCCCTATCATCCACAAGCTAACGGACAAGCTGAGAGCACGAATAAGATCCTATGTAACGTATTGACAAAACTCGTAAATAACAAACGCTCTGATTGGGACAAACAACTTCATCATGCTGTTTGGGCCTACCGAGTTGCTTATAAAACGGTACTCAATGCCACCCCATTTCAGATGGTCTTCGGACAAAATGTTGTGCTACCATTGGATTTCCTAATCCCAACTTTAAAAGTAGCACAAGAGCATGATTGGAATGGACATGAGTTATCCTCGAGGATCTTTGATTTAGAATGCTTAGGTGAGACAAGGCTACGAGCAGCGGCAGGCATCTATGCTGCAAAGAAAAGGCAAAAAGCATACTTTGATGCACATATCAAGGATAAAGGCTTGAAAGAGGGAGACCTAGTGTTGGTTTATACACTAAAGCAACATGCCCGTAAATTGGAAAAAAGAGGATATGGACCCATGATCATTAATAGAATTTCCACTAGCGGTGCAGTTCAATTGGCCACACTAGAAGGCGATGTCTTACCAAACTATATCAGTGGTTGTCGAGTCAAGCTATATCAAGAACCTCTTACAGAGGAAATGCTAATGAGACTCAACACTGCTAAGAAGCGAAAAGAAGAGGAGTTAAGGGTTAGAGAAGAAGCACAAGCAGAGGCGAGAGAGCGCATCAGAAGAAATAAGTTACGACGATTAGGCCTAGAGGTCAACACAAAAGCTCCAAAATATCACATGGACATGTGCCAAAAATCGGACCTAACTGCTTCTCAAATAATTGATCGACGTCCATTTGTGACCATAGCGGTAGGGCAAGGGAAGAATGCAAAGACTGTGAGAGCATTAATTGACTCAGGTGCAGCAACTAGTGCAGTTAGACTTTCATACTGCCAAGACCTGCAATTGGACATCAAGCCCATAGAAGCCTATCTCATAGGATTGGGAGGTGTGGAAACCCCTTGTTTAGGCGAGGTGGAACTTCCCATCTACCTTCAAGATGTTCCAATAAAAGTCAAAATGCTAGTGTGTCATGATGCGGACCTTACAGAGCCACTTGTCCTAGGTCAAGATTGGATCTATGACCACGCAGTCAACTTGAACCTAAGAAGTCAACTTCTTCAAGTTTGGGTCCATGAACAATGCATTACATTAGAATTAGGAAAGTCCATGCTCACAAATCCAAAGGTCACACATTCTCTTCGTTCTCCTGAAACTAATCTTCATAAAGAAAATTTTGTGTGTGTCACCGATCCTATGACGCACAAGGACTCAATCATGAAAGCCAAAGCTCAAAGGCCAGCACACCTCCCTTCTTCTTCACATGCTAATGCAAGTGTAACCCAACCAAGGAGGCAAGCAAAAATGACATCTGCTATATCAACTCGACAGACAGAATTCAAGAAGAAAGAAGTTATGGGCATGAAGCAGATCTGGGTAAAGAAAGGAGTGCAACCATCGATGTTGCCTCAAAGATTCCCACCCAACCAGATCGAACATGAAAAAAAGAGGACCAAGCACCTACGACAGGCTCAAGCACGAAGAATCCAACAAATTTGGGTACCGAAGCTATCAAAGAAGGCCGACCACAATCATGTACAAATTTGGGTGCCTAAAAAATTAACTACAGCTCAACACGGCCGATTACAGATGTGGGTACCCAAGAAGCTCTTACATACACAACGACCTATGCTCCCCACCATGCAAAAGGTCTCAACAACGAAGCCAAGGAAAGCAAAGGGGAAGAACAAAACACAAAGAACAAACGAAGATAAACCCAACCCTTCTGCAAAAGTAAGCAGGCAATCATCAAGGATATGGGTTTGGAAGCCAAAAGCACCAACAACATCCCCAGAACCAAAAGGCCAACCACACGGGATACTAAAGTTTGGAAAGTATCCAAAGATGAAGTGGCCTGAGGTGATCTCTACAGTACCAAACCCTATTCCAAAATGGGTTCCAATCCGGAGGATTACATCATTTCGAGATCCAATAGACATCTCCAATCAAAGAATTCATCAAGTATGCAAGTAACATCAAAAGCCTCGACCAGCAGCAACCATGTGCCTTTGGCATAACCCAGTCGTTTGCACCATTCAGGTCATGCATTTCCAAAGTATGCATCAATATAGGGCCACCTTACATGGCCGTGCATAGACACAAATGAGAAATCCCAGGCACATGAGACACAATTTTCACATGCAAAATATGTTATTGATACTAACCTCTTTCTTCTTGTTTGATGCCATAGTGTGCATTAAAAAAAAAAGAAAAAAAAAAAAAAAAAAAAGGGGGCAAAGAAGAGGACTGTGCTTGAAAATGCTCATCAGCGAACTTTCAGCAAGGACATCCATCAACAAATGGACAAACCGATGGTCAAACACCATGATGGAATACAACACGAAGAGATGAAGATCAACGGACCCTTCACCATGGTAAGACGTGTATGCTTCAACAACACTATAACCATGATCGATTAGGAAACCTCTTCGTCAGCATACCCTTGAGCACTTAGCTCAAGACCCAATCTCTTGCACCATACTTCTTGCCATGCATTTCCCAAGTACGCATACGTAGGGCCACATTACAAGGCCTTGCACAAGGCACATATTTTGTTCAACCCACGCACTAAAGCACTTACCCATCATCATTTCTGGGTTACAAGTACTGGGCATGAAAACACGGAACCCCATCTTTGGACAAACCAGCGGACATCACGGTGACAACCACAATCGTAGAAGCAATGCACCATGAGAGTTACTCATAATCCACAGTGATAACTCCTTTTGAGTAGCTCACAATTTTTGAAAGCTCACAAAGACAGTAGCAAGCTGGAATACAAGGAAGAAGTCCATGCAAAGGCAGCAATGACAAAGTGAAGAACCAGAAAAATGACCAAGCTGCATTGGAACGATGGACCAGTGCTGTTGACACATGAAGGGCACTACCTCTCAATGTACTACATGGAACAACCACTACAACAAGGGTCTGTCAGGGACGACAGACTCAAGAGGGGGGGGAGTGTTGCAGCTCAAGATCAAGGACAAAGCATGGAAGCGCATCAAGGAAGTGAACACACGAGTAGGGAGCTCCAAGATTCACATGTCAAATTTTCAGAAGAAATCCCTATAAAAATAGTGATTTTTATCACTAAATATCATTGTAAATACCATTTTCTATTTTTACAGCTCCATTTTGTTCAAGCCAAGGAGTCCTTGAGCTTGAGGAGTATTAGATGTATCATACTACCAATTTTCATAATTTTTAGATTCCGTTTGAGCCCCCAAATAAGCCCTAGAACATAATTTTTAACTAGGCCGGACACTAGGTCTGGACAGGGCCAAAACCACTCAAAAACTATAAAAAGGGCTGGAGAGCTCATTTTTGGGGGTAGCTTGTTGTAGATTTCAGTTTCGTAAGAGAGCTCTTTGGTAATCGAAGCTTTCCATTGTTCCACTCTTTGCTCTTACCTTGTGCGCGTGTGTGTGTATGGGTGTGCATGCTTGTGTGCTTCCACTCACGCACTTGTGCCATCACTTGCTCGCGGTCTTCATACCGGTCCTCACGTCTCCACGGATTGACATTTATGAGGTGTATCTCCTCACGTTGGTACTCACCATTGTGCTAGAGTGACAGAGGCTCAACACATGGTGTGCAAAAGATGCTTTGGCAAGGTCTTATCTTCTTAACTCTATATCTGATTTCCTTTTACCTCACATCAGGAATTGTAAAACTTCCCAAGAGACTTGGGAAACCTTGTCATCATACTTTTCTTCTAACACAAGGGCCAGAAAGAATCAATTGTGGATTGAATTCACAACCCTTAGGAAGCAACCAAAGCAATCAGTCTCAGAATTTGTGACCAAGATCAAGGATGTGGCAGACCAATTAGCAAGCATTGGTGAGGAGATTGAAGAGGAACAAATAGTAAGGCAAGTAATCAATGGACTAAAGGCAGATGATAAGTGGGAGAGCTTCACCACTGCAATGGATCTCTACATGGACATGCATACCCCAGATCTCACAACTCTCATGGGCCAACTATTCACACATGAAGCAAAGTTTACAAAGGCTGGAGATCAATCAAAAGGTAGTAACCCCTCTGCTCTATATACTGATAAGAAAGTTAAGGATAAAGGTAAAGGGAAGAAGCAAGAAGAAGAAGGCTCTACCTCCCAAGCTAATTATGCAGGGAGAGGTAGATATTCAAGAGGCAGGGGCAGAGGAGGTAAGCAAGGTAGGGGGAGACCCTACAACTCATCACCATGCAACATTTGTGGATTGCCTAACCATACCACAGATGAGTGCTACAGAAATTATAAGAATCAGAGAGGAAGAGGCTATCAAAGAGGTGGATACTCTCAAGGTAGAGGTAGATTCAACCAACACCAAGGCTATAATGGATACAACAATCAGTACAACAACAATTACAACCACAACCACAATGGTAACTACCAAGGTGGATTTAGAAATAGAAGGGATTACAACAACTACACAGAGGAGCAAGATGACTCCCTATTGATCATGAATATGACCTCCAAGGCAGGTACAAATGATGATCATTTATTTTATATTGATTCAGGGTGTTCTAACCATGTAGCTGGTAATGTGGCACTACTCTCTGATTTGGAAGAACCCAAGGGCAAACATCAGGTGCAGACAGGTGATGATACTAAACATTCTGTTGTAAAGATTGGAAATGTGAAAACTTGTGATGGGAACCAGAACCTATTGAGCAGGGTACTTTATGTACCAACCATTACCAAGAACCTAATGAGTGTTGGTCAGATTGTGGAGAAAGGTTTACAGGTAAGGTTCAATCAACATGGAGCATATGTGGAGGACCCAAGACATGGATTCAGAAGGATAGCCAAGGGAGAAAAATCAGGTAGATTATTTACTTTTGAGCTAGAAGACACCAAAAACATTGCTTTATACAATTACAAGGATCAAACACTTTCAGAGTTAGAAATATGGCACAAGAGGTAAGGTCACATAGGTGAAAGAACCCTAAAGCAAATGTGCAGGGATCAATGTGTGCTTGGAATACCTAATGTATCCAAGCAACATATGATTTACAAGTGTAGTGCTTGTCAGTTTGGTAGGTCTCACAGGTTGCCCTATTCAAAGAAAGGTTTCATGCATGAAGACTACCTAGACTTGGTACACACAGATGTTTGGGGACCTAGCAAGGATCCCTCCATTTCAGGATCAAGGTACTATGTGTCTTTCATTGATGATTATAGCAGATGGACTGTCTTATACTTTATGAAGCATAAAGATGAAGTGTTTAATTGTTTCAAGAAGTATCTTGCACTTGTTGAAAACCAAACAGGAAGAAACTTGAAGAGGCTAAGGTCAGATGGAGGAGGAGAATACTTCTCAAATGAGTTTGAAGATTTCTTGCAGGAAAGAGGCATCAAAAGCGAGATAACTACAAGGTACTCACCTAAACAAAATGGGGTAGCTGAAAGAAGGAATAGACTCATTGTAGAAACAGCTAGGTCTATGCTTAATGAGAAGAAGTTGCCAAATTATCTTTGGGCAGAGAGTGTATCTACTGCCACCTATCTTATTAACAGGTTGCCATCAAAGACACTTGATGGAATGACACCTTATGAAGCTTGGCATGGTAAGAGACCATCATTGGATCATTGCAAAACCTTTGGTTGTATTGCATATGTGCATATTCCCTCACAGGTAAGGGGAAAGCTAGACCCTAAAGCTGAAAAGTGTATCTTCATTGGTTATGACTTGAACCAGAAAGGGTACAGATTCTACAACCCCTCAAACAAAGGTTTCAAGGTAAGAAGAGATGTCATCTTTGATGAGAATGACTCATGGTATGAGAATGAATGCAGGAAGGTTAGTCTACCTTATGATTTGCAAGAGGAGTTTCCAAAGCTAATCAAAGAAGAACCAAGCAAGGAAGAAGATCCAAGTTCAGAGGATGATGACACAATCAACCTTGAGGAATTCAAAGCATGGAAGTCCAAAGGAAAGATGAAGATGAAGCAGCTAGAGGATATTCCAGAATCCTCAAATCAGTCAATTAGGAGATCTCAGAGAGAAAGTAAAAGACCAATCAGATTTGGGTATGACACATCTCTTGTAACTAAGCATTCTGTATATCTTGCAAAGGATTTGTTGAATGAAGAACCAGGTACATATGAAGAGGCAATCACCAAACCAGAATGGAAAGGAGCTATGGATGAAGAAATAGAAGCTCTCAAGGAGAGTGACACATGGGACTTGGTACCCAAGAAGGACTCTATGAAGGTGATAGGATCCAGATGGATCTACAAACTAAAGAGAAACTCAGATGGAACAATCAACAGGTACAAAGCTAGGTTGGTAGCCAAGGGTTTTGCACAAACCCAAGGCATTGATTATGAGGAGACATTTTCTCTTGTGGCTAAAATGCCAACAATCAGAGTATTGGTGAGTGTAGCTGCATCCAAGAATTGGAACATGTACCAATTAGATGTCAAGAATGCTTTCTTGAATGGATGGATATCTGAAGAAGTCTACATGTCACAACCACCTGGCTATGAAGATCCCAAGAAGGTAAATTATGTTTGTAAATTGAAGAAGGCTCTATATGGATTGAAGCAGGCACCTAGAGCATGGAATTACAGGTTGACAACATATCTCCAAGACCAAGGATTTGTGATGAGTAAAGCAGACACTTCTCTATTCATAAAGAGGAGTAGTACAGAGGTAATCTACTTGTGTGTTTATGTTGATGACATCATCATTATAGGCAATGATGTCAATGGTATTAGACATATCAAAGGACAGATGATGAAGGAGTTCAAGATCAATGATCTTGGATTATTGAAATACTTCTTAGGTCTTGAGTTAGTCTACACTAATTCAGGTATATATATCACTCAAAAGAAGTATGTACAGGACATTGTGAAGAAGTTTAATTTGCAGGAAGCTAAAGTCTCAAGTACTCCAATGGAGGTCAACCTAAAGCTTAGTGCTCATGAAGGTGATGAAGTCCAAGACATTACAGGATACCAAAGTATGGTTGGTAGTTTGAATTATGCTACCTTAACAAGAATTGACATAGCATATGGAGTTAGTGTGCTAAGCCAATTCATGCACAAACCAAGGGTACCTCACCTAGAGGCAGCAAAGAAGATCTTGAAGTATCTAAAGGGAACTCAGAACCATGGTTTGTACTTTCCTTATACATCAGACATTGATATTAAAGTGTATTCAGATGCAGATTGGGCAGGATGCAAGGATGAGAGGAGAAGCACATCAGGATACATATGTTTTGCAGGTGATAAACCTATTTCATGGTCAGCCAAGAAACAACCTACAGTAGCTTTGTCATCTACTGAAGCAGAGTATAGAGGGCTAGCCAATGCCACTCAAGAAGCTATTTGGTTAAAACTTTTGTATACAGAGTTAGGCCTATATACAAGGCCACCAATTATTTTTGGAGACAACACAAGTTCTCTTCACCTTGCAGCTAATCCAATATATCATGCTAGAACCAAACACATAGAGGTTCATTACCACTATGTGAGAGAAAAGTTACTTAGCAAAGACATTCAATTGACTTATGTGTCCACTAATATGCAATGTGCAGATTTACTCACTAAAGCTTTGGATGGAAACAAATTATGCAGATTCAAATCCATGATTGGATTGCAGGAGGTGATTGAAGATTGAAGATGAAGACTTAAGCCAAAGTGTTTGGCTTGAGGGGGAGCTGTTGGTGCAATTCAAGCCTTCACCTTTGGCTTGGAACCCTTGAAGGATATCTCTACATGAAGCAAGAGTCATAGGAACTTATGCCTATGAACTATTACCATTTTACTCCTTGTAAAAGTCTAAATGACTTGGCATTTATGTATACACACCTACTTGTTTAGATTCGTGGAAAAATGGATGGTGTAAGTGGAGAGAATATCTCCCTACTTTTAGAGGAGAGATTCTAGGGAGCCCTAGTTTGAATTTGAAATTAAAATGCATCTCCATCACATATAAAAATCAATGTAAAAACTCGCGGGACAGTGAGTGAACTCCCGAGCTCCATTTTGTCACTATCTCTGAGTGTGTGAGTGCTACACTATAGCCTACACATCTCCAACTCATTATGCTACATCTATCAAGCCAATGAGATTGTACATTCATGTGAATTAATAGAAAGAGTCACATTCATTATCTCTGTGATTTTCTGAGTTATCTTCTCCAAGTCTGTCAACTTCCAAGAGCCATATCTCAGTGCCTACTGAACCAAATCAAGTGGTTCAAAGCTTGTTGGAACCAGCTCTAAGCATACTACATGCCTACAAAATTTGAAGGTCATTGGATCAGCCATCTCGGAGAAATCTCGCTCGAAGTGGTCTTTGGTATTTTTCTGCAGAGTTCCTAAAAAGTTGGGGGTACATATAATTTTGCTAAACTTCTTTCTCAGAGTATAGTTTGTCATTTCTTCTCATTCCACTTGCAAATGGTAGCTTGTTAAGCTAATTTAATATTTCCAGAAGGAATTTGATCAATTGTAAGTGTGCTGGTCATACTGAGTGAAAGACTGAGCAGGTATCAAGATCAAAATAGAAAGTTTTCAAGTCTAGTGAAGTGCAAACTCATCTGTTTTGATCTAATCATTATTCAAATCATTTCCAAAGTACATATAGCATATTTTGGTATCATTTGGAAGCTCAAGGAGTCTACTAAGCATATCTGGAGTCAAAGAGGGCTGGTGCAAAGCAAGATTAGCAGTACCAACTCAATCTTCTGAGTGCATCCAACCATCTCTCCCAACATCCAAAAGATGGTTCAGTTTGGGCTACTCAAAAATTGCAGCTTGTACATAATGATGTCTATGGTCCTATGCAAACACCTTCTTTTGGAAATTACCTTTACCTCGTGACTTTCATCGATCATTTTCTCAAGCATGCATAGGTATATCCATTGAAGGCAAAGTCTGAAGTTTCATGTGCTTCAAACAATTTTTGGTTTTGGTTGAAAATCTGTCAGAATGTAAAATGGGCACCCTCCATTCTGATCGAGGAGGGAAATATATGTCTTCTAATTTTAATGCATTTCTCGCTGAACATGGGATAAAACACTAGTGTACAATGCCCTATACACCTCAATAGAATGGAGTTGCTAAATGAAAGAACAAGTCACTCATAGAGATGGCGAGGTGTATGGTCAAGAGTCAGGTTTTACCACATAGTTTTTGGCTTGAGACTGTCATGTGTGTAGCATATGTACTTAACATGTGTCCCACTAAAGCACCAGTCTATCATTCCATATGAGGCTTGGCATTATTGCAAGCCATCTGTTGCTCATCTGCATGTTTTTGGTTGTTTGGCATATGCATTAGTGCCTCAACAACATCACAAAAAATTGGATGATAAAGGAGTAAAATGTATTTTTGTTGGGTACAATTCTGAAAGTAAAGGCTTTCATCTGTATCATCCACACAGTAAACGCATCGTGGTTAGCTGTGATGTTGTTTTTGTAGAAGATGCTATTTAGCCATTTCTTTCATGTACTAGGGAGACATGTGTTAGCTCCAAAGACATGTATGATACTTTGCTTCCTCTTTTTACAGATGGACAGTCTAGTGTTGGTCCTAATGAGGCAACTTCTCAAACTTTGTAGGTTTCATGTGATGATGCAGATCATCCCATTTCTGATGCAGATTTACATGATGCACTTATTGATGAGAGAGCTGACATTGAGGAGGCAAAAACTATGCCAAAATGGCTGGTATGGACTTTGCGTGACAGCAAATTAGATGCACCTCTGTCATATCGTACTCGATCAGGCTCTCATAGTGCCTCTTTTGTATCAAATTGCTATGCTATGGTTGCATCTAGTCTCTATGATGAGAATGAGCTTGTTTCATTTGACGAAGCACAAAATTCAAAAAATTGGACGGCTGTTATGCAATCTGAATATGATGTTATAATGAAGAACGATACTTGGTCTTTATGTGACTTGCCTCCTGGCAAGAAGGCCATTGGCACAAAGTGGGTTTACAAGTTGAAGCTTAAGCCTCATGGAACAATTGATAGGTATAAGGCTAGGCTTATTGCAAAGGGTTATGCACAGGAAAGAGGCATTGATTTCGATGAGACCTTTGCACCTACATGCCATATGACTATTGTTCGGAGCATCTGTGCACTTGCAGCCCATTGTGGTTGGAATGTACATCAGTTGGACATTAAAACTACATTTTTGAATGGTGACTTGCATGAAGAAGTGTATGTTTTTCAGCCCCGTGGCTTTGCGTAGAAAGGGCATGAAAACCGGGTGTGCAAGTTAAAGAAGACATTATATGGTTTAAAGCAAGCACCATGTGTTTGGTATGAGAAGATACATGCCTATATGATTGCACATGGTTTTGAGAACAGTCCAACTTAAAGCACCTTATATGTTAAGCGTGCTAATGATGTGCTTCTGATCATTGTTTTCTATGTTGACAACATGCTACTCACTGGCTATTGAGAAGCATATTGCTGATTTTAAGGCTTATTTGTATGCCTCATTTGAGATGTCTGATTGGGAGCACTTTCATCACTATTTGGGCATTCAATTTATGCATGTTGATGGTGGAATGGCTTTTCATCCTATGGAGACAGGTTTATGATTGAGTCTTCATGATGCTAGAGATGCATTTGATGTTGTTCTCTATCAGCAGGTTGTTGGGTGCTTGATTTACTTATGCATTGATGGAGAGTGTCAATCTCCAAAAGAACACTTTATCCTTAATGTTAGAGCACCTCTATATCAAGAATAACTCACAAATCTACCAATTTTGGAAGACCAATGTCAAAACATCAAGATTTGCACTAACTGTGAAGAAATTCACAGAAAAGTCTATTGCACTTAACTCATTAATTGACTAATCAAATTTGTAAACTTTTTGAAGCATAAGGTGTTGTCTAAAGATTTATCACCTTCTCCAAGTTAAAACATCCCAAAAGATACAGTAGATCTTGAGAAATGATTCAAACAATCCACCTATGTCTAAAACTATACTTCTCTACACGCGACTTTGACACCTGTAACTTTTAATGCATAGTTCTCTCAAATTATAACCCTTTTATTCAAATGCTTTTAGCCATATGTAGCTTACCTTCAAACTTAAAGAATAAATCCTTGCTTTCTCAAAACTTTACATTGTGGAAGGAGAACTGACCAAAACATTAGCATCAAATTTGCACCTATTGCACACTTCACTTTGTCACATTTACACCTGTAAATGTTACTACTCTCATTTCTCTTAGCCTGATCACAATTAGGATCTCAAAACTTGTACATAGGTCAATCAACTATAGACTTAGAATTGTAAAAAATCATTTCACAAAAGATTAAACATAGAAGGAGAACTCATCAAAAGATTGGGTGCAACTTTTTCTTCTACTTAGAAAGTTTTACATCTGAATGATGAGAGAGATCTTCTTCACTTCTAAAGTGTCAAATGACTCTTACAACTTCTAATTCTTCTCATCTCATGCTCTCTCATACTTGCCCCGACTTTATACTTGTATATATAGGCATATATGTACAAGATCATGGCCATAATTGTTGGAGCAAGTCTATGACAAGCCTAAGTATTGGCTTCAGTCCCACAAAGTCATGAAAAAAGCTTTAAAATGAAGACTATGTAAAGTTCGCTTGTGAACTACCTCTTGTAACTTTTGAAGAGTTTACTTAATGTAAAAGTGAAAGAATCTTAAGTGGTTGAGTCCACTTGATCAAGAATGGAAAGAGGAGCCACGAATTTGTGATTTGTGGTAGGTAGAGAATCAAAATCAATCATTGATAGATTGGAGAGTGATTGAGGGAAGTTAGCCTCCCAAACTCAACTATAAATAGATGGTAGTTTTAATCGTGGTTAGAGAGACCTATGTGAAGACCTCCAAGAGCTGAGCTTTATGCCATATCAAGGTGTGATTACAAGGCACACATATGTATCAGTAATTCATTGTATTGTACAAGCAATATACTTTCATTTTCATGATTATTTGAGTTCATCTTTCCATGTTCTTGTGAAGTGTACTACTCACTGCCATTACTCTCAGTTTTTCTCAGTCAGCTTGCAAAGATGTTTTCTCTGAGCTTGGTGCATCATTTTCAGTGATTTAACTTGGTAAAGTTAGCTCTATAAGTCTAATATATGTTCACAAATTTTCATGTCATTTGGATGTTGCAATCTTCAGTTATGTTCAGTTGAAGTCAACAGTGTCTGTGCATTTTCACTTCTCTGTCAGGTACCCGACTTTTTCACTCATCTTGTCAGAGGTGTTTCTCGTATCAAAATTCAATGATTTAAAGCTTGTTGGATTCAACTTATTGTCTAGTATAACCATACAAATTTTCATAATTATTGGATTTCTATATTTCGAGTTATGTTGATTTGTCTGCTCAGTGGTCTCAAACTGTAGCAGCCCGTGAAAATCGGTAATGATGTCATCAGTTGTTAAAACTCATTCTCAGTGTGTGGTTCATTATTTTTTATGAGATTACTCTTGAAAGTTAGCTCTTTAAGTTACCTAGACTTCCCCAAGAGGAATTAATCTATTTGCTGCTGTGCTCAGAGAATTATGTAAAACACTGGACAGGTGTATGAACCAAGAATAGCAAGTTTTCACCTCTGAGCTAACTCCAACTTATCTGTTTTGATCTATCTTTTTGAGAGTGATCTTCCAAGGTACATAGGGTGTCTAATACATCCATTGGCAAGCTAAAAGGGCCCACCATATACTTCTGGAGTTCATTTGGCTGGTGTAGATCAAGGATTTTGCAACACCTCTTCATCTTCAAGCACATACCTATCCATCTCTTCACAATAATAAAGATATAAGTGAGCTAACTATAAGTTTAATGTACATATGTATACAAGTCTTCATTTCCTAAATATGCCCTATCTTCAAACTTCATTTGTTGATCTTTTCTTCATCTTTTGACTTCAAGTCTTTATCTATAACATCAATTGATGGTTGACTTGCACCAATAGCTCCCCCTCAATCATCAATTGAGGTTTTCTATGTCTTCTTTATACCTGCCATGTCTTTAAATCTCTGTAGCTTTGGTCCATCCAAGCTTTTGGTTAGCATATCTGCAATCTGATCTTTTGTTGAAGTATCTGTGACTTCAATCACCTTCTCTCTTAAGAAGTGATACTGAATCTCAATATGTTTAGTCCTGGCATGAAAAACAAGATTACCAGCTAGATACAATGAACTCATATTATCTCCATGAATAGTGGGTGTACTCTTAGTGATGTCAAAACTCTTCATGAGAGTCTTCAACCATATGACCTCCTGTGTAGCTTCAACCATACCTTTATACTCTACTTTTCTAGATGATAAAGCAACTATATGTTGCTTCTTAGAACACCAAGAGATTAGCTTATCTCCCACATAACACAAGTATCCATATATTGATCTTCTATCATCAGGATTACCTGCCCAATCTATATCACTATATATCTTGATGTTTGTATCTGATGTAAAACCATAATACAAACCTTCCTTGAGTGTACCCTTAATGTATCTCAACACTCTCTGTCCTACAACCCAATGTTCTGTCCTAGGACAATGCATGAATTGAGACAACACTCCAACAGCATATGACAAATCAGGCCTAGTTTATGTAGCATAGATTAGACTACCAACCAAACTTTGATATAGCTTCATATCCATGAATTCTTCTACTCCATATCTGCTCAATTTGTGATCCACCTCCATTGGAGTAAGTCCTACCCTACAATCTTCCATTTTAAACTTGATCAACACGTTCTTCAAATATCTTTCTTGAGTCACACACACTCCATGTTGAGTATATGAGATCTCCATGCCCAAGAAATATGACAAGTCTCCCAAGTCACTAATCTTGAACTCTTTCTCCATTTGTTTCTTGAGGCTTTGTATTCCTTTCTCATATGTACTTGTAAGAATTATTTCATCAACATATATGCACATGTAAATGAACCCATCATCACTTACTTGAACAAGCAAGCTACTATCAGCTTTAGATACTTGGAAATCAAGTTCCTTCAAGAACTTCACAAGTCTATAATTCCATGCCCCTAGGGCCTACTTCAAACCATACAAAGATCTCTTGAGCTTATATACATATTCTGAATTTCTTTTATATCTGAACCCTTGTGGTTGCTCCATGAAAACATCATCTGAAATATAACCATTAAGAAAATCATTCTTCACATCTAATTGACATAATCTCCAACCTTTACATGCAGCAATGGTTATGAGTGTCCTAATGGTTGTCATCTTTACCACAGGACTATAGGTCTCATCATAATCTATACCATATGTTTGAGCATATCCTTTCACAACAATTCTAGCTTTATACCTAGACACACTTCCATTTGCATACCTCTTTGTCTTGTAGACCCATTTGCATCCAATGATCGTCTGACTATTTGGTTTATGAACCAAATCCCATGTCTCATTCTCCATCAATGCATCATACTCTTCCTGCATAGCTTTCTCCCAATTTTCCTTAACTTTTTCCTCTTCATATGTAGAAGGGTTTTCATCTGCTTTCACCATGTAAGCATAATCTCTAGTAGTAAAAAAAGAAGTGTCATAGTTATACCTTATAGGTTGCCATTTGTGTCTTGATGACCTTCTGAGTTCTCCACTTCTTGAAGTTTCTGGTTCATCACATTCTGGATCAAACCTTTGTACTTCTTCAACTTCAACTTGTACTTCATTGTTCTCTTCTTCATCAAATATATGAACCTTTGATTTACCTTTCTTTTGATTCAAACCTTCTTCATCACCTGCATGATTATTGATTGTACCTGCATACCAAGTACCTTGCTCATCAAATGTAACATCCTTTGATACAAGGAATTGCTTTGTGGATGGACTCCACAACCTATATCCCATTTACTTATCATCATATCTAATGAACACATACTTTTTAGCTTTAGGTTCCAATTTATGCCTCAATTGAGATGGCACATATGCATAAGCCAAACATTCAAATACTTGGCAATGATCTAAGGTAGGTCTTTTACCCCACCAAGCTTCATATGGTGTCATACCCTGCAAATCTTTACATGGTAACCTATTAACCAAGTATGTAGTTGTATTTACAGCCTCAACCCACAAATAATTTGGACAGTTTTTCTCCTTCATCATTGATCTTGCAAACTCAACAAGAGTTCTATTTCTCCTTTCTGCTACACCATTTTGTTGAGGAGAGTACCTGCATTCATTATGGATGGAACGTTGTACTCATATGAAGTTGACTTCCAATCGATTCAAATGTCGTTTTTTAGAAGTTTGATGTAAATCTAGAGTCTCTACCAGAAATTATGCTTTTAGGCAGTATCAACCTTTTTCATAGGAAAGAAATGTGTCATCTTGGTAAGTCGATCGACTACAACAAATATTGTTGGTGCAGACCAATCACCAATTGAAGTTTGGAAGACAAAAGATGAAGATAAGATCAATTCTTGAAGCTTAGAAGATGGTTACATTCACAGGTTGAAAGAAATGTACACATATGTACATTAGTTAAGACATAGGTTACTTATACTTATGCTTTGACATAAGTCTGTACATTTTTGCCTATAAATACTTTGGAAAAATGTCGGGGCATAGAGAGAAGACAAGGAGAGACTATGTATGAGCATAGGAATAGAGAAATGAATGGTTGTAAGTGTCATTAGACACATGAGAAGTTAGTTGAAGTCTCTCTCTCATTCAGTTGTAGTCTTCTTCAGAAATGACAGAATTTTTGCGCCCGAAGTTTCTGTGTTTTCTCCTCTTGTGGTAGATCTTTTGTGAATTCCTTTTGGAGATATCTAAGTCCATAGTTAATCAATCTATGGCTAGAGTTTGAGAATCTAATTGTGATCAGGCTAAGAGAATTGTGTGTAGGAACATTCATATGTAAAGAATGTTCATAGTCTCCTGAAACAGGCGCAGATTTTGAGTTCAGAGAAATGGACAGTGCTCAGTGCACAGTGTAAAGTTTTACACATGTGATAGCTCAAAATCTAAGTTGAGAGATAAGCTATCTACATCTAAAAGCATTTGACCAAACGGGTTCGACATTGGGAGAACTATAGCTAAGAAGTTGCAGGTGTCAAAGTCGCTACTGCAGAGAAGGTGATTTACACATAGCTAAATTGTTTGTGTGATTTCTCAGAGTATACTGAATCATTTTCAGAGATTTAAGTTGGAGAAGGTGCGCAACCTTTAGGCAAAGCAACCTACAAAGTTTTATCAAAAACTTTACACAAATGATTAGTCAATCAAGGATTAATCTGCAGTAGACTTTTCTGAGAAGTTGAATTTTTTAGAATAATCAATTTTCTGATAAGTTGATGAATGTTCTCTAAATTTGGTGGAGTCTAAAGTTGTTCTTGATATAGAGGTGGTCTAAATTCAAGGTCAACTTGTTCTTTTGGAGATTAACACTCTCCATCAGTGGTATCAGAGCAGGAAGCATTAGAATTGAAGAAAAGGAGGATCCCGACTGCTGCAGCTACAAAGAATTTGACATCTAAAGATTCAAAAGGATAAAGATTGAAGGAAGAGCTTGAGGAAGAGATCATACGACATCAAGGAAGTCAAAAGGAGTATCATTAGAAGTAAAGGTAACTTTATACTTCATAAAGGTTGAAGAATTCAATATACAGGTGAAGGAAGGATGGGAGATTCTCTTCAAATAGAGAAGTTGGATAGAGAAAACTATTCTGCATGGTCAATGAGGATGGAAGCTCATCTAATGAGCAAAGATTTGATAGCTTACATTACAGGAGAAGAAGAAAAGTCACAATTCAGAGATCCTAGTGTTCCAACTAGGGAGGAAAAAACAGATTTGAAGAATTGGATGAAGAAAGATGCTCAAGCTAGGAGCATTATCTATATGGCAGTTAATGATTACTTGCTACCTCACATTAGAGGTCTTGAAAGTGCAAGTGATATATGGAATGCCTTGGAAGAGCATTTCCAAAACACCACAAAGTCAAGGAAGGCATCTTTATGGGCAGAATTTACAACTTTCAAGAAGAAGGCTTCTCAATCCATTTCAGATTATGTAACAAGGATGAAAGACATTGCAGATGCATTAGGAGCTGTTGATGAAGATATTGAGGAGGATAAATTGGTAAGGCAAATCCTTACAGGTTTGAGAGGTGATGACAAATGGAAGCCATTCATTTTGTCTACAGAATTATCACTTGATCATTTCACTCCTGATTTAAATCAGTTGCTAGGTCATATGCTAACATTTGAGCAGGATGTTAAAGGAGATAGTGACAAAAGTGCAGGTCATGCAATGTACTCAAAGGACAAGAAGAAAGCTAACAAAGGAAAGCAACAATCAGGTGAAGATGAAGGTACAACTAGTCAAGCCAACTTCCTAAGAGGAAGAGGAGGTGGCAAAGGTAGAGGAAGAGGCAGGAGTAACAAAGATGGAGCCAAAGCATGCTGGATTTGTGGTAAGACAAATCATTTAGCTAATGATTGTTGGCATAATAATCAAAGTAATGGAGGATACAATCAAAACTATAATTCAAGAGGAAGAGGAGGCAGAAATCAAAGAGGTAATTTCATAGGCAGAGGTAGTAGGGGTTACTTTGGAAGAAATGCAGGTAGAGGTTTCCAAAGTCAACAATATAACAATACCTACTACAATTCTGCTTCAGATCAAAAGGAAGATTCAACATTGATAATGAATGCAACTTGTGAAAGGCAGAATGAAGATCAAAGAGTCTTCTACATTGACTCAGGGTGTAGCAATCACCTGAGTGGTAATATAGCCTTGATGACTGATTTGGAGGATAAGGTATCTAATCATGTTGTTCAAACAGGTGACAACACAAAGCACAATGTGAAGTCAATTGGATCAGTGAAGGCCAAGGATGGTAGCACCTTATTGAGTAAGGTCTTGTATGTTCCTACAATTCCTAAGAATTTGATAAGTGTAGGACAAATTGTGGAAAAAGGTTATGAAGTAAGGTTCACTAATGAAGGAGTGTTTGTGGAAGACCCTAGCAATGGGTATAAACAAATTGTTTCAGGGAAGAAAGAAGGAAGATTGTTCACATTGAAGATTCAAGGTAATGTTGGTCATGCCTTGTTCACTTATGGAGGACATAAGATCTCTGAGTTAGATCTTTGGCACAAGAGGCTTGGACATTTCAATGAAAGAGGTATTAAAGACATGATTAATAATGGTTCAGTGCTTGGATTGCCTAATGTTGCAGGTCAACATATGACATACAGATGTGAGGCATGTCAATTAGGTAAGGCTCATAAGCAACCCTATTCCAAGCATGGGTTTATGTATTCGGAGAAACTTGAGTTGGTACACACAGATGTGTGGGGACCATCAAAGGACTTCAGTATCAATGGCTCAAGGTATTATGTGATTTATGTTGATGATGCTACCAGATGGATCACTATCTATGTGATCAAAGATAAGTCAGAAGTATTCAATACTTTCAAACATTATCATATGTATGCAGAGAGAATTACAGGACATAAGTTGAAGAGACTAAGGTCAGATGGAGGGGGAGAGTATTTCTCTAATGAGTTCAGTGATTACTTGTGGAATGCAGGTATAAAAAGAGAGGTTACTTGCAGGTACTCTCCTCAACAAAATGGTGTAGCAGAAAGGAGAAATAGGACTCTTGTTGAGTTTGCAAGGTCCATGATGAAGGAGAAAAATTGCCCAAATTATTTGTGGGCTGAGGCTGTAAATACAGCTACTTATTTGGTTAATAGGCTACCTTGTAAAGCTTTGCAGGGTATGACACCTTATGAGGCATGGTGGAGTAAGAGACCTACACTAGACCATTGCAAAGTGTTTGGATGTTTGGCCTATGCATATGTGCCATCACAATTAAGGCACAAATTGGAACCTAAAGCTGAAAAATATGTGTTTATTGGTTATGATGATAAGCAGATGGGATACAGGTTGTGGAATCCATCCACAAAACATTTTCTTGTATCAAAAGATGTTACATTTGATGAGCAAGGTACTTGGTATGTAGGTACTATCAATATTAATACAAATGATGAAGAAATTGTGAGCCAAAGGAAAGGTAAATCAAAGGTTCAGATATTTGATGAGCAAAAGAATAATGAAGTGCAGGTTGAAGTGGAAGAAACACCAAGATTTGATCCTGAATGTGAAGAACCAGAAACCTCAAGAAGTGGAGAACTTAGGAGGTCTACAAGGAACAAATGACAACCTACAAGGTATAGCTATGATACTTCTTTTTTGGCTACCAAAGATTATGCTTACATGGTAAAAGCAGATGAAGACCCTTCTACATATGAAGAGGCAAAAGGTAAAGAAAATTGGGAGAAAGCTATGCAGGAAGAATATGATGCATTAATGGAGAATCAAACATGGGATTTGGTTCCAAAGCCAAATAGTCAGAAGATCATTGGATGTAAGTGGGTTTATAAGACAAAGAGATTTGCAGATGGAAGTGTGTCTAGGTACAAAGCTAGACTTGTTGTAAAAGGGTTTGCTCAGACATATGGTGTTGACTATGATGAGACTTATAGTCCAGTGGCAAAGATGACAACCATCAGAACACTCATAGCAATTGCTGCATGCAAAGGTTGGAAATTGTGTCAATTAGATGTGAAGAATGCTTTTTTTAATGGTTACATTTCAGATGAAGTTTTCATGGAGCAACCTCAAGGATTCAGAGATGGAAGATATCCAGATCATGTGTGTAAGCTCAAGAGAGCTTTATATGGCTTGAAGCAAGCCCCAAGGGCATGGAACTATAGACTTGTAAAGTTCCTAAAAGAACTTGGATTTCAAGTATCAAAAGCAGATAGTAGCTTGCTTGTCAAAGCAAGTGATGATGGGTTTATTTACATGTGCATATATGTTGATGATATCGTTCTTACAGGTAGAGATGAGAAAGGCATACAAAGTCTAAAGAAGCAAATGGAGAAAGAGTTCAAAATCAGTGATTTGGGAGATTTGTCATACTTCTTGGGCATGGAGATTTCATACACTCAACATGGAGTGTATGTGACTCAAGAAAGGTATTTGAGGAACTTGTTAATCAAGTTTAAAATGGATGATTGCAGAGTAGCACCTACTCCAATGGAGGTGAATCACAAATTGAGCAGATATGGTGGAGAAGAATTCAAGGACATGAAGCAATATCAGAGTTTGGTTGGTAGTCTTATCTATGCTACATTAACTAGACCTGATTTATCATATGCAGTTGGGGTTTTGTCTCAATTCATGCATTGTCCTAGGAAAGAGCATTGGATTGCAGGTCAAAGAGTGTTGAGGTACATTAAGGGTACACTCAAGGAAGGTTTGTATTATGGTTTTACATCAGATACAAATATCAAGATCTATAGTGATGCAGATTGGGCAGGTAATCCAGATGATAGAAGGTCAACCTATGGATACATGTGTTATGTGGGAGATAAGTTAATTTCCTGGTGCTCAAAGAAGCAACATACAGTTGCTTTGTCATCTACAGAAGCAGAGTACAAAGGCATGGTTGAAGCTGCAAAAGAAGTGATTTGGCTTAAGACTCTCATGAAGAGTTTTGACACTATACAGAGCATACCTATCATTTATGGTGATAACATGAGTTCATTATATTTAGCTGCTCATCCTGTTTTTCATGCCAGGACTAAACACATTGAGATACAGTATCACTTTCTAAGAGAGAAGGTGATGGATAAAGAGATTGAAGTTATACATACTTCAACAAAAGATCAGATAGCTGATATGCTTACAAAGAGCTTGGATGGACCAAAGTTACAGAAGTTTAAAGAAATGGCAGGCATAAAGAACATAAGAGAAACCTCAATTGATGATTGAGGGGGAGCTGTTGGTGCAGACCAATCACCAATTGAAGTTTGGAAGACAAAAGATGAAGATAAGATCAATTCTTGAAGCTTAGAAGATGGTTACATTCACAGGTTGAAAGAAATGTACACATATGTACATTAGTTAAGACATAGGTTACTTATACTTATGCTTTGACATAAGTCTGTACATTTTTGCCTATAAATACTTTGGAAAAATGTCGGGGCATAGAGAGAAGACAAGGAGAGACTATGTATGAGCATAGGAATAGAGAAATGAATGGTTGTAAGTGTCATTAGACACATGAGAAGTTAGTTGAAGTCTCTCTCTCATTCAGTTGTAGTCTTCTTCAGAAATGACAGAATTTTTGCACCCGAAGTTTCTGTGTTTTCTCCTCGTGTGGTAGATCTTTTGTGAATTCCTTTTGGAGATATCTAAGTCCATAGTTAATCAATCTATGGCTAGAGTTTGAGAATCTAATTGTGATCAGGCTAAGAGAATTGTGTGTAGGAACATTCATATGTAAAGAATGTTCATAGTCTCCTGAAACAGGCGCAGATTTCGAGTTCAGAGAAATGGACAGTGCTCAGTGCACAGTGTAAAGTTTTACACATGTGATAGCTCAAAATCTAAGTTGAGAGATAAGCTATCTATATCTAAAAGCATTTGACCAAACGGGTTCGACATTGGGAGAACTATAGCTAAGAAGTTGCAGGTGTCAAAGTCGCTACTGCAGAGAAGGTGATTTACACATAGGTAAATTGTTTGTGTGATTTCTCAGAGTATACTGAATCATTTGCAGGGATTTAAGTTGGAGAAGGTGCACAACCTTTAGGCAAAGCAACCTACAAAGTTTTATCAAAAACTTTAGACAAATGATTAGTCAATCAAGGATTAATCTGCAGCAGACTTTTCTGAGAAGTTGAATTTTTCAGAATAATCAATTTTCTGATAAGTTGATGAATGTTCTCTAAATTTGGTGGAGTCTAAAGTTGTTCTTGATATAGAGGTGGTCTAAATTCAAGGTCAACTTGTTCTTTTGGAGATTAACACTCTCCATCAAATATGGTATCATGCTTACTTTTGGTCATGGTAATTTAGTGATAAAGTCCATAGAATAGACTCCCATATTGATTTGGAACATCCAAAGGTTGAAGCATTCCAAACATTATCTTAAACTCAGTTTTCACATGTTGGCATTTCAAACATTCACTGACATATTTTCTAATATCCCGCTTCATACATGGCCAAAAGTAAGAACACTTTGTTTTAACATAGGTCCTTGAATAACCTGGATGTGCAGAGAAAGGTGGATCATGACAATCATGTAATATTCTAACTTTTAACAGAGACTCTGAAGATGTACAATCGATTATTACAATAGAAGGATCCATTCTGCAAATGAAAGTTTTTCTTATACATTGATCCCCTTTTTACATTCCAAAAATTCAAACTAGCTGCATAAAAAGAGTCATGTTTTAGTTCTTCTTGAATTTTATTTAGAAAATTAGAAATTTACTACAGAAAGAAGATAACATAAAGGTCTTCAACTCAATGCATCAGTAACCTTATTTTCCTTACCAACCAAATACTTAATGTCAAAATCATACTCTCTTAATAATTCAATCCAATGATTTTGCCTGTTGTTAAGTAATGGTTGTGTGAAAATGTATTTTAGACTCTAATGATCTGTTTTCAATTCAAACTTAACCCCTAACAATAGATGTCTCCAATGCTTAAGTGCATGCACAACTGCAAGCATTTCTAGATCATGAGTAGGATAGTTAAGTTCATGTTTTCTTAATCTTCTAGACTCATATGCGACCACCCTACCATCCTGTGAAAGAACACATCCTACCTAACTGCCACTTGCATCACATGCAACCACAAAAGGTTTTCCTATTTTCGAATTCTCAAAACACAATTTTGAACAACTTTTTGTTTCAATGTTTCAAATGATTTTTGACAGGCGTCACTCCACGCAAATCCTACATTCTTTTTAGTCAACTCTATGAGGGGAGTAGCTATCTTAGAGAAATCCTTAATATGTGCTCTTTCATATTGTTCCAACCCAAGAAAACATCTAACCTCCTTTACAGTCTTAGAAATCAGCCAATCAACTATTGTTTTTACTTTATCTTCATGTACATGGATTCCTTCTTTTGATATGACTCTTCCTAGATACACAAGTTTATCCTTAGCAAAGAAACACTTACTCTTCTTTCCATACAATTTGTGTTCTCTAAGAGTTTGCAAAGTCTTCTTGAGATGTACCGCATGCTCACAATCATCTTTAGAGTATATAAATATATCATCAAGAAATACTAAGATGAATTTGTCTAGGTAATTATGAAAAACATTGTTCATCAAACACATAAATGTGGCGGGAGCATTTGTTAATCCAAAAGGTAAAACCGTAAACTCGTAGTGACCATATCATGTTCAAAAAGCTATCTTGGGAATATCCTTTGTTTTGATCCTAATTTTGTGATATCCCGATCTTAAATCAATCTTAGTGAATACAGTCGCTCCACTATATTGACCTAATAAGTCATCTATGTGAGGGAGTGGATACTTATTTTTAATTGTTCTTTTGTTCAATAGTCAATGCATAATCTATAAGAGCCGTCTTTCTTCTTTTGAAATAAAACAAGTGCACCCCAAGATGAGACACTCGGTCTTATAAAGCCTTTCTTCAAACGATCATCTAATTGAATCATAAGCTTCTTTAATTCATCGATGTTAAATCTATACGGTGCTCTAGCATATGGTTCACTTCCTTGATATAGATAAATGGCATGGTCAATCTGCCGGTATACAAGGGAAGTCTTCTGGAAATACATCAGCATATTCTTTCAAAAGATTTTCTACATAATTTGGAGTACTTTCATCATTATCTTTCTCATGCAGATTGTTCACATACACTAAAAATGTTTTACAACCATCATGTATACCTCTAATTATCTGCATAGCAGAAATAAGAATAGGTTTAGGGTTGTATGCATCACCGAGAATGTGGATAGCTTCACCATCTAACCTTAAAGTGATTGTTCCTTGCTCACAATCAATCGTTGCAAAATTCTGAACTAACCAATCCATGCCTATGATTGCATCACTCTGTTTCATGTCAACCACATGAAAATTTCAAGAAAAAGACCTATCAAAAAAAGTAAATGCAAGGTTTTCAACGTATCCTTTTGTATAATGTAGTCGTCCGTTGGCCATCTCTACAGGTCTAGTTATCTTCATATTTAGAGGTATCCCCAAATTTTGTACCAGTTTGAAAGATACAAAACAATGTGCACTACCTGAATCAATAAGAAATCTGATTTTATGCATAGAAAGCATACTCACAATCGTAATTTCATATGCCTTTGGGAAAGAATTAGCCATCATGCAACGTAAAGTAGAATTAGGGCACTTACCTTCATGATGTGATTTCTCAATTTTTGTTTCTTCCTCGATGATGCTTATTGCCTTTGATTGGGCATGCCGAAAGACTCCCTCATTCAAGCAATCATATGTTTGATGCCCTTGCTCCCCGCAATGAAAACATAGACCAAGTCTTTTTGCCTTCTCAATAAAGTCAAGGTCTTGTTGCCAATGGATTGGTTGATGCCTCCTTTGATTTTCCACTTGAACAGGATACTTACCTTGGTTATTAGAAATGGAGTTTTCCTTGAATTGTTCATGTTCATTGCAATAGGTCTTTGTGGCCTATGTCTCGTCGCAAGGAATCTACTACTATTTGCCTTCTAAGAATTGAACTTCTTCGTCTTCTCAAAGTTCTCGGCCATCACAACAACGTTGAGAAAATTGATGCATCTAGATCCCTTGCCTTGATAACGGAGTTCCTCAAGAAGCCCTTCAATAAATTTGCTCTTCAGAGCATCACCACTAACCTCTTATGCATATTTGTGAAGTCATAGGACCTTCTCTTTGTACTCATCAACAGACAAGGTATGCTTGTCACTTTCATGTTGACAAAAATTGTAGAACTCCATCTACTTCTCCATATGGTAGTGTGGAGAACAATAGCTTTCTTTAGCTTATTCTCTAAACTCCTTCTATAAAACCGGACAAGAACACATGCGAGTCTCCATATAGGACTTCCACCATAGCTTCGTGATACCACTCAGGTGCAGGATCCCAACTTTTGCCTTGGACCCCTCACTAAATTGTTGAAGATCAAAGAAATCCTCCAACTCTTCAATCCAAGCCTCAAGATCTTCACCACTCTTCTTCTCGCCATCAAAATCATTCAACTTTGCCTTCTTGAAAACTTGGTTAAGGTCAAACTCACCTGGCTCCCTATCTTCATAATTGCATTTTTGTTTTCCTCAAGGCACAGTAGATGTTCTCGCACCTTCACCCACTTCATCATTGAGTTCCATGAATAAATTTGTTGCACCTTCTAGTTGGTTTCCACCTTTTTCTTTGCATAATTCACCATGAAGCTTCTCAATAAGCTCCTCTTGCTCATGCACCTTGTGCATCAAACCTTTCATCATTCCCAAGAATCCATAATCCTCTGATACCGCTTGTAGTGTTTCCCCAATCACAATCTTTCAATCATTCAAGAATTAAGAGAGGAGAGAAAGCACAAAGATTTCACAAGATAAGAGAAAATCTGATACAGAAGAATATGACTCACAAAAAGAGGAACTCTTATATTATAGATGAGAATCAATGGTTACAACAACCTTGGAAAATAACTTCATGATGAAGCATCTACCTCCTGACCACCCCCGAGCTATCACAATCTCATTCACACTCGCGCTTTCCATCACACTCTTACTCTCACTCTCAATCACACGGTAAGTATCTGATTTTTGTGCATCCCCTTTGTTGATGTGTAGTTCTTCCTATAGCAGAGTCGATCGTCGCCCGGCCAAAGAAGTGTGCAATCCACCAAATTTAGAAAAAGATCAAGTTTGTCCAAAACTTTCGCAAAAAGCCATGCAATCGTAGTGTGCTTTCTTTTGCGTACCTGTCCAAAAATAGGAGAAAAACATTGAAAAGACATATCTAAAAATATTCATAATTAGACAAGGTGACATGTAAGCATTAGAATCATGGATTCAAATAGAATTAGAGAATCCCTCTTTTTTTTTAAGTGTTGGAAACGGCACTTTTCATAGCCTTGTAACTCAAAAATGGTGAGGAATTAGTTTAAGCTTGTGAGAGACACTTCTATTCAATTTTTTTATCTGCACAATAATGTTAGAGATGACCTAGGTCCAAATCCACCTCTAAATGCCACTTTTGAGCCCTACAAGTTTCAAAGATCTAAAGAGAGTAAAATCAAGACATTTTCTTACAACGAACTAAAGTAGAGCCTTGAATGAGGTACTTAAAACATGATTCATAAAAATTTCAATGAGACACTTTTATTCTCGTGTACTTTCTCTACATTTCCCTCATACAAAGTTTTTCTTAATTCTTTCATCTTCACCTTCAAATTTCAACTACAAAACATGATGCAAATAAGATCTAGAGAGCGAATATGAAACTTCTCATGCCAAAATTTTTCCTACATGCATAAAATGACCTAATTATTCCTTCTAAGCATTATCCCCACGATGAAATTTGGAAACTTCAAAATGAATTATTTCACTAGAAAAGAGGTCTATTACAATTCTTCCCCCCTTAAAGAACTCTATCCTCAGAGTTGGAAAGAAAGATAATGTCTTAGAAAACCATCTAAGTTCACCCAACTTAAATCTTCTACTCGGTATGAGTGCAATTTCACCAAAATGTCTACTATTGATCTATTTCTAAGCAATCTTTCCTTCCTTTTTAACATTATTTCTGCTTGAAGCTCAAAAGAGCCATCATCTTTCAGCTTATAATTCTCCTGCAAAACATGAGCAACATTAGGTACATATCTTTTGAGTAAGCTAATAGGAAATACAGGATGCACATTTAAATGTTTAGGTAATTCCAGCAAATAAGTAAGAGATCCAATTTTTTTTCAAAACTTTAAAAGGACCTGCATATGGAGGAGAAAGTCTATGATCCTTCCCTAGCAACAAGTTAGATCAGTGAGGATTAACTTTAAGAAATATCATATCATCAATTTGAAATTCAAGTGGTCTTCTCTTTAAATCGTAGAACTTATTTTGTCTTTTATGAGCTTCTTTTATGTGTCTCTTAATTCTTCTAGGTTCTTCATCCATCTTATCAAACATTTCTTTGGATACTTCCACTTTATTTGGAAAACCCAAAAACGAAGGTGGAGTCAAACAATTATAACCATAGATAGCCTCAAACGGATTACTATTGTATGCAAACTCAAACAAGGGTAAATATTCACTCCAATTATCTTGCTTTTCTCTCACATATATATGCAACATATCTTCAACTACCTGGTTAACCCTCTCAGTTTCTCGATCAGTTTGTGGATGGAAAGGTGTACTCATACAAAGTTGAGTTCCAATCAATTCAAATATCGCTTTCTAGAAGTTTGATGTAAATCGAGAGTCTGTATCAAAAATTATGCTTTTAGGCATTCCATGCATTCAAAAAATTTCTTTTACAGAGATTCTTACAACATTCAAAGCATTATCAGTCTTTTTCATAGGAAAGAAATGTGCCATCTTGGTAAGCCGATCGACTACAAAAAATACGGTATCATGCGTACCTCTGGTCATAGGTAATTTAGTGATAAAGTCCATAGAAATAGACTCCCATTTCTGATTTGGAACATCCAAAGGTTGAAGCATTCTAGGCATTCTTTTAAACTAAGTTTTCGCCTATTGGCATTTCAAATATTCATTAACATATTTTCTAATTTCTTGCTTCATACATGGCCAAAAGTAAGAATACTTTGTTTTAACATAGGTCCTTGAATAACCTGGATGTGCAGAGAAAGGTGCATCATGAAAATCATGCAATATTTTAACTTTTAACGGAGACTCAAAAGTTATACACAATCGATTATTACAATACAAGGATCCATTCTGCAAATGAAATGTTTTCTTATACATTGATCCCCTGTTTGCATTCAAAAAATTCAAAATAGGTGCATAAAAAGAGTCATCTTTTAGTTCTTCTTGAATTTGATTGAGAAAATCAAAATTTATCATAGAAAGAAGATTACATAAAGGTCTTCAACTCAATGCATCAACAACCATATTTTCCTTACCTTCCACATACTTAGTCAAAATCATACTCGCTTAATAATTCAATCCAAGGCTTGTGTCCATTGTTAAGTAATGGTTGTGTGAAAATGTATTTTAGACTTTGATGATCTGTTTTTTATTCAAACTTAACCCTAAACAATAGATGACTCCAATGCTTAAGTGCATGCACAATAGCAAGCATTTCTAGATCATGAGTAGCATAGTTAAGTTCATGTTTTCCTAATTTTCTAGACTCATATGCGACCACCCTACCATCCACTAAAAGAAAACATCCTATCTGATTGCTACTTGCATCACATGCAACCACAAAAGCTTTTCCCATTTCTGGAATTTTCAAAACATAATTTTGAACGACTTTTTGTTTCAATGTTTCAAATGATTTTTTACAGGCATGCAAATCCTACATTCTTTTAAGTCAATTATGTGAGGAGAGTAGCTATCCTAGAGAAATCATTAATATGTGCTCTTTCATATTGTGCCAACCCAAGAAAACTTCTAACATCCCTTAGAGTCTTAGGAATTGGCCAATCAACTATTGTTTTTACTTTATCTTCATCTATGTGGATTCCTTCTTTTGATATGACTCTTCTTAAATACACAAGTTTATCCTTAGCAAAGAAACACTTACTCTTCTTTCCATACAATTTGTGTTCTCTAAAAGTTTGCAAAGTCTTCTTGAGATGTACCGCATGCTCACAATCATCTTTAGAGTATACAAATATATCATCAATAAATACTAAGATGAATTCTTCTAGGTCATTTTGAAAAACATTGTTCATCAAACACTTAAATGTGGTAGGGGCATTTGTTAATCAAAAGGTAAAACTGTAAACTCGTAGTGACCATATCGTGTTCCAAAAGCTGTTTCGGGAATATCCTCTATTTTGATCCTAATTTGGTGATATCCAGATCTTAAATCAATCTTAGTGAATAAAGTTTCTCCACTTAATTGACCTAATAAGTCGTCTATGTGAGGGAGTGGATACTTATTTTTAATTGTTCTTTTATTCAACCCCCTATAGTCAATGCATAATCTATAAGAGCCGTCTTTCTTCTTCTGAAATAAAACAGGTGCACCCAAAGGTGAGACACGCGGTCTTATCAAGCCTTTCTTAAAAAGATCATCTAATTGAATCTTAAGCTCCTTTAATTCATCGATGTTAAACCTATAGGGTGCTCTAGAATATGGTTCACTCCCTGGATATAGGTCAATAGCATGGTCAATCTTCCTAGGTGGAGGTATACTAGGCAAGTCTTCTGGAAATACACTAGCATATTCTTCCAAAAGATTTTCTACATAATTTGGAATACTTTCATCATCACCTTCCTCATGCACATTGTTCACATACACTACAAATATTTGATAGCCATCATGTATACCCCTAATCTCCATAGCAAAAATAAGAATAGGTTTAGGGTTATATGCATCACCTAGCATGTGGATAGATTCACCATCTAGCCTTAAAGTGATTGTTCTTTGCTCGCAATCAATTGTTGTATAATTCTGAACTAACGAGTCCATGCCTATGATTGCATCACTCTATTTCATCTCAATCGCATGAAAACTTCCAGAAAAAGACCTATCAAAAAAAGTAAATGCAAGGTTTTCAACGTATACGTTTGTATAATGCAGTCGTCCATTGGCCATCTCTATAGGTTTAGTTAACTGCATATTTAGAGGTATCCCCAAATTCTATACCTGAATCAATCATAAATCTGATTTTATGCATAGAAAGCATACCCAAAATCATAATTACAGAAGCCTTTGGGAAAGAACTAGCCACCATGCAACGTAAAGTAGAATTAGGGCACTTACCTCCATCATCTACTTTCTCAATCGTTGTTTCTTCCTTGATGATGCTTATTGCCTTCGATTGGGCTAGCCCAAAGACTGCCTTATTTGGGCACTCATATGTCTGATGCCCTTGCTTCTTGTAACAAAAACATAGAGCAAGTCTTTTTGCCCTCTCAATAAAGTCAAGGTCTTGTTGCCAATGGATTGGTTGACGCCTCCTTTGATTTTCCACTTGAGTGGGATTCTTACCTTGGTTATTAGAAGATGGAGTCTTCCTTGAATTGTTCATGTTCATTGCAATAGACCTCTGTGGCCTATGTCCTGTCGCAATGAATCTGTTTCTATTTGCCTTCTAAGAATTGAACTTCTCCATCTTTTCAAAGTTCTCGGCCATTGCAATAGCATCGAGAAAATTGATGCATCTAGATCCCTTAACTTGATAACAGAGTTCTTGAGAAAGCCTTTCAATAAATTTGCTCTTCAGAGCGTCACCACCAACCTCCAATGCATATTTGTGAAGACGTAGGGACTTTTCTTTGTACTCATCAACACACAAGCTATGCTTGTCACTTTCATGTTGACAAACATTGTAGAACTCCATCTTCTTCTCCATATGGTAGTGTGGAGAACAATAGCATCTTTTAGCTTGTTCTCTAAACTCCTTCCATAAAACCAAACAAGAATGTGTCCTAGTCTGCATATAGGACTTCCACCATAGCGTCATGATACCATGCAGATGCAGGATCCCAACTTTTGCCTTGGATTCCTTACCAAATTGTCGAAGGTCAAAGAAACCTTCTAGCTCTTCAATCCAAGCCTCAAGATATTTGCCACTCTTCTTCTCACCATCAAAATCATTCAACTTTGCCTTCTTGAAGACTTGGTTAAGGGCAAACTCACTTGGTTCCATATCTTCATAATTGCATTTTTGTTTTATTCGAGGCACATTAGATGTTCTCGCACCTTCAACCACTTCATTATTGAGTTCCATGAATAAATTTGTTGCACCTTCTGGTTGTTTTCCACCTTGTTCTTTGTGTAATTCCCCATGAAGCTTCTCAATAAGCTCCTCTTGCTCATGCACCTTCTACATCAAACCTTCCATTGTTCCCAAGAATTGATTATGCTCTGATACCACTTGTAGCATTTCCTCAATCACAGTCTATCCCCAATCACAATATTTCAATCATTCAGGAATAAAAGGGGAGAGAAAACACAGAGATTTCACAAGATAAGAGAAAATTTGATACGCAAGAATATGACTTAGATAAAGAAGAATTCTGATATTATATATGAGAACCAATGGTTACAACAACCTTGGAAAATAGCTTCTTGATGAAGCGTCTACCTCCCGACAACCCCGAGCTATCACAATCTTGTTCACACTTGCACTCTCAATCACACTCTCAATCTCAATCAGAAGGGAGTTCTCTAAACTATGTGCGTCCCTTTTGCTGATGCACAGGTCTCCCTATAGCAGAGTTTGATCAATGCCCCCTAAGAAATGTGTGATCCACCAAATTTAGAAAAAGATCAAGTTTCTCCAAAAACTTTTGCAAAAAGCCATGCGATCATAGTGTGCTTTCTTTTGTGTACCTGTCCAAAAATAGGAGAAAAACACCGAAAAGACATATTTGAAAATACCCATAATTAGAGATGGTGACACGTAAGCATTAGAATCAGGGTTTCAAAGAATATGAAATGTGTCATCCCGAATTTTTTCCTGCATGCATAAAATGACCTAATTATTTATTCTAAGCATTCTCCCCACAATGAAATTCAGAAAGTTCAAAATGAATTATTTTACTAGAAAAGAGGCCTATTACAATTCTTCCCCCCACTAAAGAACTGTGTCCTTAGAGTCGGAAAGAAGGATAATCTATTAGAAAATCATCTAAGTTCACCCAACTTGAATCTTCTACTGGGTATGAGTGTCATTTCACCAAAATTTCTACTATAGATCTATTTCTAAGCAATCTTTTCTTCCTATCTAATATTATTTCCGGTTGAAGCTCAAAAGAGCCATCATCTTTCTCCTGCAAAACATGAGCAACATTGGGTACATATCATTTGAGTAAGCTAACATGAAATACAAGATGCACATTTAAATGCTTAGGTAATTCCAACAAAAAAGCAAGAGATAAATTTTTTTCAAAATTTTAAAAGGACCTGCGTATCAAGGAGAAAGTCTATGATCCTTCCCTAACAACAAGTTAGATCGGTGAGGATTAAGTTTAAGAAATACCATATCATCAATTTGAAATTCAAGTGGTTTTCTCTTTAAATCGTAGGACTTCTTTTTTCTTTTCTGAGCTTCTTTTATGTGTTTCTCAATTTTTTCCAAGTTCTTCATCCATCTTATCAAGCATTTCTTTGGATAATTCCACTTTATTTGGAAAACCTAAAAACGAAGGTGGAGTCAAACAATTATAACTGTACATAGCCTCAAATGGAGTCATTCTGTAGATGCAAGCCATGCACTATTGTATGCAAACTAAACCAAGGGTAAATATTCATTCCAATTATCCTCCTTTCATTCACGTACATACGCAACATAGCTTCAAATACGTGGTTAACCCTCTCCATTTCCCCATCAGCTTGTGGATGGAAAGGTGTACTCATACAAAATTGAGTTCCAATCGATTCAAATGTCACTTTCCAGAAGTTTGATGTAAATCTAGAGTCTCTACCAGAAGTTATGCTTTTAGGCATTCCATGCAATCGAAAAATTTCTTTTACAAAGATTCTTGCAACATTCAAAGCAGTATAAGTCTTTTTCATAGGAAAAGAATGTGCCATCTTGGTAAGCCAATTGACTACAGCAAATATGGTATCATGCTTACTCCTGTTCATAGGTAATTTAGTGATAAATTCCATAGAAATAGACTCCCATTTCTGATTTGGGACATCCAAACGTCCAAGCATTCCAAGCATTCTCTTAAACTCAGTTTTCACCTGTTGGCATTTCAAACATTCACTAACATGTTTTCTAATATCTCGCTTCATACATGGCCAAAAGTAAGAATACTTTGTTTTAACATGGGTCCTTGAATAACCTGGATGTGCAGAGAAAGGTGCGCCATGACAATCATGCAATATTCTAACTTTTCATAGAGACTCAGAAGATATACATAATCGATTATTACAATACAAGGATCCATTCTGCAAATGAAATTTTTTCTTATACATCCATTCCCTGTTTGCATTCAAAAAATTCAAAATAGGTTCATAAAAAAGTCATGTTTTAATTCTTATTAAGTTTGATTGAGAAAATCAAAATGTATTACAAGAAGATGATTGCATAAAGGTCTTCGACTCAATGCATCTGCGACCTTATTTTCCTTACTAGCTAGATATTTAATGTCAAAATCATACTCGCTTAATGATTTAATCCAATGCTTCTGCATGTTGTTAAGTAATGGTTGTGTGAAAATGTATTTTAGACTCTGACGATCTGTTTTCAATTCAAACTTAACCCCTAACAATAGATGTCTCCAATGCTTAAGTGCATGCACAACAACAAGCATTTTTAGATCATGAGTAGGATAGTTAAGTTCATGTTTTCTTAATTTTCTAGACTCATATGCGATCACCCACATCATGTGAGAGAACACATCCTATCTGATTGCCACTTGCATCACATGCAACCAGAAAAGGTTTTCCCATTTCTGGAATTTTCAAAACACAATTTTGAATGACTTTTTGTTTCAATATTTCAAATGATTTTTGACAGGCATCACTCCATGCAAATCCTACATTCTTTTTAGTCAATTACGTGAGGGGAGTAGCTAACTTAGAGAAATCCTTAATATGTGCTCTTTAATATTGTGCCAACCCAAGAAAACTTCTAACATCCCTTACAGTCTTAGGAATTGGCCAATCAACTATTGTTTTTACTTTATCTTCATCTATATGGATTCCTTCTTTTGATGTGACTCTTCCTCAATACAAAAGTTTATCCTTAGCAAAGAAACACTTACTCTTCTTTTCATACAATTTGTTTTCTCTAACAGTTTGCAAAGTCTTCTTGAGATGTACCGCATGCTCACAATCATCTTTAGAGCATACAAATATATCATCAAGAAATACTAAGATGAATTTGACTAGTTAATTATGAAAAAAAGTGTTCATCAAACATATAAATGTGGCAGGAGCATTTGTTAATCCAAAAGGTAAAACTGTAAACTCGTAGTGACCATATCGTGTTCGAAAAGTTGTCTTGGGAAAATTCTCTATTTTGATCCTAATTTGGTGATATCCACATCTTAAGTCAATCTTAGTGAAAAGAGTCGCTCCACGTAATTGACCTAATAAGTCATCAAAAGATCATCTAATTGAATCTTAAACTTCTTTCATTCATCAATGTTAAATCTATAGGGTGCTCTACAATATGATTCACTCCCTAGATATAGGTCAATGGCATGGTTAGTCTGCCTAGGTGGAGGTATACTAGGCAAGTCTTCTGGAAATACATGGGCATATTCTTCCAAAAGATTTTCTACATAATTTGGAATACTTTCATCATTATCTTCCTCATGCAGATTGTTCACATCCACTACAAATGGTTTACAGCCATCACATATACTTCTAATTATATGCATAGCAAAAAGAAGAATAGGTTTAGGATTATATGCATCACCTAGAATGTGGATAGATTCACCAGCTAGCCTTAAAGTGATTGTTATTTTCTCCCAATCAATTGTTGCAGAATTTTGAACCAATCAGTCCATGCCTATGATTGCATCACTCTATTTCATCCCAATCACATGAAATTTTTGAGAAAAAGACCTATCAAAAAAATTAAATGCAAGGTTTTCAGCGTATCCTTTCATATAATGCAGTCGTCCATTATGTTGGAGATAGACATCTGCGGAAGCACGCGAACAGCACAAGGAAGAAGAAGAAGCTTGGAGCACAAACACACGATACTGAATGTATTACTAGAGAATGTACAAAGATAAGTAGCCCATTAGGGCAATAGGCGTATATAGTGGCTGGGGGAAAAAAACCTCCTAAGAGGGAAAAAAGTGCCCCGGCGGTCCTAGAGTGTTCACACACATCACTACCTAAATATATCAACAAATCCCCCCTGGGAGTGATGCGGTGAACAAGGAGCTGGCACTCATGTATAAGGAAGTGCCAAGCTATGTGGAAATCACTCCACAAAAGGACGTAAGCCCAAAGCTTTGCGGAAAGCTTCAAATTTCTACCTAGGCAGAGCCTTCGTGAAAAGGTCTGCAATGTTCTCCTGCATGGGCACATATGCCAAGCTGATCTCCCCAGCAGAGAACCTCTCCCTGACATAGTGATAATGCACCTCAATGTGCTTAGTGCGAGCATGGAACACAGAGTTCCTCGCAATTGCCAATGCGCTCTGACTGTCAGTGAAGATGGTGGTGGCAGAAGACTGGCCAACACCCAAATCAGCCATAAGGCGTTTGAGCCACACACACTCAACAGTCGCTGTGAAAGCTGCCCTATACTCATCCTCACAACTGGAAGTGGCCATAGTAGGCTGCTTCTTGCTCAACCAAGATATACATGAGGTACCAAGCATGAAGCAAAAACCACTGGTGGACACACGAGTGTCATAGCAACTAGCCCAATCTGAGTCAGAAAAAGCATGCAAATCTGGCGGTAGTGATCCCCCCTTGGGATAAAACAACCCAAGTAGCCTAGTACCACTCAAGTAGCGAAAGATGCGCTTAACCGCTTTCCAATGCATGACTCCTGGGCAATGCATAAACCTGCTCATCTGAGAGACAGCAAACTGAATATCTGGCCGAGTAGTGCATAAGTAAATCAAGCATCCAACAGCCTGCTGATAGAGAACAGCATCAAGTGCATCTCCAGCATCATGAAGACTCAATTGTAACCCTGTCTCCATAGGAGTGGCAATAGGCTTACAGTCTTCAAGGCCAAAACGCTGCAATAATGTGTCAATATATTTCGTTTGACACAAAGCCATTCCACCATCAACGTGCATAAATTGAATGCCCAAATAGTGATGCAAATGCCCCAAATCAGACATCTCAAATGAGGCATGCAAATCAGCCTTAAAATCAGCAATATGTGTCTCAATAGGACCAGTGAGCAGCATGTCATCAACATAGACAACAATGATTAGAAGCACATCATTAGCACGTTTAACATATAAGGTGCTTTCAGTTGGACTGTTCTCAAAACCATGTGCAATCAGATAGGCATGTATCTTCTCATACCAAGCACATGGTGCTTGCTTTAAACCATATAATGCCTTCTTTAACCTGCAAACCTGGTTTTCATGCCCTTTCTGCACAAAGCCACGGGGCTGAAAAACATACACTTCTTCATGCAAGTCACCATTCAGAAATGCTATTTTAATTAATGTCCAACTGATGTACATTCCAACCATGATGGGCTACAAGTGCACAAATGCTCCAAACAGTAGTCATACGGCATGTAGGTGCAAAGGTCTCATCAAAATCAACGCCTCTTTCCTGTGCATAACCATTTGCAACAAGCCTAGCCTTATACCTGTCAACTGTACCATCAGGTTTACGCTTCAGCTTATATACCCACTTAGTGCCAATGGCCTTCTTGCCAGGAGGCAAGTCACATAAAGACCATGTACCATTCTTCATTATAGCATCATATTCAGATTGCATAGCAGCCATCCAATTTTCTGAATTTTGTGCTTCATCAAAAGAAACGCGCTCATTCTCATCACAGAGACTAGATGCAGCCATAGTATAGCAATCTGATGCAAAGGAGGCACTATGAGAGCCTGAACGAGTATGATATGACAAAGGTGCATCTAATTTGTTGTCTCGCAAAGTCTGCACCAGCCATTTTGGCATAGTTTTTGCCTGCTCAATATCAGCTCTCTCATCAACAAGTGCATCATGTAAATCTGCATCAGAAATGGAATGATCTACATCATCATATGAAACCTGCAAAGGCTGAGAAGTTGCCTCATTAGGACCAGCACTAGCCTGTCCACCTGTAAAAAGAGGCATCAAAGTATCATACATGTCTTTGGAGCTAACAGATGTCTCCTTAGTACATGAAAGCAATGGCTGAATAGCATCTTCCACAAAGAAAACATCACGGCTAACCAGAATGCGTTTAGTCTGTGGATGATACAGACAATAGCCTTTACTTTCAGAACTGTACCCAACAAAAATACATTTTACTGCCTTATCATCCAATTTTTTGCAATGTTGTTCAGGCACTAATGCATATGCCAAACAACCAAAAACACGCAGATGAGCAACAGATGGCTTGCGATCATGCCAAGCCTCATATGGAGTGATAGACTGCAACGCTTAAGTGGGACACCTGTTCAGTACATATGCTGCACACATGACAGCCTCAAGCCAGAAACTATGTGGTAAAGCTTGACTTTTGACCATGCACCTCACCATCTCCATGAGTGACCTGTTCTTTCGTTCAGCAACTCCATTCTGTTGAGGTGTATACGGCACTGTACATTGGTGCTTTATCCCACATTCAGCCAGAAATGCATTAAAATCTGAAGACATATATTCCCCCCCTCGATCAGAACGGAGGGTGCCCATTTTACATGCTGACAGATTTTCAGCCAAAACCAAAAACTGTTTGAAGCACATGAACACTTCGGACTTTGCTTTGAGTGGATATACCCATGCATGCCTGGAAAAATCATCAATGAAAGTCACAAAGTAAAGGTAATTTCCAAAAGAGGGTGTCTGCATAGGACCACAGACATCACTATGTACAAGCTGCAATTTCTGCGTAGCCCGAACTGAACCATCTTTTGGAAAGGAAGAATGCTGCATTTTGCCCAAAATATAGCCTTCACAAACATGTTTTCCAGGAGCCTCAAGTTTGGGCAAAGAGGACACCATTTCATATTTCTGCAGGCGTAGCAAACTAGCAAAATTCAGATGACCAAAGCGTGCGTGCCAAAGCTTTGCATCTGATATAGCTTGAGAATCATGAACTGCACATGCCGAATCATTCACAGATATTTCATAGTCTATGAGCTTATACAGCCCACGACATAAGATGCCAGAAGCAATAATCACATCACCATTTGAGAGATCATGGACTGTACACTTGTCATCAACGAATTTCGCAACCAAGCCAATCTTGGCTAATGCAGAAACTGATAACAGGTTCTTTTTGATCCCTGGCACAAATAAAGCACCTGACAAAGTGAAAGAGCTACCATCAGCAGTAGTCAGAATGATCTTACCAACTCCCATAACAGGATAAGAGGAGTTATCGGCGCATGTGACAGTATTCCCTGTAGGGGCAGGCTCGAGTGAAGAGAAGAAACTACGCTGCGAGGTAATATGTTTGGTCGCCCCACTGTCAAAGAACCAAACATCAGAGTCTATTGCAAACATGCACTGATCATGAGAAGATGGATCAAAACTACAGACAATAGTAAACGCCCATTCTTCTTCCTGCACAAGATTTGCAGACTCTGTTTTTGGTGTAGAGGCCTCTGCAACAACCATTCCAGCCTCTTTCTTCTTTGCCTCTTTAGCAGCCAGTTTTGGACAGTTCTTTATAATATGATCATTTCCTTTACAGTACTTGCAGAACAATTTCTGCTTTTCTGATTTCTTCTCATCTTTATCCTGGTTCTTTGATTGTGCAGCATTTGCAGATTTCTGCTTACTAGTAGAAGAGCTCCATTTTCCTTTGCCCTTCTGACTAGCCAGGAAAGCTTGATTTGCAACACGCATAATGGACCTGTTCTGCCTGGACTGATCTTCCTGCAACAGAACAGAGACTAATTCCTCAAATGACAAGGCATTCGGATTGCCTTTCATCATCAACCGAAGACTAGAGGCAAAACTCTGATATGAATCAGGAAGACCATTTAAAACGGTCTGCACAAGTGAGCTATCTGGTATAACCTCATCAGCAGAAAATCAATTGTTCCTTCAGGTCTTTGATCTTTGTAAGAAAATTGTCCATAGAATCACCTTCATTCATGTGCTCACTCTCCAACTGTTTTCGGAGGTAAGCAACATGAGCCTCATTCCTAGCCTGGTACAAAGTGGTAAGTGTATCCCAAGCATCCTTTGCTGTTCTGCAAGAGCGAATGTGAGGAATAATGGCCCGTTTGATAGACAAAGCTATCAATGCATGTGCCTGGGCATCTTTGCCATCCCAACAAATCTGCTCTGCAGTAGGTGCAACAGAAACAGCAACACGAACAGGAATCTGTGGAATATCATCTTCGACACCATCTTCATCAGCTCTAGCACCTCCAGCACCTGTATTTGTAGTACCTGTAGTCGCAGGTGTAATAGGACGTCTTTCAATACCCTGCACAATGTTCCATAGTCCTTTTGCAACGAGTACATGTCGCATCATATAAGCCCATAATGGCTAGTTGGTACCATCCAACTTATCCTCAACAGCCAACATACGGAATACATCACTGCTTTTAGCCATGGCCAGTGACTAAAATACCTTGATGCAGAAAATTGACTGTATCTCAAAAAGTTGAATGGAACTGCCCAGACGAGTTCTGCTAGACCTGTAGCAGACTTTGAGACGCTTAAACTGGCGAACAGAAACTGGTATATACCTTTGGCACAAAAGGACGAAATAGCCTGCACAAGCGCTGCGATAGTGCGTTCGAAGGCCGAAACGAGCTCAGATCGCGATTTCGGCACCACATAGCAAAGCTTTTTTGATCTCGAAAACACCCTGAGTATGCTCACCAAATTTCGTGCGAATCTGAGACTGCAAACGGAGGAGTGTCGACGGTGCCCTAGAAGAAGCGACGACCTGCTCTGATACCAATTGTTGGAGATAGACGTCTGCGGAAGCACGCGAACAGCACAAGGAAGAAGAAGAATCTTGGAGCACAAACACACAATACTGAATGTATTACTAGAGAATGTACAAAGATAAGTAGCCCATTAGGGCAATAGGCGTATATACAAGCCGGGGGAAAAAAACCTCCTAAAGAGGGAAAAAAGTGCCCCGGCGGTCCTAGAGTGTTCACACACATCACTACCTAAATATATCAACACATTAGCCATCTCTACAGGTCTAGTTATCTACATATTTAGAGGTATCTCCAAATTTTTTACCAATTTGAAAGATAGAAAACAATGTGTACTACTTGAATCAATCAAAAATCTAATTTTATGCATAGAAAGCATACCCGAAATCGTAATTATAGAAGCCTTTGGGAAAGAATTAGTGACCATGTACCATAAAGTAGAATTAGGGCACTTACCTCCATCATCTACTTTCTCAATTGTTGCTTTCTCAATTGTACTAATCAATAGACAAGCTATGCTTGTCACTTTCATGTTGACAAAAATTGTAGAAATCCATCTTCTTCTCCATATGGTAGTGTTGAGAACAACAGAATTTTTTAGCTTGTTCTCTCAACTCCTTCCATAAAACTAAACCAGAACGTGACTCAGTCTGCATATAGGACTTCCAACATAGCTTTGTGATACCATGCAGGTGCAAGATCCCAACGTTTGCCTTGGACAACTCACTAAAGTGTCAAAGATCAAAGAAATCCTCCCTTCAATCCAAGGCTCAAGATCAAAGAAATCCTCCAACTCTTCTTCTCGCCATAAAAATTATTCAACTTTTCCTTCTTGAAGGCTTGGTTAAGGGCAAACTCACCTAGTTCCATATCTTCATAATTGCGTTTTTGTTTTCCTTGAGGCACACTAGATGCTCTTGCACCTTCACTCACTTCATCATTGAGTTCCACAAATAAATTTGTTGCACCTTCTGGTTGTTTTCTGTTGGAGTTAGAGGTCTACGGAAGCATGTGAACAACACAAAGAAGAAGAAGAAGCTTGGAGCTCAACACACAATACTGAATGTATTACCACTAGAATGTACAAAGATAAGTAGCTTGTCAGGGCAATAGGCATAAATACAAGCCAGGGACAAAAACCTCCTAAAGAGGGAAAAAAAGTGCCCCAGTAGTCCTAGTGTGTTCACATGCATCACTACCTAAATATATCAACAAATCCCCCCTGGGAGTGATGCGATGAACAAGGAGCTAGCCCTCATGTATAAGGAAGTGCCAAGCTATGTGGAAATCACTCCAACAAAGGAAGTAAGCACAATGATATTCTAAGCATGGTTTCATGTATTTAGAGAAGCTTGAGTTGGTACACACAGATGTGTGGGGACCATCAAAGGATTTCAATATTAATGGTTCAAGACAGTATGTGATTTATGTTGATGACTCTACTAGGTGGATCACTATATATGTGATCAAAGATAAATCAGAGGTATTCAATACATTTAAACATTATCATGTGTATGCAAAAAGAATCACACGTCAAAAGTTGAAGAGACTAAGGTCAGATGGAGGGGTAGTATTTCTCTAATGAGTTCAATGATTACTTAAAGCTTCAAACTTCTCCCTAGGTAGAGCCTTCGTGAAAAGTTCTGCAATGTTCTCGTGCGTGGGCACATATGCCAAGCTGAACTCCCCACCAGAGAACCTCTCACTGACATAATGATAGTGCACCTCAATATGCTTACTGGGAGCATGGAACATAGGGTTCCTTGCAACTGCCAGTGTGCTCTGACTGTCAGTGAAGATGGTGGTGGAAGAAGATTGACCAACACCCAAATCAGCCATAAGGTGTCTGAGCCACACACACTCAACAGTCATTGTGAAAGCTACCCTATACTCAGCCACAACTGGAAGTGGCCACAGTAGGCTGCTTCTTGCTCAAACAAGATATATATGAGCTACCAAGCATGAAGCAAAAGCCACTAGTGGACACATGAATGTCATAGCAACCAGCCCAATCAGAGTCATAAAAAGCATGCAAATCTAGCGGTAGTGATCCCCCCTTGGGATAAAACAACCTAAGTATTTGAGTACCACTCAAGTAGCAAAAGATGTGCTTAACCGCTTGCCAATACTTGACTCTTGGGCAATCCATAAACCTGCTCATCTCTGAGACAACAAACTCAATATTTGGCCGAGTAATGCATAAGGAAATCAAGCATCCAATAGCCTACTGATAGAGAACAACATCAAATGCATCTCCAACATCATGAAGACTCAATCGTAACCCTGTCTCCATAGGAGTGGCAATAGGCTTGCAGTCTTCAAGGCCAAAATACTGCAATAATGTGTCAATATATTTCGTTTGACACAAAGCCATTCCACCATCAATGTGCATAAACTGAATGCCCAAATAATGATGCAAATGCCCCAAATCAGACATCTCAAACGAGGCATGCAAATCGGCCTTAAAATCAGCAATATGCCTCTCATGAGGACTAGTGAGTAGCATGTCATCAACAAAAACCACAATGATCAGAAATACATCATTAGCACGCTTAACATATCAGGTGCTTTCAGTTGGAGTGTTCTCAAAACCATGTGCAATCAGATAGCCATGTATCATTTCATACCAAGCATGTGGTGCTTGCTTTAAACCATATAATTCCTTCTTTAACCTGCACACCTGGTTCTCATGCCCTTTCTACACAAAGCCATGGGGCTGAAAAACATACACTTCTTCATGCAAGTCACCATTCAAAAATGTTGTTTTGATATCCAACTGATGTACATTCTAACCATGATGAGCTGCAAGTGCACAGATGCTACGAACAGTAGTCATTTGGCAAGTAGGAGCAAAGGTTTCATCAAAATCAATGCCTCTTTCCTGCGCATAACCCTTTGCAACAAGCCTAGCCTTATATCTATACCATCAGGTTTATGCTTCAGCTTGTATACCCACTTAGTGCCAATGGCCTTCTTGCGGGGAGGCAAGTCACATAAAGACCAAGTACTATTCTTGATTATAGCATCATATTTAGATTGCATAACAGTCATCCAATTTTCTTAATTTTATGCCTCATCAAATGAAACAGGCTCAATCTCATCACAAAGACTAGAGGAAGCCATAGCATAGGAATTGATGCAAAAGAGGCACTATGAGAGCTTGACCGAATACAATATGTTAGAGGTGCATCTAATTTGTTGTCATGTAAAGTCTGCATAAGCCATTTTGGAATAGTTTTTGCCTCCTCAATATCAGCTCTCTCATCAACAAGTGCGTCATGTAAATCTGCATCAGAAATGGAATGATCTGCATCATCACATGAAACCTACAAAGGCTGAGAAGTTGCCTCATTAGGACTAGCACTAGACTTTCCACCTATATAAAGAGGCAGCAAAGTATCATACATGTCTTTGGAGCTAGCAGATGGCTCCTTAGTACACGAAAGCAATGGCTAAATAGCATCTTCCACAAAAACAACATCACGGTTAACCAAAATGCATTTAGTCTGTGGATGATACAGTCGATAGCCTTTACTTTCAGAACTATACCCAACAAAAATACATTTTACTGCTTTATCATCCAACTTTCTGCGATGTTGTTCAGGCACTAATGCATATGCTAGACAACCAAAAACACGCAGATGAGCAACAGATGGCTTCCAATCATGCCAAGCCTTATATGGAGTGATAGACTACAGCGCTTTAGTGGGACACCTGTTAAGTACATATGTTGCACACATGACAGTCTCAAGCTAGAAACTATGTGGTAAAGTGTGACTCTTGACCATACACCTCGCCATCTCCATGAGTGACATGTTCTTTCGTTTAGCAACTCCATTTTGTTGAGGTGTATATGGCACTGTACATTGGTGTTTTATCCCACATTTTTCCAGAAATGCATTAAAATAAGAAGACATGTATTCCCCCCCTCCATTAGAACTGAGGGTGCCCATTTTACATGCTGACAGATTTTCAACCAAAACCAGAAACTATTTGAAGCACATGAACACTTAGATTTTTGCCTTCAATGGATATACCCATGCATGATTAGAAAAGTCATCGATGAAAGTCACAAAGTAAAGATAATTTCCAAAAGAACGTGTCTGCATAGGACCACAGACATCATTATGTACAAGCTGCAATTTCTTAGTAGCCCGAACTGAACCATCTTTTGGAAAGGAGGAATGCTGCATTTTGCCCAAAATTCAGTCTTCACAAACATGTTTTCCAAGTGCCTCAAGTTTGGGCAAAGAGGACACCATTTTCGATTTCTACAAGCATAGCAAAGTAGAAAATTCAAATGACCAAAGTGTGCATGCCAAAGCTTTGCATGATAATCATGTACTACACATGCCAAATCATTTATAGATCTTTCATAGTCTATGAGTTTATACCACCTACGACATAAAATTCTAGAAGCAATAATCATGTCACCATTTGATAGATCATGAACTGTACATCTTGTTGACAACATGATTGCTCCCACTTCATCTACATTTGTATCCGCATGAGTGCATCTCCATTTTGTATCCAGTAAGCACTCCATTTCTATTCTATTTTCATTTATATTGTATTTCCTTTGTATTTGGGTACCTTGCCATTTGCTTCTACTAGTTGCATTCATTCTCCTTTCAGGGGAATTATCCCACATGAGATGTATTTTGGAGAGCCCCTCACAAAGCTATATAAGGAAGGCCTCTCCCCCATTTGTATTTGGCTAGAAGCTTGAGGAGCCTACTCCATGCTCTTGGCAAGCTCATTTCTAATCCACATGAGTTTACCCATTTCATGGTCTACTCATTTTGTGTCTCACACATTCTTTGTTTTGTGAGAGTACTTTGCTTTTCATTTTGCTTCCGCGTGTGTACTCTCTACATGGTATCAAAGCGTTAGGTGGAGGTCTTGGTGGTGCGTTTGGTGGCATTTTGGTGGTGTTGGTGATTGAGTGGTGGTGGCTTTGCTTCCTCCTCATTGAGAGACACTTTTGCCATCAGTATTGCTCTTTTGGGATTAATTTTGCCCATTTGCCCACCCTCCCACCCATTTTCTTCATCATTTTGAACACCGTTTACCCCCATTTTTCCCACCCTCCCACCCTCTCTTTTGATGGTGTTTTATGGTCAATTACGTGGTCATTTTTTTATGTTTTGATCTTGCATCTCCTCATTTGGGAAGTGTCTATAAACACTTTGGTTACATTTGATAACACTTTCATGCCCATTTTGTTAAATGTTACACTGTTTCACTTTTCTCATTGCAACATCTTATGAACAGTGTGTCCACATTTCCCATTACTTATGAACCAGTAACATGGGGTCTACGCTTCTATATTGCAAAGTCATAGACTCATAGCTTATGGTTTAGCCTTCCACGTGCACATCAAGTCATAACTTATGGTTCAGCCTTCCCTGTGCACAGGTTTTGAGCTCTTGCCCACCAACACAACTCTCCCCTCTATCTACGTGTTCATAACTAGGTGTTCTACTCTCTATAGCAGCAATTAAGCCACATATGTCCATCACTCACTCTAAGTATCGCATTTGGACTACACCTATGCATTACTCATCATGATGCATAAGGCCAAAGGTAGTAGTTGTAGCGACACTCCTCTACACCCATATGAGATGCATATGAGCATCAATGGGAGCTGCATCGACGATCTCTGAAATACACAAAGTGAAGGAACAACACTACTATATTGGTCCGTGAGCAGTTTCAAGGAGAATTACATAAGGAAGATGAAGTGAGGGTGGATGGAACAGTACTGCCAACAACTTCCACAAATGCCCCAAATCAGACATCTCAAATGAGGCATGCAAATCAGCCTTAAAATAAGCAATATGCTTCTCAATAGGACCAGTGAGTAGCATGTCATCAACATAGACAACAATGATCAGAAGCACATCATTAGCACGCTTAACATATAAGGTGCTCTCAGTTGGACTGTTCACAAAACCATGTGCAATTAGATAGGCATGTATCTTCTCATACCAAGCACGTGGTGCTTGCTTTAAACCATATAATGCCTTCTTTAACCTACACACCTGGTTTTCATGCCTTTTCTGCACAAAACCTCGAGGCTGAAAAACATACACTTCTTCATGCAAGTCACCATTCAGAAATGTATTTTTAATGTCCAATTGATGTACATTCCAACCATGATGGGTTGCAAGTGCACAGAGGCTCCGAACAATAGTCATACGACATGTGGGTGCAAAGGTTTCATCAAAATCAATGCCTCTTTCCTGTGCATAACCCTTTGCAACAAGCCTAGTCTTATACCTGTCAACCGTACCATCAAGTTTACGCTTCAGCTTGTATACCCACTTAGTACCAATGGCTTTCTTGCTAGGAGGCAAGTCATATAAAGACCTAGTACCATTCTTCATTATAGCATCATATTCAGATTGCATAGCAGCCATCCAATAATCTGAATTTTGTGCTTCATCAAAAGAAACACGCTCATTCTCATCACAAAGACTAGATGCAGCCATAGCATAGCAACCTCATGCAAAGGAGGCACTACGAGAGCCTGACCGAGTACAATATGACAAAGATGCATCTAATTTGCTGTCACGCAAAGTCTGCACCAACCATTTTGGCATAGTTTTTTCAATATCAGCTCTCTCATCAACAAGTGCATCATGTAAATCTGCATCAGAAATGGGATGATCTGCATCATTACATGAAACCTGCAAAGGCTGAGAAGTTGCCTCATTAAGACCAACAGTAGACTGTCCACCTGTAAAAAGAGGCATCAAAGTATCATACATGTCTTTCGAGCTAACGGATGTCTCCTTAGTACATGAAAGCAATGGCTGAATAGCATCTTCCACAAAAACAACATGAGGGCTAACAAGAATGTGTTTAGTCTGTGATGATACAGACGATAGCCTTTACTTTCAGAACTGTACCCAACAAAAATACATTTTACTGCCTTATCATCCAATTTTTTGCGATGTTGTTCAGGCACTAGTGCATATGCCAAACAACCGAAAACCCGCAGATGAGCAACAGATGGCTTGCGATCATGCCAAGCCTCATATGGAGTGATAGACTGCAGCGCTTTAGTGGGACACCTGTTAAGTACATATGCTGCACACATGACAGCCTCAAGCCAGAAACTATGTGGTAAAGCCTGACTCTTGACCATACACCTCGCCATCTCCATGAGTGACGTGTTCTTCCGTTTAGCAACTCCATTCTGTTGAGGTGTATACGGCACAATACACTAGTGTTTTATCCCACGTTCAGCCAGAAATGCATTTAAAATCAGAAGACATATATTCCCCCCCTCGATCAGAACGGAGGGTGCCCATTTTACATCCTGACAGATTTTCAGCCAAAACCAAAAACTGTTTGAAGCACAAAAACACTTCGGACTTTGCCTTCAATGGATATACCCATGCATGCCTGGAAAAATCATCTATGAAATTCACGAAGTAAAGATAGTTTCCAAAAGAAGGTGTCTGCATAGGACCACAGACATCACTATGTACAAGTTGCTCTACGTTGCCGGAACTGAACCATCTTTTGGAAAGGAGGAACGCTTCATTTTGCCCAAAATATAGCCTTCACATACATGTTTTCCAGGTTCCTCAAGCTTGGGCAAAGAAGACACCATATCAGATTTCTACAGGCATAGCAAACTAGCAAAATTCAGATGACCAAAGCGTGCATGCCAAAGCTTTGCATCTCACATAGCCTGAGAATCATGAACTGCACATGCCGAATCATTCACAGATCTTTCATAGTCTATGAGCTTATACAACCCACGACATAAAATGCCAGAAGCAATAATAACATCACCATTTGACAGCAGACTCTATTTTTGGTGTAGAGGCTTCTGCAACAACCATTCCAGCCTCCTTTTTCTTTGCCTCTTTTGCAGCCAGTTTTGGACAGTTCTTTATGATATGATCATTCCCTTTACAGTACTTGCAAAACAATTTTTGCTTTTCTGATTTCTTCTCATCTTTATCCTGGTTCTTCAAATGTGGAGCATTTGCAGATTTCTGCTTACTAGTAGAAGAGCTCCATTTTCCTTTGCCCTTCTGACTGGCCAGGAAAGCTTGATATGCAACACGCATAATGGACCTATTCTGCCTGGACTGATCTTCCTGTAACAGAACAGAGACTAACTCCTCAAATGACAAGGCATTTGGATTGCCTTTCGTCATCAATCCAAGAGTAGAAGCAAAACTCTGATATGAATCAGGAAGACCATTCAGAACGGTCTACACAAGTGAGCTATCTGGTATAACCTCATCAGCAGAAATCAAGTGTTCCTTCAAGTCTTTGATCTTTGTTAGAAAATTGTCCATAGAATCACCTTCATTCATGTGCTCACTCTCCAACTGTTTTCAGAGGTAAGCAACATGAGCCTCATTCCTAGCCTGGTACAATGTGGTAAGTGTATCCCAAGCATCCTTTGCTGTTCTGCAAGAGCGAATGTGAGGAATAATAGTTTGCCAGACAAAGCTATCAATGCATGTGCTTGAGCATCTCTGCCATCCCAACGAATTTGTTCTGTAGTAGGTGCAACAGAAACAGCAGCACGAATAGGAATCTCTAGAATATCATCTTCGACACCATCTCCATCAGCTTCAGCACCTTTATTTGCAGTACCTATAGTCGCAAGTGTAACAGGATGTCTGCACAATGTTCCACAATCCTTTTGCAACCAATACATGTTGCATCATATAAGCCCATAATGGGTAGTTGGTACCATCCAACTTATCCTCAACAGCCAACATACGGAATACATCACTGCTTTCAGCCATGGCCGGTGACTAAAATACCTTGATGCAGAAAATTGACTGTATCTCAAAAAGTTGAACGGAACTGCCCAGACGAGTTCCGCTAAACCTATGCAGACACCGAGACGCTTGTACTGGGGAATTGAAACAGGTATATACCTTTGGCACAAAAAGATAAAATAGCTTGCACAAGCACTATGATAGTGCATTCGAAGGCCGAAACGAGATCAGATTGCGATTTTGGCACCAGAAAACGAAGCCATTTTGATCTCTGAAACACCCTGAGTATGCTCACCAAATTTCATGCGAATCTGAGACTACAACTGGAGGAGTGTCGATGACGCCCTAGATGAAGCGGCGACCTACTTTGATACCAATTCTTGGAGTTAGACATCTGCAGAAGCACGCGAACAGCACAAGGAAGAAGAAGAAGCATGGAGCACAACACACAAGAGTGAATGTATTACTAGAGAATGTACAAAGATAAGTAGCCCATTAGGGCAATAGGCGTATATACAAGCCAAGGGAAAAAAACCTCCTAAAGAGGGAAAAAAGTGCCCCGGCAATCCTAGAGTGTTCACACACATCACTACCTAAATATATCAACAGTTTGAGAGAGATAGAGAGAAAAGATAATATCAACCCAAATTATGCATAAGTAAATCAAGCATCCAATAGCTTGCTAATAGAGAACAACATCAAATACATCTCTAGCATCATGAAGAAAGTTGTAAATATCTTTCCATGGGAGTGGCAATATGTTTGCAACCTTCAAGGTCCAAATATTGCAATAATGTTTTAATGTATTTTGTTTGACAAGAAGCTATTTCCCCATCAACGTGCATAAACTAAATGCCCAAATAATGATGCAAATGTGTGAAATTTGACTCTCAAAAGAGGCATGCAAATCAGTCTTAAGTTCAACAATATACTTCCTATTAGGACTAGCAAATAGCATATCATCAACATATACGACAATAATTAGAAGTGCATCATATAAATTATTAAAATATAAGGTTCTCTTAGTTGTATTGTTCTCAAATCCAATGCTAGCAGGTAGGTATTTATATTTTCATACCAAGCACATGGTGTTTACTTCAATCCATGCAATGTCTTTTTCAACTTTCACCCTTTCTTTTCATGTCTATTCTACACAAAACTATGGGGTTAAAATACATACACCTTTTCATTTAGATCGCCATTCAAAATTGCAACTTGAATGTCCAACTAATATACATTCCAACCTTGATGAGTTTTGATTGCACAAATGCTATGGCTGGTGGTCATTCAACATGTGGGAGCACAGGTATCATCAAAATCAATGCCCTTCCCTTGAGCATAACCTTTAGCAACAAGCCTAGTCTTAACTATTTCATCAAGCTTATGTTTCAGCTCGAATACATAGTTAGTGATAGTAGCCTTTTTGCATACATGGAAATCACATGAAAATCAAGTGTCATTCTTCATAATAGCATCATATTCTTATTGCATACCAACCATCCAATTTTCTGAATTTTGTGCTCCATCAAAAGAAATAGGCTCATTCTCATCGCAAAGACTAGAGACCACCACTACATAGACATTTGATGCATAAGAAGTAAGTACAATATGATAAAAGTGCTTCTAATTTTCTATCTCTCAACGTCTACACCAGTCATTTGGGCATAGTTTTGGCCTCTTTATGCTAGCTTTCTCATTAGTAATTGCATCATGTAAATTCCTTCGAAAATGGAATGATCTACATCATCATTTGAAACATGTAAAGGCTAAGAAATTGCCTCATGAGAATGAGCACTTGATTGTCCACCTATAAAAAGAGGCAGAAAAGTGTCATATGTTCCATACTCATGTGACCACAAATGATCCATGGTGCTCTAAGTTGTAAGGCCCCCATTATAAGGAGAAGCCATTATGAGAGCCCGGACATTTGTGGAACCCTAACTTCCAAGTTAGATGAGGTCTATGTGTGACCGTTGATGGTTGTAGATGATCTTTGTGAGCCTAGCCATTAGGTTAGGTAGGGCATAAACTTGCAGGCCATTGGTTGCCATTTAAGGTGAAAATAAAGGCCATGTGGCATCGCATGGTTTCCCCATAAAACCTTAATGGGGGGAGTGCAGAGGGGGGCTTGTCCCCTTCTTTGGGGTCCAGGGGGCCTATCCCCTCGGCCCGTAGGGCTGAGATGGTAGGACTACTGGTCATGGAGATATTGTCAAATCATATATTCTACCGACTATTTTGTATCTCCTGACTACGTTTATCTATACCGAATCGCCTTGTAAAAGCTATATAAGCATGGCCCAGGTTGAGCTTTAAAAAACATTGCGCACTAGTAAGCCCTTCATCTAGAGTCTGTATAGATCACCATCTAAGCTCCACATTGGGAGCGCACGGGTGGACAACACCATCATAGTAACTGCATTATGCTCGGCAATCTGAGAATTTGAGTTCTCTATCTCTCAATCTGCATCTACCTTTGTCTCGGTTTTTCTCTCAACTTTGTCTAGATGTCTATTCTGTTGTGTTGTTATTTTCTTACATGATATCATAGCTCAAGAGGCTCTGACTGGTGCAGAAGCAGAAACGCAGAGGTTGCAGAGGTCTAAACGACAATAGAGAGAAGATATCAAGCAGTGCATCATCATCTACGACTGGGAGTCAAGGTGGTTCATCAACAGGAGTAGGTGGCGCACAAGCAGGAACAGCAATGATGCCGATCATCCCAACGTTGCGAATACAGCCACCAGCCTTCACAGAAGGTAAACTTGATGGTACGAACTACACACTGTGGAAGTTTAAAATCACTTCTATCCTTGATTCATATGAGCTTTTGGAGATTGTTCTTGGGACTGATCATGAGCCCCAAGAAAGGCCTTCCAAATAATCTTGGTTGAATGATTCCTCTTGATGCTGATCTTCTACATGTTTGGAAACGTAGAAATGCATATGCACTTTGTGCTCTAGTTACAAGTACTTATGATAGTGTTCTGACTCTCATTTAGCATACTATGACGGCATGTGAAGCATGGCACATCTTGAGACATCAATATGAAACTCATAATCAGTGTCCGATGGTTTGGTAACTACTCTTAACACTCAAATCAGACCTCAACCACTAACTTTTGAAGAATTCAGTGCCTTACTCATGGAGAAAGGGTTGTAGCTCAAGGCAAGGAGTGGTGGTAGAAAAGGAGGCGCTAGACGGGATTGTGGAGATAAGCTATTGTCCTACTAAAGAAAATGGAGCAGATATCTTCGCCAAGGCTCTTGGGAGAGAGCAACTTCTTCGACACTTTCCAAAGCTTGGGATTGGACCAAGGAGGTAGTTCACGGTAGGGTGGACATTGAGGGATGTTAGATATGCTCAATACTCCACCCTCATGTGACCACAAATGATCCATGGTGCTCTAAGTTGTAAGGCACCCATTATGAGGAAAAGCCATTATGAGAGCCCGGACATTTGTGGAACCCTAACTTCCAAGTTAGATGAGGTCTATGTGAGACCATTAATGGTTGTAGATGATCTTTGTGAGCCTAGCCTTAGGTAGGGCATAAACTTCCAAGCCATTGGGTTGCCATTTAAGGTGAAAATAAAGGCCCTATGGCATTGCATGATTTCCTCATAGAACCTTAATGGGGGGGGGTGCAAAGGGGGGCTTGCCCCCTTCTACGGGGTCCGGGGGGCCTATCCCCCTAGCCCCTAGGGCCAAGAAGGTAGGACTACTGGTCATGGAGATATTGTCAGATCATATATTTTACCTACTATTTTGTATCTCCCAACTACATTTATCTATACCGAACCGCCTTGTAAAAGCTATATAAGCACGGCCCAGGTTGAGCTTTAAAAAGCATTGCACACTAGTAAGCCCTTCATCTACAATCTATCTAGATCGTCGTCTAAGCTCCACATTGGGAGTGCACGGGTGGACAACACCATCATTGTAACTGCATTACGCTCAGCCATGTGAGAATTTGAGTTCTCTATCTCTCAGTCGGCATCTATCTTTGTTTGGGTTTTTCTTTCAGCTCTGTCTATAGGTCTATTCCATTGTGCTATTATTTTCTTACATCATACACATCCTTCGAGCTAATTGATGTCTCATTGGTACATGCTAGTAAGGGCTGCATTGCAACTTCCATGAAAACATCTACTCAGAATGCATTTAGTATGTGGATGATGACAAACAATAGCCTTTGCTTTCAGAACCCTACCCAGAAAAAATTCATTTCTTTGCCTTACCATCCAATTTTCTACATTGTTGTTTTGGCACTAATGCATATGCTACAAAACCAAAAACATGCAAATGAGAAAAAATGGCTTGTGACTATGTGAAGCCTAATATGGAGTGATGGATGAAAATGCTTTGGTGGAACACTTGTTAAGTATATATCTTGCACACATAACAACCTCAAGCTAGAAGCTATGTGGTAAAGCCTCACTTTTATCAAACTCAGAAGACATGTACTCCTCTCTTGATGAGAATAGAGAGTGCCCATTTTATATTCTGACATATTTTCATCCATAACGAGGAACTATTTAAAGCATATAAAATACTTTCGGCTTCCCTTTCAATAGATAAACCCATGCATGCTTGGAGAAGTTACGAATGAAACTCTCGAGGTATAAGTAATTCCTAAATGAAGGTGTCTACATAAGACCACAGACATCACGATGAATAAGCTACAATTTATGTGCAGCTCTACCTTAACCATCTTTGGGGAAGGAGGAATGCTACATTTTACCTAAAATACAGCCCTCACATAAATGTTTAGAAGGTGCCTCAAGTTTGGCAAGGAGGATATCATTTAAAATTTCTGTAAGCGAAGCAAACTAGTGAATTTCAGATGACCAAAGCATGCATACCAAAGATTTGCATTTGAAATAGCATGAGAATCATGAAATACACATGTTGAATCATTCTTAGATTTTGCATATTCTATGAGCTTATACAATCCAAGACATAAAATGTTAGAAGCAAGGATAACATCACCATTCAAGATATCATGAACTGTACTTCTTCCATCAACAAATTCAATAACCAAGCCAACCTTGGCTAGTGTTGAAACTAATAACAAATTTTACTTGATCAAAGAACTATGTCTACTATAGACAAACACTACTCATGAGAAGGTGGCATAGCTGCAATGAGTAGTAAATGCCCATTCTTCATTCTAAACAAGGTGAGAAGACTCAATTTTACTTGTAGGAGCCTCTGCAACAAGCATTCTCACATCTTTCTTCTTTGTCTCTTTTGAAGCGACTTTAGGAAAAATCTTAATGACATGATCATTTGTTTTACCCATACTTGAAAATTTGTTTCTGCTTTTCTATATTCTTGTAATCTTTCCTTCTTTGATTGTACAGCATTAGTAGATTTTTTTTTTCTTACTAGTACATAAGCTCCATTTAGATTTTCCCTTCTAATTAGCTAAGAAATTTTGATCTACAACATCCACAATTAACCTATTTTTCCTAGATTGATCTCTTGGAAAAAAATTACTAAGAATCTGTAAGATCATTAAGAACATTCAAAAAAAGTGAACCATCTGGCAAGAATTCATCAACTAAAATCAACTGCTCTTTGAGATCCTTGGTTATTTTAGAAAAGTTTTCATTGAATATCATTCATTTATACGCTCATTCTCCAATTGTCTTTGAAGGTAAGCAACACGAGCCTCGATGCTCGCCTAGTATAATATTTGAAGAGTATCACAAGCATCTTTTGCTGATTTCCAATAGTGAATATGAGGGATACTGGCATATTTGACAAACAAAGATATAAATGCATGTGTGTGTGCATATCTGCCGCCCCAAAAAAGTTGCTCTATAGTAGGTGTGACAACAATCGCACTAGCACTAGGAAATTGAAGATCATCATCTTCAACACCATCTACATCACCTTCAAGCATTGTATTTGTAGATGTAAGAGGATGTTTTTCAACACCTTGCACAATATCCCACAAGCCTTTTGCTATCAAGACATGATGCATCATGTATGCCCACAATGGGTAATTAGAACCATCCAACTTATCCTCAATAGCCAACATATGGAATAATCATTGCTTTCAACCATGGATGATGATTAAATACCTTGATGTAAATGGATTGTATCTAACATTTACATAAATTAAATCAAATGAAGTATGAATTTCTTGAGGATGATCAAAAATTGATGGAACCATGGCAATGCAGAGAATACAAAAACTAAATGGTTATATGATGCACATTTAGAATATTTTATGTTTCAAGATTTAGAAGCTGAAAATAAAATATGACAAATCGAACATATGAGGAATAAAATCACAATTATATGAAGCAACTTATAGTTCGATACATCCTAATTTATTCCCCTCCATTATTTGCATTCAATAAAATATTAAATTCTATGATCACAAGGGGTAAATTCTTTTATTAAAAAAGAAAAGAAAGACGATGTGCAAGAAAATTGCATACTGCCAAATAAGTGAAAATATGATGTCATAGTTCTTTAACTCTTTTTACTTCTCGCAACCAAAAATCTAGTAAACACGATCCCCTTTTTCCACGTATCATTACAATTGCCATAAAAAATTTCATGGCTTGGTACAAGTTTTAATATAAAAATCATGCATGTGCTTTAAGACAATCAAGCTTTGAATGATGAATACTCATTCCTTGCAAAATGCCATGCAGATTTTGCACTAAAAGCATGAAAGACATATGTTGGACCACCAATCAACAAGATGGCAAATAGCTCGCAAAAATGTGATAAAAAGAGTGAAAAATAGCCTCAAATTCCAGTAATGAGGTTGAAGTTCTTTTCGACAAGAATATTATGTACAAACAATAAAAGTTGTCTTTTATACAACTTGAAAGACCATGTTCACATATGGCCACTCGTTCATTTTTCCTACGAACTTGTATACAATCTTTCTAGGGTCCAAGGTCTCTTGAGCTTCATACCAAAAATTTATAGCTATTTCTAAAAACCTAAAATATTTATCTATACTAGTATCTTTAACACAACTAAAATAAATTAAAATTTTGGAAAAATGGTTTCTCAAAGAATTCTTTCTTCCCCACCACTATGTTGCTTCCTTTCTTTTATGTATTTCTCGCATCCTTATTCTTCATTATCTATTCTTCCAAAGCAATCCCCTTCTTTTGATCTCTACCATCCCCAATAGATCTCTATGTACTCTATAAATGATGCTTTCTACATTAATAAACTATATTGGTAGCTTGGCAATCTCTTTCTTGTAAACACATTGGCCATATCAAACATGAATATACTATATCGGTAGCTTGGTAGTCTCTTTCTTGTAAAGGCATTAGCCAAATCAAGCATTAATCTCTACTAGTCTATGGCTTTATATGATGTAGAAGTTCATTGAATTCATATTAATTGGCTTTTCATGTGGTTAATGTTGCAATCAAAGGAGTCACATGACGAGACATCACTCTTGAAAAACTTGTAAAAAGCACTACCTCAAATGTTTGCATGTATTGGATTCGTAAGTATTATTATCAAGAAAAGTGTTCATTTAGCATCTCCAATTCGATGTTTCACTTGGATAGAAAGTTTGACATCGAATTGGTAGTTTTCCACTCCCGAAAGGTGTCAAACACATATCCATCACGTGAAAAATCTTTATTAACATCTATCATACCAAGTCTAGCAACCCATGTAGAAGCTTCTTCCAATAGTTGGAAGTATCAAGTGTATGTATCATTTTAAATGGATGCATATCTAATGCACCAGCTAATATCGAGAATTTAGCCAATGAAACATTTTGGAATATTTTCCACCTTCACTTCACATGACTCATGTCCTTCGTCTTGCTTTCATATACTGAAGTGGATTGAATTGTGTAATGTGGCATGGCCCTAGATGTATCTTACATTTGGATGTATTAGCGAGTGTCAAAAGCCATTGTGTTGATTTGTTTTAATTCTATGCCGATATGTGCTCCTCCATAGTCTCTTGATTACAATAAGAATCAATCTAGTTTTCTCCTAGAATTGACCATATAGTTTTTGGTAAGGTTCAGGTAGTGATCTGATTTTTTGGGTTAGGATGTAAATCACTTATGAGACCAAAGTGTCCTCTTTGAATTTTTCCATATCGCTTTTAAATTGGTTTGGACCTTTCTTCTTGTGTAAAGTCAACCATGGATTTTCTTTAGCAACAAATGAGGGCTTAAATTGAGTTTACCCTATGATTATTTCTTATGCTCTTTCTTTTTGAATTTCAACCAGGTTTGAAAATATAAATTCAATTGCTTCAAATTTTGTGTTTTGGGCTTAATCAAGAATGATGGATATCCTTCAAATAACCCTAATCCTATTCCAAACGACGTTGAATACTCAAATCACTCATTTCTACATGAACACTTATTTATGAGAAGATTCTTGAGTTGGGCAATCAAGTACTTAATTTCTTTATCTTTTTGTTCTAACTTTTCTTGCCATCTTTCGTGGTCTTCAATCAACTTTGCTACTCAATCAACTAGAGTAGGTATAATCATGCTCCTTTCTAACATTTCCTTTGAATAAAAGCTTTGCATGTGCATCTAAAAATGTTCTCTTAGAGTTTTCACTTCATGCATCAAACAATTTGTCTCTCTCTTCATTTTTCTTTTTTCTTGGCTCATCATGATATTCCTATCGTTAGATGCTTTACTGTAGAGTGGTGACCTTGGGATTCTATTGTTCATACGTATATCTGAACGCTTCCTTTTCTTTCATCAATTCTTCAATGGCCCTTTCAATATCTGTAATCTTTCCTTGGGACTTGTGCAACCATATCTCCCCATTCTAGAAAACATTTATCGCAATTGGTCCATTCGGCATGTACTCTAGACATGGCCTATAACATGTCTACTAGACGTGCATCCAAATGAAGAAAGAGCTCGTGGCTAGAAGCGATTCTCTTAATAACTAGATGTACAAGCAGTGCATATTCAATCATGATAATGTTGTTGTGCATATAGTGCTAAACCTCTAGGCTCTAAGATAGATCGACATACAAATAGATAGATCTGCTCCATTGTCTCAATAAGAGAGAGTAAAAATATCAACATGACTGAGTCAAAGAGTTTTGGAATTTGAACTTAAGGAAGAACTCAAGGTAAAGTCAAGCATACCTTTTGATTTTGAAGAAAGTAAACTGATCCACTGTCCAAATTAATATAGTGGGCTTTTGTAGCACAAAAACGACTGGCTAAAATTTTCCTAAAGCCTTGGCTCTAGTGATAGAAGACAATATAGGATTGGAAATCTTTTCTATGCATACCCAACCATTTCCAATGTAAGATCTACGATGACCACTAAATAGTGCATAGAAAATTCCACAACATATCAAAAAAGCATAATTCTGTTCAACATTCCTAATATTGGGCTACGTAGGCTATTATGTAGCTTCCACTACCCTCTTCCAGAATCTATCGAAGACCATTTGATACACTGCAAAATGGTGTAAAACACTACACCTTAAGTGTTTCAGCTTTGTACAGGCAAAGCACTTACATGAAAATTCAATGATTCAATGAGGTATCCACATCTTCATGCTAATAAAATCTGATGGGCTGAAAATTCAATGATTCAACGAGGTATCCACATCTTCATGCTAATAAAATCTGATGGGCAAGACTTTTGTCCTTGGGAACCTAATCAAAAAGCTCATCAACCTTGTCTCTGAAGTGAAGAACCCTTAAGGGTGCACACACATATACTGCCATTGATTTGTATAGAGCTATAATCCCCAAAATAAGCCTTGTATTTCCTCATTATTTGCAAATATTGCATTGAAATTCAAAGAAGAAGGCAGACACAGCTATTTGATTTCTATTCATAAGTCATCCTAAACCAATATCACCTATGACATTGATGTTATAGCCTCTAGCAGATCACCTGCTCTATATGCTGAAGAATTCACCCAACATAGAGATCCATAAATAGAATTGGATCTATTCTCAACCATCAATCATGCGTTTGCACTTCAACTAATTCAATTCTAGGTCAAGCCAATTAATTTTAGTTATACACAGATTTTAAGTATTTTCAGCTGTTTACTTACAGCATGCAAATCTGACTACATGTTGTGCATGTTCTGGCTGAGTTGAATTGACATAACATGGAAGTACAAGATACAGTGCAAATTCTGACATGACATAGGGATGTCTCCACGTTACTCTGTTGAGGTTTACATTGATGAACTTAACATGTTGAAACGTATGTGGATAAAAGTAATGATAAAGGCACTTCCATACCACTTTTATCACTTCCATACCACATTTTACGTTAAAGATTCGGTAGTAAAAGCTGCATGAAGCCTACAGGGCCAATGATAGAAGTGAAGCTATTCAGTTCATTGAAGCACACCAAACTGCAAAGCACATGAATGCCCATAGCTCAATGCCAGCAGAAAGATTGACTAGTCCCTACATTATTCAGCAGTTCAAATAGACAAACAAAACCATATATTGTACCAAGACCTAAAACTCAGAATGTCCACACAAAGACTGGCTAGTCTGCAACTCAGGAGCTTGGAGACATGTTTACAATTGATTCTCATCTTCAATGGATCCAAACTAGCAAACACCAGGTTTTTGTTTTGGATAATTATCAGACCCAACCAATATTTTTTACAAAATGTCATGGCTCCCTTTGTCACAGCTTTCAGGCCTTAGTTATGAATAAATCCACAAGGACTGAACTCTATAAGAAGGGGAAACATCTGTTGTACCCATAAAAACAGTTGCCTACAGATGTTGCAGATTTCCTAACTATTGATGACACAGGATCTTACTACGGAATAGAGCTCTTACAACAGTTTGCACTAGGGATACTCTTCATGGATACCCTGAAAGGATCCTCTATAAATTGACATTTCTCCTTCCAGAAAATTGATCATGCACCATCTATCACATCAGCATCTCCTTCTGTAGTGATGACATAAATAAGATGATTTAGATGTAAGCATATAGACAACAAAATTTCCCTTCTGTGTGAGTTGTACAGGATACAGAAAATCATGTTTGTATGTCAATAACAGACTTGGATAAACAACCATTGCCTTAAAGAATTTCGCGCCTCTTGCTGGAGTAATGTTGATAACATACTTGGATAAACCACCATTGCCTTCAAAAACAATTTCATCCCCTCTTGCAAGAGTAATCTAAGTTGTACAGGGTACAGAAATTCATGTTTGTATGTCAATAACAGACTTAGATAAACAACCATTGCCTTCAAAACAATTTCAAAACTTTTCTTAGAGTGATGTGCTAAAGAACCAAAGACTTGAGGCTTCTCTTTTTAAGATGCACAGGCTCACACCTTCATCCCGCATATTTATTATTCACTTCTGAGAAACAGACAAAAAACAACCCATTCTACACCTTGTAATTTGGACTGAAAGTCCAGGGTTCAAGACCCATTGATTGACCTGACATTAACCTCTGAAAACTGGGGGATACAGGGGGGCCCAAGTGTATGTAAGTTGTTTTCTTTCAAGTGTATGTAAGTTGTTTTCAAAATTTCAAGTCTAATGAAAGAGGAGATCGCGATCGGACTTCCAAAACAAAACAATAAAAACCAAGAAAAAAAAAGAAACTCTTTTCTAAACCATGTTATTAAAAAATAGTTTTAGCTGAAATACACAAGCACCCCAGCTTCACAATGATTAAGCTCTCAAAGGATGCCCTGTTGAGGAACCATGATAAATTCTGGAGTGGGAAACAGGAAGCTTGTGAGCACAGGAGCAGTTATGATGGTGAAGACACCACCCCATACAGAGAATGATAAAATTCTAGAATGGCTGGGATTTCCCACTTCAGCTGCATCTTACAAAACATATATTCTCTTGTCCTCTTTACAAATTACACGGATGAGACAAGCTAACTTTTTATAGGAGACCTCTCCTTTATGCAATAAAAAGCAGCTGAGATTCGAGAGCCCATTTCAATTATCATAAAAAGGGCTGAAACATACACAGACCCACGATTCAAAAAAGGGCCATCCACCTACGTTGTACAGGACAATTCCATCATCTCTCCTTCTACAGGCAATGTTAGAGTTTGTATCTTTGTAATAGGGTGAAAATAAGGATGCATCTGCAGAAATGAAAAAGGCAGACAAAAAAAACATTCACATTCAGAAATAAAGCCTCTAAGATATCTGTATTTTCAATTTAAAAATTATAACAAAAAAGAGAAGTAAAAGATTAGTAAAGGGGAAGCTGCACCATGGCCTCACTGGCAGTCAACCTTTCCTGATGATCATATCTTAAGAGCCCATCTATAAGATCCTCTACCTGGATAGATAATAATCACAGTACAATCACATTGGCATTCCACAGCTTGTTGCATATACACAAGAACCTATGCATAAAATGTCGCTCAAAAGTTTCTATATAGTTTTCAGCTAAAATTATTCTTACCAGAGGATTGAAGAGATGTTCGTTTGCAGATGTTTGAAACTCTGACCATGATCTTTTTTTTTGCCTGCAAAAAGTTGAAAATGTTGAGGACATGTAAATGAATTCTCCACATTATCAGAAGCACACACCTTGAGAGGTTCACAGATGACTAAAATCCACCTTAAAATTGAACTGCATAAACTAACAAAAGCTGTGCATATGCTTGCTCTCTCATTAACATTTCATGAGCTACAAAGTTCTATTTCTGTGCTGGTATTAAGTTCAAAAAGATATATATTGTATTATCCAGAAAAAAGAGGCTATTTCAGAAGAAAGGAAAGCCATTAAGTTTCATTTCACCTTCAAGTTTCAACTCTGCAATGACCAGAGCTTTATTTAGTCACTACATTTACTTCCCTTTCATCCACACTTCTTAATCTACAGTCACATATCTAACTACCATTTACCAATATACAATAAGATAGGCATTATGAGTATTTTGATTGTGGCCACTGTCCATAACAAGACCTTCATACTTAAGAAAAAGAATATGTAGTACCTTTTTTTTTTAATATAAAGGAAGTTCGGCATTAGCCTACTCTCCTCGACTTGAATTAAATAAATAGAAGTACAAGAGAAGGGGACTAGTGCCCACGGGACCCCCAAATCCCACAAAGCAGGGGAAGCTTTTACCAGTGTTGCATCGCAACGCGTTGCGATGCGTTCGCAACGTTCGCAACGCAACGTCACAACGTTGCGACGTTCGCAACGCGTTGCGACGTTCGCAACGCGTTGCGAACAAACACAAAAAAATTTGCCTCAAATGAGGCCGTTTCGCCGAAACGGCCTCATTGAGGCATTTTCGACATGCGACCCGAGAGCAAAACACACCCTGTGGAGGAGCAAAACGCAAGCTTCAAGAAGGTGAAGGTACTTTATACACACACACCCTCACACACGTGACCCCCCTAAGCTTGCTTCCTATCTTGAGGACTCCTCTCCAAGCTTCTAACCTCTTCCATCAACATGCCTAAAGCAAAACAAGCATGTTGGGAATATGTGACAAGCCAAGGAAAGATGGGCTCCGGGGGTAGTGAGAGATGGACTTGCAAGCTTTGTGGCTATAGTGGAGCCGGTGGAGCCGATAGGATCAAGGCGCATCTTGGAAAATTAAGTGGCATAGGAGTTGCACCTTGCAAAGAGCCAATGCCCGAAGCTATAAAAGGAGAGCTAATGGCATGGGTAGCTCAAAAAGCCCTTGGTAGAAGGAATAGTGGAGCCCAATCCCAAGCTAGATCGCAAGCAAGCGGTTCACATGGTTCTTGTGATCCCCAAACTCAAGCATCTCAAGCTTCCATAGACATTGACATAGAGCATGAGCCACCAAGAAAGAGTACAAGAGTAGAGCATGATCCACAAGAGCACCCACTTGGCTCTCTTGGAGGAGCATCTATACGTGCTAGCTTGCAACAACAACGTAAACAAGAAGCCACACAAGCCATCATGAAAGCTTTTATACAATGTGGTTTGTCTTTTAATGTTGCACGGACATCGGCATGGAGAAATGCCATTGAGAAGGTTTCACTATTAGGGTTTCGTTGGCAAGGGCCTACCTATGAAGACTTGAGGACAACGGAGCTGAAAAAAACAAAGGAAGCATTAGAGAGAGAGCTTGAGCCTATGAAAGAGACATGGGCAAAGTATGGATGCACAATCATGTGTGACGGATGGACGGACATACGAAAGAGAAATGTGTACAACATTTTGGTGCATTGTTGCAAAGGGACCATGTTCCTTCGAGCCATAGATGCATCAGCTGCTGGTACTACAATCACAGGTGAGTGAACTGATTTTTGAATTTTCAATTTATATTTGATTGTGCAATGATCAATCATGCTGCATGCATGTGGCATCTCACATGTGCATTTGCCTTGTGCATGTGCATGTGCATTGTGCATGTGCATTTGCCATTGTGCATGACACATGTGCATTGTGCATGTGCATGTGCATGTGCATGTGCATGTGCATGTGCATGTTGCCATGTGTGCATGTGCATGTGCATGTGCATGTGCATGTGCATGTGCATGTGCATGTTGCCATGTGTGCATGTGCATGTGCATGTGCATGTGCATGTGCATGTGCATGTGCATGTGCATGTGCATGTGCATGTGCATGTGCATGTGCATGTGCATGTGCATGTGCATGTGCATGTGCATGTGCATGTGCATGTGCATGTGCATGTGCATGTGCATGTGCATGTGCATGTGCATGTGCATGTGCATGTGCATGTGCATGTGCATGTGGCATGTGCATGTGCATGTGCATGTGCATGTGCATGTGGCATGTGGCATGTGCATGTGCATGTGCATGTGCATGTGCATGTGCATGTGCATGTGCATGTGCATGTGCATGTGCATGTGGCATGTGGCATGTGGCATGTGGCATGTGGCATGTGGCATGTGGCATGTGCATGTGCATGTGCATGTGCATGTGCATGTGGCATGTGCATGTGGCATGTGGCATGTGGCATGTGGCATGTGCATGTGCATTGTGCATTGTGCATGTAATATGTATGTATGTAGTATGTACTATGTATGTACATGGCACATGCACATGCACAATGCACATTGCACAAGCATTGTGCAATGTGCATGTGCATTGTGCAGTGTGCATGACACATGTGCATTGTGCATGTGCCATGTGCATTGTGCATTGTGCATGTGCCATGTGCATTGTGCATTGTGCATGTGCCATGTGCATGACACATGTCAAGATAAATTATAATTTATCGATTGATTAATGATTCATTGTGTTATATGTAAACAGGTGGATTCATTTATGATCATATCCGTCAAGCTATCATGGACATTGGTGTAGAAAAGGTAGTCCAAGTGGTTACAGATAATGGAAGCAATTGTGTGGCTATGGGCAAGCTTCTAGAAGAAGAATTCCCTTCTATTGTGTGGACACCGTGTGCTGCCCATTGCATTGATTTGCTGATAGAGGATGTGGGGAAGATACCATGGATTTACACCATTTTTACCACTTGCATAAAAGTGGTCTCTTTGTTCACAAAGAGACCAAAATTGCTTGCTATATTTCAGTCTTACAGTGATATTGATTTGGTGAAGCCCGCGAAGACCAGATTTGCATACATGTGCATAGTCATGGAAAGATTATTAAGAGTGAGGCAAGCACTGATGCAGACAGTTGTATCACCTGATTGGTTAGCTTGGGATGGACATACTAGTCCAAAGGCAGAGCTTGTACGACGCACATGTTTGGATGACAGCTTTTGGAGGGATGTGGAGGGATTAGTGCGGGCCTTACAGCCCTTATATTCACTCATACGCATAGCAGATAGAGAGGGCTGCACACTTGGACTTGTTTATGAGTTCATGGATCATGTCGGACAGTCTATACAGAGATGTCCTTATTTAACATTGGAGAGGTAAGTTGAAACTTGGGTAACCATATTTTATTTTTTGTATGAGCATTCATATTCAACTTTCAAGTCTTGACTCTTCAACATTCTTAAATCTTATTGTTTTCTAACTTGATTTGTTTTTTATCCATAGGATAGAGGAAATAAAAGGAATATGGAGGAAGAGGTGGGATTGGTTCCATCGCCCTATACATGGGATGGCCAATCTACTACATCCTTTATGGAGATCTGCATCACAGTCATTGGATATGGAGCTTGTGACTGCTTGGAATGACTATGTAGATCGTTTGTATGGATCTTCTGATGTGGAGCTACGTGGGAAGTTGGAGCTTCAGCTCACCCAGTTTCAGAATAATGAAGGACTTTTTGGTAGAGACACGGCATGCTTGAGAAGCATGCAGTTGATGCCTGTGACATGGTGGGAGAGATACGGTGTTGGTACACCTGAGCTAGTAAGTGACAAGTCATTCTAATTTCCTTTTGAGTATTTAACTAATAAGTTATAACTTTGAAGTTTGTCTCATGAGTCATTCCTCTTCTTAATGAACTCTTTCTTTTTTATCTTGCAGAGAAAGTTAGCCATCCGCATACTTTCACAAGACTATAGTGCCAGTCCATGTGAAAGGAATTGGAGTACATGGGCCCTCTTCCATACAAAGAAGAGGAATAGACTATCTACATTGCAGTTGGAGCGGCTTGTCTATTGCCACTGCAACTTGCGTTTATTGGAGCGTGGTGGCCACTCAGCAGAGGTGCGGCAGGTGAACGTCGATGAGCTTGATATAGAGAGGGTCCATGATATACCTAGCATTCCGGCAGAGGACCTTGATCTATATGACATGCTCTATCAAGAGTTGACAGTGCCACAGCATGATACGAGGGCATCTCGGACTCGTTCTAGTCATAGAGCACACAGTGTACCAGGTCCATCTACTAGTAGGATGGAGGCATCTATTAGTCGAGCACCACATGATGATGATGACGATGATGATAGTGATGATGATGACACTGATGATGATGCTGATGGTGATAGTTATTAGTGACTCAGAGGATTTTGAGGATTGATGACTGCTCATGTGACATGTCATATGTATTATGATATTATGACTTATGATTTACTTGATATTGATTGATCATTGTATTATTGACATTGCAGTTTATTGTTTGACTACTTAGTGGTATCATGTATGATGTGACATGGATGATGGTTACTGGAGTTTGGTATGATCATTGATGTATATGTATTATGGACATTGGATTCTGATATCACATATGAGTTATGAGTCATGATAGTCACCAGTGTCATAATTTCGAGACGAGGTTGACTTTTTCACATGTTTTTGTCATAAATTATAATTCTTTGAAGTTTGTTTTAAATTTTAATGTTACTTGTAAGTTGTATATAATAGTATTTGTATGGACTCTCATCATTTATGTCCATTGTCATATGAGTTGCTTGAATGTGCATTGTGAATTTGAATTTTAGAATGAGTCATTGAGTCATGATAATGATTAGTTGTAAATTCTGACATCATACATGTGCAATGTGCATTGTGCATCTTCCATCACTTCATTGAACAGGGATTCGAGAATTTGGAATGAATCATAAATATTAAATATTCAATACATATTACATAAATTAACATAATACATACTATATAATACATATTATATATGGATATACTATAATATACATCTATGTTACTATATTTGCAAAAAATTTTGAAAAAAAAAAAGAAATGGTTCGCAACGTTTTCGCAACGTCCAGGTCCAAACGTTGCGATGTTGCTAACGCGTTAGCAACACGTTGCCTTGGACGTTGCGAAAACGTTCCTAACAACCTTGGCTTTTACAGAGCTTAGATGGCATTACAAAGAAGGTTAATTACCCTCTCATCACCCTCATGTGGGGCCCACTTGGGTTTAAGCTTGTTATTGATCAAAAGGAGTACTTGATGATGCCTCAAAGGGGGGGACTTCTTACAGTTAACAATCCTTTTGCCAAGGAGGAGCAATGATTTCTCAATTGACCACTCTTTGGGGAAGTCACCGAAGTTGAAAGCACATCTTTCCCGCCAGATTTTCCATAGGACCTCCCCTCTGATGGCGTTCCAGAGGGTCGCAGAGCAGCCGATCGCTTCTCCGAGCAGGGCTTGCTGCCAACTGAGATGTTTCTGAAGTTAAATTTTCTTTCCAACCGTCTGCCAGAGTCAGTTGGAGTTGGGGCAGGTAAAGAAGATGTGTGAAACATCTTCGATAGACCGATAGCACCGTTTGCACCAGGGAGGAATCCCACAAAATTTGCTAGCCTTAAGGTTGGTCCATATTCCATGATGAAGAATTTGCCATAAGAGGACAGACTTTTTGATTTCTATGAGGGGGTGCCAGATAGCCATGAACTTCATGTCCCACCGAAGTCGCGTCCATGACAGACACCACTTCTTGTTGAGGTAAACTTGATAGTCAATCGTTTCTTTGATGTTCGGGATTTTTGATAGGCTATTCCCATTGTGCCATTTGAGACCAAGCGAGCTCGACATGTCGTGTCCCATGAGAAGGCAAACTTTGTGACGGTCCCAGGCGAGACATCTGCTTTGCAAAGTGTTCCATTCTTCGTACGAAATGTTGACGCTAGGGTCAATATCCTCGAAGTTGATCCAACGGTTGGTGTCTTGTTTCCAGAGATGTTTCCATTTTTTGAAGCCTTTGTTCCATAACTTCTTGGCATTTTGAATGTTCCAAGATTCCACACTCCGGATGCAATGGATCGGAAACCAAATAGAGTCGTTTTGTCTGATACCGGCTGCCCACTTCCAGTCTTCACTTATTCTTGTGTAGCTTTTGACTTTATTCCAACTCTTCCATAGGGAGCACACGAGATTTGAGCCTTTCGGGAAGACGGGGATCAAGGAAAACAGCAAGGTCAAGATGTCATGATTCTTTCAATTTGGGAAACCCGTGAGAGCCAACTCATTCTTGTTTCTGAAGATCAACTTTGCCAAGGAGGCCTCCCCATTGCACCAAGCCTTAATCATCCATTTGGCCGCCAGTTTGTTAGCCATGCACCCAATGTCCAAGATACCAAGTCCCCCACTATCTCTATGGCTGGTGCAGATGGACCATTTGATTTTAGGCACCCCCCTCCTATTGTGGTCGCCCGTCCAAAGGAAGTTTCTACAAATACTATCCAGTTTGGAGAGATCTTTCTCTTTCGGTCTCCAACAAGAAAGGAAATAAATGGTAGAAGATAAGAGGAACGTGTTGATAACCGTAGCACGACCAGCAAGATTGATTTGCATACCTCTCCAATAGTTAAGCTTGTTTTCGAGCTTGGCAAGCACCCAGTTCCACCGTTGTTCCATAGAGACGCCAAACCCAAAGGGAATCCCAAGAAGCCGAAAAGTTTGGCCTTGCGGAATGATTTGACAGTCATGATCAAAGAGAAGGTCGGGCTGTGACCCAACAATAGCTCTAAAGGCGGTCTTAGAGTGGTTGATTGTGGATCCAGAGGCTTCACAAAAAGTAGCGAGACACCTCCAGAACGTCTCCAGGCTGGTACTATCATTGTGAACAAACACGTTCATATCATCGGCAAACAGTCTCATGGTGATCTGACTGTGGTCATGAGGCAAACAGAGGCCTTTGATATTACCAGCTTCCACTTGATGCTCCATTAGCGTGCTAAGCCCTTCCGTGGCAATGGCAAAGAGAAGAGGAGCCAATGGGCACCCTTGTCTGATAGATCTTCTAAGTTTGATCACCTTCGAAAGTTTGCCATTAATGTTACTTTGGGTCGATGCGTTTCCGAGAAGGGTCACGATCATCTTGGTAAATTTCTGACTACATCCAAGATCTTGGAGTAGTCCCGTTCCAGCCTGTCGTAGGCTTTATCAAAGTCGATCTTGAGGAAGACCACGTCTTGTTTAGACTCATTTGCAAATTCAAGACCTTCCCAGATATCTATAATGGTATCCAAAATTGACCTTCCTTTGATGAAACCTTTTTGGTCCTCGCTTAACCACGCTCTCAAGTGGCAAGAGATTTTGTTGGCAATGACTTTGGCAATGATCTTGTATCCTGTTTGGAGCATCATAATAGAACGCCAATTCTCTATTCTGTTCTTTTCCCCTTTTTTGTGTATTAACTTGATAATGCCATTGTTGAGACAAGATGGAAGCGCGCCAAACTTGAGCGCCTCTTGCCAAACCAGACGAAGAGGGGTGGCAACCACCAACTTGAAAGATTTAAAGAACTCATTAGTGAGCCCGTCGGGTCTTGAGCTTTTACCAGAAGGGAGGGCATCAATGACCTCAATGATTTCTGCTTCAGAGATAGGGGCATGAAGCAGGGAGCGAAGGTTGAGTGGTAACTTGTGGGGAGAAACCCTAGATATGGCTTCCATAGAGTCCCTTCTATGGTGGGAGAGGGGGTTCGAGGTCCCAGGAGTCTCGTAAAGTGCCCTTCAATGATCCCAAAATTATCTTCTTCCGTATTGCATACATTGCCATTTAAGTCTACCAATAAGGGGATCGATTCTCTGTTATGTTTCCTTTTAAGGATACCGCACATCCCTTTGGTGAGTTTGTCGGCTTTTGCAAGCCCATCACTCCTTGAAGAAAATTTGCAAATTTTTCCTTTGTATTTCTTCCTCGTACCTTAGCAGCGCTCTGATTTTTCGAAGACCTTTTTGGGCTTGAGATTTACCTTTATTCTCTTCCTCCTTGAGCCTCCAGAGTCTATGATATAGAGCTTCTCTACGAGCCCGCCGCACAATCTCAAGCATCTTCCTGGATCTGATCATGATTTGTCGTGACTTATCGACCGCACTTCTCAAACACTTGGCTGGGGACAAGCCGGAGGCGAACACCTCCTTCCACACATCAGCAATTTCTTGGTGGACGGAGGGGAGAGAGAAGGAGGGCGTACTGGCATGGAACCAAGGAGCCTTACGGATCTTGGTGGAAGGTTGGAAAGTGTTAATGATCGGATAGTGATCAGAGATGGTGAGGTCAGTGCATTGCGAGAGGGAAGGGTGGCCCCACTGATAAGTAAAGTTTTGAGCATCTATCAAGTCTAGCTTTCCTCAGGTCCTCGCCCGCTTGGAGATTTGACCAAAAAAAGCCATTCGAATCTTTGAATTCGACCAAATCCAGGTGCAGTTCGGTATTGTAGCATCTATCAAGTCTAGCTTTCCTCAGGTCCTCGCCCACTTGGAGATTTGACAAAGAAAAGCCATTCGAATCTTTGAATTCGACCAAATCCAGGTGCAGTTTGGTTTTGTCCCACGTTTCTTTCTCTCGACTATCGATGACCCTACCCTTGCCCATCCATCTGTCCATAGGGTCCTCTACCATATTGAAGTCACCACAAATAAGCACGTTGTGGGGGAGCGAGTCCAAGGAGGCCCAAGTGTTCAGTCTATCTAACTCCCCATAGAGGCATACAAAGAAACTAAAGTAAAACAAAAAGGAGCACCAAACGAAACAGCAATCCATCGATGGAATTCATCTTCAATGGAGTTCTCAAGCTTTTCAAACCAGAATTGATTAATACCGATTACCATTCCATCGGACCCCACTGGTGTGCCATTGAAATCCAAACATGGGTCAGAGAGACATGTCTAAGCCGTTTCTGGAGGTCTTCTCCGTCAATTTTAATCTCTTGGATACATATGAATTCTAGGTTTATGCTAATGTCGCGAAGCCATTGACCAATGATGGTCGCTCTTGAGGGGTCGGTTAGCCCTCTAGCGTTTAACGAGATGATGATCATTGACGTAATGAGCCCTCTTTGCGGGAGGGAGCTTTGTCCTTTCTTTTCTTGGATTCATCTCTCTTTCTCGCTGGGATCGGATCCCGAATTAGCAATAGGTTCTTGTGGGGGCTTTTCCAGGGTAACTCCATAAGTTGTTTTCCTTTGCGGGATGCCTCCTGCGAGGAAGAACTGGGCACCGTTTTCGACATCGTTTCCGGAATAGTCGAACCGATGATGGAACTTTCACTATCCATGTTATCTTCGTTACTAATAGTAAAGCCGTCTTCTTTGCTTGTAGTGTAACCCTCCTATGAGGTTTCTTTATTGTCAGGGATCTCTAGGGCATTGTCGTTGGTGTCCACCGCAAGTTGGTTCCCACCTGGGTAGTCAAACTCATTGATCTCCTTTTCCAGATTGCAATACAAGTTGCTAGAAGGGGTAACTGACATGTTTCGCTTAGCAGCCTCCCTAGGGCTTCATTTCCTTCTTCTTCTGACTTCGATGAACCCATCTGCATCAGCTTCTGGATTACGGGGCCCTTGACATCCTCATCCTTCATCAAGTGAGTCAATGCCCCTTTGTTGTCTTGAGCGTTTTTGAGGGCTTCTTGATTTCGCTTGCTTTTTTTACTCAAAGGGCAATCTTTAATCCTGTGACCTTGTTGGCCACAATGAAAGCACGCGTTGGAAAGGTTTTTGTAAATGATGTCTTGCTCCCATACATCCCCTTCGCCCAAGTCCACTTTGATCTTCGATGGAAGCGGCATGCTGAGGTCAGCCTCGACACAGATTTGAGGGTGCCACCGAGCGTTGAACGAGTGTCTTGCACCTTCATAAATGAGACCACCAATGTCCTCGCGTGAGGCCAACGGCTTGCCGATAGGAGAAACAATGTCCCGCACGAAGTTGTACAAGAAGTATGGAAGGTTAAGGAGCTCAACCCAGAGAGGGTACCGAAGCGATTTCGATTTGTCGAGAGTGAAATCAAGGGACCATCTGAATAGGCAGAGGGTCGCCCGGCCGAGTTTCCAGGTTCCGACACTTA
>CM035437.1:58910386-58917886 GCA_020310875.1 Ceratopteris richardii | reverse complement strand
TCCATATTGTCGGTTCTTTGTGATGCAGTCCGACTCCGAGTAGCACTAGTTTCAGGTTGCGTCATCTCTGAAGAAGGAACTATTTCCTCCATCATCTCGATATCGGCCGAAGCCAAATCACGACAACGCACAGCACGGGCCTCTTGTGCCAAAGAATGCTCACGTATTACAATTTGAGCAACCTCTGGAGTGACTTTATCACAAGCATAAATGCTCATTCCTCCTAAACCAAATACATGACGTATAAGTCGTGTAGTCGTGGTAGAGAAGGACTTCGTGCAATATTTGCATGTCCACTTACGAGTGCCAGAACCCGAAGCACTTTGAGCATTAGGCAATGAGTGGTTAATGGTATAGGCATCCCACACGGCATTTACACTTCGAGGCATATTGAATATTTGCAAGATATGGATTCAGACTCAAGCATAGGCTGAAAATGTAAGCTTGAACTTTAAAACTTAGAGCTCAATGGGCATTGATGATTGTACTATGTACTATTGTACAGTGTACTATGTCCTCAAGGCTAAGCTCGACCCTCACAGCTTGAACTTCGAAGAACTCAACTAGACTCTAGTCTGAGGTCTCTCACGCGATGGGAATCGGGATTCGGTGCATGCACAAAACATATTGTTGTGTGATATCAGTTCATTCGAGAAGTGCTTGAGGATGGCCTTATCACTTTAGTTAATGTCCATACATCACAAAACCTTGGAGATCTTCTCACTAAGTGCTTACCCAAAGCACAACATCAGTTATGTATACAAATGGTGGGAGTCACTTAGCTTAAAGGTGCCATTTATGCCTTTAAGTGGGAGGTTGTTGGGCTAAAGTCCTAAATGACCCCTTTATCGTGTATACATGTGTATAGGCCTATTTATAAAGGCTATGTCACTTATTCTTTATTTTTGGGCCAAGTTCAATATGAACTTTGCCAACCCTAAAAGGGTTCTATATAACATAACTTAATAACACTTTTTGGCTCTCTCACTTTTAGAGAAGCCTCTCCAAAGCTGGTCGACTACCTTTCTCCCTCTATCTAGCAAATGCGCCTCCATTCCAGCCCAGTGCCCCCACTTCTGAGGCTCATACACGCACCCTCTACCCCTTTAGCACCATATCCAAACCCTTTCAATCTCGTCCAGTGAGATCTTGTTCCGTTCCTGTACCTCATTGGTGCCGTACCTATGAAGGAGCCGCTTGATCCATCTGGTGGACATCTTATGGAGTACTTGGCGATCCCGCATGGTCGATACCACTTGGCAGCTATGGATTCTCACATGGAGACTTCCTATTTGGTGCTTGTGCCGCTTCTGCAGCATTCTTGGTGGACCTTTCTCTCATACCTTTTAACCTCCATACTCTACAAAATGGAGCTACAGAGGGGGTGTTGAGAATATGAGTGGATCTCCCTTTTGTATCTTGGTGTCACTGTATTTCTATTCCATTTTATATTATCTCCTTTGAGGGAATTATCCCACATGAGATGTACTTTGGAAACCCCTCCCAAATCTATATGAGGTTCTCTCCCCCCATTTGTAGTTGGTTAGAATTTAGAAGCTTGAGGAGCCTACTCCATGCTCTTGACAAGCTCATTTCTGATCCATGTGAGTTCACCCATTTCTTGGTCTACTCACTTTGAGTCTCTCACACTCTTTCTTTTGTGAGTACACTATTCTTTTCATTTTGCTTCCGCACATGTACTCTCTACATACCCAAGGCACAATGTAAGCTATGTATATGGAAGGTGAGAGTTACTTAACTTATAGGAGCCTCCTTGGTCCTTTAAGTAGGAGGTTGTTGGGGATAAAGGCCCCTAAGGACTCTCCTTTTCTATACTTTGACTCTTCCAACTGATAACTCTCTTCCAGAGCTTTCCAGACATAGTTATGTTATTTTTTTTTTTACCCCAAATTGGGGAGTTATACATTATTTTTATGACTTTTTGGTCATTGGTGATATCATATATGTGAGCATACCCAAATTACCTAAAAGCCATCACAATGAATAACGAATCTGAAATATTTCCCTTTGCTGATCTCACTAGACTTGTGATTCTTCAAAATTGTTAACCTTCAATCAAGATAAAATTGAGTTCTTCAAAGTTTTCATGTATATGACATTATTGCTTCTAATTTGGAAGTTGGAACTCAAAAATTTCCAATCTTAACAATTGATAAAGAACTTGAATAATTATAACTTTCATCACTTCATCAGATCCGTAACTCTTAAAATAACAAGCTTTCAATCTAATTCACAAAATATGGTAAATAGCATTTGGCTGGTAAGTGTAACGATAGACTTGATTTTATTTTCACTAATCTCTTATCTCCTGTAGCTATTGCCCTTGCATAATATTTGGAGCCATTGAATGAATGGGTAAAAAGATCAAAACTCTTTCTTTATGCATATTCAAGCAACATATGAGCACAACAGGAGCATGGCTGTAACAATGTTATAATGACATACTAATAATAAATGTAACCATAAATTCAATCTTTGCATATGCAACCCCATAAACTATATTTATGCCCATAAAATGACTTGGGTAATCTAAAGAATGCATGAAGCGACATAATAATATGAACAACTAAGAAGTACCTACCTATCAATAATGAACGACCTATTTATATCTTTCTGTGTGGCATGTGTAGCATGCACACACAAACACATGCATGTACACGTTTACATGTACACAGAGAGAGAGAGAGAGTGAGTGTGTGTGTATTTATCAGTTGTACTTTGTGAAAAGAAGACAAAATATCTGACCCGAGTGTATTTCTTCCTATCACACTAACACTAGTCATGGTTTCCCCGTTGGGACAAGGAAAAAAAATAGTTAACATGAGTTTGGTAAGAAAAACCACAGGTATGATTACGTTAAAGATGAAAAAACTCAGGACAAGCATTAGAGTCAAAGCTTTTGCTGCCAAGTTAAAAGACACTAGACTAAACGACCTGTACATATTAGATGTACAATGTGCAGAGAAGACTTAGAATGAGTTGAAAATTAGTGGGCCTAAAGTCTTCTCACCCTATCACACTAGATCTAGTCACAGATCCCTCTTGGGACAGTTTAGCAATAGTTGACATCCATATCATCTATAATCTGAATCCATTTTTAGCATAAAGACAAACAAATGTGAGATCAGTGTTACAGTGCAACCGTTTTCTGCAGCTAACATAAGCCAACCCAAACATCACGTATGAAGGCATGCCCTCCACAAACACACAACAACACACATAAAATTCAGATATCACAGAAAGAAACATATTTCAGAAATGATATAAAGATATTACCTTTCTCTTCTTGATTGGCTTTAAGATCTTGATAGTGCATGACTGCTGATCAACAATGTTCAAGCCCTCAAAAACATCACTATACCTCCCACGACCAAGTTCACGCAACACCTCATAATTGTCTTGATTCCTAGAGGTAAATAATTCCAATACAATCAAAAATAAAAGGGATTTTCAAACCATTTTCTCACTAAAATACATAGCTGAAGTATTGACGAACACATGATATATAACAGATTCTTGAATTTATTTTATTGTAGGAAATAGGAAAAAGGATAACACTACTCATAATTGATCTACTCGCTTCACGCTAAAACCATGAACTGAAAATCAAAAGTTGAAAGACAACTATTTCCAAAATTAGTCTAAAGAAGAAGCCAAAAAAAAACAGTACCATAAACGATATGTGCCAATGCAGAATAGAGCATTAAAATTTTAATTTTTTTTTTGGCACATTAATTCTTATCCCCATATCCTTCCTTTTTATGTATGTATACAAATGTATGTATATACTTGTGTACGTATATACATATGTATGTATGTATATGTAGATATATACATACATATGTATATAAGTATGTATGTATGTATATACATACATACATATAATGTAGATAAATACATATATACATTATATGTATGTATATACATACATACATATAATGTATATATGTAGATACATACATATATATGTATGTGTGTACGTATGTATGTATGCATGTACGGTTGTACCTATGTACATACAAAGGTAGGTAGGTAGGTAGGTAGGTAGGTGGGTGGGTGGGTATGTATTATGTATGTATGTACATATGTACGTATGTATGCAAGTACGTACGTATATACATATATATGGCATATGTATGCATATATGATGCAAGTATGTACGTATGAAGGTGTCATTTGGATCTTGGATTATATGTGGACTCCATGGTGTGTTTGGGATTCTTTAAATAAATATGAGCTTTTGCTCGTTTGCTTCCCCATACTTTGATTAGGAAACGTTAGGGATCAAATTATATGTCTAACTAACCTCATTTTCCAGGGCCCTCTAGATGACATTCCTTTTGCTAAAGTAAGAAGCATTCATTTTCTTCAGCTTCTTCAAGCAAACGGGAGGGTGAGATCTTCCTTTAAAGCTTTCCCAATACTAAAGATTGAGAGCTAAAGAGTTACACACAAAAATACAATGCATTGAGAATGATCTCTTGAAGATAAGACAAAAGTCTAATACTTTTGGTTCTATCATTGTTTGTGATAGTTGATAACAAACCAAATGTCAATGTTACGGTATGTGGCATGTATATGGCACAATGTTTTGAAAATTTGCAAAACTCCTTCAAAGGTAAAGTTTGTGTTGGTTTTTAGGCCCACATTTAATATAGAGAGAGATAAAATAGAAACGAGATGGAGAATAGATGAGACATGAGATAGAGAAAAGAGTAAAGCTCGAAATATATTTCATACATTACAATTACTAAGTACATGAAGTTACAAGGTGGCATAAAAAAATATGCATGTGAGGCAAGCTTCCCATAACTCCACAATCTCCGTAGCTTGAAGATAACCTCCTCCAATAAAGATAAGCTCCAAGGCTTTTGCACGCCTTGTTGAAGATGAAGAAAGCACACTTCATCTCTCCAAGTGAAAGAGTGTCATCCTCCACCAAGCTCATGAGTAGAAGCTCCAGGGTTCATGTGTATAAGGACCACTATACATATCTTTATTTGGTATTATTCACCCATAGAAATCTAATTGCAAAAACCAGCTCTTTCCAGTTCTTTTTATTTTTCTTGGCACAAGTACGATATTGGCTTTTGATTTTTTGTAAGTGCTTTTTGAATTGTCGCCATTGGCTTTTAGGAGTGACACATGGCTATGTTATATCCATTGGATCAATTAAATATAATGTTGCCACACGTCTAATTATAACTGCTTTTCATTAAAATCTGAAAATCAGGGTTTCAAATTTAACCCTCTATATGATGTCAAAATGTCAAGTGTTGAATATCATTGGAAAGCTCTTGGAGAGGAGTTTCAAAATATGACATAATAATTTCTGCCACCTATTGATCGTTTCTTTGACCGGCTTTTACCATGTTTGACCTTCACAATTTGATAATTTTTTAACCTACAAGTGGGATCCTTAGTGGAAGGTTGCCCCAATTACACACATTTGTAAGAATCCCCTTCTAACCTCACACTAGGGGAATATGTCAGATAGGTATATTGTTATTCATTGAAGTTGGATACCTCTAGTTTTTCACAGATCATGCCAAGTATCCACACACACACAAGGACTTTGAGCATGAAGACCTCTCTCAACACACGACACAAAGAGAACGCACACATCCCATACCCTTCTCAACCAAGTACTACTTGGAAGGATAGAGACAAGAAAGGGATACTAGGTATTTGCATAGTACGAACAAGAGAATTAATTCGTGAGAATTAATTCAGGAATTATTCGTTTAATTCACTTAGTACGTTCACGCCTAAAATAAAATTCGAGAATTTTATCCATCTCGAGATAATTTTATTTTTTTTACGTATAAAGTATATAAATCCCTTTCAATCCCATGTATGAAATCGTGAATATATTGCATAACTTAACAAGATACTTGCATAACAACATCTTTAATGCTGAAAATAACTAAATGATATGCTCACGATCAATAAAAGAAGACCCTAAACAATTCCAAGAAAAAAGTATAAAATTCGTACCGGGCAAATTAATTCGTTAACGAATAATTCAAATTTTATATGGACCTATAAATTCACGAATTTTTTGCACTATGGGTATTGGATAGTATGTAGGCTCAAAGATACTCCCTCACCTATCAAGGTTGCTCGCGCCTATCGAGTTAAAGTCATATTGCTCTCACTATACCTATGGCCTATCAAACAAACACACATATACAAGATGGTGTAAAATGTCCATCATAGGGTTTTGAGTGTAGATAAATTTACCCTCCTTGCTGACATAAGGTTCTCAGTGTAGATAAATTTACCCTCTTTGCTCACGCAAGTCTTCCTCCATTACCACAACTTGAATATACGAGCTCCCATATACATGTATATACCCGAATGAATCCAGGAAAACCCCAAATTCACCCTCAAATGAAAGTGCAACTATAAGCTCATGCAATCAACCACAAGACTATATAGCATATTAGCTCCATTATGCATAGTATCAACTCGATACTATGACATCCCCACTAACGTAATCAATGCTCAATAGTGGGTATAGAACTCGGAATGAATACATGCTCACACACCACCCCACAATGCAGACACCACGAGCATAAATACGCAAGAAACATTGCAAACTGAGTTTCTATCACTTCCAGAAGTGATAGGCAAGGCGCACTACAACGTTGACGGGTGGGTTGAACATCACTTCCCAATTCCACATGAAAGCAATGCTTTCCAATCTTGCAAACTAGTCTACATTCATTGCAAAATGATCTCCTATGTCTTCAATTCCAACATAACTAGCACATCAGATATATTTTGATGCCATGACATATGTTGTTTCAATCCTCCATGGTTGATAAGACCCCTCCTCACGTTGAATTTCCTTCTGTTCTATAATCAGCTTGTGCATGAAGATGGACCATCTGGATCATCTCCTATCTCTTGTTGAATATAGAACTGAGCTTGAACTGCATTTGCCATGAAGATCTCACTCTTCTATATACAACACTATTCTTTATATCCACTACTTTATCCTTCTCTGCTACCAATCATTGATTTTTAGGTCCACAATTTAATTGAGAAATAGAAAAAATACAGTTGAGATGGAGACTAAACAAGACCTATGAGAGAGAAAGGCGCAAACCTCCAAATATATTCCATACATTATAATTATGAAGTACATTTATGAAGTAAATTTACGAAGTGCATGAAGTTACAAGGTAGCATGAAGAATATGCATGTCAGACAAGCTCTCCACAACTCCTCAATCTCGATTCTCCATAGTTTGAAGATAACCTCCTCCAATCAATAGGCTTGACATAAACCTTGGCAAGACCAAGGTCATGAACTTCCACACCTCCCCCATGGTGAGGAATGGAGCAAGGTTCACAGTTGGCAGTGGACAGATTGAGGTTCACATTCACGAGCTTGCTTAGCCCCTTCAGCATGAGACGGGCAGCCACTGATAGACTCACACGAGGATATGCACCCTTAGCCATGTTAGAGTGG
>CM035437.1:58765386-58902886 GCA_020310875.1 Ceratopteris richardii | reverse complement strand
TCGAAATAGTGGTTACATAAGAGCGGTTTCGAAAAGCATGCATAAAAGTAAAAGTTGGTCTCTTTTGTAGAAAGCCTTGCTTTTAATAACAAAAATCGCGGTCTATAGTGATCCATAACCTAAGCACTAATTTTACTAACTATTTCTAAAAATCAAACCCTCTACATGGGTTTATTACAAACCATATAAAATATAAATCCGATTATTGATGTCCGTCCTTTCACGCCTTTCACGCTCCTCACAAACCATCGGTTGCTATATCAAAAACACCACAACACATTAATAAATTAATAAATTAACACTCCAACAATTCTTTGTTCAACATATTCCATAATTCATAGCATGCCCCTCAATTGAAAAGCAACTGACCTCAGTTGAGAAAAGAATAATAAACAGGGCTGGCAAGTTACATGTTTCATCATTGAATGAAAATAAGCATGTTCCATGTAAAAACACATGCATGGAAATGTTCATGGAGGAGTTACATTAATGTGTTTGTATACGACATGCAAAAATTAAGTGTTCAGTACTTGTGCATGTAGTAGGGACATCATGATCAATTATTTTCTCAGGAACCAATATTTCATATTGTTCTTCATTTAAAGGAGAGTCATCAAGAAGTGGGGTGAGTGGTAAAGTTCCTTTAAATGGTTTAAGTAAACTAATATGAAAAGAGTTATGTATATTCCAATGAATCTAATCTAAATGAATTATCATTAATATTTTGTATACTGTGAAATGGTCCATAATAGCATGGAGTAAGTTTAATTTTAGGATTATGCAGAATAGTTTTGAGATGTCATTTAATGATATGCAACCATACAAGATCATTTTCCTTGAATTCTTTGCCTAATCGTTTTGTATTGATATTACGTGTATATCGCTCTTGACTTTTTCTAATGTGCTCGTGAACATCGTGAAGTATAAAAAATGTGATCTTGAGCAATAGAATCAACCATCGGAATGTTGGTTTGGGTGAGTGACATGGGAGTGGGAAGCTTTTTGCCATAAACAATTTCAAAAGGTGCACGACCAATAGTGGTGTGTGTTGTGTTATTCTAAGCAAACTGAAGCGATGGCAACTTTTCATCCTAGACACGAGGATTATCTAATGAATAACAATGCAATAAATCAAGAATAGTACTCTTTATAACCTCACTTTGTCCATTACTTTCGGGATGAAATGCAAAGCTAAAATCTATTTTAGAACCAAAATGTTGAAATAAGGAAACCCAAAAATGATTACAAAATCTAACATCACGATCAGATAACATTAATTTAGGAAATCCATGATGTGGGAAAATGCATTTAATGAATAATTTTGCAGCCTGAGGTGCAGAAAAAGTTTTTCTACATGGAATGAAATATGCATATTTACTAAACCTATAAACTACTGTCCAAATCATATCATTATGTGATGAAGTGATAGGAAGACCTATGATAAAATCCATAGAGATTTGTTCCCATGGTTCATTCGGAATGGGAAGTGGCATTATCAATCCAAATGGTTTACCATGATGACATTTTACGTGCTGACATACAATGCATTGAGAAACATAATGTGCAATACGTTTTTCCATGTGTGGCCAAAAGAAGAAATCTTTGCAAGCAGAAATGGTGCTTTGTATGCCTCTATGACCCATGTAAGATTATTCATGCATTTCTTTGATGACAAAATCTTTAAAAGCTTGGGTTATGCACAATCTATGTTGAAAATAAAGTAAACCATGATGAAATGTATATTGTTCACCGGATAATGATGCACCATTGTTGAAGTCATGCCATGCATGTAAAAAATACAAATCAGATGCATAAGTGGAAATCATTTTTGAAAAGAATGAATTTGGATGGCAGAAATATTATGCAAAACAACAGAATGTGAAGGAAAATGATTAAGAGCATCAGCTACAACATTAGCTTTACCAGGCTAATATTGGATCATGGGTTTGAAATTTTGAAAGAATGAAGCCTACTTAAGATGCCGATCAGAGATTAAGGACTGATTTAATAAATGCTTAATAGCCCTTTGATCGGTTTTTATTAAGACCTCAGAGCCCATAAGATAGTGTTTCCAAATTCGCAAAGCATGCACAACCGCTAACAATTCTTTATCATATGTACTATAATTTTTTTCTAAGGGCTTAAGCTTCCTACTTTCAAATGCAATGGGATGATCATTTTGCATTAAAATAGCACCTATACCTAAACCAGTAGCATCAGTAACGACATGAAAGGGTTGTGAAAAGTCAGGTAATTTTAAAATAGGTGCATGTGAAAGTGCATGTTTGAGTTTTTCAAAGGATTCTTGTTGAGTAAGTCCCCATGCAAATTTTATTTTCTTTTTCAATAATAAAGTAAGAGGCAGTGCTAAATAAGAAAAATTTCGAACAAACTTCCTATAGAAACTAGCCAACATGATTGTGGTATAGGCCATTCTACTATAATTTTAATCTTTTTTGGATCCACATGCATGCCTTCACTTGAAATAATATGTCCTAAATCTTCTAGCTTACACTGAAAGAAGTAACTCTTTTCAAGATTAGCGTAAAGTGTGTTCTCTCATAACAAATGAAAAACTATTTCAAGATGTTTTTCATGCTCACTATCATTCTTATTCTAAATAAGTATATCATCGAAGAATACAAGAACAAAAGCTTGGTAATAAAAAAAAATGTACTTCATCATTCGTGCAAATGTAGCGGGAGCATTAGTAAGTCCAAAGGGCATTACCATAAATTCATAATGACCACTTTGAGTTCTAAATGCAGTCTTAAAAATATCACTTTGCGCCATACAAATCTGATGGTAACTCGATTTAAGATCAATTTTACTAAAGATACGAGTGCCTCGTAATTTATTTAAGAGCTCATCTATTTGAGGAATAGGGTATCTATTCTTTATTGTAATCTTGTTAAGGGCTCTATAATCAATGCACATTCGATAACTTTTATTCTTTTTCTGGACTAAGAGAACTGGTGCTCCAAATGGGGAAGAACTAGACCTTATAAGTCCTTTCTGTAGTAGGTCTTTTACTTGGCTTTCTATTTCCTTTTGGTGTAGCGGACCATGTCTATAAGGTGCTTTATGAGGAGGATGATCAAAGGATCCTCAAGATGGTGGTAGTTCAGAGGGATACTGAGACAAAACAATCCTTATAAGTAGTCATGAAAGGTTTATGTGCATCAAGAAGTGTATGAGTATAATCATTGATGACATTGACAAAAACAATGCATGAATTGAATCCTTTTCTAAATGCATGTTTTACTTGAGTATGACTAATCAATGGAAATGGCTAGAAATCATGCTGTGCAGACAAAGTAATGATTTGACCTTTAAACTCAAAGTTAAAGGTATGTGTATGGTAGTCAATATGTGGGTTATAATGATTACAAAAAGGCATATCGAGTATAACATCATAAGATTGCAAAGGTGCAATTAAAAAGGTTCGTGAATCAACATATGGGCCTATGCTAATTGTAACATCTTGCACTTCTCGTGTTACATTATAACGATTACCTTGAAATGCAGCTTTTACTTTATACAAGGAGGGAAACATTTTTAATTTAAGTTATTGTACTAATAAATGTGAAATGAAGTCATGTGAACTACCATCATCATGTAGAATTTTAGCTAGTTTGTTATTTATAGTACCCTGCATGCAAAGTAGAGAATTAGGAGAGATATCATTACCCAAGGTACTTAAATCCTTCTCCAATGATTCCTCTATCCAAATAGGAGGAATTTCTTCATTATGGACCTCCATGTTATTCAATTGAGTTGTAAGTTGTAACTGGTTTCATGTTAAGAGGTTGCAATCGGTACTTCTTTTTTGTATGTCCAGGTTTATCACAATTCCTGTTGGTGATTCGTGGTCGCTTTTATTGGGCATCCATAGCTGAAGTTTGTAGGGTAGGTGGTTTGGTAGGTTGGAGAGATGAAGCAATAGGTGCAGTTGAGTAGTTGGATTGTGATGGATGAGGAAAACTAGAGTAAGATGGGGCATTAAAATTGTGTTTCATAAGAAGATTTGGTTTAACAAAAAGTGGTCGTTGACGTGGTTGTTGTAGACGGACTGACTTTGTTATGGACTGGAATTCTTTCTCTGCATCATAGGTAAAAAATATAGCCTCATTGAGGGTTGCAGGTCGTAGGATGTGAAGCTTAGCTTGGATTCCCACCTCCAAAACATCTTCGAATTTATGTTGCAAGCTATCTTCCGGTACACCTTCAAGCATTCGAACCAATAGTATATTTTGCCAAAACCGCTCCGTGTAGGTAATGACTGTATCACCCTCCTTCCATGTAAAGGTTGTCCATGCACGTCAAACATGTAGATGATATTGAGGAGGAAGAAAAGAATCCTTCCATGTAAAGGTTGTCCATGCACGTTAAACATGTAGATGATATTGAGGAGGAAGAAAAGAAGCCTTCCATGTTGTTGGATTCTCTGTACTGTGCCACATGACATTCCACCAGAGTTAAGCTTTTCCTACTAAATAGTTAGTGGCAAATTTGACTTTTTCACTTTTAGCATATGTTTCATCAGTATAAAATTTGTCAAATTGTGACAACCATGGAAGAAATAAAGGGCCATCCTTAAGGCCATCAAATTATAAAAACTGGTAATTTTTAACATCAATCTTGGAGTGTGTGCCATCCAATTGGGTAGAGACAATAGGTTTGACCACCCTCGTAAGGTTATCTTCATCAGTTTGCATCTTTTGGAGTACTTTGTCATGTTCTCAGATCTCATTCTAAGCGCCTCAAAGTTTGTGCCACAAGAGCTCAAGTTGTTGCTTGAGTGTTACCTCGGGTAGAGGTGACTCACCGAAATCCTCCATGGTGTTTGTAGCATCCATGAGTATGTAGAGAACAAAACCGTCTTGCCAAATATGTAAAAAGAAAAATTGAAATTGCTTGAATTAAAATCTAAAAGGAAGGGTTGTTCTTGGGAATTGAAAAAGTATGAAAGAGATGAAAGTTGTGTTAAATATAAGAAAAGAGAACTAGAGTGACAACACAAAGAGATAGTGTAGTGGTAAAACACTTCCATTGTGTGAGTGAGGTTGTGGATTCAATTCCTCCCACCTTGATGAATATAAAACTCTTTATTGCCACTCATAAATTAAAATTGGTTCGTGCATAGCCAACGGTGACCAAGGGATCCTTGGGTGCCAAAGATGCCAAACTAATGCTTTGAATATGCCTTAAGTTATGCCTTAGTCAACGCCTTGGAGTAAACGTAGGTGTAAACGTAGGTTGTGGTTCTGGTTCTGGAACAAGAACAGGAACCGGAACTGAAATAAAAAACAAAAACGGAACTAGAATAAAAAATGGAACTGGAAACGAAAACGGAAATTGGAATCGGAATCGGAATCGGAATCGGAATGTGAACAAAGAACATCGAAACAGAGATCAATCGCCAAAACGAACAGAAACGGACCCCTCCATAGTGACGCGTGCAAGGCTTTGATACCACTGCTATCAGGATCTTGCTCAAGCACACATAGAGGTTACGGATGCAAAAAACACAAAAGAAAATAGACATGCTAGGAGACGAGAAGGAATGTAGTATTGGGTGCAATCTCCCCCCATGCACTCTCTTTTGACAGTCCATAGAGTGCATGTATTTATAGGAATTTTTGATTATGTCAAAATAGTGGTTACATGAGACCGGCTTCGAAAAGCATGTGTGAAAGTAAAAGCTGGTCTCTTTTGTAGAGAGCCTTTGCTTTTAATAACACAAATCGCGGTCTACAACGATCCGTATCCTAACCACTGATTTTACTAACTATTTCTAAAAATCAAACCCTCTACATGAGTTTATTTACAAACTATATAAAATATAAATATGATTATTGATGTCCATCCTTTCACACCTTTCATGATCCTCATGAACCTTCAACTGTTATATCAAAAACACCACAACACATTCATACATTAATAAATTAACACTCCAACAATTCTTTGTTCAACATTCCATAATTCATAACATTGTCACATGGAATTAAACTCCATCCATAAAATTCAAAACTTCATTTATTGGAAACATGTCAAAAATGTTGGTGGCTCAGTATGTTCATGAGGCATTGTTAGATCCACAAAGGATCTGAACTCATAACCTATCAACTAAGAGTCTAATGGGCTAACAACATGCCCTAAAAGCCATGGTTGAAGATTCTTTCCTACCTCTTAGAGTGTGATTCTGTAACATAGTGTATCCTTGGAGAAGGAGGTGTGAATCACCTTCTAGCTCTAATTATATGGGCTCACACATGAGTGCCATGTGGCACCCATGCGTGAAGCCATGTGGGGGCACTCTCTTGTTTGTACTAAGAGAGAGAGAGAGAGAGTTAATTGAGGAGGTACGTAGCTGGGTGGAATAACCAAGTGAAGCATCTCCATGTTTTTTCATGAAGATAGTCAGCATTCATTTCATCATCTACCTCGGGTTTCGAGCTGTGCAAGCCCAAAAATAGGAGCATTCATCGACGACGTATTATCTGGTACTAGAGAGGATAATCCGAGGTGACTACACTAGAACATACATGAGTAAAGTACACATCGCAAGAAAGATAGAAAATCCCATGCTAAGGCCCCGCCTAAGTGCACTCAAGGAAGTCTCTGTCCTTTTTCCTCTCCTCCTCCCCTCTTGAATGGGGAGAGCAATAATAGAGTCCTTGGAGTTGTTTTTCACCTTCCTACCTTGACATACCCATTTTCTCCAACCCATCGCTTTGTGCTTCGACATCCGATTGAAGAGAGTTTTGCCACCTTATGATGCTACACTTTGAAGCTTTGATTAACAACAAATGATGCTTGATTTGGAGAGGTTTTGCCAACCAAAATCCCTCTGTAACACTTGCGTAGAGACTAGGTTTCCACTCACAGACCTAGTTTTTGGTCATTTGGTATCGGAATCGGCTTTTGTCACTTGGAGTAGCCTCGTATTTTTCATCTATAGGTACTATACCACTCATTTTTTACTGACAAGGAATAGCAAGAACCAAAAGTGCTTCAATTTTTCTCAGTGTGCATATTTTGGGCTATTGCCACACACTTTTGGCATCGTTTTTGTTGGTATTTGGTGCCTACACCCCTCTCGGGCCAACTAAACATTTCAAATATTCATTTGGGCTTGATGAGGATTGGTGATCAGCACCTTGAAACTGCCAAGATTGCTTTAAATTCACTTCAAAAGGATTAATTTGTATCAAGGAAGTGCTCTAGTGCTAGTTTTTCTCTCTTTCTTGCATATTAAGTTTACTTCCATTGCTTTTATACACTCTAGTTAGTAAATGGGGGGAGTGAAACATGGATCTTAAGGTTAAGCAACTGAATGGATCTTAAGCCCAAGGAAAAGATGATTGTGGAAGCCTTTATTTTGCTTAACCCCTCGCAATTGGTCCACTTGGATTACCTAGAGCCCACAATTATCCCTCGAAGAATCCTTCCTTTGTATATGTACTAGTTCACATGCTTCCTGGCAAACGCACCAAAATGAATAGGCTCTTGAGCCCACGGAACAAATGATTATATGAGACTTTATTCGGTTTAAATCCCTCGGAATCGGTCCAGTTGGGTTACCTAGAGCCCACAATTATCTCGCAATGGATTCTTCCTATGTCTATGCACTAGCTCATATGTTCCTGGCAAACGCACCAAAATGATATATTTTAAGGCTCGAAACAACTGGTAAAGAAAAAATTGGTAGTGCTCTGGGGTAAGGTCATCATTTGCCTTTATCACCTGATGAGGATCTGATTCCATTAATTCAAACACCACAAAAATGTCCTTGAAATATCGTGGTGAAGGAGGAAGCATAATATGTTTGATCTCCACAATATCAGGGTGGCGAAGAAGCCTTAATAATTTGACTTCTCGGAGAATCCTTGTGGCATCTGAAACGTGCTCAAAAATGTCATTGATCCTTTTAATGGCTACCCTTTCACCTGTATGTGTATCCAAGGCCGGGCACACTATGCCATAACTACCCTTCCCAATAATCTCCAAAATTTTGTACCGACTTGCCTCACCGTATTCTGAAAAAAATTTCTATTTCTGTATTGTTCTGCAGGGAGGCACCAAAGAAAGAGCAAAACCAAATATGAGCGAAAGTATGACGCAATCCATGACCGGAAACGTATTCCAGAGAACAAATAATGAGAAACCCTTATACCTTGACACCACGTTGGTACGAAGGCTTCATTTTTTAAATGATTTCCTTGCAAACATATATCTAAAATCTCAAGCAACGCCGACTTCAAAGTGCATTAGAGACTACTTCACACGATTGAGCTCAAACTCTTTCTAGAAATTCTCAGATTCTAATCAATCAGTACCTTCTGTATCCCTAAACAACCTTCAGAGAAGGTCGGAAATCGCTATTAGTAAGCTCAATTGCACGGAGTTCATATGGCGATGGACCAACTTCATCCACGGCCAAAAAATGCCGATGAAATGGCTAAAGTCTCACATCATAATCACCACCATCACCTTAATTCACATGCAACGCGTAGTTCCTGAGTTGGACAAATCCCTTAGATGCTCGATGTCTAAGAAGATTGAAATGTTCATAATTTATCGTACCACAAATCAAAAAGTTCTTAAACAACAAAAAAATATTCCATGCAGTTTATAGATTCAAACGAAAGGAATGGAAAATGATTTGCACAAAATTTATAGCCTAATCAGAAGATCCACTCAACACACAAAAGCGGCACTTCTCATCAGGTTCATTGTGCATTTATAGCCTTTCAAGCGATCACCAGTGCTCACAGAAGCTTATTAAGAGAAATGTAAATGCGTCCAGTATAGAATTCCAAACTCAAACCATAAACAAGTATGATAGTTACGATTAGAGTAATCTGTTTGCACTGATTAACAAAATCAGATTTGCAATTATATCTACAATTTCAGCTAAGCCAACAAGTCAATAGATTTAACGCTCCGTTAGAATATCATTTTTTTTTTCAACATTTATCTACTGGATCCTGGTCATCTCGTTCTGCTCCCTGGTTTCGTACATCATCACAAGAAGATTAACATTGTCGCATTTTGTCAGAATATACTCGTCCAACACTCATCCAACAATATGCAAAGAAGAGTGATGCACTGATTCCAAGGCACAAGCTTAGCGCATATTCAAATGGAAAGTAGAGATGTGTCAAATTAGAAAGGACATTAAGACTTCGCATTAATACGATGTGCAGGTCACAAAATCATTAGAACGGATGCTTGTAATCTGAGCATGGCTGAAAGGATGTACCTGCAAAATGCCTTTTCCAGATATTATCCACCACAGTGAATCATAGGAGAGTTTAGTCAGAGCTATAACATATGAACACTCTTCTTGCATCATTGGTGCGCGATTGAAAGCAATACACCATACGTAAAGACTATCGCTCGTAGATCTTCCATAAGAACACAGCGTCCAAGGGCTCCTTTTTGACAACATCATTAGCCTTCTTTTCTTTTCTTTTGCGACACTCTGCAAGAAGTTTTGGCTCTTCTTGGTCCGCTTATACATGTCCTTTTGAATAGAAGCATCCTCTCTTCAATCTACTATTCTCCTCCTCCTGTATGCGATCTTCCCTAGAAAACCCTTTGAATGCCCTCAGAAGCTGCCACCTTCCTGAAGATAAATCCTCTCATCAACAGCGCTCTCCTCCCCTTCTCGCTTCTACTACTGTTGCCAAAAAACGCGAGCCCCCCTTCCCCCTCTGACTGCTCTCTCTTTTCTTCCCCCTCTGACTGCTCTCTCTTTTCTTCCCACTCCCTCTTGTTCCCTCTCTTCGAACCTTTTCCTCGCCAAGCAGGGCCTCCTCCTGTCACATGTGTCCTCCTCCAGGTAAGCCTGCGAGCAGCCCCCTCCTTCAATGCCTGCGCCTGAAAAAAAGAGAGCTGGAGGACAACAGGGAAACGGACAAAAGAAGAAACTGCCGCCCCTTTTCGGTTTCTCTTGTCAGAAAAAACAGACCTGCCAAAATAAGAAGCTCACTGCGCATATTACGGTAGTTGGCAGCACAATCAATTACATTGACACCTAGAAGGTCAAGAACAGTGTGCAATTGCTAGGCAATCATATTTGAAATGTGCCTACTACCAGCTCAACAGATTTGGATCGACATCCACAAATAGAATGGTCACTATTGAACTGATTGGCCGGGGATTTCATAGTTGTGAAAGATAAGGAGCACACGCTTGAAATTGATGGATGAAAACTTCGAAGCTAAGAATGATATCACTCGATTGCGATTGGTGAAACCAACGGAACACAGGAGCTTTCCCATTGTATATCAAAAATTACAAATGACCTCCTCATCTGCATGCACCACAATAACTCGTCCTATGCTGGAATACTCACCTCTATGGACATGAAATGATGCCTCGTTTTGTGTCCTTATTGATCATGCTGATTCCCTGTAACCTCTCATTCATATCCTACAGATGATTGAAAAACCTTCCTCCAACGCCAAAATCTACCAGATGCCTTAGCGCACCCCCACTTTTGGTTTACAAAAAAACTCACTGGCTTTCGAACAAACAACCCTTTGTCTCATGCAATCCTACCCCCTTCTTTCTCAACATCATACTTGAAGCTCACTATCACGTTTGAAAACCTTGATGTCATTCCCTTATTTGCCAAGGGATACCTTGCATGAAAACCTTTACCATTACGTAAGGACGTGCGAATAAGCCTTCTGGACTTCTCCTCTTGTGTTATCAAGACCTTCTCAGAACCCTTGAGGGTAAAATATCCTCCAACATCAAAAGCACAATGGCCTTTTTCAAGTGAAACCTTTTCTCCACATCCCTGCAATCAATATCTCCGCATGCTTCTTATCAATTATCAAATTCATTCCGCAATACCTGAAATCAAACAAATTTCCTGCCAAATAAAACCACATTAGAGCATAAAAATCAACCATTTTTGGAGCTAACATACTTCCCTCTTCGTATTTGCGAAGTCGTCCTCGACGAGCTACTCTATGCTGAAATAAAATCCAAACAACCATGAACATGTCAATTTCCAATTGGTTCACATACCTTTTCATCAAGCCGCCACTTCCACTGAACCTGCACTCATTGAAGCTATTAGTGCTAAAAAAAAAATCACTCATGAATACATACAAGTCAATCATTTCCAAAATGATCCAAGAACATGCACATATATGCAATTCCATTTCAGCCATGCATCAATTTGCCCATACATTCCATTATGAAAAAAAATGGTCTCAACCAAAATAACACATGCACACCTTTCCATGTTTTACTCATGCAACTACCATTGCGGAAAACAAAAAAGAAAATACCGAAAACAACAACAATTGAAATGAATCAAATCGAAGATGCAAAAATACCCAAAATGCATACCCCATTATTGCATCTACTATTCGCTATGTACAATCATTCCATGACTAGACAGTTCCGAAGAATCCCCATCGTCGTCCTACAAAAAATCATCGAAACTCGAATACAAGTGAAGACCTACATCAGAACCGTAGAGTGTCCCACACACTAGAAAAGCCCTCAGGTAGAGCACACAAGTTATAAAGCAAGACCGTTGCATTACCTCGCTAAAGCCTCATCCATAAGTACATATAGAGTCTCCGTGCCTTCAAGAATGTTGATTCAAAGTGAGCTGATCTGTCGCAAGCCAACTCATACCAATCACACAAGAAAATAACGTTCCCTTCCAGGCGATCATCGCCCTCTCCTCTCTCTCTCTCCCCCTCAGGAGTGGGGAATAACTTCATATGAAAATTTTATTTATATTCACACGTTGGCCTACATTGATACTGGATGCGATTCGTGGACCTGACCACCCGATCAGGTTGATTCCACCCATCTACCAACGCAATGCAGCGCACAACACACAAACACACAATGATAACACATAACATATATCAGCTAGCCCATAACGAAGCTGGATGCGGCTCGTGGTCGTGACTACCCAGCCACGATGGCTCCACCTGCCTACCAACCCGTTATGGCGCATAACTACGACACAAACATATGCATCCCAAGCCTATGGCGAAACTAGTTGCGGCTCGTGGTCCTAACCACCCGGCGAGGATAAATCCACCCACCTACGAGCCCACCATAGCGCATGGGTATGATCACACAACACCCTTTCTTTTCTTTTCTTTTCTTTTCTTTTCTTTTCTTCGTTTTTCTTTTCATAGTTAATTAGTTCACCCAAGTCCTGAGAATTAGGGAGAGGAAGAAAGGGACTTTTCCCACTGTTCCCACACAGACATGCAAGCATATACACTCTAGCCTTTGACAGATCAACCACCTCTTCACTCCATTCTCTCAATTACAGACACTACATATGTATTCATCGATTTGACTTTTCACTAGGTAACTACAGCCAGCTTTGCCTTAGTCCCTCGTATACCTATCCTTAGGTGTCCTAGAATGTGAGTCCCTGGGATGTCTCATGTAGTCTCACATCGTACTCGCATCCCGACAACTTCCCTAAGGCGAGTCAGGCTCAACTTCAGGAGCTTCGTCATCACTTCCTAGCGTTAGCACATCTGCCCAAGCCCATGTGATATCGTTTTCCTCATTAGGCATTTCCCTAGAAGGATCAAAATAGTAATATCGATCTCCCGCCCATCCTACATGTCGAGCTAGGTATTCCTCAAAACACTCAATGTAAAATGCAACACCCAAATCCTGGTTTATAAAGCATACCAGCCAATGCGCTTCCTCAATATCGTATTCCGTCTCAAAGTCGTCGACATCTATGTCCATGCGGGTGAATGTTTGGTCCGAGAAATATATCCTTAACTCGTACAAGTAGAGTTGCGTTATTTGATCTCCCATTTCGTTACTTAACTCCTAACAGTCTCTGCGCAACACAAGAAAAATAATTAGAAGTCCAAAATTCTTGAGCTAGCAAGGAAGAATATTTATGACACACAAATCATAGCTTACATATGCGCATATATATATATATATATATATATAACTATACATGGATGTACAAGGAGTCTACTTCGTCATTTCGTTTGGATCTCGTCTAGCTTCTCCCGTCCTAATATCACTTGAAATATGGTTTAACTCGAAGCGCGTTAACCTTCACGGGAGCATATTCTTCTCCTAAATCTTGAATTTGCATGGAACCATTGGAATTGAGTTCTACCACCTTAAACGGTCCTGCCCATCTTGTTTGTAACTTCCCTGGGAATTTATAATATTTACTATCATAGACTAGCACCAAATCCCCTTCTTGAATCACATAGGTTTTGAGATTCTTGTCATGCCTCTCCTTACGTCTCTTCTGAATAGCTTCCAAACTTTGCTGTGCAATGAGTCTCTTTTCTTCCAGCTTGACCAGTTGTATGTACCTTTCCTTCAATGACTCTTCCTCGCCCAACTTGGCTTCGATGGCCACTCTTAATGTTGGAACTTCTTTTTCGATGGGAAAGATGGCTTCCTCGCCGTATACTAGGGAGAACGGAGTGCTCTTTGTCGTCACTCGGTAGGATGTTCGATATGCCCACAAGGCTTCCAAAAGTCTCTCATCCCAGTCTCGCCTATGCACAGCTACTGTCTTTGTCAGAATCTGTTCCAGAATTTTGTTAGTGACCTCCACTTGTCCATTTGCCCTCGGATAATATGGAGTGCTTTTTCTATGTTTGATCTTATAGAGTTCCATTAACTCTTCGATCAGTTCGTTGACAAAATGTGTCCCTCTATCACTGACTATCTCTAACGGGCATCCGAATCGAGTGATAATTTGTTCATACAAAAATTTAGCAACATCCACAGCTCGGTCAGTCTTCAGAGCTTTGGCTTCCACCCACTTGGTAACATAGTCAGTACAGACCAAGATATACCTATTGGATCTTCGTCGTGAGGGAGGATCAATAGGCCCCACAAAATCAATTCCCCATTTCTCAAACGGCTTAAGAGCCAACACCGGCATAAGAGGAGCAGCATGTGCTAATGTGGGTTTGCGCATTCGTTGGCATTTGTCGCATTTCTTACAGTAGGTATGCGAGTCTTTGAACAGCGTTGGCCACCAATACCCAGCCAATAAAATCTTTCTTGCCGTCAGTTCACCAGCAAAATGCCCACCGCAAGGTTCGTCATGTAAAGCCCTCAACACTAGGTTTGCTTCTTCTTCCTCGAGACACCTCCGATAAATGCTCTCATGAACAAAATATCGATAGAGTCGCCCCCCAATGATGCTATGGTGCTTCGCCAATGCTAACAATTTTTGCTTCTCTCTCTTGCTTGCTCCTGGCGGATATTTAGTAGTGCATAAGAAGTTCACCAAGTCGGCATACCAAGGTACTTTAGCTTCAACCTGGAATAGATGCCCATCAGGAGCATCGTCGGGCACACTAGAGATTGGCTCCTCATTACCAATTCGAGACAAATGGTCAGCCAATATATGCGCTTTACCTGGTTTGGTTACCACTGTGAACTGAAATTCTTGGAGAAGTAGCATCCACCTCATTAGTCGTCCTGACAGCTCGGGTTTATTAATGATGTACTTAAGGGCTTCATGATCCACATAAAACGTGAAGTGCTTTCCCATCAAGTAGTGCCGATACTTGTTCACCGCAAAGATCATCGATAGGCATTCCTTCTCCGTAGTCGTGTAGTTCTTCTCAGTGCTATTCAAGTTGCGACTTGCATAATAAATCGGGTGGTCCAACTTCTTTTCATCGGCTTGGCATAGCACTGCTCCAACCGCAGTATGAGAAGCGTCGGTATGTACATGAAATTCCTTCGTCCAGTCGGGTGCTACCAAAATCGGTGCATTTATCAATCTTTCTTTGATCGAGTCGAATGCCACTTGACACTCTTCAGTCCATTGGTCTTGTTGGTCTTTCCTCAAGAGATTCGTCAGTGGTGCCGCTATGGATGCAAAATTTAATATAAAACGTCGATAATAATTCGCATGGCCCAAGAATCCTCTGAGTTGTCGCAAATTTTGCGGTGGTGGAAGTTGTCCGATCTTTTCCACTTTATCCTTGTCAACCGCAATCCCTTTTTCGGAAATAACATGTCCCAAAAGCAATCCTCTTCGTACTCCAAATGTACACTTTTCAGGATTTAATGCGATGCCTTTTTCAATGCTTCTTCTTAAAATCGCTTCGATCCTCTCCATCATGTTTTCATCGTCGCCTCTGATCACAAAGTCATCAAGAAATATCTCCATCCAATCCTGCAAGTAGTCCTCATATGCAGCTATCATTGCTCTCTGAAATGTGGCCGGTGCATTGCATAATCCAAATGGCATCACCCAATATGCATACGTACCCCATTCGGTCGTGAAAGTAGTTTTGGATTGATCCTCTTCATGAATTTGGATCTGGTTGTACCCACTGAAACCATCCAAAAATGAGTACAATTTATGGCCAGCCACTCTGTCCAAGATTTGATCAGTGAACGGCAAAGGGAAATGATCCTTCTTCGTGCGCTCGTTCAACTTTCGATAATCTATGCAAATACGGATTTTCTTATTTTTCTTCGGAACAACTACAATTGGTGATACCCACTCGCTGGATGCGATGGGATATATAAATCCTGCCTCCAATAATTTGGTCAATTCCAGCTTGATCAATTCCGAGTACACTGGATTCGTTCGCCTGAGTCGTTGACATATTGGTCGTGTGCCTTCTTCCAAGTCTATATAATGTTGGCAGATTCGGGGATCAATTCCTCTCAGATCACTGTATGACCATGCAAAGGCCTCGCTGAAATTTTTGAGTGTTGTTTTAATGCAATCTCGTACTCCCTCTGGTAGCTCTGACCCTACACTCAAAAACTTTTCTGGAAAAACTTCCCATCTTTCCACCTGAGTTTCTCGCGAGTATTCCTTATTCCTTGATGACACTGTGATTGGAATGTGCTCTCCAATCACGCGTGCATGGTTAGCCAGTAAATCATTATTTTGTTCTCTTTCAACCGCACCCAATTTCTTAAGCTCAACTTTTGCAATGGCTTCCGATACTTTAGTCTTACTCTTCCCTCCTTTTTCGATTCTCGACTTCTCTTTAGAATCTCTGCTTCTAGCATTCTAACTCTTTCTCGTAACTGTTGCACTTCCATTGTCGGAGCTAACTCTAGTTTCAGCTGTTCCCTTGAAGTTCCCTTCTCCAGGGATTGAGTAAATTTGTTTTTACTTGCGTCTATACTCAACATGTAGCACTCAAATTCTCTTGTGTGCGTCAACCATCCTAGCAACTCCTGATCCGAATCGTCGTTATAGAGCAATGGATTTTGATACTATCCCATCTTCGTGTCTTGATTCTTAAAGAGCTGCAAGTTGAACCCGTCTTGAAGCAGATTCTTGTAGTTGTCTGTGTTCAAAGAAAACCTAGCTCGTGCAATCTCGTGCCTTGCTTTCTCCTTCTCTTTCTTTTCCATCTCATTGACTATTATTGTCTTCTTCTTGTTGCTCGAGGGTGGGGATACTTGCAACTGAATCCGATCAGCCTTTGGCCCTATTGAAATAAAACCTGTGCGCCAGTCATGCACACATTCGGCTTGCACCAACCATGGCCGTCCAAGTAAGATCGAGAAGGTAGCCTCTGAGGTCCTTGGTCTTACTATCAGATAATCAACTTTAAACTCTAGACCGCCCACAACTGTGCTTACATTCTTGAAAAGACCCGCAGGCTTTACTTGTGTTTGATCTGCCATTCTCAAGGACATCGGCGTTTCTTCCATGTGGTTGAGGCCCAAAGCTTTCATCATGAACTCAGTCATAAGGTTGACTCCGGCTCCACTATCTAACTGAGCACCAGGGACTGCATACCCTTTAATCTCGACCATCACAGCTGGAGCATTCGAATCAATTTGCATCGTAATACTTTGAATGATTCCTTGGACATCCTTATCTTGTCTATTTTTATCTCGAGCTTTCCTCGGCTTCTTAATATATTCGTTGTAGAATTGTTTCATATAAGCAGGTGAACATTTTAGCAATGTGCCAATATCCAGCGTGACTTCCGTGTCAGCGAGCAACTTTACAATATCCACTTCTTCCGAACTTTGTCTTTCCTTTCTAATCTTAGGAGCTTTCAATCTTTCAGGGAATGGTGCTATGCCCGGCACAAACTCCTTGGTCACGGGTGGAAGAATCTCAATCTCTTCCCCATCCTCAAGCTCTTGCTTCTCAACAAATCCTCCAACTTGGTTTTCTACCTCTTCGTGTTCAGCTATCCTCTCTTGACTCCCTTCTTCACCTTCGCCTCCTGGATTCTTCTTCGAGTACTCTTGAGTCCTTGTGACTACTGCCACAGTTGGATCTTTGTGTGGTTTCTTGGCCTCGTAAGCATCCACAAAGTGCATTGACGAGCTAGAGCCTTCTTGAGGGTTCGGTGTCTTGAACACTACTCCGATCGTAGGAACGTGCTCTTGAACTCTCGACGTGGAATACATCTGAGTATCAACATAATTCGAGGACCCTACTGGTCCTTTTTCCTTGCCGGCGGCAGCTCTTCGTTTTGGACAATCTTCATCAAAGTGGCCCTCTCCACTACAGTACCTACATAGCGAGGTATAATCAATTGGCTTCTTTTCGTTTGGACATCTAGATTGAGTATGGCCAAAGCCATGACATCTCCAGCACTGGATTGGACCATCTCTTCTTTGATCACGCGTGGCTCCTCTTGGATAGTCTCCTCCTTGACCCTGAGCACCATATCCATAAGTCGGTCTGTTTTCCCAACGAGATGTAGGTGGTACACTTTGAGCGGGCAATCCCGTGTAAGGTCTTTCTCTTGTATCTCCTGATTTCATGGTCCTTTCTTCATAGGCTCTCTTGTTGTAACATCGGTCCTCTGTGTGATTTGTTCTTCCACAAAAAGTACAACGCATCCTAGGTGGCGATCTATCTGTGAATACTCTCGAGACTGTAGGGCATTCTGAAGCCAAATGGCCGTAACCATGGCACTTTCCACACCATGTATTTGATCGAAACACTTGATTCGGGTTTGTTGTGACCTCTGGTTTTACTGTGTATGTCTCTTGAGTTATTGTGGCAGCTTTTATAGCTTGCGTGACCAACTCCAATGTTCGTTCTTCAGTTAGCGCAGGTTTTACCTCGACTGGTGTGCTAGTGGCAGCTACAAAAGCTGGGGTCGTCAATGCGGGACTTCCTTGGCCCGGATCTTTCATCGGTATATTTCCTGGGCCTCTCATTGGCTCGTATAAGAGCTCCATCTTCCTCTGTTGGCACAATTGTACTTCCTCCCAAAGCCTCGCTTATTCTTTAGCATCCATTAAGGTCGCAGGTCTTGTCAGGCTGATATGCTTCTGTGCCGTAGGATCTCGCAATCCCGAAATGAATCTTCGTTTCAATGTCTCATCGTTCGGGGCATTCACGCCCATCTTTCTTACTAACGTTTCCATTCTCTGAATATAGTTGTCGATGCTCTCATTGACTCCTTGTCGCAAGTAATCCATTTGTTGGGCCAATCTGTCTTGGAAGCCCTGTCGTCGAAACTTTGCCAAGAAGGCTTCCTTGAGCATTTGATAAGTTCCACGCTCTTGTGGTGTCAAATTCCCATACCAATTGGCTGCCTCATCACGGAGGATAGCCGGAAAAATTCTCAACCTTTGATCTTGGTCAACTACGTCATTGGCCTCACAAGTAACCTCAAACAACTGGATAAAACTATCCGGATCTTCGTCCCAAGTACCTGAGAACTTGGTGAAGTCCCCCAAGTGAACCGAAATCCGCTGAGCCATTTCGAACAGAGGTGTGATGTCGATATCACTTCGATCCCAAAAATTTAATACACGTGGCTTCAGGATCCCTCCTTCAAACTTTCACACTTGATTCGCGACTCTCCTACGGGAGTACACGTTTTTGACTGATTTCCTTGAGCCAATCGAGGTCCACTCACCTGGCGGTTCCCACCAGGTGAGTGGACCTGAGCACGTTCCTCTCTTCGAGTTTGTGTTGCTCCTGACGATGAGCTCCCCCCGCTCATGTACTAGATCTTGGGTCCGCAAGCTCGGCCAACCTGTGGCGCTAGGCGAACCTATGGCACTCTCTTATAGAGACGTACCAAGCTAAATTCCCGACAGACGCACCAAAATGAATGGCTCTTAAGCCCAAGGAAAAGATGATTGTGGAAGCCTTTATTTTGCTTAACCCCTCGCAATTGGTCCACTTGGATTACCTAGAGCCCACAATTATCCCTCGAAGAATCCTTCCTTTGTATATGTACTAGTTCACATGCTTCCCGGCAAACGCACCAAAATGAATAGGCTCCAACTCAAACTCTTTCTAGAAATTCACAGATTCTAAGCAATCAGTACCTTCTGTATCCCTAAACAACCTTCAGAGAAGGTCGAAAATCGCTATTAGTAAGCTCAATTGCACGGAGTTCATATGGCGATGGACCAACTTCATCCACGGCCAAAAAATGCCGATGAAATGGCTAAAGTCTCACATCATAATCACCACCATCACCTTAATTCACATGCAACGCGTAGTTCCTGAGTTGGACAAATCCCTTAGATGCTCGATGTCTAAGAAGATTGAAATGTTCATAATTTATCGTACCACAAATCAAAAAGTTCTTAAACAACAAAAAAATATTCCATGCAGTTTATAGATTCAAACGAAAGGAATGGAAAATGATTTGCACAAAATTTATAGCCTAATCAGAAGATCCACTCAACACACAAAAGCGGCACTTCTCATCAGGTTCATTGCGCATTTATAGCCTTTCAAGCGATCACCAGTGCTCACAGAAGCTTATTAAGAGAAATGTAAATGCGTCCAGTATAGAATTCCAAACTCAAACCATAAACAAGTATGATAGTTATGATTAGAGTAATCTGTTCACACTGATGAACAAAATCAGATTTGCAATTATATCTACAATTTCAGCTAAGCCAACAAGTCAATAGATTTAACGCTCCGTTAGAATATCATTTTTTTTTTTCAACATTTATCTACAGGATCCTGGTCATCTCGTTCTGCTCCCTGGTTTCGTACATCATCACAAGAAGATTAACATTGTCGCATTTTGTCAGAATATACTCGTCCAACACTCATCCAACAGTATGCAAAGAAGAGTGATGCACTGATTCCAAGGCACAAGCTTAGCGCATATTCAAATGGAAAGTAGAGATGTGTCAAATTAGAAAGGACATTAAGACTTCACATTAATATGATGTGCAGGTCACAAAATCATTAGAACGGATGCTTGTAATCTGAGCATGGCTGAAAGGATGTACCTGCAAAATGCCTTTTCCAGATATTATCCACCACAGTGAATCATAGGAGAGTTTAGTCAGAGCTATAACATATGAACACTCTTCTTTCATCATTGGTGCGCGATTGAAAGCAATACACCATACGTAAAGACTATCGCTCGTAGATCTTCCATAAGAACACAGCGTCCAAGGGCTCCTTTTTGACAACACCGTTAGCCTTCTTTTCTTTTCTTTTGCGACACTCTGCAAGAAGTTTTGGCTCTTCCTGGTCCGCTTATACATGTCCTTTTGAATAGAAGCATCCTCTCTTCAATCTACTATTCTCCTCCTCCTGTATGCGATCTTCCCCAGAAAACCCTTTGAATGCCCTCAGAAGTTGCCACCTTCCTGAAGATAAATCCTCTCATCAACAGCGCTCTCCTCCCCTTCTCGCTTCTACTGCTGTTGCCAAAAAACGCGAGCCCCCCTTCCCCCTCTGACTGCTCTCTCTTTTCTTCCCACTCCCTCTTGTTCCCTCTCTTCGAACCTTTTCCTCGCCAAGCAGGGCCTCCTCTTGTCACATGTGTCCTCCTCCAGCTAAGCCTGCGAGCAGCCCCCTCCTTCAATGCCTGCGCCTGAAAAAAAGAGAGCTGGAGGACAACAGGGAAACGGACAAAAGAAGAAACTGCCGCCCCTTTTTGGTTTCTCTTGTCAGAAAAAACGGACCTGCCAAAATAAGAAGCTCACTGCGCATATTACGGTAGTTGGCAGCACAATCAATTACATTGACACCTAGAAGGTCAAGAACAGTGTGCAATTGCTAGGCAATCATATTTGAAATGTGCCTACTACCAGCTCAACAGATTTGGATCGACATCCACAAATAGAATGGTCACTATTGAACTGCTTGGCCGGGGATTTCATAGTTGTGAAAGATAAGGAGCATACGCTTGAAATTGATGGATGAAAACTTCGAAGCTAAGAATGATATCACTCGATTGCGATTGGTGAAACCAACGGAACACAGGAGCTTTCCCATTGTATATCAAAAATTACAAATGACCTCCTCATCTGCATGCACCGCAATAAATCGTCCTATGCTGGAATACTCACCTCTATGGACATGAAATGATGCCTCGTTTTGCGTCCTTATTGATCATGCTGATTCCCTGTAACCTCTCATTCATATCCTACAGATGATTGAAAAACCTTCCTCCAACGCCAAAATCTACCAGATGCCTTAGCGCACCCCCACTTTTGGTTTACAAAAAAACTCACTGGCTTTCGAACAAACAACCCTTTGTCTCATGCAATCCTACCCCCTTCTTTCTCAACATCATACTTGAAGCTCACTATCACGTTTGAAAACCTTGATGTCATTCCCTTATTTGCCAAGGGATACCTTGCATGAAAACCTTTACCATTACGTAAGGACGTGCGAATAAGCCTTCTGGACTTCTCCTCTTGTGTTATCAAGACCTTCTCAGAACCCTTGAGGGTAAAATATCCTCCAACATCAAAAGCACAATGGCCTTTTTCAAGTGAAACCTTTTCTCCACATCCCTGCAATCAATATCTCCGCATGCTTCTTATCAATTATCAAATTCATTCCGCAATACCTGAAATCAAACAAATTTCCTGCCAAATAAAACCACATTAGAGCATAAAAATCAACCATTTTCGGAGCTAACAGCAACCTTTAGAGCTCACTTCTCCATCTAGAGAGAAACAACTAGAGGACCCCGACCATAAGATGGAAGAGGTAGAAGAAGAGCAAGAAGTAGAGCAAAGGATAGAGAAAAAAGAGCAACAAGAAGAGGTGTACTCTTATGTGGAACTTTGTGATGAATTTGTTACACACAAACAATTCACGGAGTTCAAGGAACAAACTCTTTGGTTATAGAGAGACATTTGTAGCATGACTTCTCTCATTGAGTAACTTAAGTCTCAGATGATCTGACTAGAGACACATGTTACCTCTTTCCTAGCTAGGAAGGAAAGAGAGATGCCTACTCTTTCTATAGTTGAGATGGCTAGGAAGGATGTTCCTTTTCCTAGCAAGAATAAAGTAGAGAGTTCTAGGGAAGCTCCCCTCCTAAAAGACCTTAAGGCACTTACTTTTACGGGGGATGAATGCAAGAGAAATAAGGAAGCAGTCTATACTTTTTTTGCAAAAGTGAAATGACCTACATCAACTGAAGGGCACCCCCACCTGAGTATCGTGTGCTAAAGGCAAGTCTCTCGCTTGGCCTATGTCACGAGGAAGGAGATAAGGAAGAGATCTCACACACACACTCTCTCACAATCAAAGAGGAGTACACACATAGATTGAGGCAAGGAAGAATTATCTTCTTCTTCTTCTATTACATAAAAGGAATATACAAAAATGAACTAAAACAAGAATACAACCAATGCAATATATAAAGAACAATACATAAGGAGAATCCTAATGTCTGCGAATGAGTGGGCTAGTCAAGAAAAAAATGTGCCATCAATCTTGGTAGATAAATCTAGTAAAGCTCAATGAAGTATACCTGACATATACCAGTGCAACCACTATACGTGTCAGAGAAATGAAAAAGTGATATGTGTCATACTGGATCATCACATGTTGAGCTTGATATCTCAACACTTCCCGTCAAGCTCAACGTCATGTCCTCTAATCCAAGCATCTTCTGAAACTTTTTTAGCTGCTCTAATCCAAGTGCTTCACTAAAAAGGTTAACAACCTGCTCATCTGTCCTCACATAAAGAAGATCAAAATCACTTGCTAATACCTTCTCTCTGATGAAGTGATAATATACCTCTAGATGCTTTGTTCTAGCATGAAAAACATGATTTTGTGCTAACTGAATGCTGCTAAGATCATCACAGTAGATGATGATCAACTTTTGCACTTCAACTCCTAAATTGAAAAGTAGCATCTCTAACCATGATGCTTCACATGCTGCCATTGTGGCACCTCTATCTCAGCCTTTGTACTCGACAAAGCAACATTGGGTTGCTTCTTGGTGAAATAGTTGCACTCCCAAGTGAGAATAGAAAGCCACTTGTAGATCTTCTATCTAGAATACTACCAGCCCAATCTGCATCTACGTATCCATGAACCTGCAAATCTACACTAGCTTCATGAAACAATGCATAATCCAAAGTAGCACTCACATAATATAGAGTGCACCTCAGAGCATCTAAATGTGGCTTCCTCGGAACCTGCATAAATTGACTTTTAAGTCCAACAGTGTAGCTTAGATCACGTCTTGTAATTGTGAGATATATCAAACCTCCCATAATTTTCTTCTATATAGTAGCATTTACATACATAGCCACAATCATGATGCCATCATCACCCTTCCTTGCAGATAATGAATGATTTGCATCACACATAGAAAATATAGTGGTGGTTAAGTAGTCAGGAATTCTTGCATGCGAAGAACGAGGGTCTTGTTTAACTCCATAAAAAGCCTTTTTCAACCTACAAACATATTCTGTGTGCTTTGAATCTTCATATCCTTGTGGCTTGTTTCTACCTCCATGAGATGTTGATTTTGGCTGTACTAACAGGTGTTCATTTCACAACATATGTGTCTGATTTAGGTGTGTTACAAAGGTAAACAATTGTTCAACATACTCCAAATGTGATTACCTTTCCCTCTCTTTTGCAAGCATGTGATTTGGTTGGATCCATAGAAAAAGGAGAGCAACTGCACAATGAAATTGCTAAACAGGGATTGTTATCATTTGATGTTGTTCTGGGATGTGCATTAGTGGATATGTATGCTAAATGGGGACCATTTCATAGGTGTAGAGGTAGCTTTTAGCAAACTCTCAGTTCAAGATGAGGTTGTATGGACATCATTGGTCTCTGGATATGGGGAACATGATCATGGTGAGGAAGCATTAAGGTTGGTTTGGAGGATGGAAATGGAAGGTGTCCAACCGGACCAAGTGACAATACTCTGTCAATTGAAGGCCTGTGTGAGCATAATCGATTGGAAGCATTGCATAAACTTATCTTTTATATGAAGATGATATTGGACATCTGAACTTATGAAGGCTGAGACTTGTGAGCTATGCGATTGATTATGCACTTTCAAGAAATTCACTGGGAGGTAATACCTAAAGTGGCAATCACACAATAGATTTCGATCAGGCAAATTATGGAGGCAGGTGTTAGATTTTTATAAACTAAAGATGGAAAGCATTAATTCACAGTTTAAGGCACCAAGGAAATTAAGGTTGTGGCAAAGAGCTGGAAAGGGTGAGTTTCATATGAAGGAGAACCTTCGTGAGAGTTAGTAAAAAATTCATAGAATTGCAAGGAGATGGCTCAATTAGAGAAGACACTTTCTGAGCTGGATAAAAATGTAGATTTTCCTTGCGTTAATAAATTTATTTACCTTATGAAGAAATGTAACAAATGCTTTCTATAGGCATTCCTCCAATTGCAATGACCTTTGTTGCTACACTTAATGCATGTGGGAATTTAGGAACCTTGGGAAAAGGTGAAGAACTACACAAGAAGGCTATCATAGATAGGTTTTTGGAAGGCAATAGTGCTCTTGGTTCTGCACTGGTGAACATGTATGCCAAGTGTGGTGCTCCTTAGAGCCTTGGAGCTCTAGATGTATCTTATCAAGTGACTATTCTCAAAAATTTAGGAGTTGATTATTTTGTGCAAGAATTTAGAGAGCTCTTTTCTAGTCTAAACTAGCTAGAGAATGTCATTAGCATTGATCAATGCCCTACCAATGTCCCTCTTGAAGAATCATTCAATTTTTTTCATGTTTTTGGAAATTTGAAGATTTCTGTTGGGAAGTCTATTGGTGTTGGTCGGATGACAGTCTTCATAAAATATGAGAATAAATGTGACAAAGACAAGGTGCCACAAATCCATAGTTTTGTGGTCTCTAGTTGTATTGTTCAAATGAAAAGTTATAATACATCAGAGGATGTTTTTGTATGTCTAAATTTTCTTGATGAACTAGATTTAGAGACAATCAAGGGTGTATGCTCAAAGTATGGTGATATAAGTGCAAGAAACTAGAAATTACGACCACCACGTGTTAGAGAGATGACTCTCCTCCCAACCAAATGCCTCTATATATAGCTCTCTCCAGGGGACTGCCTTCTTGGGCAGGTGGATACTAGCTAGCCATGTGTTAGCCATGTAACTACATGTGTGCCAAGTGTCCCAGTTAGCCAGAGTTACCTCAAGTGGATGCTTCGAGAAGGTTCTAGAGCTCTTTACACTCTCCCCATGTACCCCATGGGGGTTGAACCCAAGACCTCCTCCTTCACACCCTTGAGTCTTAACCACTAGGCTAAGTGGATTATTTGGTTACAAGATTAAATGACCTTCTAGTAAGTCTAGACTCAAGATCTTTGGCCACACGTAGATGATCAAACGGTGTCCGATTTCATATCTGTCTGAACCGGCTGGACCCTTAGATCATAGAATTACTTTATTACACTCTCCCCATGTACCCCATGGGGCTTGAACCCAAGAGCTCCTCCTTCACACCCTTGAGTCTTAACCATTCAGCTAAGTGGATTACTTGGTTACAAGAGTAAATGACCTTCTAGTAAGTCTAGACTTGAGATCTTTGGCCACACATAGATGATCAAACGATGTCCGATTTCAGATCCATCTGAACCGGCTGGAGCCTTAGATCATAGACTTACTTTATTACAATAAGTCACTTTGATATTGGGTGAAGAGTGCTTCAGGTGTGCTACAAAGGATCTGAAAGGGGTAGAATGTACCAAATTGCAGACAATCTACATGGAGATGGGCGTCTGAAATTGTCATGTTATCCAAAAATCATATGTCAAGGTTATTTGCATGTTTTTTGTGGCTATCCTTTTTGTGCTCTTGGTAAATGGGGGGAAGGTCGAGATTTCACATCTTTTTATTATATCTATAGGCTGTCATATTTTGGATGAGTTTTGGGGGTCTGTCTCGTCATATGTATGTTGCTCTCTATGGGTAGAGGAAAGCACCAAGTATAGGGGATTACGGGTGCACCACAAGGGGGGGGGGGGGGGGGGGGGGGGGGGGGGGGGTTTCTGATGTTCCTCTTCTCTATGTGGGGGAGAAAAGTGGGCTCTTTTGAGGCAGCTCTTTTAGCGAAGTTTGGAATACATCCTTTTTTGCATATGAATTGGTGATTTAGAATGTATACGACAATGGATCTGTGTTTGACCCAACAATTCTTGGTCTGACGAAAGAAGATCTTCTGAAGACGTTTGCTTTTGGTGTGTCAATGGTCAATATTCTAACAAAAAATTAACAAGGGTACTGTCGAAATTATTGCCCCTGTTAAGCTTATCCACAAGGGGTGGGGCTTCGCGAGTCCGTTTAGCTGTAGATCATGAATTCTCAAAATCTGCTCTTGTAGGAGTGTTTACCCGAGAGCACAGCATAGAAGCCGGTCTTGCTTGTGAGCTTCTAGACGCCGAGGGATAGCTTCTTGCTTTATGGAGCAGCTGATCTTCACATGAGAAGGATGGAATTCGTTCACCATTTCATATGGTCCTCCCCCAAGTCTTGCAACATGGGGTCGCTGCCCAATTCTGAGAGGGGATTCAAGCTGAGCTCTATGATGGTATGATGAACTTCAAATTGCAAGCCTTCATACCTTCCATTGGATCATAGGTTGACAGCCAGGAGATGCACTGCTTCATAGGTGCAAGGCCAGTCGATCCCTATGCGTGATTCGAATTTTTCATATGTGCTTGTCAACACAAAGACTGTGAATAGCCAAGGGAGGCTACTGAGGATAGTTCAGAATGAACAAGGTTTTTATAACATTCCTTTTATGGATTCTTTTTGTGGAAGTCTGTTCTTTCCTTCTATTCACAACGGTTGTTTGCTATTCTTTGTTCTATTTCTGTCCATTGGAAAATCTCTGAATATGCACTTCATGTTGGAAAAGATAGAGGAATGTGTGGCAATGGAGACGCAATTGTATTGCTAAACATATTCATGTATCAAACATCCTATTTTCTTTGTCGAATGCTTCTCAATAGTAATGGATGCACATGTAGATGAGAAATGCTGAGTAGAAATTACAACAAATGATCTAGAGGTCTGGGAAATACTTTCCATCAACGCTTTCTTCTCAGCAGATACGAGTTTAGTGCATTGCAAATACATCTTTAAGAAGATAGGCTGCCTTGTTTATTTCCCGAAAGCAACCTGAAGTCCAATGAGTAAGTACAGGTTCCTTGAAAAAGTATATTATCATTAAACATGTGTGCTGACATATGACGAATCTCCATGCATATAGAATGAAACGTTCACCCTTGTAAGCGTAAATTGAACTTTTGCCAGGAAGGTATGCCTTTAAACAAAAGCTTGAAGCTGCCAACCAAAGCTACTTGGGTATCTCTTTAAGTGTTAACCTTTTCATGGATGCATTAGGAAGGGTGGACATATGTATATACAAATAGAGAGAGGGAACATACTAGATATAAAGAAAGAGCATTGAGTGTATATGTACACAAAACATGAGTCTGGGAGAGGGAGGAAGCACAATACTAAGTCGCATTGAAATTTAATAAAGATGAAGCTCATATTTAGAGGTAGTGGGTGAGTGGGAGTGTGAGAGAGAAAGTGTGTGTGAGAGTGAAAGAAAGAAAGTATGAGAGAAAGTGAGGAAGAAAAAAAGAGAGCAAGGAAAAGAAAGAGAGAGTTAGAGAGTGTGTGAGAAAAAGAAAGAGAGAGAGAGTATGAGGGAGAGTGTAAGTAAGAGAGTGAGTGAGAAAGCGTGAGAAAAGAGAGTGTGTAAACGAAGGAGAGTGAGAGATAGATAGAGGGAGAGAGATAGGGGGAGAGAGAGAGAGAGAGAGATTGAGAAAGAAAGAGAGAGAAACAGAGTGAGGAAGAGTGTTCGAGAGAGTGAGAAAGAGTGAGAAAAAGAGAGAGTGGGTGAGTGTGAGCTGGTGAGAGGCGTCCATTGACAATCTCCTTTGACTGCATCAATTTTAGCCTTTAGAAATTTTCATGTCCAATTCGTTTATGCCAGATCTTTATATCAACAATAACTCATGCACCTTTTGCAAACATGGCTGCATTCATTTTTAGAATTTTCACTTTAAGGTGAACACCCTACCCACTTTGTTTCCTTTGGCAATCAATCTTCCACCTTGTTTATACTCTTCTACATATAACCCATCAACATTGAACCTGACTTCTAATCCGTGGTCAACCATTTGTCCAATAGAAACTACATTCTTTGTTATATTTGGAACATGAAGCACATCAGCAAGATGTTTTACCTTCCCATCCTCCATAGACAATGCTATGTTTCTTGTATGCTCAATAGGGTGTGATGTGTCATCACCTATTTCAACATATCCAAGAACTCTCAATTTCTGCAAACTACTAAACCATTTTGCATGATTGGTCATGTGATTTGAAGCACGTGAATCAACATACTAGACATTACCATTCGATTTTGAAACACGAGCAGACATCATATTCATCATATGATGTTGGACCATGAACAACTTCTCATAATCATCTACAATTGTGAATGCATAGTTGTTTTGTTGCCTTTTGTTATTTTGATTCTTCAACCTACAATCCCGTCCAAAGTTTCTAGGTCTACCACAATTCCAACATCCTTTACTATCATTACCTTAATCATTTCTTTGGAAATTTTTGTGGCCTCTTTGGCTCCCCCTGCCTCGAAACTATCGTCTACCTACTGCGTGATTCTAGTGTTTACCTTAGTCTTGGTTACTATTTCCTCTTCCACTTCTGAAACCTCTACCTCTACCTCTTCCTCTGCCAAAGTAGAATACTTGCTCAAAACTAGGTTTCCTTGGGATTTTGAGTCCTCACCAAGATTCTTTTCTTCAATAATCAACATGGACACCAGATCAACAAAATTCAAAATATTTTCCCTGGTCTGCATAGAAGTTCTGAAGTGGTTATATGAAGCTCCTAAACCACTAAGGTGCATTTCCACCTTATCATCATCATCATCTACATTCATGCCAATAGATACAAGTGACTCATATATGCTTTTGATTTTCAAGGTGTAGTCACTTACCAACATGCCTTTTTTCTCTAGTGTATGCAACTCGTTCTTGAGTTGCAATTTCCGTGCCTTTGTATTGGTCTCATACAATGTGACCAAATTGTTCCAAGCCTCTTTCGGAGTGTTGACATCTTGTATGTGCCCAATCATGCTATCTTGTATGCTAACAGATAGCCAATACATTACCTTTCATGCTCATTACTTCCATTCTTCATACACTCTTAACTGGTCCACAGTTTGATTCCTCTTTGGTAATTGTGGAACATTTTCATTCTCTCCTTCAATGTACTTCCAGTAGCCTTTTCCCATCAAGAAATTCATCATTCTGAATCTCCAAGCATGAAGTTGTTCTTGTCCAGGTTATCACTCATAGGCTGACTCATTCTATCTGCATTTTCCATTATTGCAACAATTCACAATATTGCAAAAACACTACAAGCAATACTTCTACTTGAACACTATCGGTTTTTGTGTAACAAAAGTACACAGAATTGCTTGAAATTATAGATCTAGAATATTTGAGTGTTGTCAAACGTGATGCAAGTTACAGTTTTGCAAACTTACCTAGTTTTTCTATGGGTCCTAGCTTGAAGCCTTCTATCTTCATGCTAATTTTCATAGCAATCTAAGGTCGTTTGTGAATCGTGCTTTCTCCATGCCTTCTCATGTACTCTTCACTGTCGGCCTTCTCCACGAGCTCTCTATAGCCACACTAGGTCTGATACCATGTCATGAGGAAGGAGATAAGGAAGAGAGCTCACACACACTCTCACAATCAAAGAGGATCACACACACAGATTGAGGCAAGGAAGAATGATCTTCTTCTTTTTCTTCTACTACATAAAAGGAATATATAAGAATGATACAAAATAACAATACAACTAGTGCAATATATAAAGAACATTACATAAGGAAAATCCTAATGTCCACAAATGAGTGGGCTGGCCAAGAAACAAATGTGCCATCCCTCTTAGTAGATAAATCTAGTAAGGCTCAATGAAGTATCCCTCACATATACCAAAGTGACCAATATAGATGTCAGGGAAATGAAAAAGTGATATGTGTCATCCTAGATCATCACATGTTCAGGTTATATGTGGTGGATGAGTCTCGAGGAGGCAAATTCCATCCCTACAAATTGGACTTAGTTTGAAAATCTTTTCTTGAAAGAGTTTGTTCTTGAGAATGAGGAAGAAAGGAACTAGGATGAGTGGGATAGATCAATCAGAGAGGTAGGCCATTGTAAGTCTAGACATCCCACTATAGGGAGTTGAAACTTAAGAGTTTGGATGGTTTTCAAAAGACCACAGGGTTTGTTAGGGGCTTAGAAAAAGCCATGAAGAGATAGGTAAGCAAGAATACACCTAAGATGTTTTTGAGGAGTTAATCAAGTACGCTCATATCTACTATGGGGAAAAACAATCTTTATCAAGAAACAAAGATCACAAGGGCCTAGTTTACTGTTGGAGTTAGACGTCTGCAGAAGCACGCGAACATCACAAGGAAGAAGAAGAAGCTTGGAGCACAACACTCAATACTGAATGTATTACTAGAGAATGTACAAAGATAAGTAGCCCATTAGGGCAATAGACGTATATACAAGCCAGGGGAAAAAACCTCCTAAAGAGGGAAAAAAATGCCCCGATGGTCCTAGTGTGTTCATACACATCACTACCTAAATATATCACCAAATCCCCCCTGGGAGTGATGCGGTGAACAAGGAGCTGGCACTCATGTATAAGGAAGTGCCAAGCTATGTGGAAATCACTCCACAAAAGGAAGTAAGCCCTTTCTAGACCTACATGTATTGTGTCGTATAATTCATGGGTGCCTAAGGCTAAATACATACATTCTAAAGGTTAGAATATGATGTATATTAGCCTTAGTTTAGCCCTTGATTTACCCTTGGCACTTGCTTGAACCTTTGAGTTGAGCCCTTGGTTTCAGCCCTTTGGATATTTATCATATGTGCTCTCCATGGAATGGTTGTGAAGCTTACACTTGCTTTATCTTAAGGTGTTGGAACCATAGCCTTTGGAGGAGCTTGTTTAGGAGCCACCTTGGTTGCATAAGAGATGAGAATCCTCATTTGATTTAGAAAGCATGTTATAGACTTTGGGAAATTAGAAGACATCTAAAGACCCTTGGGAAAGGGTCCACATGAAGGACACTTGGCTAGAAACTTGGACAAGCACAAGGGCATGCAACCCCTTGGCCAAGAGGTACATTATGGGCATTCCTCTATAGATTTGTATGCATACCAACAATTGAATGGATTGCAAAATCTTGAAAAGCATAGGCAAAGATTTTGTCGTAAGTGTCTTTTCTTGAAAAACCAAATGGAACTTAGGCATTTTTTGGAAGAAACATAGCAAACTTTGTGGAGAATGAGTTCTCCTATGCGCAACGGAAATATGTAGTGAAACCTTGTCTGCATAGCACTTGGACAAACAGTTGCACCTTAGATAGCTTGCTTCTCTCAATACAAAATTCAAATGGACTTGAGCCTTTAGTCAATCAAAGTAGACAAAGAGAGCTATTCTAAAAAGCTATAAATGACTTAATTTGGACAAGTTTTGATTAAGAAACACAATTGACGAAGATGAACTACCTGTCCACACAGGTATGGTGAAGAACTGAGCTTCACTCTCAGACTGATAACTCTTTGAACATATATCATTTGAGAAAGATATTTGGTACAGAGAAAGTAGACACAAATAGCTTTCCAACAAGCTAAAGAACAAGTAATTTGGATGAGTTTTGGTTAGGAAATCCAACTGACCAAAATAGACCACCTGTCTACACAGGTATACTGAAAAAACTAGACTTCACTCTTTCACTGATATATCACAAAATATATAATCTTTGAAGAAGATATTTGGTATATAGAGAGTACACAAGAACAGATTTCCAATGAATGTTTAAACGCAAGAAATGGTTACATGTACACTGAGATATGAGCTCCACAACAGAGCTATGTACAAACTGATGTGCAGCTCGAAGGAGTCTAAGGGAAGACAAAATGAGAAAATGACTAGATGCGACTACTGGGAACTCTTGCCTCTTTCTCTCCTTGTTTTGAATGTGCTCACACTTCACTTTTCATAACCAATGAGCATGTGGAGAAGTTTGTGCCTCCTTCTTAACTCACCATTTTCCCCACTACATGCCACTGACTACAAGGCAAGATATTATATCTCTTACTCATCATGAATTTTGACCAGACTTTTTTCTTTTATTATTTTCTTTTTTTTCTTTTTTTCTTTTATCTTTCTATTTGGTAAATTTATCCAAGCATAGCTCATATGAAAATGAGCTTGTACATTTATCTTCAGTACTCCCCCTTAAGTTCATTTGGGATTTATCTTTAGTCATGTCCTGAAGTTTATCACATCCTTGAAACCTTTGAGTTTAGAAGCATCCAAGAACTTTGTAAACATGACTGCAACCTGCTCTTTGGTTCTGATGAACTTTATCTCCACATCTTTGCTCAATATCTTCTCCCTTACATAATGCTAGTGGACCTCTATGTGTTTGCTCCTTGCATGAAACATAGGATTGCTTGCCAAGTAAATAATTGACATGTTATCAATGTATATAGGGATGGTTCCTCAACTTGCACTCCAAGATCAGTCAAAAGCTTTTTAATCCACATTGCTTCACATGTGGCAAAAGCTAATCCTCTATATTCAGCTTCCATAGATGAAAGTGCAACAATAGGTTGTTTCTTTGAGCTCCATGTGATAGGTTTGCTTCCTATCATGAACACATAACCTGAGGTTGATCTCCTATCTTCCTTTGAAACTACCCAATCAACATCGCTAAAGCCTTTGACCTGCAATTCTTCATCAAACTTGTAAAACAAATCATGATTAACTGTATGCTTTATGTATCTCAACACTCTCTTGGCTGAATTTAAGTGTTCACTTGCCATGGCTTGCATAAATTGAGAAAGTACACCAACAACATAAGATAAATCGGGTCTTGTAATGTTTGCATAGATTAATGATCCTACAATGCTTCTGTATGTCGTTACATCTTTCAATGGTTCTCCATCATTTGAACAAATCTTTGTATTTATGTCCATGGGTTGAGTGAGTGTTTTGCATCCACTCATTCCAAATCTGAAAAGAACATCCAACAAGTACTTCCTTTGCATCAAGTAGATACCACTCATTCCATAAATAACTTCAATTCCTAAAAAATATTTCAGCTCTCCAAGATCTGAAATTTTAAACTCCTTACCAAGCTTCCTTTTGATATCTTTAATCCCAGTAACATCATTTCCTGTTATGATGAGGTCATCGACGTATATGCAAATATATACCTCTCTATTTTCTTCCTTCTTCATGTACACAGAAGGATCTACACTACTTGGGTTGTATCCACACTTAGTTAGATATTCTACCAATCTGTTATTCCATGCTCTTGGTGCTTGCTTCAAGCCATAAAGTGCCTTTTTCAACCTACAAACAAAGTGTGGATGGTTTTCATCTTCAAATCCAACTGGTTTATCTCATGTATACCTCTTCTTGTAGTTCTCCATTAAGAAAAGCATTTTTGATGTCGAGTTGATATAATGGCCATTTCCTTGAAGCACCAATTGCTATTAATGTTCTGATAGTTCTCATCTTTGCAATAGGGCTGAAAACTTCATCATAATCTATGCCTTGTGTTTGTTTAAATCCGTTGGCAACTAATCTAGCTTTATATCTAGCTAGTGAACCATTAGCATTCCTCTTTACTTTAAACACCCATTTGTTTGGACAATCTTCATACCTTCTTTCTTTGGCACTAGCTCCCATGTGTGATTATCTTTGAGAGCTTTGATCTCCTCTTTCATAGCTTGCTTCCATTCCTTTTCTGTGCAAGCTTCTTCATATGTCTCAGGCTCTTTGTCTTTGATAACCTGCATCATGTATGCAAAATGTGTTTCCATAAAACTATCATAACTCAACCTTTGAGTTGGATACCTTGTCCTTGAAGATCTTCTTTCATTGCCTTTAGAAAGTTGCTTCTTTAACCTATTTAGCTTTACCATCAGAGTGATTACCTCTTCATATTCTTCTTCACTTGCATCTATCTCACTATTTGGAGTAGCACTTGCTTCTTCGATTCTGCTATGCGCTGAATTTGGAGACACAAAATGACTCCCCCTCCATGTTGAACATTCTTCATTTGATGTAGATGCCTCTCGACCTGAAACCTTTGTGCTTGATTGTTGAACTTCTCTTTGATTTGTTCCTGCATAAACATCACAATCTTCTTCAAGAATCTTTTCCTTTCCTTTATCTTCATACCATGGTCTTAGTTCATCAAAGACCACATCTCACCAGACTCTTAATTCCTTTGTTCTAGGGTTGTAACACTTGTATCCTTTTTGCTCCGTCAAGTGGCCGATGAAAATGCATTGTTCTGATCTTGATTCCATCTTTGTTTCTAACTTCTTATGGAATGTGAACAAAGCAAACATATCCAAACACTTTGAGGTGTGTAAGATCAGGTTTCTTATTAGAATATACCTCTTCTGGAGTCAAGTGATGTATTCCCGATGTTGTGCACCTATTCATCAAGTAAATGGCGATTGTGCTCAACCCAATAGTACAATGGTACCTTCATCTCGTTGAGCATGGATCTTGCAATTTCACCAATTTGCCTATTTTTCCTCTCAGCTACTCCATTTTGTTGTGGTGTATACCTACAAGTGAACTACCTTTTGATCCCATTCTCTTGTAGAAAATCTAAAAATTCTTTGGAGAAGTATTCTCCTCCACCATCGGACCTTAAGGTTTTGATGCACCTTCCTGTTTCCTTTTCAACTTCAACTTTGAATCATTTGAATATAGAAAACACCTCTGATTTTTGCTTCATACAAAACAACCATACCTTTCTTGAGTGATCATCAATGAAGGTGACAAAAAATATATTACCAACCATTGATGCCTCTTGGGTTGGTCCCCATATATCCGTATGTATCAAGTCCAAGACATTTGGAGCCACATAATTGCTCCTCTTGAATGGCTGCCTCGTTTGCTTTCCTAGTTGACACGCTTCACATAACTCATGTAGTCCAATGCTATTAAATTTTGGAAGAACTCTTACCACTTCATGTTTGCTCATGTCCTTTAGCTTTAGAATGTTGATGTGTCATATTCTTTTGTGCCATAAGTCCATCTCTGAAATCTTTTTGTTTCCACGTTGAATGTACATGACCTTTCCATGTGGATGTTGGACATCCAAAGTGAACATCCTTCCTTCTCTTCTACCTCGAGAAATGACCTTGAAGCCTTCCTTTGGATTCTTTATGAAGCACTATTGAATATGCCATGATAACTCTTCTCTACCATTTGTCCTACTGAAATCAAGTTCTTTGAAATTGTAGGAACATGAAGAACATTAGATAGTACCTTTGCTCTACTTATATCTCCAAACCTTATATCTCCAATATGTTCAATCATGTGTTGAGTATCATCACTTGTTTCAACACATCCTTTTACACTTGGTACCTGTAGATTAGTGAACAAACTTCCTTGGCATGACATATGGTTACTACAATCTGAATCAATTTACCATTGTTTGTCATCTTCACTAGAGCTTCTATACTCATGTCTCATTGCAAGTAGTGTGTCCTTGCTTCCTTCACTTGAGGTGCTTGCATAGTTGCTTTGGTTCCTTTGATTACCTCCATTTGGTCTTCCATTCTTCAGCCAACAATCACTAGCATAGTGTCCTACTTTACCACAATGATAGCATGTTATACCTTTATGAGAATTGTAGGAGCCTCGGCCTCTTCCTCTACTTCTACCTCGACCTCTTCCTTGTGTGTTGGCATTTGATGCATCCTTTTTGTCTTCCGAATTGTTTTGATTGTAGTTGGAGTGGTTGTGACATCTTCCTTTTCCTCTTGAGCCTCCTCTTGAGTTTCTTCCTTTACCTCGACCTGCATATAACATTTGGTTGTGGTTGTCCTTTCCTTTGGCACCACCAAATCTAAGCTCTTCTGTGACAAGATGAGGGATTAGTTGTTCAAAACCTAGATATGCATCTTTCAAGTTAATGGAAGTTATAAAAGGCTTCCATCTTTCATCTTCTCTCAATCCATTGAGAGTATAACACACAAGATCTTCGTCTTCAACCGTTGTGCCAATAGAAGCTAAAGCATCACGTAGCTCCTTAATCTTCAAAGTATATTCAGCTATGGATTGTCTTGAACTTTTCTTGATTGTGTTCAACTCATTCTTGAGTTGAAGTTTCCTAGCTTTGGTATTTGTTGAATACATCCTTTCAAGAGCTTCCCAAGCATCCTTAACTTTCTCTAGATGTTGAATATGCCCTACCATGGCATTAGTAATGACTTGCAAAATGAGGAACATGACTCTCCTATTCCTCTCTTCCCATTCTTTTGCTTGCCTCCTTTGCACTTCGGTGGCCATAGCTTGATTGATTTGAGGTTGAGCATCATCGGCGCTCACAATACCCCATAAGCCTTTTCCCATTAGGTAGTTGGTCATTCTAAACTTCCACACAGGATAGTTATCCTTATCCAAATTCTCTACTTGTTGACCCAAGTCAGCCATTGAAGAGTATGAAAGACTTTGAGAGTTACTTCAAATATTTGTATTGTCCTTTGCTCTTGTGTTTGTGAAGCTCCTCCTTGTTTTATAGCTCCTCTTTTTCTTTGCTTTATCTCAGCTCTGTTGATGAAGCTTCAGCACCAAGTTTGCTTTGATACCAACTATGGAGAATGAGTTCTCCTATGCGCAACGAAAATGTGTAGTGAAACCTTGTATGTACAACACTTGGACAAACAGATGCACCTTAGATAGCTTGTTGCTCTCAATAAAAAACTCAAATGGACTTGAACCTTTAGTCAATTAAAATAGACAAAGAGAGCTTTCTGAAAAGCTATAAATAACTTAATTTGGATAAGTTTTGTTTAAGAAACACAATTGACAAAGATGAACTACCTATCCACACAGGTATGCTGAAGAACTAAGCTTCACTCTCAGATTGATAACTCTTTGAATATATACCATTTGAGAAAGATATTTGGTACAGAGAAATTAGACATAACTAGCTTTCCAAAAAGCTAAAAAACAAGTAATTTGAATGAGTTTTGGTTAGGAAACTCAACTGACAAAATAGACCACTTATCTACACATGTATACTAAAAAAATTGGACTTCACTCTTTCACTGATATCTCACAAAACATATAATATTTGAAGAATATATTTGGTATGCAGAGCGTGCACAAGATAAGATTTCCAACGAATGTTTAAACACAAGAAATGGTTACACATACACTGAGATATGAGCTCCACAACAGAGTTGTGTACAGACTGATGTGCAACTAGAAGGAGTCTAAGGGAATACAAAATGAGAAAATGACTATATCCGACTATTGGGAGCTCTTGCTTTATTTTGAATGTGCTCCCACTTCACTTTTATAACCAATGAGCATGTGGAGAAGATTGTGCCTCCTTCTTAACTCACCAGTTTCCCCACTACATGCCACTGACTACAAGGCAAGATATTGTATCTCTTACTCATCATGAATTTTTACTAGATTTTTTTCTTTTATTATTTTCTTTTTTTTATTATTTTCTTTTATCTTTATATTTGGTAAATTTATCCAAGCATAGCTCATATGAAAATGAGCTTGTACATTTATCTTCAACAAACTTGAGATGCAAAATGATGATTTTGAATGCAACATCTCTTGGTTTTGAGATTTTTGGGCATTGGACTTGTTATCCAATGATTCAATTCAGCAATTCAAGTTAAATTTTTCTCAAGAATGATGAGGCATAAGAATTGAGTCTAAGATATCAAAGCTTGAATTCGAGTCCATGTTGTGCACCTTACTTCTACATATCTTTTTCTCATGCACTTTAAATAACGTCCATGGTGATGATCTTCAAATAGTCAAATTGATTTTTAATGAGTATGTGTCATATATTATTGGAACTTCTCTCTTTGAGGACTTCAATAATATGAAAATTATTTCTCATGAATTATATGACCGTTTTTTATCTACTGTAATCAAATGTTCATGAATAAATATAGTTATTGAGGTAGTCATATTTTGTTTTCTTCAATGATCATTTGTTGTAAATGGGTTTTCAAATCTTCATGGCACTCACTCCCTTCAAATATGTGCATCTCATCATGGGTCATGATGATATGTTTTTTTAGAATATTTGATAATCCAAGCTTTGATTTAGCATAAATATGTTGAAGTTAGAGGTCTACGGAAGCACACAAACAACGCAAGGAAGTAGAAGAAGCTTGGCACACAAAGACTTACTTCCTTTTGTGGAGTGATCTCCACATAATTTGGCACTTCCTTATACATGAGTGCCAGCTCCTTGTTCACCGCATCACTCCCAAGGGGGAATTTGTTGATATATTTAGGTAGTGATGTGTGTGAACACACTAGGGTCGCCGGGGCACTTTTTTCCCTCTTTAGGAGGTTTTTTTCCCCCGACTTGTATATACGACTATTGCCCTAATGGGCTACTTATCTTTGTACATTCTCTAGTAATACATTCAGTATTGAGTGTTGTGCTCCAAGCTTCTTCTTCTTCCTTGTGATGTTCGCGTGCTTCTGCAGACGTCTAACTCCAACAATTGGTATCAGAGCAGGTCGTCGCTTCATCTAAGGCGTCGTCGACACTCCTCTATTTGCAGTCTCATAATTGCACGATATTTGGCGATTTGAGCTTGTTTTGGCCTCCGAATGCACTATCACAATGCTTGTACATGCTATTTCGTCTTTTTGTACCAAAGATATATAATAGTTTCTGTTCGTCAGTATAAGCGTCTCGAAGTCTAGTCTAGCGGAATTCATGTGGGCAGTTCTGTTCAACTTTTTGAGATACAGTCAATTTTCTACATCAAGGTATTTTAGTCACCGGCCATGGCTGAAAGCAGTGATGTATTCTGTATGTTGGCTATTGAGGATAAGTTGGATGGTACCAACTACTCGTTGTGGGCTTATATGATGCAACATGTATTGTTTGCAATGTGCAGGGTGTTGAAAAACGTCCTATCACACCTGCAACTATTACAACTGCAAGTATTGAAGCTGATGCAGAAGGTGTCGAAGATGATGATATTCTGCATATTCTTGTTCGTGTTGTGGTTTTTGTTGCACCTATTGTAGAGCAAATTCGTTGGGATGGCAGAGATGCCTAGGCACATGCATTGATAGCTTTGTCTGTCAAACACCATTATTCGTCACATTCGCTCTTGCAAAACAGCTAAGGATGTTTGGGATACACTTACCACATTGTACCAAGCTAGGAATGAGGCTTGTTTTGCTTACCTCGGAAAACAGTTAGAGAGTGAGCACATGAATGAAGGTGATTCTATGGACAATTTTCTAACAAAGATCAAAGACTTGCGGGAATAGTTGATTTCTGCTGATGAAGTTATACTAGATAGCTCACTTGTGCAGACCATTCTGAATGGTCTTCTTGATTCATATAAGATTTTTTTTCTTCTACTCTTTGGTTAATGATGAAGGGAAATCCAAACACCTTGTCATTTGAGGAGTTAGTCTCTGTTTTGTTACAGGAAGATCAATCTAGGAAGAACAGGTCCATTATGCGTGTTGCAAATCAAGCTTTTCTGGCTAGTCAGAAGGGCAAGGGAAAATGGAGCTCTTCAACTAGTAAGCAGAAATCTGCAAATGTTGCACATTCAAAGAAGGAAGATAAAGATGAGAAGAAATCAGAAAAGCAGAAATTGTTTTGCAATTACTCTAAAGGGAATGATCATATCATAAAGAACTGTCCAAAACTGGCTGCTAAAGAGGCAAAGAAGAAAGAGGCTAGAATGGTTGTTGCAAAGGCTTCTACACCAAAAATAGAGTCTGCTAATCTTGTGGAGAAAGAACAATGGGCGTTTAATACTGTCTACAATTTTGACCCATCTTCCCATGAGCAGTGCATGTTTGCAGTAGACTCAGATGTTTGGTATTTTGATAGTGGTGCGGCCAAACATATTACTTCGTAGCATAGTTTCTTGTCTTCACTCGAGCTTGCCCCTACAGGGAATATTGTTACATGCGCCAACAACTCCTCTTATCCTGTTATGGGAGTTGGTAAGATCATTTTGACTACTACTGATGGTAGTTCTTTCACTTTGTTAGATGCTTTATTTGTGCAAGGGATCAACAAGAACCTATTATCAGTTTTTGCATTAGCCAAGATTGGCTTCGTTGTGAAATTTGTTGATGATAGGTAAACAGTTCATGATTTGTCAGTGGAGATGTGATTATTGCTTCTGGCATTTTATGTCGTGGACTATATAAGCTCATAGACTATGAAAGATCTCTGAATGATTCCGCATGTGCAGTACATGATTCTCAGGCTATGTCAGATGCAAAGCTTTGGCATGCACACTTTGGTCATCTAAATTTTTGCTAGTTTGCTACGCCTGTAGAAATATGAAATGGTGTCCTCTTTGCCCAAACTTGAGGCACTTAGAAAACATGTTTGTGAAGACTATATTTTGGGCAAAATGAAGCATTCCTCATTTCCAAAAGATGGTTCAGTTCGGGCTACTCAGAAATTGCAGCTTGTACATAGTGATGTCTATGGTCCTATGCAGACACCTTCTTTTGGAAATTATCTTTATTTCACGACTTTCATTGATGATTTTTCCAAGCATGCATGGGTATATCCATTGAAGGCAAAGTCCGAAGTGTTGATGTGATTCAAACAGTTTTTGGTTTTGCTTGAAAATCTGTCAACATGTAAAATGGGCACCCTCCATTTAGATCGAGGGGGGGAATATATGTCTTCTGATTTTAATGCATTTTTGGCTGGATGTGGGATAAAATACCAGTACAATGCCGTATACACCTCAACAGAATGGAGTTGCTGAACGAAAGAACAGGTCACTCATGGAGATGGCGAGGTGTATGGTCAAGAGTCAGGCTTTACCACATAGTTTCTGGCTTGAGGCTGTCATGTGTGCAGCATATGTACTTAACAGGTGTCCAACTAAAGCGTTGCAGTCTATCACTCGATATGCGGCTTGGCATGATCGCAAGCCATCTGTTGCTCATCTGCGTGTTTTTGGTTGTTTGGCATATGCATTAGTGTCTGAACAACATCGCAAAAAATTGGATGATAAAGCAGTAAAATGTATTTTTGTTGGGTACAGTTTTGAAAGTAAAGGCTATCATCTGTATCATCCACAGACTAAACACATTCTGGTTAGCAGTGATGTTGTTTATGTGGAAGATGCTATTCAGCCATTGCTCTCATGTACGAAGGAGATATCTGTTAGCTCCAAAGACATATATGATACTTTGCTTCCTCTTTTTACAAGTGGGCAGTCTAGCGTTGGTCCTAATGAGGCAACTTCTCAACCTTTGTAGGTTTCATGTGATGATGCATATCATTCCATTTTTTACGCAGATTTACATGATCCACTAGTTGATGAGAGAGCTGATATTGAGCAGGCAGAAACTATGCCAAAATGGTTGTTGCAGACTTTGCGTGACAACAAATTAGATGCACCTCTATCATATCTTACTCGTTCACGCTCTTGTAGTGCCTCTTTTGCATCAGATTGCTATGCTATGGCTGCATCTAGTCTCTGTGATGAAAATGAGCATGTTTTGTATAATGAAGCACAAAATTCAGAAAATTGGATGAGTGCTTTGCAATCTGAATATGATGTTATAATGAAGAATGGTACTTGGTCTTTATGTGACTTGCCTTCTGGTAAGAAGGCAATTGGGACTAAGTGGGTATACAAGCTGAAGCGAAAGCCTAATGGTACAGTTGACAAGTATAAGGCTGGACTTATTGCAAAGGGTTATGCGTAGGAAAGAGGCATTGATTTTGATGAAACCTTTGCACTTACTTGCCGAATGACTTTAGTTCGTAGCATCTGTGCACTTGCACCTCATCATGGTTGGAATCTACATCAGTTGGACATTAAAACATCATTTCTGAATGGTGATTAGCATGAAGAAGTGTATGTTTTTCAGCCCCATGGCTTTATGCAAAAAGGGCATGAAAACCAGGTGTGCAGGTTAAAGAAGGCATTATATGGTTTAAAGCAAGCACCACGTGCTTGGTATGAGAAGATACACCTATATGATTGCACATGGTTTTGAGAACAATCCAACTGAAAGCACCTTATATGTTAAGCGTGCTAATGATGTGCTTCTGATCATTGTTGTGTATGTTGACGACATGTTGCTCACTAGTCCTATTGAGAAGCATATTGTTGATTTTAAGACTGAGTTGCATGCCTCATTTGAGATGTCTGATTTAGGGCATTTGCATCACTATTTGGGCATTCAGTTTATGCAAGTTGATGGTGGAATGGCTTTGTGTCAAACGAAATATATTGACACATTATTGTAGCGTTTTGGCCTTGAAGATTGTAAGCCTATTGCCACTCCTATGGAGTCAAGGTTACGATTGAGTCTTCATGATGTTGGAGATGCATTTGATGTTGTTCTCTATCAGCAGGCTATTGGATGCTTGATTTACTTATGCATTACTCGACCAGATATTCAGTTTGCTGTCTCAAAGATGAGCAGGTCTATGCATTGCCCAGGAGTCAAGCATTGGCAAGCGGTTAAGTGCATCTTTCACTACTTGAGTGGTACTCGGCTACTTGGGTTGTTTTATCCCAGGGGGTAATCACTACTACCAGATTTGCATGCTTTTTCTTACTCTGATTGGGTTGGTTTCTATGACACTCGTATGTCCACTAGTGTCTTTTGCTTCATGCTTGGTAGCTCATGTATATCTTAGTTGAGCAAGAAGTAGCTTACTGTGGCCACTTCCAGTTGTGAGGCTGAGTATAGGGAAGCTTTCACAGTGACTGTTGAGTGTGTATCGCTCAGATACCTGATGGCTGATTTGGGTATTGGTCAGTCTTCTGCCACCACCATCTTCAATGACAGTGAGAGGACATTGGAAGTTGTGAGGAACCCTGTGTTCCATGCTTGCACTAAGCACATTGAGGTGCATTATCACTATTACAGATAGAGGTTCTGTGATGGGGAGATCAGCTTGGCATATGTGCTCACGCAGGAGAACATTACATACCTTTTCACGAAGGCTCTGCCTAGGGAGAAGTTTGAAGCTTTCCGCAAAGCTTTGGGCTTACTTCCTTTTGTGGAGTTATTTCCACATAGCTTCACACTTCCTTATACATATATTCTTGATGGTATATTTGTATACTCTAAAGATGATCCTGAGCATGCAGTACATCTCAAGAAGACTTTGCAAACTCTTAAAGAACACAAATTGTATGGAAAGAAGAGTAAGTGTTTCTTTCCTAAGGATAAACTTATGTATCTAGGAAGAGTCATATCAAAAGAAGGAATCCATATAGATAAAGATAAAGTAAAAACAATAGTTGATGGGACGATTCCTAAGATTGTAAGGATGTTAGAAGTTTTCTTGGGTTGGCACAATATGAAAGAGTACATGAGTTTCTTTAAGATAGCTCCTCCCCTCACAGAACTGACTAAAAAGAATGTAGGATTTGCATGGAGTGATGCTTGTAAAAAATCATTTGAAACATTGAGACAAAAAGTCGTTCAAAATTGTGTTTTGAAAATTCTAGAAATCGAAAAACATTTTTTGGTTGCATGTGATGCAAGTGGCACTGAGATAGGATGTGTTCTTTCACAGGATGGTAGGGTGGTCGCATATGAGTCTAGAAAATTAAGAAAACATGAACTTAACTATCCTACTCATGATCTAGAAATGCTTGTTGTTGTGCATGCACTTCAGCATTGGAGACATTTATTGTTAGGGGTTAAGTTTGAATTGAAAACTGATCATCAGAGTCTAAATTACATTTTCACACAACCATTACTTAACAACAGGAAGAAGCATTTGGATTGAATTATTAAGTTAGTACGATTTTGACATTAAGTATCTAGCTGGTAAGGAAAATAAGGTCGATGATGCATTGAGTCAAAGACCTTTATGCAATCTTCGTATTGTAATACGATCTAATTTTCTCAATCAAATTCAAGAAGAACTAAAACATGAATTTTTTTATGCACCTATTTTGAATTTTTTGAATGCAAACAGGGAATCGCTATATAAGTAGAAATCTCATTTGCAGAATGACTCCTTGTATTGTAATAATCAATTGTGTATATCCTTTGAGTCTTTGTGAGAAGTTAGAATATTGCATGATTGTCATGATGCACATCTCTCTACACATCTAGGTTATTCAAGGACATATGTTAAAACAAAGTATTCTTACTTTTGGCCATGTATGAAGTGGGATATTAGTAAATATGTTAGCGAATGTTTGAAATGCCAATAGGTGCAAACTGAGCTTAAGAGAATGCCTGTAATGCTTCGACCTTTGGATGTTCCAAATTAGAAATGGGAGTCCATTTCTATGGACTTTATCATTAAAGTACCTATAATCAGAAGTAAGCATGATACCATATTTGTTGTAGTCGATCGGCTTACCAAGATGGCACATTTCTTTCTTATGAAAAAGACTGATACTACTTTGAATGTTGCAAGAATCTTTGTAAAAGAAATTTTTTGATTGCATTGAATGCCTAAAAGCATAATTTCTGATAGAGACTCTAGATTTACATCAAACTTCTGGAAAGTGACATTTGAATCGATTGGAACTCAACTTTGTATGAGTACATCTTTCCATGCACAAACTGATGGGGAAACTAAGAGGGCTAACCGGGTAGTTGAAGATATGTTGCATATGTATGTGAATGAAAAGCAGGATAATTGGAGTGAATATTTACCCTTGGTTGAGTTTGCATATAATAGTGCATGGCATGCATCTATAAAAATGACTCTGTTTGAGGATATGTACGATTATAATTGTTTGAATCCACCTTCGTTTTGGGGTTTTCCAAATAAAGTGGAAGTATCCAAAGAAACACTTGATAAGATGGATGAAGAACTTGGAAAAACCAAGAAACACATAAAAGAAACTTAGAAAAGACAAAAGAAGTTATATGATTTAAAGAGAAGACCACTTGAATTTCAAATTGATGATATGGTATTTCTTAAAGTTAATCCTCACCGATCTAAGCTGTTTGCTAGGGAAGGATCATAAAATTTCTCCTCGATATGCAAGTCCTTATAAAGTTTTGAAAAAAAATTGGATCTCTTGCTTATTTGTTGGAATTACCTAAACATTTAAATGTGCATCCTGTATTTAGTGTTAGCTTACTCAAAAAATATGTACCTAATGTTGCTCATGTTTTGCAAGAGAATTATAAGCTGAAAGATGATGGCTCTTTTGAGCTTCAATTGGAAATAATATTAGATAGGAAGGAAATATTTCTTAGAAATAGATCAATAGTAGAAAATTTGGTGAAATTGCACTCATACCTAGTAGAAGACTTGAGTTGGGTGAACTAAGAAGATTTTCTAACACATTATTCTTCTTTCCAACTTTGAGGACAGAGTTCTTTAAGGCATGAAGAATTGTAATAGGCCTCTTTTCTAGTGAGATAATTCATTTTGAACTTTCTGAATTTCATTGTGGGGATAATGCTTAGAATGAATAATTAGTTCATTTTATGCATGTAGGAAAAATTTTGGGATGACAAGTTTCGTATTCTCTCTCTCGATCTTATTCACATCATGTTTTGGAGTTGAAATTCGAAGGTGAAGATGAAAGAATTAAGAAAAACCCTATATGAGAAAAATGTAGAGAAAGTATAGGAAATAAAAGTGTGTGAGTGAAATTTTTATGAATCATGTTTTAAGTACCTCATTGAGGGCTCTACATTTAGTTCATTGTAAGAAAATGTCTTGATTTTACTCTCTCTAGAATTTTGAAACTTGGAGGGCTGAAAAGTGGCATTTGGAGGTGGATTTGGTCCTAGGTCATCGATAACATTATTGTGGAGATCAAAAAATTGAATAAAAGTGTCTCTCACAAGCGTAAGCTAATTCCTCACCATTTTTTAGTTATAGGGCTTTGAAAAGTGCCATTCCCAACACTTAAAAAAAAGAGGGCTTTTCTAATTCTAATCGAATCCGTGATTCTAATGCTTATGTGTCACCATGTCTAATTATGAATATTTTCAGATATGTCTTTTTGATGCTTTTCTCCTATTTTTGGACAGATATGCAAAAGAAAGCACACTACGATCGCATGGCTTTTTGCGAAAGTTTTGGAGAAACTCGATCTTTTTCTAAATTTGGTGGATCGCAAACTTCTTTGGGTGGGTGGCGATCAAACTGTGATATAGGGAGACCACATCAACAAGGGGGACGCACAGAAATAAGAGAGTTACCTTGTGATTGAGAGTGCGAGTGAGAGTGAGAGTGTGATTGAGAGTGCGAGCGTGAATGAGATTGTGATAGCCCGAGGGTGGTTGGGAGGTAGATGCTTCGTCAAGAAGCTATTTGCCAAGGCTATTGTAACCATTGATTCTCATCTATAATATCATAATTCTTCTTTCTCTAAGTCACATTCTTTGGTATCAGATGTTCTCTTATCATGTGAAATCTCTACGTTTTCTTTCCTCTGTTATTCTTGAATTTTCGAAAGATTGTGATTGAGGATAGACTGTGATTGGGTAAATGCTACAAGTGGTATCAGAGCAGAATCGATTCTTGGGAACGATGGAAGGTTTGATGCAGAAAGTGTGTGAGCAAAAGGAGCTTATTGAGAAGCTTCATGGGGAATTGTGCAAAGAATGAGGTCGAAAATGTTGATATATTTAGGTAGTGATGTGTGTGAACACACTAGGACCACCGCGACACTTTTTTCCCTCTTTAGGAGGATTTTTTCCCCCCGCTTGTATATATGCCTATTGCCCTAACGGGCTACTTATCTTTGTATTCTAATGGTAATACATTCAATATTGTGTGTTGAGCTCCAAGCTTCTTCTTCTTCCTTGTGCTATTCGTGTGCTTCTACAGATGTCTAACTCCAACAATTGGTATCAGAGCAGGTCGCCACTTCATCTAGGGCGTCGTTGAATCCTCTCCGATTGCAGTCTCAAAATTGCACAAATTTCAATGAGCATACTCAAGGTGTTTTCGAGATCAAAACGGCTTTGCTTTGTGGTGCCGAAATGGCAATCTGAGCTCGTTGCGACCTCCGAACACACTATCGTAGTGCTTCTGCAAGCTATTTCATCTTTTTGTGCCAAAGGTATATACCAGTTTCGGTTTGCGAGTATAAGCATCTCGAAGTCTGCTACAGGTTTAGGAGAATTCGTTTGGGTAGTTCTATTCAACTTTTTGAGATATAATCAATTTTTTGCATCAAGGTATTTTAGTCATCGGCCATGACTGAAAGTAGTGATGCATTTTGTATGTTGGATGTTGAGGATAAGTTGGATGGTACCAACTACCCGTTGTGGGCTTAGATGATGTGACATATATTGGTTGCAAAAGGACCGTGGAATTTTGTGCAGAGTGTTGAAAAACGTCCTATCACACCTACAATTGTTACAACTACAAGTACTAAAGCTGATGCAGAAGGTGTCGAAGATAATGATATTCTGCATACTCCTATTCGTGCTGTGGTTTCTGCTCCACCTACTATGGAGGAAATTTGTTGGGATGGTAGAGATTCCCAAGCACATGCATTGATAGCTTTGTCTGTCAAACGTGCCATTATTCCTCACATTCGCTCTTGCAGAACAGCAAAGGATGCTTGGTGTACACTTACCACATTGTACCAAGCTAGGAATGAGGCTTGTGTTGCTTACCTCTGAAAACAGTTGGAGAGATGTTTGGTACTTTGACAGTGGGGCAACCAAACATATTACCTCGCAACACAATTTCTTCTCTTCGCTGGAGTCTGTCCCTACAGGGAATACTGTTACATGCGCCAATACGTCCTCTTATCCTATTATGGGAGCTGGTAAGATCATTTTGACTACTACTGATGGTAGTTCTTTCACTTTGTCAGATGCTTTGTTTGTGCCAGGGATCAAGAAAAATATGTTATTAGTTTTTGCATTAGCCAAGATTGGCTTGGTTTTGAAATTTCTTGATGACAGATGTGTAGAGAGTACACATGCGGAAGCAAAATGAAAAGCAAAGTACTCTCACAAAACAAAGAATGTGTGAGACACAAAATGAGTAGACCATGAAATGGGTAAACTCATGTGGATTAGAAATGAGCTTGCCAAGAGCATGGAGTAGGCTCCTCAAGCTTCTAACCAAATACAAATGGGGGAGAGGCCCTCCTTATATAGATTTGTGAGGGGCTCTCCAAAATACATCTCATGTGGGATAATTCCCCTGAAAGGAGAATGAATGCAACTAGTAGAAGCAAATGGCAAGGTACCCAAATACAAAAGAAATACAATATAAATGAAAATAGACTAGAAATGGAGTGCCTCTTGGATACAAAATGGAGATGCACTCATGCAGATACAAATGTAGATGAAGTAGGAGCAATCATGTCGTCAACACCCCCTCTGCAGATCCATTTTGGAGCGGCTGAATGCTGCAGACGTCCACCAAGCGCTGAAGCGGAACCGGAGGTAGAGCCTTCGTGAACATGTTCGCCAAGTTCTCCTGAGAGGTACATTGCTCCAGAGTAATCTCCTGAGATATGAGCTTCTCGCGGATGAAGTGGTACTCGATCTTGATGTGCTTCGTCCGAGCATGGAATGCTGGATTCTTGGCGATGGCCAAGGCTAACTGGCTATCCGTGCAAAGACATGCCGGAGTATCTTGCAAAACACCAATGTCAGATAATAAACATCGAAGCCAGATGGCCGCACATGCTCCAAAGCTGGATGCTCGATACTCGGCCTCGATAGATGATAGAGTAACTGTAGGCTGTTTCTTACTTGCCCAAGAGATAGGTCCTGAGCCAAGCAAGAATATATACCCAGAAGTAGACCGTCAAGAATAATGATCACCAGCCCAATCTGAATCTGAATATCCGGCGAGTTTGATGCCCCTTCTATACCAAAGATCATGATGTCGGGTGAGGGCAAGGTATCAAAGTAGTCTCTGAGAAGCATCCCAATGAGTCTGACGAGGCTGATGTGCAAACTGACTGAGTATACCAACTGCATAGGCAATATCTGGTCTAGTGTTGGCAAGATAGAGTAATGAGCCAACAAGCTATCGATAGGTATGCACATCCACAAGTGATGATGAGTCCTCCAGTGTAAGCTTGATGTTTGGATCAAGTGGTGTAGAAACTGAGCGACACTGGTACATGTTATATCTAGAAAGTAGATGAGAGCAGTACTTCTTCTGTGATAGGAAGATACCTTCTTTTGTTTGCCAAACTTCCATACCCAAGAAGTAGTGTAGTAATCTAAGATCTGTCATAGAGTACTCAAGGTGAAGCTGTGTGATGATAAAATGGATGCGTTCTTTATATGAGCCTATCAAGATCAAGTCATCTACATAGAGAATGATGATGGCTACCAAGGACTCCTTTTGATAGATATAGAGAATAGCATCAGCATTGCTTCTGTGAAATCCCTTGTCTTCAAAGAACTTGTGAATCTTTTCATACCAGGCCCTGGGAGCTTGCTTGATTCCATAAAGTGCTTTGTGAAGCTTGTAGACTTGATCTTCCTTTCCTTTGATCTTGAAGCCTTCAGGTTGTTCAACATATACTACTTCTTGAAGATCTCCATTGAGCAATGCACTTTTGACGTCCAGCTGGTAAATGGGCCACTTAAAGTGAGCACTTAGTGCGAAGATGATTATTATGGTTGTGAATCTTGCAGTAGGAGCAAAGGTTTCTTCATAGTCAATGCCATGCTGTTGCTTGTATCCTTTAGCGACTAATCTTGCCTTATATTTATCTAGAGTGCCATCAGATTTGTATTTGACTTTGTATATCCACTTGACTCCTATGACTTGATGGCTGGTTGGTTTGAGAACGAATGTCCAAGTCTTGTTCTTTGCTATTGCATCCAATTCCACTTGCATAGCTTCTTCCCACTCATGTTGTCCTTGAGCTTCTTTGTAATTAGATGGTTCTAGGATTTGTTGAATCTGATGTATTAAGGTGTAATTGACATAATGACTTTGTTCTCGTTGTCTCTTGTCAATAAGTCTTTGAGATCTTCTCCAATGACTTGAAGTAATTGCTTCTGAGGTGGAGTTGGGAAATACTGAGTCCCCCTCTGAAGTGTAGATTGGTGGACTAAGACTTGTACTTGAATCTTTTCTTGAGTATGAGGAAGCTTCATTGAAGATCACATCCTTCAAAATGGTGATGGAGTGGTTTTCCATATCATATAGACGGTATGCCTTTGATTGGTCACTATACCCTATGAATATGTGTTTGTTGGACTTTGGTTGTAACTTGTTTCTATCTTCTTTTGGTACATGGACAAAAGCTTCACTGCCAAAGACTCGAAAGTAATTCACATTTGGTTTTCTTCAATAATATGCTTCGAAGGGTGTTTTGTTGTGTAAAGCACTTGTAAATCCTGGATTAAGAATGTGAACGGCAGTATGCATGGCTTCTGCCCATAACTTGTAGGGTAGATCCTTGTGATGAAGCATAGTTCTTGCCATTTCCATCACACTGCGTATCTTTCTTTCAGCTACTCCATTCTGGGATGGAGTATGAGGCTGAGTGACTTGTCTTTTGATCCATTTCTGGTTGAGAAAGTGATCAAAGTCATGATTGATAAACTCACCACCTCTATGTGATCTGATGGTTTTAACTTTCGTCGAAGCTTCATTCTCAACTTCCTTGATCCAAGTTTGAAACTTAGAGAATGTGTCTGCCTTTGACTTCAAAAAGTACACCCAAATATAGTGAGAGTGGTCACTACTAGAAGATAAAAGTAGAGGGATCCACTCAGGGATGGGGTGTTCATGGGTCCACATAAGTCCATGTGGATAAGGGCGAGAGGATTCCTCGCTCGTGTTGAAGCTTTCTTGGGAGCTGGGGCCCTATGTTGCTTGCCTTGGGTGCAAGCTTGGCAGACATAAGTAAGTTGCCCTATCTTTGGCAATCCCTTCACAAGTTGGGATGAAGAGATTTTTGATAAGTAAGAAGTGTGGCCAAATCTTTGGTTCCACAATGACATCCTTTGTATGGGGATCAACTACCTTAACTCAGGTGTTATCAAACCATACTTGTTTGTCCTGATCTGTAATGGCCTTGATGGGAAGTAGATTCATACATAAATTTGGAAAAAAAAGAACATTGGATAAAGACTTGCATTCCCCTTGATTGTTGGTAATTTGAACTTTTCCTTTTCCTTCGATGGGTAAACTTTTGTTGTTGCCAAAATAGACTTCTCCCGTGTGCTCTTCGAGTTCTTGAAAGGAGTCCTTGTCTTTGCACATATGGGAGGTAGCTCCGCTATCAAAGATCCACTCATGCGGGGAGCTAGAAGTAACAAGGGCATTAGATTTTGTGGAGATGAAGAGTTCCTCACTGGAGAAGTTGGATCTATGGTGGGATCCTTTGGATGCTTGCCTAGATATAGAAGACTTCGATGATTGTTTCTTTTTATAGCAAAACTTTTGTAAGTGTCCTTATTTTTCACAAAAATTATAGGTGAACTTCTTCGATGAATTATGCGATCCTTGCTTAGATCCATTGCTAGCATGATGACTTGTGGTTTTGCCCTTATTGAATGGGCCTTTGGCCTTCATGGCAGATTCTTGGGAGGAAGTCGATTTGGCTCGCGAGTCGTGAAGGAGCAATAATCGATGAACCTCTTCCCAAGTTAAGACTTGGCTGCAATTATACAAAGTTGTGACAAATGTCTCGTACGACTTTGGTAACTTGTTAAGAAGTTGAATGGCCATGTCTTCACTAGAAATCTACCTACCACATAGTGCTAATTTATGCTGGTAGTCCTCAAATTGGGTTATGACCTTAGTAATTGTGTCGTTTGGCCGAATGGTCAAATTATGAGACTCGGCCTCTAATGCATATATTTTCGAAGGGGTTTGTCTTCATACAAAGTGGCTAACGTATCCCAAGCATCCTGGGATGTCTTATAGGCCTTGCGAGGAACCATGTGTTCCATGCTCGCACTAAGCACATTGAGGTGCATTATCATTATGTCAGGGAGAGGTTCTCTGCTGGGGAGATCAGCTTGGCATATGTGCCCACGCAGGAGAACATTGCAGACCTTTTCACGAAGGCTCTACCTAGGGAGAAGTTTGAAGCTTTCCACAAAGCTTTGGGCTTACTCTGCATCACTCCCAGGGGGGATTTGTTGATATATTTAGGTAGTGATGTGAGTGAACACTATAGGACCGCCGGGGCACTTTTTTCCCTCTTTAGGAGGTTTTTTTCCCTCGTCTTGTATATACGCCTATTGCCCTAATGGGCTACTTATCTTTGTACATTCTCTAGTAATACATTCAGTCTTGTATGTTGTGCTCCATGCTTCTTCTTCTTCCTTGTGTTGTTCGCGTGCTTCCGTAGACGTCTAACTCCAACACACACCTCTTTCTATGCTTGAGTGCTACCCAACCGCTTGGATTGTTTTATCATAAGGGGGATCATTACTTTCAGATTTACATGATTTTTCTAACTTAGATTGGGCTAGCTGCTATGACGTGTTTGTTTCCACCATCGGTTTTCTCTCCATGTTTGGTAGTTCATGCATACCTTGGTTGAGGAAGAAAGAATGTGCCGTCGCCAATTCTAGTTGTGAGGCTGAGTATCGAGAAGCTTTCACAACTATTATTGAATGTATGTGGTTCAAATGCCTTTTGGTTGATTTGGTTGTTGGTTAGTATTGGGGATGAAAGGGTCATGTAGACCTACCCTTATGTTAATATACGTCTATCTCTTATAGATCATTGTCTTAGAAGTTCATTATGCGGATTTTGAGGCTCCCACACTAGCGTGGGCATCTCTTATCCTTTCTTTGCCTCGATATTTTGCTTCATTCTCTTGTTGACCCCCCACCAAAGGCTCTGCATCAGGGTATTTTAGTTAGTGGACATGCCCTTTTACCTAGTACTGCCAAAGATCTAAAAGTGGCACAAGAGTTATGGACAGGGAAGCCATCATATTATGATCATGTTTGAGCTTTTGGGTGTGAAGCATATGTTCATATACCCAAGAATCTTAGAAAAAAGTTAGACCATAAGTCAAAGAAATGCATTTTTCTCGTATACGGTTGATAAGGACAATTTGGATATCGCTTATGGGATCCTAAAACATGGTAAGTGATCAGAAGTAGTGATGTCATTTTCAATGAGTCTAAGATGCTTAAACAACCCATTAAGGAGGTTGAAGTGAGAAGAGTGGTGTTTGAGGATACTAGTCCTCCAATTAGCATGCATAAAAATGTTGCACATAGGGACGCTCAAGAGAATGTACGATCATATCAATTTGCACATGTTCCTATTCAGCAACCATTAAGATGTTCTGCATGTGTCTCACATTCACCTGATAGATATGTTCTAGGTTTAGATTTTGTTATGCCAATAGATGCCGATGAGCCTTCTTGCTACAAGGAGGCCTATGCAGACAGAGGATCATGCAAAGTGGGAGCGTGCCATGAAGATTGAGTTGGATCCTATTCACAAGAATGATACTTGGGATTTAGTACCTTTGCCAAATGGCAGGAAAGCTTTACCATGTAAATGGTTATATAAGCTAAAATTCACATCGAATAGTGCTTCTCCAAAGTATAAAGCACGACTTGTTGCAAAGGGTTTTAAGCAACAACATGGTGTTGATTTCGAGGGAATGTTCTCTCCAGAGGTCAAGATGACTACCTTGTGCATGTTGCTTGGATTTGTTGCAATGGAGGACTTAGAGCTTGTCCAAATGGATATGAAAACTACTTTCTTGCATGGAGATCTTACAGATGAGATCTATATGGAACAACCAGAGGGTTATGTAGTTCCTGACAAGGAAAGTCTAGTTTGTAAGCTCAAGAAGAGCTTGTATGGACATAAACAGTCCCCTAGACAATGGTACCAAAAGTTTGATGCTTTTATGAAGTCTCAAGGCTATTCTCAAAGCAATGAGGATCATTGTCTCTACACAAAGAGATGCTCAGATGGCAGCTTGATATGCTTGAGACTTTATGTCGATGATATGTTGATTACTGGGAAGTCCTCTTATGACTTGTCAATTCTGAAAAAGAAGTTGAGTCAGACATTTGATATGAAAGATTTGGGGAATGTCAAACGTATTCTTGGCATGCACATTACTCATGATAGGAGTAAAAGATGCATATACTTGTCTCAAAGTGAGTACAGTTAGAAGAAATCCACATGCCTATGTGAAGGGACAAATTCACAATTGTATTATATTTGTAAAGTTAGTTCAATTTAGTTCTAGAAGTTTTTTAAAAGTCATGACATTAAGAAACTCTATATAAGCTAGTTTGTTATCAACTGTCAGGTAATTGGGAATGAAGAGAATGCTAGTTGAGAGAGCGAGTTAGAACTCATTTTGTATGACTGAGAATAGTCGGGCTTCTTTGCATGAGAAAGCACCTATGTACTTCACAAGTTTAATATACAGGGTGGAAAGGCATTGAGTACACCTTTACCCACATATGTGAAATTGAGAAAGGATGATTGCCCCAAATCACATGAGGAAAAGGAATTCATGATCAAAATTCCCTATCAGTCTGTTGTTGGTAGTCTCATGTATTCTATGGTAGCTATGAGACCAGACATTGCATTTGCAGTGGGAGTTGTGAGCATATATATGTCTAATCTTGGCAAGAAACATTGGGAAGCGGTCAAGATTATTTTGAGATGTCTGAGTGGCACTAAGGACAAGTAATCACATGAACTGCAGTCAATACTGCTTCTGTCCAAAAGCCTTGAGGGAGATTTGCGTAATGGAATATAGAAACTACTCTATCTTGAATAGTTATATTCATCCTTTCAGCTACACTATTCTATACTAGGGTATAAGGAGTTGTAAACTCTCTACAAATCCCTCTAGACTAATAGAAAAGTTTGAATTCATGTGAGGTATACTCACCCCCATTATTTGAATGTAAAGCCTTAAGCTTAGTTTCTTTTTCAATCTCAACTGAAGCAAGCCATTTTCTAAAAGAAGGGAATACCTCATCCTTCAATTTGATAGGATATACCCAAACTTTTTTAGTAGCATCATATATGAAAGTGACAAAGTAAAGAGAGCCACCTAAGGACCTAGTGGACATAGGACCACACACATCTATATGAACGAGATTTAAAGGCTAAATTGAAGAGCCAATGTGCATTCTATGCACATTTTTGGTTTGCTGTCCATATTGACAATGCTCACAAAATGAAAAATTGGAGAAAGATAAAACAGGTAAGTAGCCAGAACAAGAAAGATTTTCCATTCCACTACGAGATATATGGCCCAAACGACCATGCCAAATACAAGCCATAGGTTATTTAGTAAGAGCTAACAAGTGTTCTTTCTGTGATATAAATAAAGGATAAAGTGAGCCAAATTTGCTTCCTTTTGCAATAACCATATTGCCCTTTGATATACAAAAGGGCTGAGCATAGAAGACCACCTTGTAACCAAGGACATCAAGTTGACCAATTGACATCAAACTGTGTGATAACTGAGGTACATGGCATACATTATGCATAGTAAATTTTGAACAATCAATGAATTGCACAACCACATCTCCAATCCCCAACTTCACATTGGTAAGAGTCGCCAAGTCTCATGGTACCAAGAGACTTTGCTACATAATTAGAGAACCATTTTCTGTGCGGTGTCACATGGAAAGAAGCACTAGAGTCTAGCAGCCATGTGTGGGAAAGAGAATAATCCATAAGAACCTCAATTGGCATAGTGCTATCAAGTGTCAACACATCAGCATCATCAAAAATAGCGTTAATTTCTTCAATCTTCATAGTCGAAGTAGATGGTGCAGGTAGCTGTTTAATATGCCCATCAACATTATGTCCTTTACCTTTAGCATTCTTTAATGGAGAACAATCTTTCTTCATATGTCCTTTCTTATGACTAATGGCATTCGATATCCCTCTTCCTTTATTTACTTCTACTCTTATTCCGTTGACCATTCTTTTCCTTGTTCTTACTCATGTCATGTTGCTGATTCTTTCCTTTGTAAGAATCACGAACATTATATGCATCTCCACTCTGAGTGCCAACCATAAATTTTCTACAAATCTCCTAACTCAAGAATGCTCCACATATGTCATCATACACGAGTTTACCACCATGTGCACTATTGCTAATAGTTGTACAAAACGTATCCCTTGATGATGGTAGGGTGCATAGCAGCAATATTGCTTTCATTTCATTATCCATATCCATTTTTTGAGCCTGTAATTGGGAGAATATATCATCAAACTCATTTAGATTAGCAGCAACAATATCTGTGTCCATGCCAAGGTCATTTAATTTTCTCATCAGATACACTTCTCTTTTTCATATGTATTGCATAACTTCTTCCAAAGCTTCTACGCTTTCATAGTCTAATACTGTAAAGTAAACATTATCTGCTAGGCGCAAGCGAATGGTAGACCTGGCCATTTCATCTAGCTCATCCCAATCATCTTCATCCATGTCAGCAGGCTTCTTCAAAATCCCATTTACTCGCTTCCATTGCCTCCTTTGAATTAGCACACTTTAATCTGATTCTTCCATAGAGCAAAGTGTGTGCCATCAAATTTTTGAATCTCAAAATGGTATTTGCCCTGCAAGTTATAGCTCCTCCTTGAAACACTGGCACTAAACCCTGATCCACCATATGTGCCTAAGACCTCTGATGCCATGATGGTAGAGAATTGAATATAATAATAATGGAGCTAGAAGAGTTCAAACACCAATGAATAGGTGTATCAAGGAGTAAATCGACCATTGTATAGTTTACTAGACCAAAACTCTAGAAAAATTTTGCCAGAGTATCCTCTACAAAATGAGCATATGAACAGTGTCCAAATATCATGAAATTGCAAGTGCTGACATGTTTACCTACATAGTGAATTACTGACTCCACTGCATATAATCAGTTACCCAATAGAAGCCAACTAGGCTTATCAAGCACCTATGAACAACTATCATATATCTCCTATGGCAAGGCTAGGTAAGTCTTCCACCTGCATCACCGAAGAGACGTGGAGATCTGGGTGTCTCCCAATTAAGGAAACCTCACCATAATCCTCTTTATCAAATGTAAAAGGCTTTATGTCATGGATGTACATAAGCGATATCCATAGAAGCATACATGGTGTGTATGTGTTCAATATATGCAGTAAAATGACGCTAAAAGGCTGAATGCACAACCCAAAAACTAGCCAACAACACCTCCAGGTGTTTGTAAACTTTGATGTTTTAGGCTCAAAACACCTGCATAAATTTGGAGTGGCTGCTCCCACCAAAACTGAAAAACCTTTCAAGAAACCTATAGTTTTACGAGTGTGCATGAAAACACAGTGCCAAAGGTTGATATATATTATCAAAGAAGTACAAAGACTGATGTTCTTGGACCTGTGTGAAGAGAACCTTGTGCGAAAGTACTCCAAAATGGCTCCAAAAGACACCCCAAAAATGCTTCAAAAATAGGCTTTGAAAGCAAAGAATGAAGCTTTGAGGGACCAAAACATGTTCAAGGTAATATTAACCTTAGTCTTCCCCTTCTTCACACACCACAAGAGTGGGGGGAACAGTACTGGGATGGGCGACCTCCCGAGATGTACCGAGAACCTCTATCTTCCTTGATCGTTGAGGTCCTCCCTCATGCGCAACCAACAATGCCAACGGTGACTTTGGTGACTCGAATGACAAGGTATGCCAAGGTCTATGCCTTGGTCATCACCTTAGTCATAAGCCTTTGAAAAAGTCAGGGGGGGAGGGGGGTGTGCTCGCTTCGCTCACACAAAAGGAACAAAGCCTTTGCATCGAACTACTCTGATATCAATGAAGTAATTCGATGGCGATGCACCACCATGTGCTCTCCTTCTTGAGAGCTCCACGAAAATATCCTCGGAGTAGAAAAACATATCCAATAGCATAATTGGATGCATCCACATGAACATGGAAAGGCTTGTTCCAATATGGTGTAGTCAAGATTGGTGCTCAACACAATCATCAGTTAAGCTCATTAAAGGAGTGTTCACATTCGTCCTTCCACTCAGAGTTATTCAAAAGTGAATATAGAGGCTTTGCAATGATTCCATACATATGAACGAAACACCGATAATAGCTGCAATGCCCCATGAAAACTTGTACTTTCTTGAAATTATTTGGCCTAAGTAGCTCTACAATAGCTCTAACTTTATCCTCGTCCATGGATACTCCGTTCTTTGACAGTATCTGTCCTAGAATCTTGCCTTGCCTGACCGTAAAAACACACTTTTTTGGGTTTAGGCAGGCTTGATATTCTCTACCTTTGTCAAAGGTTTGTCTTAGCTTAGGTATATGTGTTTGTCTAATGTTGGAATGAGCACATAGATCATCAACATAAACTTTCATGTCTTTACACAAGAATTCTTTAAGCACATGACACATCAGCCTGTGGAACGTGGCTAGTGCATTGGTGAGCCCAAATGGCATTACTCGAAAAGCAAATATACCCCATTCTGTGGAAAAATTCATCTTATGTTGGTCTTCTAGGGATATGGCCACTTGATTGTAGCCAGAGAACCCATCAGGAAAGCTATATACTTCCTTGCCTGCGATTCTTTCCAATAGGTGCTTAGTGATAGGAAGCGGATAATTATCTTTAATAGTGGCTGCATTAACCTTCTTCAAGTTGATGCATACATGTAACTTTCCATCCTTTTTGGGAACCACTACAATGGGGGACAACCATTCAGTGTGCTCAATTTTGCAGATAAATCTAGCTTCCACCAACCGATCTATCTTTTCCTTGATCTTGGTGGCATAATTGTTATTATATGTATATGGCTTCTCCTTGAAGGGTTTTGCTTTTGAGGTCATGGAAATTGTATGTGAGCATATGTTAGGGTCTACACCTTTTAAGTCATTGTAACTCCATTCAAACACCTCTCTGTATTCTCTTAATAAATCAATCAACTCCTTTTCCTCTTCCTCAATCAGGTCATGTCCTACGTACGTGCATCATTCTTCTCCTTCTTCTATGGTCACAATAATCTTTTTAGTTGTCTCTTTGTTATCATCGGCCACTCCTATGAGTGCTTCTCGTTTAGGCATTCTGATCATGAATTTCCTATCTTCTATCTCATACTTCTTAAAATTTTCAAGGACCTCAAATAAGGATTCTTCCTCTTGTGGTGGGATTTCTATCTTCTTTCTTTTCTTGCCTTCACTCTTGGTGGTTACCTATGTGGTTAACATCACATCATTTGTAAGCTCTTCTTGTCCTTGAGGGTGAGCTTCTACTACATACAAGTATTCCTCTTTCAATGCACAAAAAGGATACATAATAATTGATTCTTAACCCGAGTTACTTGCTTGTTCAATTACATCCATGCTATGCTCGCACTCTTCGATAACCGAATCACACATGATTGGTTCTATAGTGAAAACTGGAATATCATAACCATCTTCATCACAGTGTGGAGTCTATGTTCTTCATTGATAGCTACATCCATTATCGCCATGATTTTTGCCCAACCATGAGGTTCAAACTCTTCGTCCGAAAATACTACATGTGCATAGGCTGGATCTCGAATTGATCTATAAGTTTCTTTTACACCAACTTCTCTAGTGTTTTTTCTTTTCTCTTCTTCTACTGCAACTTTGCACATCTATAAGTGAGTGTCTTCATGCATCCAAGAGGATCATGATCCTATGGAATGCACTGACTCCATGTCATCTGTGACTCTATGGATGGGATTCCACTGTATAGGGGGCATGTCTCCATGAGAGTAGTCCTTGAGATTGACTTTAGTTGTAACACCTAAGTGTTGTAGATACAAGGAATTGGTTCCCCAATCTTGCACTACTTGCAATTGTCTCATGAATGATCTTCCCAAAATCATCTCATATGCCTGGTTTTTGCTAAAGTCACATATGGCAAAAGTATGCTCAAACTCTACATCGCAAATAGTGATATTTATCCCTTCTATCAGTCCTAAGGGTCTCTCTATGTGACCATATGCCATCTATAATTTCATTCTTGTTGGCTTGAGTGCTATTTTGCCCCAATGCTTCCATAAGGAGGTGGTGGCGATGGAAACTCCTACACTTGAGTCCAAAATAGCATTGGTTGTGTAACCCTCATGAGTGATAGGGAGATAGGTGTTTCCTTTGTCTCCTTCACTCATGTCTCCTATATTATCCAAGGGTAATTTTGTCACAATTCTATGTGACCCTACCTAGGAATGGGTTTTTGCTACTTCTGGCACTTGATTGGCTACATGTCTCCGCAGCTCTGGTTTAACCTTGAGTAGCTTCTCTAAAGTGAGGTTACATTGTACTTTAGTATTCTTTACTACCTCCATATTCCTAGGTATGACTAACTCCTTGTTTCTTACCATGATGGTGGGTGCTCTCATACAAGTGAACTTTGCTTCCCATGGACTTGTGAAATGAAGCAGTTCTTGTAAGGAATTAGACTCGAAGTGTAATCTTTCACTAGACTCGGTATCCTCTTGTTCTCCATAAATGGAAGGAATGTCTTATGGGAATTGATCATGCAGGTCATCCACAATTTCAATGGGAGGAGGATTTTCACTTTCTTTTGCCCATTTCTCTTCTTGAATTTCTCTTAGAAACTCTTGTGAGTATTGATTTACAGAAGTAGAGGTTCCTGTCTCAGTGGAGTTGGGAATGTAAGCATCCTTGGGAGAAAGGCTTATCCTTTCACTTCTGATGTTACTCACTTGAGATGTATCTTGCTTTCTCAACTTAGCTATCATCTTTTCCAATCTTTCTAATAATTCATCAAAATGTAACTATGTTTTGGTTGAGTTGGTACAATTGAATAGACAACTGACCTCAAACATGGTTTGATCCAATTCTGCCATCTTTACACAAAGCTTGGTTCATTCAATCTCTAGCTCAAGCCTGGGGTAACATTTTTCATGTTTTGTCACATTTGGCCCTTCTTGGATTCTTGCCTGATATGCTTTAAGCATCATGTTTAGGTCTTTGAGAGTGGGATCTGCTAAGACTAATCCTACTCTAGGTGTTCGTGGGATTATATGAGCTTGATTAGATGGTGATGGTGGTGGTGTGTGAGAGTGCGTTTGAGATGCAATTTTGATTATCTTGGCTTTTGTTTCTCTTAGGCTTTCCTCAAGCTCTCTCATCTTCTTTGACCAGTCTTTTCATTCTCTCATGGCTATCTTTCCAAGCCCTTGTTCTTTTCTTAGTTAGACTCTTGGTCTCACTACCCTCAGAATTCTTTTCCTAACCTAAGCCTTGGTTTTGCTTTAATGCATGAGCTCTGGTGACTACTTGCACTAGGGAAGTGGAAGTCGCACTTGCATTAGAATCTACTACTAACATGATAATATTAATAGGAGTGACCTTTGGTACATGGTTTGGGTTCTTAGGACAAAAACCTTGAATTGTCATTGATTGGGGTTGCATGGATGCAAGTGTAGGGCAATCACGAATGAAGTGATCTCCCTTGCATCTATATCATGGTCCTCTAGGTGTTGGGGACCTTATCTACCTAGGTTGTGTCCTAGAATTAGGATTTGCATACATGAAATTAGCATATTGTGGATCTCAACTAGGTTCGCTAGGATTTAAGTAAGGGTAAATCTCATTATATTATGGTGACTCCATATAGTAGGCTAGTGGACTATCCATGTGAGCCGAATCAAAACTGTGATTATTTGGGTCACTTTCTGAAATCAATGGTGATGTTGGCACTAAGGTTCTATTCAAATTTTCTTCAACAGTTGCATACTTCATTGGGATCACATTGGCTCAAGATGGAGGTTGTTGAACTAGCACTAGTTGAGGCCTTTATTGAGCATTTGGTATCTCCTCTGTTGTTGATATGGCTGTGGATAAATTTGCCTAACCACTTGCTTATTATATGGGAAATCTTGTGTAGTTTTGTTAGTATACCTCCTTTCTATGGTGCAATATTAGCTGTTAGGGTTCAGTTGAGGCTGTGCCATGATTGGGCACACATTAGCAATATGGTCTCCTCCACAAGTATAGCATCGTTTTGCTGAGACAAATCTAGGCATCCATTTGCTAGATACATCTAACTTCTGAGCTACCTTCTCTACCAATTCATCAATAGAAGTAGGGGGTTTGGATGCAAGGCTAGTAGAACATATTTGAATCTTTGTAAATCTTAGAGAGCTCTAATTCCTTGCCTAGGTTGTCCTCAATATATATGCACATGCGTACGCATTGCTCTATGGTTCTCAGTTCCTTTGGATACATGTCGGACCTCAAATTAGCACTCAACAACCCATCTAGGAACAATGCCACTTGTTTGGTTGGTGTGGGTAGCTATGGAATCAGGCATCTCTCCAAGTATTGCTTAAATCTTCTTCTTGCGAGTCTCTCTGTCTCTTGAGGTGTTTAAAGCTATGGATCAATGATGAAGTATTGTACCTTATGTCACTCTCAGAAAACTTTGTGGTGAAGGCTTCCAAAAATTGGTCTATGTTTCTAAATTGCCTATGATGTAGTGGTTGAAACCACGTAAAAGCCATGTTCTTGAGTGTCAGACCAAAAGAATTGTATTGTGATCGTAAGGATCTCCAAGGCCATTGAAGTAATTCTTCATGGATTTAACCAATTAGGTAGGCCTCAAGATTTTGGGGTGTTGTCTAGGCCTTGGTAGAGGAAATTCATATGCATTTCTTTGATTCGTTGGGCCTCTATGCCTCTTGTTTTCCATTCTATCCATTTTTGTTCCCAGTTTTTCTCTTCCCATTGGATTGGCAAAGCTTATCTCAAGTCTATCTCTACTCTTGTCCCTCTCAGTTACATGAGATTGGGATGTTCCAGCTCCTTGATGACCATAAGAGACATTGGATCTTGGTTGAGGAAAAACAAATTCACCCTTCCAAGTGTAGGCATGCCTACCATGTTTTGTTACCATGAACACTCTCTCTGATGTGTTGTCTAAGTAGATCACTTTGGTTGGGCTATCATGATCTTTAAACCCATATATCGTCACGTTTCCTACTTCGCTATGTTGATCGGTCTTAAACCTACAAAGCTTCATCTGTCTCCCTATTCCAGAACAATTATACACTTTTGTTATCCTACAAAATCCATTCGGTGTGAGTATTTTGGTTAAGACTGATTTGCCTCTAGGGGTTCTTGGCTCTCTTCCCAAATCCCCTTGCTCCATGTCACTTATTTCAATCTCCAGAATTACATTGCCAAATTTTTCTATCTTATCTCGCTGGCTGATTACTATGGGGTTCTAGTCCAACAGGTTGATCTGGGTTTTTGATTTGGACAACGGATCTTCTCAGACCATCCTCATAGATGCAAGCACCTAATTGGTTGATCTTGATATATTCCAATTGTATCTTGTATGGCCCTTCTAGTTTTTCTAGGTATGCCACTCTTGAGCTACCTGTTGGTCTCTCCATACTATACGACATCTCATAGTCACTAGTTTCTGAACTTAGAATGTATGGGTAATCACTCAATTGCTGGGCCCAAGACATAGTTGTATGATTGACACTAGCTTCAGAAGATATGATGCTTTTTCTATCACAATCTAGATGTCTACCCAATCTAAGGTTCATAACCTTTGGCTATTATCCCCATTTTCCCAAGGACAACCTCGTTGCAAAGTTCTTTCGTATTAGTCACTTGTTTACTTAGGTTATCACTTCTTGTCCAATAGTTTACATTGTGAAGAATACTTGAGTTTTATCCCACTTGAAGTTGATCACTCAATTTATGTCCTTTTACTTTAGAGTTTATCGCCAAACTATACTATTTATGCTTGCACTTGAGTAATTAGGGTTCTTGTACTTGGATTGTGTCTAATGTAGCCCTAATTAATCAATACCACTAATCCTACTTAGCCTAAGCTAAGAATTGACTAAGGGAGTTGAGAATGCTCCAATCTCAAGTCGCTTATCCTTTTGATCACACTTGAGTGCTCAAGACACACTTGTACGTGTATGTGTATGTGTATGTGTATGTGTATGTGTATGTGTATGTGTATGTGTATGTGTATGTGTATGTGTATGTGTATGTGTATGTGTATTTGTATGTGTATGTCTATGTGTATGTCTATGTGATTCTAATCGACCTCATACCTACACTACACTCCCATTTGATTCTAAAGGTGGGTGGACAGAAAGTGTTCATTCGATGCACTTTGGCCTTACTTTCATAACATGTGTATGTATGTGTATGCATGTATACACTGATAATATATACCAAGGTTGTTGATTATCTTCTTCATTTCATCATGTGATGTAGGAAGAATATTCTTTCTTGGTAAAACTTTTCAAATAGTAACTTTTAAGCCCACTTGAGGGTTAACTTCAAATTACCCTATCTAAAAATAAATGCATTATTCTTAAGAAAAATAGTCGAGTTTGTGTAGGATTCGAAACAAAAAGTTATGTCAGTTTAGGATTCTGGGGGTTCAAACTGGCAATCAAGCAAACATGAGTTCTCAAAATAGTTTCTTGATGGCCTCTCGATGCTCCAACCACTTGAAATTTTTGACCAAAATTAGCTAAAAAATAAAAATAAAAAACCCTAACATTTGGCCGAATTTGCCTATCTATCACGATGGAGAGTTATGTCAATCACGATGGACAGAGCCATCCATCGTGGCCTGTCTATCACGATGGACAGTGTCAATCACGATGGACACTTGTCTGTCATGATGGACATGTTTGTCACAATGGGCAACTATCTATCAAGATGGACATGTCTGTCGCTATGGACACCTGCCTATCATGATGGACACCTATCGGTCATGATGGATGTGTCTATCGCGATGGACTAAATTTTTTGGTTTTGGTTTTTTACATCGATTTGTGTCAATTGTGGACCTATGCATCGTGATGGATATTTTTTTTTTTTGTTTTGTTTTTTTACATCGATTTGTGTCAATTGTGGACCTATGCATTGTCGAGTATAAGTATCAATCATGATATTTTTATCAATCGTGATGGACAAGGGTGTCTGTCATGATGGACCTATCTGTCACAATGGATAGGTAGACTATCATGGTCTATTTGTCGCGATGGATAGGCTGTCCATCTCAATGGACAATGTCTATATGTGACGAATGTTGTTTGTTGCGATGGAAAAAAAAAACAATTTTTTCTTAAACTTTTGTGGATGTGTGATTGTTAGCTAAAAAGTTTGTAATTTTTATGCACTAACATGTTTCTATTTGGCATAAAAGTATGCTTGATTGCAGGCACTTGAAGATTTGATCAAATATTTGATTGGAGGTATTAGGGAATTACATGGCGACGTCTAGGTAAGAGAGGATTGGAAAATCGATACCGTTGCTTTGCTGGCCTGTGGCACTGAAGGGTTCATAGAAAAAGGCCTAGAAATACATGTTGAAATTTGTAGACGGGATTTGCATCAAAATGTGTACATTGGAAGCAGTTTAATTGATTTGTATACAAAGTTTGGATTACTCATAAAAGCACGTGAAGTCTTTGATGGGCTGCTGAATCAGGATGTGGTGTCATGGAATGCCCTGATTGCAGGATATGTAGAACATGATCATGCTGATAAAGCTCTTGCTTGCTATGAGCAAATGAAAAAATTGCTCCTAATGAAGTCACATATGTTTGTGCTTTGAAAGCCTATGCCGTTCAAGGAGCTGTTCACATGGGAATAGAGTTACATGCAGATATTGAAAAACAAGGATTTGCAACAAGGGCCTTATTTTTGGGAAGTGTCTTGATCAATATGTATGATAATTTATTTTTGGTATCAAAAGCTCAAGACAAGAAAAGATACACCAGACACTGGTGCCCTTCAAAAACGTGCTGATTTTGTGCATGCTTTCATGCTTGGATTTGATGTGGCTGATGCAATTGCTTTGTTGAGACTGGATGATTTATACATAGAATCATTTGAAATCAAGGATGTAAAGACATTGAAAGGTGAGCATGTATCCAGAGCCATTGGAAGACTGTCTGGCAAAGGAGGGAAGACAAAGTTTGCAATTGAGAATTCAACTAAGACTCGGATTGTACTGGCCGATCCCCGCATACACATTTTAGGTCTTTTGCAAATATCAGGGTTGCTAGGGATTCTTTGTGCAGCCTTATTTTGGGTTCTCCAGCAGGGAAAGTTTATTCAAAACTAAGAACTGTAGCTAGCAGATTGGAAGAAAAATATTAAGTTATAGTTTAGTGGTATTGATTGGATTAAATGGGACAGATGGCGTGATTCAGATATGGTATCGGGGTACTTGCAGTATATTGCTTCAGTTAAGCCTTCTGCCATTCATGCAAGGGGGAGGGGGTTCCTTGTCTCTCGCGGGTAAGAAGGGCTGGAAGTTTTTGAGGTGGGTACGGCGCTCATTTTTTCGCGTCTTAAATGTTCTTGCTCGATGAGAGGCGAAGGTCATATATCATAAGGGGTCGGTTTTCTTCTTGATCGGGGGGAAACATCTTTTGTTCTTGGCTCTATGTGATGGGGGGGAATGAATGGTATGAAAATACTGAACGTAGAGCCAAGCAGGTGGCAGAAAAAGGACTCCTTTATTTAGGTATGGGTGTGTCTGGTGGCGAAGAAGGTGCTTGCTATGGGCCATCTTTAATATCGGGAGGAACTCGTGACCAAAGTGACAACACAAGTTGATGATGGTCCACCAGGGGATTGCGTGGTGGAGGAGGGGAGTTTTCGCCAAAAAAGTGAAGGATAAGGGTGCTCTCGAGGGAAGAAGAAAGAAAAAAATACCCGCCAGGGGGGCTTTTGATCTCTAGCCACATGAGAAAGGGGCTCTCTCTCTCGCTCGTTCAGATGCAGCGCCTATGTTTTTTTTCTACCACATAAAGGGGGAAAGTTCAGGAGGGAATTTTTTGGTGTGTATTCTTCGAGGGCTGTGTGAATCCCATCGGCGCTGTGTGAAGGGAGGTAGAACTCCCTGCAGAGAAGCTTAATCTACTGGGCTGAATGGGGGAGGTACCAAGGCACCCATGAATTAAAGAAGGAAGAAACTACTGCGGGTTGAAAGGAGGCACCCTTGCGTGCGCTACAGAGCAACAGATGTATTGCATCTTCAACTTGACATAATACTTGACCAAGTATGTTTTTTCACATACTCTATGCATTGATATCTGTTTATTTTTGCACTCAGTCTACATTGATGCCATTGAATACTCTGCTCATGTTACCTGCTGATATAGATTAATAAATTTATGAGTTTTGGGGTGACTCCATTAACGTGGTCGGACGACAAATATTATTGAGGATGTTCATCTTCGTTAGCTTACTGCTGCTAACATTTGCCAATCGTACAACTGGTTTATGTTGAATAGCTGTGTAATAGCTTGGTTTTAAAACCAAACAGAAGAACTATCGTTGGCAACTGAAAGGTAAGGTGTGGGGGAAATCGAATTTACTTTAAAAAAAAAGGGGAACAACAAACTGGAAGCAGAAGTCTTGTTGGTGCGCGAGATTGTCCTCCATAGCTATTAGCAGGCAGGAATCGTACATAAAAGTCTGGTCTCTTCACAAGGTAAGAGGAATGGATGAGGGAAGGCGGCGAAGCTTATTATGGTGTTGCAAAGCTATGGGCAGCATCATTCAGGTTTAATTCCACGAGAATCAGGTCATTAAAGCGTTGTCAGGGATTTTGAAAACACCTGCCAATAACGGGGAGAGAGAAAAGGAATTTGGAGGCCTCTAACTCATACAATGTGAGAATATCTAGGATCAATGCAGGGTACAAATACATAGTGAGACATGAGCATACGGGTGAGGTGCTATCTAAAGAATGAGCACAAGAATTTTCTTCTATATACTAACTTCTGTGTTGCGCGCATAATTCGGATCCTACGTGTTTTCAGAGATATAAAATGTTCAATAGACTTTGGTTCTCTCTTAATGCTAATGTTGTAGATTCGATATTTGGTTCAAAAAATAAAATAAAATAAAATAAAATAAAAAAATAAATAAAGTGCCTAATTGAGAGTTTGTATGCCCGTTTTGATTGGTTGAGGACGAGGATGTTAGATTTTGTGGTTGAGTCAGTTAGGGGGTGAATACGTTTGTGTGTTGACCTTATGTTTGTGGTCCATGGGTTCATGTACGTGAGTGTGTGAAAGTAAGAGCAGGAAAGAATGAGAGTGGGGATAAGTGTATGTGCATGTAAGTGAGTGGGGTGGAGAGAAGGGTGGAAAACAAGAATGAGACTGTGTGCATAGAAGAGAAAGTAAAGGGGAAGAGCGAACAGGAAGTGAGTGGAAGGAAGAGTATGTGAGAGTATGGTCAAATATACGTATGAGAAGATGGGTACACTAGGGTAAGAGGATTTGGAAGAGCGATACGTGTGTACATGTGAGTGTACGTAAAAGGATGCCTGAATATATGTGCATGAGTGTGTGAAAAGAATATGTGAGAATAAGTGAGAGAGAGAGAGGGATAGGGTAAGAGCAAGAGTAAAAGAAAAGAGGGGAATCATGAATTAAGTAGCACGGAAGTACGTGAGCGAGAAGACACTTGGGCGTGCATTCACATACAATTTAGTGATTTGAAAGAAAGTAAGTGAACTGATCTTGGGGCGTTAGAGCAAAATATAAGCTCGTAAATGCATCTTTCCCTTGGACTAAGAGAGCAACATTTTGGTGCGTTTGCCGGGAAAAGCTTGGCACGTCTCTATAAGAGAGTGCCATAGGTTCGCCTAGCGCCACATGTTGGCCGAGCTTGCGGACTCCAGATCTAGTACATGAGCGAGGGGAGCTCATCCTCTGGAGCAACACAGACTCAAAGAGAGGAACGCGCTCAGAGAGGAGCCCTTGAAAGAGAAAGGAGAAGGTGGGAACCGCCAGGTGAGTGGACCTTGATTGGCTCGAAGAAATCAACCAAAAACGTGTACTCCCGTAGGAGAGTCGCGAATCAAGTGTGGAAGTTTGAAGGAGGGATCCTGAGGCCACGTGCACTAAATTTTTGGGATCGAAGTGATATTGACATCACACCTCTGTTCAAAATGGCTCAGCGGATTTCGGTTCACTTGGGGGACTTCACCAAGTTCTCAGGTACTTGGGACGAAGATCCGGATAGTTTTATCCAGCTATTTGAGGTTACCTGTGAGGCCAATGATGTAGTTGACCAGGATCAAAGGTTGAGAATTTTTCCGGCTATTCTCCATGATGAGGTAGCCAACTGGTATGGGAATCTGACACCACAAGAGCGTGAAACTTATCAGATGCTCAAGGAAGCCTTCTTGGCAAAGTTTCGATGACAAGGCTTCCAAGATAGATTGGCCCAACAAATGGATTATTTGCGACAGGGAGTCAATGAGAGCATCCATAACTACATTCAGAGAATGGAGACCTTGGTAAGAAAGATGGGCACAAATGCCCCGAACGATGAGACATTGAAGAGAAGATTCGTTTCGGGATTGAGAGATCCTACGGCACAGCAGCATATCAGCCTGACAAGACCTGTGACTTTAATGGATGCTAAGGAACAAGCGAGGCTTTGGGAGGAAGTCCAATTATGCCAACAAAGGAAGATGGAGCTCTTATACGAGCCAATGGGAGACCCAGGAAACATACCAATGAAAGATCCGGGCCAAGGAAGTCCTGCATTGACGACCCCAGCTTTTGTAGCTGCCACTAGCACGCCAGGCGAGGTAAAGCCTGCGCTAACTGAAGAACGAATATTGGAGTCGGTCACACAAGCTATAAAAGCAGCCACAATGACTCAAGAAACATACACAGAAAAACCAGAGGTAACTACAAACCCCAACCAAGTGTTTAGATCGAATACATGGTGTGGAAAGTGCCATGGTTACGGCCATTTAGCTTCAGAATGCCCTACCATCTCAAGAGTATTTACAGATAGGTCGCCCCCTAGAATGCGTTGCACTTTTTGTGGAAGGACAAATCACACGGAGGACCGATGCTACAACAAGAGAGCCTATGAAGAGAGGACCATGAAATCAGGAGATACAAGAGAAAGACCTTACACGGGATTGCCCGCTCAAAGTGTCCCACCTACATCTCGTTGGGAAAACAGACCGACTTATGGATATGGTGCTCACGGTCAAGGAGGAGACTATTCGAGAGGAGTCGCACGTGATCAAAGAAGAGAGGGTCCAATCCAGTGCTGGAGATGCCATGGCTTTGGCCATACTCAATCTAGATGTCCAAACGAAAAGAAACCAATTGATTATACCCCACTATGTAGGTATTGTAGTGGAGAGGGCCACTCTGATGAAGATTGTCCAAAACGAAGAGCTGCCGCCGGCAAGGAAAAAGGACCAGTAGGGTCCTCGAATTATGTTGATACTCAGATGCATTCCACAACGAGAGATCAAGAGCACGTTCCTACGATTGGAGTAGTGTTCAAGACACCGAATCCTCAAGAAGGTTCTAGCTTGTCAATGCACTTCGTGGATGCTTACCAGGCCAAGAAACCACATAAAGATCCAATTGTGGAAGTAGTCACAAGGACCCAAGAGTATTCAAAGAAACATCGAGAAGGCGGAAGCGAAGAAGGGAATCAAGAGAAGATAGCTGAGCATGGAGCGGTAGAAAACCAAGTTGGAGGATTTGATGAGCAGCAAGAGCTTGAGGATGGGGAAGAAATTGAGATCCTTCCACCAGTGACCAAGGAGTTTGTGCCAGGCATAGCACCATTCCCTGAAAGATTAAGAGCTCCGAAGTACAGGAAGGAAAAACAGAGTTTGGAGGAAGTGGACATTGTAAAGTTGCTCGCGGACACGGAAGTCACGTTGGACATTGGCACATTGCTGAAATGTTCACCTGCCTATAGGAAACAATTCTACAATGAATATATTAAGAAACCGAGAAAAGCTCGAGATAAAAAGAGACAAGATAAAGATGTCCAAGGGATCATTCAAAGTATTACGACGCAAATCAATTCGAATGCTCTAGCTGTGATGGTCGAGATTAAAGGGTATGCAGTCCCTGGTGCTCAGTTAGATAGTGGAGCCGCAGTCAACCTTATGACTGAGTTCATGATGAAAGCTTTGGGCCTCAACCACATGGAAGAAACTCCGATGTCCTTGAGAATGGCAGATCAAACACAAGTGAAGCCTGCGGGTCTTTTGAAGAATGTAAGCACAGTTGTGGGCGGTCTAGAGTTTAAAGTTGATTATCTGATAGTAAGACCAAGGACCTCAGAGGCTACTTTCTCGATCCTACTTGGACAGCCATGGCTGGTGCAAGCCGAATGTGTGCACGATTGGCGCACAAGATTTATCACAATTGGACCAAAGGTTGATCGAATACAACTTCAAGTGTCTCCAAACTTGACCGGCAAGAAATCGACAACAGTTGAGGATAGAGAGAAGAAAGCAAAGGAAAGAGTCAGACAAGAAATGGCACGGGTAAGATTTGCATTGCGCACGGAGACTTCCAAGGACCTTTCACAAGATTGATTTAACCTGCAATTGGCCAACCTCCAACATGCGAAAGTGGGCGAGTACAAAGATCCACTATGTTACAAGGATGACTCAGACCAGGAGTTGCTGGGATGGTTGACACATACAAGTGAATTTGAGTGCTACATGTTGAGTATAGACGCAAAGGAAAGCAAAGCTACTCAATCCCTGGAGAAGGGAACTTCAAAAGAAGAGCTGAAACTGGAGTTAGCTCCGACAATGGAAGTGCAACAGTTGAGAGAAAAGGTTAGAATGCTATAAGCAGAGCTTCTAAGGAGAAGTCGAAGATTGGAAAAGGAAGCGAAGAGTAAGACTAAAGTGTCGGAAGCCATTGCAAAAGCTGAATTAAAGAAATTGGGTCTGGTTGAAAAAGAACAAAACAATGATTTACTGGCCAACCATGCATGCGTGATCGGAGAGCACATTCCAATCACAACGTCATCAAGGAATAAGGAATATTCGCGAGAAGCTCAGGTGGAAAAATGGGAAGTTTTTCCAGAAAAGTTCTTGAGCGTGGGGTCAGAGCTACTAGACGAAGTACGAGATTGCATTAAAATGGCACTCAACAATTTCAGCAAGGCCTTTGCATGGTCATACAGTGATCTGAGAGGAATTGATCCCCGAATCTGCCAACATTATATAGACTTGGAAGAAGGCACCCGACCAATATGTCAACGACTTAGGCGGACAAATCTAGTCTACTCGGAATTGATCAAGTTGGAATTGACTAAGTTATTGGAAGCAGGATTCATATATCCCATCGCATCCAGCGAATGGGTATCACCGATTGTAGTTGTTCCGAAGAAGAATAAGAAAATCCGTATTTGCATAGATTATCATAAGTTGAACGAGCGCACAAAGAAGGATCACTTCCCCTTGCCCTTTACTGATCAAATCTTGGATAGAGTAGCCGGCCATAAATTGTACTCATTTTTGGATGGTTTCAGTGGGTACAACCAGATCCAAATCCATGAAGAGGATCAATCAAAAACTACTTTCACCACGGAATGGGGCACATACGCATATCGTGTGATGCCATTTGGATTATGCAATGCGCCGGCCACATTCCACAGGGCAATGATAGTTGCATATCAAGACTATTTGCAGGATTGGATGGAGATATTCCTCGATGATTTTGCGATCAGGGGCAATGATGAAAACATGATGGAGAGGATCGAAGCTATTTTAAGAAGAAGCATTGAAAAAGGCATCGCATTAAATCATGAAAAGTGTACATTTGGAGTACGAAGAGGGTTGCTTTTGGGACATGTTATTTCCGAAAAAGGGATTGCGGTTGACGAGGATAAAGTGGAAAAGATCGGACAACTTCCACCTCCTCAAAACTTGCGGCAACTCAGAGGATTCTTGGGACATGCGAATTATTATCGATGATTTATATTAAATTTTGCATCCATAGCGGCACCACTGACGAATCTTTTGAGGAAGGACCAACAATACCAATGGACTGAAGAGTGTCAAGTCGCATTCGACTCGATCAAAGAGAGATTGATAAATGCACCGATTTTGGTAGCACCCGACTGGACGAAAGAATTCCATGTGCATACCGACGCTTCTCATACTGTGGTTGGAGCAGTACTATGCCAAGCTCATGAAAGGAAGTTGGACCACCCTATTTATTACGCAAGTCGAAACTTGAATAGCACGGAAAGAAACTATACAACTACAGAAAAGGAATGCCTCTCGATGATCTTTGCGATAAACAAGTATCGGCATTACTTGATGGGAAAGCATTTCACATTTTATGTGGATCACGAAGCCCTTAAGTATATCATCAATAAACCCGAGCTATCAAGGAGATTGATGAGGTGGATGCTACTCCTCCAAGAATTTCAGTTCACAGTGGTAACCAGACCAGGCAAAGCGCACATATTGGCTGACCATTTATTTCGAATAGTTAATGATGAGCCAATCTCTGGTGTGCCCGATGATGCTCCTGATAGGCATCTATTCCAGGTTGATGCTAAAGTACCTTGGTATGCCGACTTGGTGAATTTCTTGTGCACTACTAAATATCCGCCAGGAGCAAGCAAGAGAGAGAGAAGCAAAAACTGTTAGCATTGGCAAAGCACCATAGCATCATTGGGGGGCAACTCTATCGATATTTTGTCCATGAGGGCATTTATCGGAGGTGTCTCGAGGAAGAAGAAGTACCTCTAGTATTGAGGGCTTTGCATGATGAACCCTGCGGTGGGCATTTTGCTGGTGAACTGACGGCAAGAAAGGTTTTATTGGCTGGGTATTGGTGACCAACGCTGTTCAAAGACTCGTACACATATTGTAAGAAATGCGACAAATGCCAACGAATGGGCAAACCCACATTAGCACATGCTGCTCCTCTCACGCCGGTGCTTGCTCTTAAGCCCTTTGAGAAGTGGGGAATTGATTTTGTGGGGCCTATTGATCCTCCCTCACGAAGAAGATCCAATAGGTATATCTTGGTCTGTACTGACTATGTTACCAAGTGGGTAGAAGCCAAAGCTCTGAAGACTAACCGAGCTGTTGATGTAGCTAAATTTTTGTACGAACAAATCATCACCCGATTCGGATGCCCGTTGGAAATAGTGAGTGATAGAGGAACACATTTTGTCAACGAATTGATCGAGGAGTTAATGGAATTATATAAGATTAAACATAGAAAAAGCACTCCATATTACCCGAGAGCGAATGGACAAGTGGAGGTCACTAACAAAGTTCTTGAACAGATTCTAACAAAGACAGTAGCTGTGCATAGGAGAGACTGGGATGAGAGACTTTTGGAAGCCTTGTGGGCATATCGAACATCCTACCGAGTGACGACTAAGAGTACCCCGTTCTCCCTAGTATATGGCGAGGAAGCCATCTTTCCCATCGAAAAAGAAGTTCCGACCTTAAGAGTAGCCATAGAGGCCAGGCTGGGAGAAGAAGAGTCATTGAAGGAAAGGTACATACAACTGGTCAAGCTAGAAGAAAAGAGACTCATTGCATAGCAAAGTTTGGAAGCTATTCAGAAAAGACGTAAGGAGAGGCACGACAAGAATCTCAGGACCTATGCGATTCAAGAAGGGGATTTGGTACTAGTCTATGATAGTAAATATTATGAATTCCCGGGGAAGTTACAGACAAGATTGGCAGGACCGTTTAAGGTGGTAGAACTCAATTCCAATGGTTCCATGCAAATTCAAGATTTAGGAGAAGAATATGCTCCCGTGAAGGTTAACGCGCTTCGAGTTAAACCATATTTCAAGTGATATTAAGACGGGAGAAGCCAGATGAGATCCAACGGAAGGACGTAGTAGACTCCTCGTACATACATGTATAGTTATATATATATATTGTATGCGCATATGTTAGTTATGATTTTTGTTATCATAAATATTATCCTGTGCTAGCTCAAGAATTTTGGACTTCTAATATTTTTTGTGTTATGAAGAGACTGTTAGGAGCTAAGTAACAAGATGGCAGATCAAATAACGCAACTCTACTTGTACGAGCTAAGGATATATTTCTCGGACCAAACATTCGCCCGCATGGACATAGATGTCGACGACTTTGAGACGGAATATGATGTTGAGGAAGCGCATTGGCTGGTATGCTTCATAAACCAGGGTTTGGATGTTATGTTTTATATTGAGTATTTTGAGGAATACCTGACCCGACATGTAGGATGGGCGGGGGATCAATACTACCCTTCGAGGGAAATGCCTAACGAAGAGAACGATATCACTTGGGCTTGGGCAGATGTGTTGACGATAGGAAGTGATGACGGAGCTCCTGAAGTTGAGCCTGACTCGCCCTAGGGAAGTTGTGGGGATGCGAGTATGATGTGAGGCTACATGAGACATCCTGGAGACCCACATTCTAGATCGTCTAAGGATAGGTATACGAGGGACCAAGGCATAGCCGGCTGTAGTTACCAAGTGAAAAGTCAAATCGATGAATACATATGTAGTGTCTGTAATTGAGAGAATGGAGTGAAGAGGTGGTTGATCTGTCAAAGGCTAGAGTGTATATGTTTGCATACATGTGTGGGAAAAGTGGGGAAACATCCCTTTCTTCCTCTCCCTAATTCTCAGGACTTGGGTAAATTAATTCACTATGGAAAAAAAAAAGAAAAGAAAAAGAAAGAAAAAGAAAAAATTTGTGTTGCTGTGATCGTACCAATGCGCTATGGTGGGCTAGTAGGTGGGTGGATTTATCCTCGCCGGGTGGTTAGGACCACGAGCCGCAGCTAGTTTCGCCATAGGCTTGGGATGTATATGTTTGTGTCCTAGCTACGCGCCATAATGGGTTGGTAGGTAAGTGGAGCCATTGTGGCCGGGCGGTCACGACCATGAGCCGCATCCAGCTTCGTTATGGGCTAGCTAAGATATGTTATGTGTTATCATTGTGTGTTTGTGTGTTGAGCGCTACATTGCATTGGTAGATGGGTGGAATCAACCTGATCGGGTGGTCAGGTCCACGAATCGCATCCAGTGATAATGTAGGCCAACGTGTGAATATAAATAAAATTTACGTACGAAATTATTCCCCACTCCTGAGGGGGAGAGAGAGAGAGGAGAGGGCGAAGATCGCCTGGAAGGGAACGTTATTTGCTTGTGTGATTGGTATGTGTTGGCTTGCGACAGATCAGCTCACTTTGAATCAACATTCTTGAAGGCACGGATATTCTATATGTACTTATGGATGAGGCTTTAGCGAGGTACTGCAACGGTCTTGCTTTATAACTTGTGTGCTCTATCCGAGGGTTTTCCAGTGTGTGGGACACTCTAGGGTTTTTATGTAGGTCTTGACTTGTACTCGAGTCTCGATGACTTTTGTAGGACGACGATGGGGATTCTTCGGGAGTGTTTAGTCATGGAATAATTGTACATAGCGAATAGTAGGTCAAAAAAAAGGGTATGCATTTTGGGTACATTGCATCTCCTGTTGTATTCATTTCAGTTGTTGTTGTTATTTTGTTTTCTCCGTTTCTGTTTTTTCACAATGACAGTTGCATGTGTAAACATGAAAGGTATGCATGTGTTATCTGGGTTGAGACCATTTTCATAATGGAATGCATGAAGAATTTAGATGCATGTGGGAAATGGAATTGCATATATGTGCATGCTCTTGGATCATTTTGAAAGTGAGTGATTTGTATGTATTCATGAGTGATTTCTTTTAGCACTAATAGCTTCAATGAGTGCAGGTTCCGTTGGAGTGATGGTTCGATGAAGAGGTAAGTAAATAAGTTGTACACTGACATTCTCATGGCTATTGGAGCATATTGAAGCAAGAGTTGCTCGTCGAGGACGACTTTGCAAATAAGAAGAGGGGAGTATGTTAGCTAAAAAGTTTGTAATTTTTATGCACTAACATGTTTCTATTTGGCAGAAAAGTATGCTTGATTGCAGGCACTTGAAGATTTGATCAAATATTTGATTGGAGGTATTAGGGAATTACATGGCGACGTCTAGGTAAGAGAGGATTGGAAAATCGATACCGTTGCTTTGCTGGCCTGTGGCACTGAAGGGTTCATAGAAAAAGGCCTAGAAATACATGTTAAAATTTGTAGACGGGATTTGCATCAAAATGTGTACATTGGAAGCAGTTTAATTGATTTGTATACAAAGTTTGGATTACTCATAAAAGCACGTGAAGTCTTTGATGGGCTGCTGAATCAGGATGTGGTGTCATGGAATGCCCTGATTGCAGGATATGTAGAACATGATCATGCTGATAAAGCTCTTGCTTGCTATGAGCAAATGAAAAAATTGCTCCTAATGAAGTCACATATGTTTGTGCTTTGAAAGCCTATGCCGTTCAAGGAGCTGTTCACATGGGAATAGAGTTACATGCAGATATTGAAAAACAAGGATTTGCAACAAGGACCTTATCTTTGGGAAGTGTCTTGATCAATATGTATGCAAATTTATTTTTGGTATCAAAAGCTCAAGACAAGGAAAGATACACCAGACACTGGTGCCCTTCAGAAACGTGCTGATTTTGTGCATGCTTTCATGCTTGGATTTGATGTGGCTGATGCAATTGCTTTGTTGAGATTGGATGATTTATACATAGAATCATTTGAAATCAAGGATGTAAAGACATTGAAAGGTGAGCATGTATCCAGAGCCATTGGAAGACTGTCTGGCAAAGGAGGGAAGACAAATTTTGCAATTGAGAATTCAACTAAGACTCGGATTGTACTGGTCGATCCCCGCATACACATTTTAGGTCTTTTGCAAATATCAGGGTTGCTAGGGATTCTTTGTGCAGCCTTATTTTGGGTTCTCCAGCAGGGAAAGTTTATTCAAAACTAAGAACTGTAGCTAGCAGATTGGCAGAAAAATATTAAGTTATGGTTTAGTGGTATTGATTGGATTAAATGGGACAGATGGCGTGATTCAGATATGGTATCGGGGTACTTGCAATATATTGCTTCAGTTAAGCCTTCTGCCATTCATGCAAGGGGGAGGGGGTTCCTTGTCTCTCGCGGGTAAGAAGGGCTAGAAGTTTTTGAGGTGGGTACGGTGCTCATTTTTTCGCGTCTTAAATGTTCTTGCTCGATGAGAGGCGAAGGTCATATATCATAAGGGGTCGGTTTTCTTCTTGATCGGGGGGAAACATCTTTTGTTCTTGGCTCTATGTGATGGGGGGGGGAATGAATGGTATGAAAATACTGAACGTAGAGCCAAGCAGGTGGTAGAAAAAGGACTCCTTTATTTAGGTATGGGTGTGTCTGGTGGCGAAGAAGGTGCTTGCTATGGGCCATCTTTAATACCGGGAGGAACTCGTGACCAAAGTGACAGCACAAGTTGATGATGGTCCACCAGGGGATTGCGTGGTGGAGGAGGGGAGTTTTCGCCAAAAAAGGGAAGGATAAGGGTGCTCTCGAGGGAAGAAGAAAGAAAAAAATACCCGCCAGGGGGGCTTTTGATCTCTAGCCGCATGAGAAAGGGGCTCTCTCTCTCGCTCGTTCAGATGCAGCGCCTGTGTTTTTTTTCTACCACATAAAGGGGGAAAGTTAAGGAGGGAATTTTTTGGTGTGTATTCTTCGAGGGTTGTGTGAATCCCATCGGCGCTGTGGGAAGGGAGGTAGAACTCCCTGCAGAGAAGCTTAATCTACTGGGCTGAATGGGGGAGGTACCAAGGCACCCATGAATTAAAGAAGGAAGAAACTACTGCGGGTTGAAAGGAGGCACCCTTGCGTGCGCTACAGAGCAACAGATGTATTGCATCTTCAACTTGACATAATACTTGACCAAGTATGTTTTTTCACATACTCTATGCATTGATATCTGTTTATTTTTGCACTCAGTCTACATCGATGCCATTGAATACTCTGCTCATGTTACCTGCTGATACAGATTAATAAATTTATGAGTTTTGGGGTGACTCCATTAACGTGGTCGGACGACAAATATTATTGAGGATGTTCATCTTCGTTAGCTTACTACTGCTAACATCTGCCAATCGTACAACTGGTTTATGTTGAATAGCTGTGTAATAGCTTGGTTTTAAAACCAAACAGAAGAACTATCGTTGGCAACTGAAAGGTAAGGTGTGGGGGAAATCAAATTTACTTTTAAAAAAAAGGGGAACAACAAACTGGAAGCAGAAGTCTTGTTGGTGCGCGAGATTGTCCTCCATAGCTATTAGCAGGCAGACATCGTACATAAAAGTCTGGTCTCTTCACAAGGTAAGAGGAATGGATGAGGGAAGACGGCGAAGCTTATTATGGTGTTGCAAAGCTATGGGCAGCATCATTCAGGTTTAATTCCACGAGAATCAGGTCATTAAAGCGTTGTCAGGGATTTTGAAAACACCTGCCAATAACGGGGAGAGAGAAAAGGAATTTGGAGGCCTCTAACTCATACAATGTGAGAATATGTAGGATCGATGCAGGTACAAATACATAGTGAGACATGAGCATACGGGTGAGGTGCTATCTAAAGAATGAGCGCAAGAATTTTCTTCTATAGACTAACTTCTGTGTTGCGCGCATAATTCGGATCCTACGTGTTTTCAGAGATATAAAATGTTCAATAGACTTTGGTTCTCTCTTAATGCTAATGCTGTAGATTCGATATTTGGTTCAAAAAATAAAATAAAATAAAATAAAATAAAAAAATAAATAAAGTGCCTAATTGAGAGTTTGTATGCCCATTTTGATTGGTTGAGGACGAGGATGTTAGATTTTGTGGTTGAGTCAGTTAGGGGGTGAATACGTTTGTGTGTTGACCTTGTGTTTGTGGTCCATGGGTTCATGTATGCGAGTGTGTGAAAGTAAGAGCAGGAAAGAATGAGAGTGGGGATAAGTGTATGTGCATGTAAGTGAGTGGGGTGGAGAGAAGGGTGGAAAACAAGAATGAGACTGTGTGCATAGAAGAGAAAGTAAAGGGGAAGAGCAAACAGGAAGTGAGTGGAAGGAAGAGTATGTGAGAGTATGGTCAAATATACATATGAGAAGATGGGTACACTAGGGTAAGAGGATTTGGAAGAGCGATACGTGCGTACATGTGAGTGTACGTAAAAGGATGCCTGAATATATGTGCATGAGTGTGTGAAAAGAATACGTGAGAATAAGTGAGAGAGAGAGAGAGGGATAGGCTAAGAGCAAGAGTAAGAGAAAAGAGGGGAATCACGAATTAAGTAGCACGGAAGTACGTGAGCAAGAAGACACTTGGGCGTGCATTCACATACAATTTAGTGATTTGAAAGAAAGTAAGTGAACTGATCTTGGGGCGTTAGAGCAAAATATAAGCTCGTAAATGCATCTTTCCCTTGGACTAAGAGAGCAACAATGATGTATAAGGCTTCTACTCTATGATGCTGCACTCCGTTTCACCAAAAGACCACTTTTTTTGTCTATTGTGATGGACAAAGATCAACGCCTCAAGACCTATGAAGAGGTTTTATGTACCTGCTGCAGTGGTTGCAACTGTTGTGGATGCTAATACCTGCAAGAACGCTCAAGAAACACGCAAAAACAATGCACATAAATTTGCTCTCTCTCTCTCATGCTCACAAGTGAAAAGAGGAAATGGAGATGGAGTGTGGAGATATGACCAAAATTGTGATGATGATGATGGAAGGAGATGGAGAGTAGAGATGGTGGTGGTGATGAAGAAGGAGTTAGAAAAGTAAAAAGTAAGAGATTACCTATGATTCCAACATCACCTCTCTATGTCTTACTATCACATGCTCATCCTCAAAGCTCGATCCCCAGTAATAGCACCAAATTTGGTGTCACTCTAGCACAATGGCAAGTACCAACATGAGGAGATCCACCTCATAATTATCAATCTAGGAAGACGTGAGGAGGGTATGATGAACATGAGCAAGTGAAGTGCACAAGTGAGTGAGTGAGAAGCACACAAGCATGCACACACATACATACACACGTGCACATATGGAAAGACAAAGAGATGGAGCAATGGAATCCTTGATTAACCAAAAACAAGTCTACAAGCTCTTTTGTTCACTTAAATTCCCAATTTTTCAACCCCAAAAATGAGCTCTCTAGCTCTTTTTATAGTTTTTGACTAGCTTCGACCCTGTCTAGACCTAGTGTCTTGACTAATTTTAAAAATAAATTCTTAGGCTAATTTGAAGGCTCAAACAAGCTCTAAAAAATATGAAAATTTGTACATACTTAGATCTAATACTCCTCAAGGTCGAGGACTCATCACCTTGGACAAAATGAATTAAGAATCATAAAAAATGGTATTTACAATGGTGTGTAGTGATTAAAATCACTGTTGTAAAAGAGTTATCCTTTGAAAATTTATGTACGCTTCATTGCCAAGCCTTCACTGATTGCTCTGCCTGCTTAGTCTTGCTTGACTCTCCCTCTATTCTGATTCTCTTAGACAACTTCCTTTTCTTGTAAAGCCCAAAACATCCATCGATGTTTACAACACTTGCAATCTCTATTTCATCCACAAGATGGACTAATAAAATATCAAAAAATGATGTTGGAATCCATTTCTCCATCAAACATAGTAGCTCCCTGCATTCACATATTTTTTTTAATGGGATCAAGTTTTTGTCAATCTCTTTTGATGTAATCCATCTATTATTATCATAAATTAAATTATAAAGAAATTAATTCCTAAATAAAGATATCAAATAATCATTTATATTAAATATAAAAGTATGATAATTACCTTATAAGCAATCCAAGATGATAGATCATGTCTCGTACTTCTTTCGTTGTACATCCATCAATAGCTAGAGGTAGAATGTGTTTCAGAAAGTTATGCCAATCATATGTCTTTAACCTAGATAAGCTCACATCATCCAAAGTAAACATGTTTTGGAAAGATGCTCCATATCCTATAGGTGTTTGAATCGATTGAATCCTATTGTTGATAGTTTGGATCTCTTTTGTTGTAAGTATCCAAGGAGTAGGTGCATAAGTTGGTTCCTGTCAATTTCTATAAAAAATTGGCCATCGATTTGGTTTTGAGTTTTGATCCTTTAAATCATTTCTTGATGATATTGTGTCTTTTAATCCAAAAAGATGTTGCCATAATTAATAACCAATATTCTTGAATATATGCATAAGATCAAGAAGATGATATATCTTTAACTCTCTCCAATACTCTAAAGAATACCATATTCTCTACTAGTGTCAATTTTCCTTCACCTCTAATCTTCACATTCTCATAATCTTCATCATCATTGAAGATTTCAGATTGTGGATCTATAAGAGGGCCATCTGTCCATGTTTTATACCAATCCATAGGTTTCATTGGTTTTGGACACTGACATGTTTCAATATTTCCATTAAAATCTATCGCTTCTCTTTTGCATCTTAATGGATGATCTTCAGGCAAGAACCATTGATGTCGAAGACAAATAATTTTATTGAGATTCTTACTATAAAAATGATCTCAACAAATCACCCCAATAAGGACAAGCTTTATATCTCCTAGTAGATATTCCTGCATCATGAAAATCATAAAAATATAATTAGATTAACTCACATACAATTGTATACATATTAAATAAAAAAATTACATCATTACTTGAATAGACATTATATCCTAGAAAATCGTGTATACTGGAAGCCACAATTCCATGAACCATAATGTGTCTTTGATTAATGCTTTTTGATACATCAATGACATTAATACCTCTCCATAACTCTTGGAGATCATCAATGAGAGGAGCAAGATATATATTCATGTCTTTAAGTTGTCTTTTTCTTGGGAAGTGAAAGCATTAAATGTTCGTCTTTAATGCAAAGGTATGGTAGGAGATTGTAGTTGATGACTACCACTGTCCATGTTGAGATTTGAACTAAGCCACTGATTTGAACAATCCAAAGGCCAAAAATACTCACTTTTAAGACACGAGATTCAAAATTTTTTATAGTATTATTTTATTCAACAATACCATGGTGGTTTCATATGCCTCCCTAAAACCACAGATTAAGCTTCTTAATCCCTAAAAATGAGGGATCCAGCCCATGCAAGGCTCATTTTTTCTGTTAATGAGTAGCCAAGATTTAAATCAAAGAAAAAATCTCAAATTCCTCATCATTGAACATTTTTTTGAATAGGAAAAATCATCAAGGTTTCACATCTTATTATTGAGGAGATCAAGTTCATTATTTATTGCTCTTGCTCCATCTCCTGCCACATCTCACATGAGCCGGAGATGTGTGTACTGGCAACACTATGAATGGAAGTGCCATCATCCCCTTCATTCTCATTATGGATGGAAATCCATTGCAAAGGAGAAATGTCTCTATGAGAGAAGTCATGTAGATTGATGTTTGTGGTTACACCTGCATATTGGAGGTATAGAGAGTCCCGACACCAGTCTTGCACTATCTTTAATTATCTAAACGAATAAACCCCATCTAATGCAATTTCTAATTTTAGATTGTGTGGCTCTTGTGCGAAATTAGGCCATCTAGAGTCAATATGTTGAAAAGTTGTACTATCTACTGGAATTCTCATTACTCCATCAAACCTTTTATGATCAAATCCCCATGTCAAAAGCTTTGATAATTTAGGGCTTTGAAACATATGTTTAATTCATGGAACCAATGGAAAATGTCTGCATATCTTTTTTAGGATTTTACCCTCTTTATCCTTATATCGAGGAGATTGACATTTTGGACATGTCAAAAAGTCATATTCACCTCTACATAAAAGAAAATCTTCAGGACATGCATGTATACATTGATAATCTATTCAAAACCTTTGATATTTTAGGGCTTTGAAACATATGTTTAATTCATGGAACCAATGGAAAATGTCTCCATATCTTTTTTTGGATTTTACCCTCTTTATCCTTATATTGAGGAGATTGACATTTTGTACACGTCAAAGAGTCATATTCACCTCTACATAAAAGACAATCTTTAGGACATGCATGTATACATTGATAATCTATACCAAGATTGTTAATTATCTTCTTCTTCATCATGTGTTGTAGGAAGAATATTCTTGCTTGGTAAAATCTTTTCAAATAGTAGCCTATAAGTTCATGAAAAAAAGTGATATGAATGAAAATAAATAAATAAATATGTGTGTATATGTGTATGTGTATGCATATATGTATGTGTATGTGTATGCTTATGTGTGTGTATGTGTATGCTTATGTGTATGTGTATGTGTATGTGTATGCGTATGCGTATGCGTATGTGTATGTGTATGTGTATGTGTATGTGTATGTGTATGTGTATGTGTATGGGTATGTGTATGTGTATGTGTATGTGTATGTCCATGAGTATGCATATGCATATGCGTATGCATATCGAATGAACATTTTCTGTCCGCTCATCCTTTAGAATCAAATGGGAGTGCAGTGTATGTATTAGGTTGACTGGAAAATGGGAGAAGCAAATGTATTTGGAAGATTCTAAAGGTGGACAGATAGAAAGTGTTCATTTGATGCACTTTGGCCTTACTTTCATAACATGTGCATGTGTGTATGTTTGTATGCATGTATGCATTCATGTATATGTGTATACCTATGTATGTATATATTTATATGTGTATCTATATGTGTATCTATATGTGTGTATATATATAAATAGATAGAAAAAAAAATTATACCTTAATAGCGCCAAAATAGATACATTACTCCATCCAAAACAATTTTCAAGATTGGGAATAAGTAATCTTGCACTTAGTCGTGTCAAAGCGACTTCCTTCATATATATACTTTAGACATTCTTCTCAAAGATATTTCTCATTTTTAGAAATATCAATGCTTTTGATGTCATTTGGATACCAATCCTTAATAAAATTTGCCATGCCATCATCTTCATCATTATCGAAAAAATCTTGTACTTTATCTTCTTTTGAATATAGGTCTTTCAATCTTGCATGCCAAAAATCCTTGGAGGACTTGCTCAAAATCAAAAGTATCCATGTCACCTAGTCCTCTTGTTATTGGAAACTTGAACTCTTGGGTGATTGATGGAACCGATGGTTGGGCTACAATTGTTTCCCTTGTGATAGTTGCAATATGAGATTCTGTGTGTCATGGAAGGTGAATAGTGAATCAAGGAATGGTGGGTGGTGTCATAGTGGGTGACACTTTTGGGGTAGTGACAAAGCCTAATGGTTGCATACAAGGGATTGTTCCATGCATACATGTTGGTTGTGGAGCAATTGAGGACCATCTTTGTTTGAGAAGTTGTAGTTGCACTCATGTTAATGCATGCTATATTGGAATTTCATGCGTCAAGCACTTGTAGATGATCCTTGTAATGGCACAAGACCCATTCAAGACTTCTTTGCACTCCCATCTTGCATATGCTATGTAAACTTGGTCAGTGATCTAGTGAGGTAGATATATCTTTAACTTTACTGAATCTACTAGGTATAAACTAAACCAAATCTTGTTATGGGGTTGCATGAAGCGATCTTGCCCTATAAAGGCAGAGTGTTGCATGCACATTCTTAAAGGGACAGACAAACTAGGTGTGATAGTGGTCATTTGATTAATCTTTAATCTATCTCTCTTCTTCATGGCATCTAGTATATGTGCCTCTTTGTCAATAGGAACATGTCTACCTTGCATATTGAGAGCTTCAGTAACCAATTTGTCAGATAGTTTGAATCGTTTTTTGTTTCCTAGTATGGCAGAATTGAAGCTATGACAAAAGTACAAGGAAGATCCTTGTCTTCCCTTGATTGTAGAGTCTCAATTATGTAGTAATACCTCATAAAGTCTGACCTAGGGAATGGTGCATGGAAATAGTAGTGTAATCTTACTCGTTCCCATATATTTTGTAACTTAGCTAAGTTTTGTAATTCCTCAAATTCCTTGGAAAAGAGTTGAAAGAAGACCCAAGTATTTTTGAACTCACATTTTCACTCCTAGATATAGTGGGCAATCATAAGGGGTCCGAACAACTCGTTAAACTAGTGAGAGTGTGCGTGAACTCTCTCTGTTCATGTTGATGGAGGGTCCGGGATGGGAATGGCACGGTGAAAGTTTTGGAACAGGGGTACTCCTGCAAGGTACTCTTGGATGGGCATGGTATTGATATCCATTTTTCTAGAACTAGATCCTGCTTCTACCATTGCTTGTTGATACTTGAAAGTGCTTGTAGATTTGCTATGACAAGGAAAAACACATTAGGATTGTCAAAGAAACAAGAGGAGACCTTGGTACCTTTCGAATACTGATATGATTCTCTTGTATCCATGTGTTGTATGAGAGTGTTTGTTGAAGTTTCAGTGATAGTGCAAGTTGCTAGACTCCCTATATGCATACTTTGGAGAGTACATGATCTCAACATGATTTTAATGATGCATCAGTATATTACAAGGTTTTTTGGGATAATGTTTTATTACAAGGTTTTTTGACTTTGAAGGATTACCTTATGGGATTACAAGAAATCATTATGGATTTATACACTTTATTAAGGGATAGTAATCTAATTTGGTCTTGGGACTATTTAGGTACCTATTTGCCAATTGTTCTAGAACCAAAATTACATGATTTATCATATACAAAAGGTGTCTTTCTAGGTGTATGATGGGTTGTGGTGGACTAAGGTTTCCTAAACACTAAGATATTATGAGGAGAAATTCGGAACCTCAAGCAGGTCTTGGGCACCATGATTTTCAAGGTATTAGGTTCTATTGTCATTAACCGCTTTGGTATCCAAATTTGGACAATTCTCAATGGTTGATTTTTCCCTTGCTTTGTTGCTCGTCGCCTTAGCTTCTTTGATTGTGTTGAATCAACTAGGGCCCTTATCGTCTTGCTTGTCATGCCCCTTCCTAGCTCAACCAAAATGAATGGTTGTATATCAACTATGCTCTGAGAGCTATTCCTCTTCGTTTGGCACATTGCCATGTGATGTCTAGGGTGTCTGATTGGGGAAGAACATTGACAAGATGAAGCCTTTCCACATTTTCATTCCTAAAATGGCATATTTCTTGTCATCTTAACATCATTTGTTTAATTCGTTCTAGAGATTTAGCTTGAGCCTCTTTTCTTATTCTCTTCTCCTCCTCCTTATGTTTCTTTGCTTCGTTGATTTACCTTAGCATCTCTTCTGTCACAAGCTCTTGGTAGATCTTGAATCGACAACCACTCATGTAATTGCTTGATACATAAAGAATTGTTGAACATATGTGTAAATGTCTTTGTCTAATATCGGCCACCAAAATGTTCTTCTAACAAGCTCACCATAGCCATGTTTCTCTAGTTTACGAGCATGTTGTTTTAAGGTGTATAATAATACAAGATTACCAATTTTCAAGCCTTTATCTTTCACATGTGCATCAAAACAGGCCTTATGTCTCTTCTTCGTTGCATATATATATGCTACCACTCTCAATCAAGTCTCTCCTAAGTTCTCTAACTCCATTGTCCTAGAGGATAGATCGTGTTCTGTCACTCATGCTCTTGTGTGACCTTTAGGGTGGGTACCAAGAAATCTAAAGGAAACACAACATTCTGACCACATACCATCTAAAAGGTAGTGGCATTGAGTATCGTTTTATAGGCCGCTCAATATGCCTAAACAATGTGATGTAATTGCTTGTACCAATCTAAATGTTTATTATCTATGAGTTTAGTTAATATATTATATAGGTTCTTATTTGTGCTTTAAACTATACATTTGCTTGCTAATGGTATGGTGCTGACTTCTTGTGAATCACCATGAAATCTTGAAACAAATATTCAATTAATTCATTCAAGAAATGAGTTCCTCGATCACTGACCAACTCTGTAGGTAATCCATCAGCCTTGTATGCATATGGTGCATCATGAGGTGAGTCAGGAGATGTTTGAATTCACTATTGACAGAGTTTTGTGGACGTTTCTCATCTGGATTTTCCATATGGACTATTATCATCTTATGTGTCAATGCTACATCATGAGGCAGAGTTTATGCTAGCGCTCTTGCCAATTGTATATGTTATTTGCAAAAGTAGAGGATGAGATAATTAGTGAGGAAGATACAGGCCTATTTGGACAAGGGATTTATTGAGCCTAACACAAGTCTCCATGGGTTGTATCTTTTCTTCTTGTGAAGAAGATGGAATATGGGGGAATGGTTGATCTTCTCTTTGGTGCATGTCACATCACCAACATTGACATGGGCTTAGATTACCACCATATATATATATATATATATATATATATATATTTCGGAGAGAGATCTCAAAGATTGTGTTTCATATACACGATATGGGCATTATTAGTTTTTGGTATTGCTTTTTGACCTAACCAATGCATCCATGACTTTTTAGCATACGATAAATAATATCGTTCATCTATATCTAGGAAAGTGTGTTGTTGTGTTCCTTCATGATGTCTTGGTATATAGCAATACTCTAGAGAACCATGTTCAACACTTCCAACTCCTCTTAGACAGGAATTTTGAGGAGTGAGAAGTTGTGTAAGTACGAACTTTTTTTGCGTAGAGCTACGCAATATAGGGCATGCTATCTCAATAGATGACATATGGATTGACTCAAATAGATATGAGCTTCATTCGATTGGTCCATGCTACAAACATGATACCATATTACAAGTAAAGGATTTTGTAGGATTTATTAGTTTCTTTGTAAGTTCATTAGGGACCACGCTCGTATTACTTAGCCCTTGATACTCATTAGCAATAAGCGCAACCCTAGTCTATTGGTGCTTGGATGAACTTTATCAATGTTTCTAAACACTACGATAAAGCTCTTTGTGGTGGAGATGAACGCTAGTGATGTGGTTATTGGAGCTGCTCTATAAGCTTTGATTTGAGAGTTGTAAGCTCTCCGGCATGCATATGAGGTACCCCCCCTCTCCCCCCCCCCCCCCCCCCCCCCCCCCCCCCAAACACACACACACACACACGAGAAAGAGTGATTAGAAATCATTCATGCTTCCAAGGTATGGCACCATTACTTATTTGGTTAATCTCTATTTGCGATATGGAAAATACCATCACTCATTGAGTTATCTTTGTGATGAGCTTGATCTTTGATGTTATAAGGCAAGGGTAGTGAAGCTCATGTAGGAGTTAAACTTTGAGATATGATATCGAAGGGGCATGCGTCATAGCCAATGTAGTCACCAATGCCTCTGAGTAGGATTCTTAAGCTAAACACCCTCTTCTTTATTGAAATAGCGATTGAGTTCTTTCATCTTAGGGGGGGTGTTGTTAAGAGGATTGCCACTTTGGGTGGGGTCACTCGTGGTGAGAGAAGTAAACAATGTAATGTGTATATTTTTCTCGTACTATGTATAGATGTAGACGTACATATGTATTTCTTAGTTTTATTCATCCAAACCTAATCCTCGTATGAAGCAAATCATTTTCTTGAAAAAAGAAATGTAATTTACTAATCATTAATAAGAATGAAACATATCCATTTTTGCTAAATTAATGAAAATGGACGATGTACAAGAGCACTCGAGGGAGGAACATATGATATTTCCTTCCCGGGATCCGCGAGCTTTTTACTTTAGTATGCCACCTTAGTAGAGATCCCATATTCCTCCCTGTATGCCACCTTAGTAGAGATCCCATATTCCTCCCTGTACTATTTCTTCCTTCTTTTTCTTCCAGAGTGCCTGTGAGCCAGCCGTTAGCAGCGTTGAAATCAGAGCAATGGTTGACAGCACTCCTTGAGTCATAGGCATCTTTGTACACAACGAAAGCAGTACCACGCGTGCCCTTGCTTACCATTGTCTACCTTATAGCCCCCTATTTACAAAAGATATCATACATATCTTCAGAAGTGATATCCAAAGGATGGTTACGCACATAAAGAACTCTCTTTGTCTCTGATGGAAGTGATATCGAAAGGATGGTTACACACATAAAGAACTCTATTCACCTCTGGTGGTAGGCTTACATTCCCTCTCCTTAAGGTTATGGTGTGTGTGTATGTATGTGTGTGCCTATGTATATATGTATGCATGTATGTATGCGTGTGTATGTATGAATGTATGTATGTATGTATGTACGTATTTACCTATGTATGTAGGTACATATGCATGCATGTATGCACACACGTATGTATGTATGCATGCGCGCATGCACATAGGCACGTATGGACATACACACACATAGGCACATACACACACATGTATGCACATACCCACTAGGTATGCACATATGCACATACGTATGCAATGCACATACGTATGCACATATGTAGGTAGATACACACGTATGCATGTAGATGTCATGGGTACAAAAGAAACCATCTTGAACCTTAGATTTCATGTGACTTTCTATATGCCATGATTGGTTCTGAATTTGGAGAAACTAATGCCACCATCGTGTCTTGAATGTGCCAAAACCCTAAGATTGACTGCATAATTCCGACATCCAAAAGTCTTGTTTCGGATTGTTGACATCATCGATGAAATCATCAATTCTTAACCACCCTTCCACACCTATATGAGGAGGGCTAAGCCACTCATATCCTCATTCATGTGGATGCCAGTCTTTGGAGCTCAAGTTCTTGTCTTGCTCCTTGTTCTAGTCATGTCTAGTCTAGTTTTTGAGATCTAGTCTTACTTTTGCAACTTTTAAACTATATCACCCTTAAAAAAAAGAAAAACTTATCCACCCATGATAACTCCAAAAAATTATGTGTTCTTTATTTGAGACAATATATATACATATATACATGTGCATATACATATTAATATAAACACTTTAGATTATTATTATCATGCATATACATATTAATATAAACACTTTAGATTATTATTATCATGCATATAACTTATCCACCCATGATAACTCCAAAAAATTATGTGTTCTTTATTTGAGACAATATATATACATATATACATGTGCATATACATATTAATATAAACACTTTAGATTATTATTTTTGAGAAGATGATGCTAGTTTTAGATATGTATGTAGGATTTTATTATGAAGGAACAAGAAAGAACAACTTCTTAACAATCAAGAAAATGTTGGATGTTATGGGGCAGAGTGGATTATATGTCACAAGAAGCGGATCCATGGCCTTCAACATACAATCTCTAAGCGTTATACAAGTAAAACACATGTATATTGACTTATCACAATTTTGTAAGGGAAGGGAGTTGGAAAAAGCCTATTGAAAAGAAATCCCTTGATTAGGGAGGCCCAAAGGTGGATACAATATCAAGGTTTAACTTAAATTTAGAAAGTAGGGTTTATTTTTAAAAACTTCTAAACTTTAGAGGAGTTTCCAAAAGAACGGAGGTGAAAAGTTTTGGGATGGAAAGCTACTATTCAAGGGATTTTTTTTCCTGTAAATAGGTTGTGTATTATTTTTGAGAGCAATTCATACATTTCAAGCCCTTAAATCTCAGTGAAAGCCCAAAGGAGTCTTCACCTCTCTTATCTTTTCAACATAAGCTTATGGCCAAGAACTATGACAAAACCTTGGGGGTTTCTTGAGGTAGAGAGATGGGTAGGGATGTATCGTATCATGTTACATTGAGGAAATTTAGATGCACAAGTGTTTCAATTGCAACTTCTGTGTCTCAAGGGCCTCCATAGAAGGTTTTTATATACGATATGAGAGAAGGCAACATGTAGTGAAAACCAACAATTGAGAATGTTCTTTGATTGATATTGGACTGGCCACTTTTGCGATGATAGGTCCTATATGAGAGGAAAAAAGAGGAAGTGCCCATTGGCCTCAGGGACACTTACAATTATTGTAGTGAATGTTGTGATGGATACGAGTATCTCGGGTCTTGATTGAGATATACTTCATATATGTGGTAGAGTAGGTTATCGACTTTGTTTGGCCCACATGATTTACTTCACGTTTAGTAGGGAGAGATTCATGTGCGGGCTATTACAAGTTTATGATTTCGTCGACAATGGCTCCACTCATAATTCATTTCTTCTCATATGATGCAAACAATCAAGGAATAGAATTCGTAGACCACTTGGACATGATCAAGTACCCAAACAGTAGAGGGAATGAAAGATGGGCAGAGATGGTAACATCAATCTCAAGATCCAATATTATAGAGAAAGGTTAGATTATAAGACAATGAGCCATGAGCATATGGATGTTATACTAGGCACGCTATGGTACTATTGTAAGACAAATTGTTTGTATGGACTCTATAATATAGCTTTTGTATATGATGGTGTATGCGTCGCCACTAAGGAATATATCCTTCGAGATTATTAGCCCTTGCAAAAATGATGTAAACTTAATTTACTCAGCTAGTCTCATGACCTTGATGTTTGTGATATGGGTGGTTTGATTTAGTATCACATGTTTGATTTTCATTTTTTTTGTTATTCCATGATAGCATGATGTGGTGATAGTGATGTGTTTCATATGCACACTGTCTTGTCAGCCTTGTATGCATATGGTGGATCATGAGGTGAGTGAGGAGATGTTTGGATTCACTATTAGTAGAGTTTTGTGGATGTTTTTCCTCTTGATTTTCCTTATGGACTACCATCATCTTATGGATCCATGCTAGATCATGAGGTAGAGTTTATGCTTGGTAGTCAAGTGCTCTCCCCAGTTGTATATGTTTAGTGCAAAAGCAGAGGATGAGATTAGTGAGGAAGATACAAGCCTAATTGGACAAGGGATTTATTGAACCTAACAAGTCTCCATGGGTTGTACCTTTTCTTCTTGTGAAGAATATGGATGGGAGAATGAGTGATTATGAAGGTCTCAATAAAGTCAATCTTTAAGAATAATTATTTATCACCCCGGATGGATGGCCTCATTGATTGACTCTCTGGTGCATGTCACTTCACCGAGATTGACATGGGGTTAGATTACCATGAAATATATACATTTCGGAGAAATATCTCAAAGATTGTGTTTCATACACGATATGGGCATTATTAGTTTTTGGTCTTGCCTTTTGACCTAACCAATGCATCCATGACTTTCTAGCATGCGATAAATAATCTCTTTCAAATATATCTAGGAAAGCGTGTTGTTGTGGTCCTTGATGATGACTTGGTATATAGCAATACTCTAGAGAACCATGTTCAACATTTCCAATTCCTCTTAGGCATTTTGAGGAGTGAGAAGTTGTGTTAGTATGAACTTTTTTTGCGTTGAGCTACTCAATATAGTAGGGCAGGCTATCTCAGTAGATGGTATATGGATTGGCTCAAATAATGTATGAGCTTCATTGGATTGGCCCATGTTACATACATGATACCATATTACGCAACCCTAGTCTATTGGTGCTTGAATGAACTTTATCAATGTTTCTAAACACTGCGAAAAAGTTCTTTGTGGTGGAGATGGAGGCTAGTGCTGTGATTATTAGAGCTTCTCTATAAGATTTGAGAGTTGTAAGATCTCCGGCGTGCATATGAGGTACACCACACATGAGAAAGAGTGATTAGAAATCATTCATGCTTCCAAGGTATGACACCATCACTTATATGGTACTCGCTTTGGGATATGGAAAATACCGTCATTCATTGAATTATCTTTGTGATTAGCTTGATCTTTGATGTTATAAGGCAAGGGTAGTGAAGCTCATGTAGGAGTTAAGCTTTGAGATATGATATCGAAGGGGCATACGTCATAGCCAATGTAGTCGCCAATGCCTTGAGTAGGTTTCTTAAGCTGAACACTCTCTCCTTTATTGAAATAGCGATTGAGATCTTTCATCTTAGGGGGGGGTGTTAAGAGGATTGCCACTTTGGTGGGGTCTCCCGATCAGTCGTGGTGAGAGAAGCATAGATTCCCATGGTGATATGAACACTTGACAACTTAGTGCCAAAGAAAGATAGTGGAAAAATTTACTTTTCAAGTAGGGCAATATGTGCGTCTTCTTTGCTAACTAGCATTGTAAGACTTGTGAGTTGTAGGTTGGTATGTGGGTGTACCTTCTTGTTATAACCTCGAGGATCCTCCCTACGGGACAAGACAAGACACAAGCCATATTCACAAACAATAGAAGGGCGGACATCAGACTCACCTCCCAGCTCACCTCCCAGCGGTAGAGCCAATACGGTCTCACCCCCGAGCCTGGGAGCATGCAGCCAAGCGGGCAGCCACCTCCAAGGGACTGGTGTCCCATACCACCAGCCCCCCACCAGTATGGGTGACGAGGCTCTGCCAAAGGGCCAAGAGTCCAAGTGCCTCACGCGAGAGATCCCTCACAAATGAGCCCGTGGGTCCTATTTATATGCTCAAATGAGGAGGTGGCCCAGTTCACACTGGGTGGCCAGTTCATATTTGACCGGATACTTTTAACTATAGACTCCCATCCAGATGTCCTTTAGTTTTGGGGATGTAACACTTCCCCCCTTATTTGTAATTGCTGTCCTCATCAATGTCTTGGCTACAACCAAGAGTCCGATCCGTCGACAACCTAACTGACTCCCAAGTCAAAATATACTCAAGTCTGTGCCTCACTAATCAGATACTCAAGATAAGAAGTCTTCGGGACTTCTTCTCCCTCTGGTCTGGAACCGAATCGAATTCTAGTGGAACATGTCTAGTTATATCTTCCAAGCTCAGATCTCTTGCAGGAATATCACATAAAATCATCCTATCCGAGTTGAGAGGCAAGGCAACTGTCATGGAACCAACATACCTACCCAAGCTGCCAAACATGCAACTTCCTGGGACCAAGATACTTGTCCAAGTCACCAACCTATCAACTATCACGGAACCAGGATATCATTGATTCCTCAAGGTACACTAACGATCAATGATCAAATACAGATCACCATCGAGAAGATAATATCATGCACGTTTGTTTGAATTGTCTCTGGATCTAGGGTTACCCAAAGGTACACCCTCCCACCCCACCAAGACCATGAGGTGCACACATATTGTGTGAATAGTATGGAGAACAATGAAGTGCAAGGAAGACAACAAAATGCAAGGCTGTCTTCGTCGTGTTCTCTTCCTCCCTCTGTAACAATTCCTTCCTCCGAGAAGGAGCCTCTGCTACAAACTAAGGATCCATGCCTCTAGGTCTCGTGGTTGAGAAAGAGATTAGCTCATCATTAAACATCAACATCAACGGGCTATACATCAGCCGATGTTGAATACTATCATGAGCATACAACAAGTGGGGAAAGTGACTCACCCAATCGGACCGTAAATGAGAGGTAAATGCTGGGTGAAACCATACCATTTGTAGACATAACAATGGGGCATACTTTTTGTGGGCAACGGCCCTTGGGTAAAAAACCCAAGGGGCTACCATCAAAACTGACTGGCTAAGAGGGCTGCCATCAAGAGCAACATCCTCTGTAATATATCCTGCTCCATAACAGTCGTGTCTACATGGATATCCCTGATGGCTATACAATCTATGATCAAGCGACATCATCTGACGTATGATCATCACACCACCAACATATTCTCCACAGTCCAGGGTCAATCGTTCGATCTAAATGATCTCTGGTTTAGTATAAACGGTACTTCCAAAGGAAACCAAATGCCAGGAGTCACGGAAATACTAGAATCTCCCTTTCGGGAAGGAAACACAACTCCCTTCCGGGCAGAGAGCACAACTCCCTTCGGGCATAACTAGGGTGTCCGATTGGGAACCGAGTGCCAAGAGTTGTTAGATCACTAACAACTCCCTCTGGGGCACATCATGTAATAGACATAACAATTCCACATGAAGATGAGCAAAGCCCACTAGTTCAAACAGTGGAATTATGACTAGGACCCTTGCCATAACAGGACTCGTCTCCTAAGGACCGCAATGGCAACTTGACCCATACAAGGTCAAAAACTATCTCATGATAGAGTCCATAGTGGTGCTAGCTATCCACTATCAAGACTCTAAACAAGAGGCAATGCATGTGCTCTGTGCTCAATCATCGGGGACATAGCACCACATGCATCCCGATGGATACCTCAAGATGGAGATTTCCATCCTATCCATGTATCCCGTGCTCAATCTATACTGGCATGGTGATACATGTATATGTACAAATACCACATACGGGGTACCTTGCATATACACATGTACCTTGTGCCTAGCCCATGCTAGCCTGACACCATGTGCATTCTAATGGACACTTCATATAGGTCTCCCATCCTGTACTGATGAACAAATACATCCTGTACTGATGAACAAATACCAGCCTACTAGGGCCAAGGTGCATCAAGTATGATGGGACATAATTGCCGGCATATCCTCATCCTAGTCCATGCCTACCTTCCCCTATCCGAGAAGCAATCCAGTGATATTGGAATATCTTCCTACCATCTTTCTCTCACTGCGACCAATCATATAGGTACTCGAGACCCATGACTATCGGGTCACAAAAGTGACTTGGACTAAGTGCCTGATCCCAAACATGGCAATCATATGGCAGTCCCCTCTGAGAGAAAGACACACATAGTCGAGATCTTTATGGAACCAAAGAGAGAAACCTCATAATCCAGGGGTAACGATCACCCTTAGGTAACACCCTCTCTAAGGTCTCTCATAAGTTTGCCAAGGTGGTCGGATCGACATACGAATAACTAATAACTAGTTCCCATACCTGTGCAATAGCTAGAATCAATGAGACTCTAGTATCCCACACACATATCTGGCTCAAGGCATCTCTCAATAGAAAGTTCACGGCTCACTATAGAAAATAGATCGCATGCCTCTCCAGTGTAAAAAAAAAAACACTGATGAACTCCTATGCCCACCACATGTGGACTAGAACCATGTTTGCTACCTCAATGTCCTTCATCAAGAAAATGAAGGTGTCAATAGCCAAACAGGGTCTCTGATGGTCATGCCATAAACCTGATTCACCCTAAAGGTGTGCATTACCACGTGAATGATCAAGTCATCGCATAGCACCACTCTGCTCTTGTTAATCCTCCATCCCTGAGGATGTCCTAACACGGAGAATAATCAACACATGATTTGTATGCAATAACTATCATGAATCCACCTACTAGTGGTTACCCACTAGCCCCTCTGGTAGAGTGCATCCACATCATGCCAAAACAAAGACCAATGTGCTCATAAGTAAAAAGAATGCAGAAGAAGGATAAAGTAAAATCCATGAATGTTGTGCCAATCAAACAAAAATGATATGCAAAGGATGCAGGAATCCAATCATGCCATGTGGATGCATCTCTCCCCAGTGGACTATTGAGGAATAAATTCCTCAAACCTCTTGACAAGTACCCCTATGTGACTCAGGACCATGGTCCTTCTTACAAGGTAGATGTCATCGGTGGATCAACCCAAGGAATGAGTCCTCCATCACACGGTAAATCCCATTGGTGGTCATGGAGGAAGAAGATCCTCTCTCATATGGCAATCTCCAACGGTGATAGAGAGCACCCAATATCCTCTTTCATGGTAAGCATCTTCTAATGCCTCCCACAAGGTATATAGAACAGAAACATGTGCAGAGGTCCCACTCTAGGTGGTCTCACGACAAATACGGCCTATGACCCACCCTAAGGAAATCCTCTCAGAATGTTATGCCTATGGATGTAGACTAGTAGTCATACCACGTCAATAATCATCCACCAATCCCTCAACGCGTATCCCTGATCACAAATAGCGGCCTACGAGAGAGAAACTTGACTTTCCACACAGGGGTATGAAAACTGTACATGTCTGGAAAGGCCCATCTATGTACCTAAGATCGGGTCTCATCCACATGAGACCATATAGGTCAATAGCCATGGATCTCAAAAAAGATCCTCATAGAATACCAATCACTGATATGACTCTTAGTCACACCATGTGGTATGAGGTAGACGACTATCTTCCTCCATCCCATAGTAAGCCTATCATCGTGTAAGCGGCTGGTATGTATCCATAGGGCCACAAGGATGACCCAGATCCTCTATCAACCACTAGCCGTCAAGTGGAAATCCCTTCCACGAAGGTTGTGGACCTTGCAAGGTATGACCCTTGCCATAGGTCTTCTCGACTATTTAGCTGCAGTCCAACCTTGGTAGGCAAAATCCTTCCCAAGGATTTCTTTGGATTATTAGGGCCACGCCCTAATCAATACCTCTCATGTTTGCAGTCACACCTATTGGGTTTGCAGAACACTTCAAAGAAGTACTCCTTTCGGCATCCCCACTTGAACTTAGGAGCTATAGGATCCAATAGATCCTCGAGGATTTGGGTCAATGCCCAAGATCCTCAGAATCCCCGTGAATATGCATCAAGGGTCTCTTCCTGCCACTTCCTAATCAAAGAGGAAAGTGAGTGTACTCATGCCCTTCATCTCAAGCACACCATGGGTATGCTCAAATTTTGGGCAAAGAACCCCACCTGACCATGAATAACTTCCATGGCTCATCTAATGGAGTTAAGATCTGAATATACCCACCTCCTAATCTATGCATCCAGGTATAAATCCCGATGTTATGGAAGTGCTTGGGAAGAAGACTCCTTTCGGGACGTAGCCCGTGCTTGTCAGTAGGGTATGGAAGTCTCGTCATATCTTCCATTGGCTGAACCGGACTGGCTAAAGCTGATGGCTGAGAATTAATAGGCTGTGAAAACATCTCCATTACGACGAAGAAGATGGACTGGCTGAAAGTGCAAGTATGGAGGCTGAGTTGTGAAGGATTCTTCTCTCTACATGCAATCTTGGTAAATGTGTGCTATGCCAAGATGAAGAGAAGAGAAGCTCATTCATTAAAATCTCCCACCTCCACTATTTTCCAGCTACTTCGCTAATCGATTAGAAAGTTTTCAGAACTTTCTATTTGTACACATCACCCAAATAATACCAGCCATATGAAATGTATGGAGGAGAATGCATGTGCCCAATTTGATGAGGTGGGTCCACCAAAAAAGACCCCAAATGGAAGATTCTTTGTTGTCCAAGTAATTGCCTTGCATCCCAAGTAATTGGCTTGCAGCCCAAGTAATTGCCTTGCAACCCAAGTAATTACCTGTGCAAGGTAAAAAAAACCATTGCCCATCTATTACAGCTTCCCTAATGATGCCCTGGTGCACAAGGAGGATGACTGCCTTCTTTCCATCAACTGATAGATGAATTACAGCCATGCACAACTGTGCACTCATATAGAGGTGCTGCTAAGAAAAAAATTAGGCTGGGCTGGAGTGTAAAGAGTGGGCAATCAATAGATATATGGCTGTCCAGCCCTCCCTAAAGGCTCCATCCCATTCCTTTCATCTTTTCCCATCCAGCCCCTTCATTTCTGAGTGTACATGTGAACTCCTCAGGCCAGCCAAATGCATCTTATAGGATGATGATGGGCTTCTCTGTATGCGTGCGTCATGGACAAAAATATGCAGTGCTCATCAAATTTTCTTCGCCCAACAGGGCTGAAGGGCATCCAGCAAGCAAATATTCGATGTATGCTTCTTTCTTGCCTCTCTCCTTTCAAGTTGGCTGCTCCCACACAGCCCCATTTCTCTACCCAGCCACACACAAGGGCAGCCCATGTTGCTTCCTTCCCTTCTCTGCAGTAGAGGAAAGGCAGCAACCATGGCTTCCAGCAAGCGTGTGGTTTGAAAATACCAGTCATCTAGCCACCTACTTACATGGAAAACACAAGAAGAGAGGGACTTACCTATGTTCTCCAACCATTGGCTTGCATGTGCTCCCCTTGCTCCTTCCTCTTGCTGGAAGCATCCCATACCACCCCATGTAAGAGGGTGAGATTCGAGAAGCATGTCAAGCTGAGCCATCGTGGCTCCATGAGCTTTGATGGTTTTGTGCACGTTGCCCTGCCTTTTCCACGTGAGCAAAGAGCCGCTCTGATATCAATGTTATAACCTCCAGGATCCTCCCTGCTGGACAAGACAAGACACAAGCCATATTCACAAACAATAGAAGGGAGGACATCAGACTCACCTCCCAGCTGTAGAGCCAATACGGGCCCACCCCCGAGCCTGGAGCATGCAGCCAAGCGGGCAACCACCTCCAAAGGACTGGCGTCCCATACCACCAGCCCCCCACCAGTACGGGTGACGAGGCTCTGCCAAGGGGCCAAGAGTCCAAGTGCCTCACGCGAGAGATCCCTCACAAATGAACCCATGGATCCTATTTATAGGCTCAAATGAGGAGGTGGCCCAGTTCACACTGGGCGGTTGGTTCATATTTGACCGGACACTTTTAACTACAGGCGCCCATCGAAATGTCCTTTAATTTTGGGGATGTAACACTTCATATATCATGGGACTTTGAGATGATAAGAGTTGATATGTGTGCAAAGCTATATACTTGATATTGTGGTTCATTTCATATCACAAAGAGGATATCAAGGGTGTCTTACAAATTAGAGCTACCTTGAGGAATCATTGGGCACCCTATATTTCACATTATGAAAGAGAGGCTTGGAAACACAATTTTGTTATGCCTTCAAAGGAGACCTAGAACTTAGAGGACAGGCTTCTAATTGTATTGGAGCCTTATTTGTCAAACGGTATAGAAGTCTAGGAGGGCCTCTTACCTTGAGTATCTCATCAAGTTGAAGCATTGAGCTTATTGTGTTGTGACTTTTGAGTTAGTTCAATCATTGAAGAGTAGACTCCTTGTTTTTAATATTGAGGAAGTTGTCAAGGATAACAACAAAAAAGGGGGGACTATTTTATGTCCTCAGGTCTTTAGAACGTTTGGACTAGCTAGTGTTGTCTAGTGAGACGAGAAAGGATCAACCGTTGTGAACTAGTCTACCTCCTTGGGTGGGATAGGATTGACCAAAGCGAACTAGCCCACTACCTTATACGAGCTCTATAAATAGGGCTCACAACTCCATTTGTGTAGAAGTCATATAGCCTTTTATGCTTACTAGCACCATAGGCCTCGTGAGTTTGAGGTTGGTATGTGGGTGTACCTTTGAGTATTAAGGGACTCTAAGATGATGAAAATTCGCATGTACAACAAGCTATCTTCTCGATATTGTGGTTCATTTCATTGTCTTATGAGTCAGACCTACCTAAAGGGATCACCATGCAACTCATATTCCATGTTAGTCACTTAAAGGCGAAGCTTAGATATGATAATTTTGTGATGACTTGAGAGGAGATGAGGAGCTTAACGAACACAACTTGTTATATTCCATTGGAGTTTGATTTGGTGTTGGATTAGAAGGTATGAAAGTTTACCTTACACTTGTTCTTGCGCGAGTGCGGTAGTGGGTATATGGTACTCTAGCTCTTGCGATGATGCCCACCCATATTGTTGGAAATGCAACCTTCCACGAGAGGGATTGCACATTACTTCCAAAATGTAAAGCGGATTCTATGCATGATGTAGCTCCTAAACTCAAGGATATTTGTTTTCTTTTTATTGAAGCACTAGTCTCCATCATTTTCGTGTTAGAAATGGTGAGAGAAATGAATTGCTACCAAACTCCATCACCGGTTGTTAAGGTCACGACTCACGAGTATGCATCCGCAAAAAGATCAATAAGATATTTTGTCACTGTATTCATTGCTTTTTCGTTCTTTTTCAGTCATATATGCTAAGGCATGCATCAAGTTGCGATACACTTATGGAACACAATGGAAAAACACTTTGTAAGGACTAGACCATCCAACTAGGATTCTAAGACCTTACCTGTCCATGTTAGTCTCTCTTTCACATTAGCGCTGTATCTCAATCATTCATAGGCATAGCATAATGCATGCTAATAAGACGAAGGTGAACAATGATAAAGCTCACTACATGCTAAAGGAAGGAGGACAAAGAAAAAAATCACAACCAAGACGAAGGCTCCCATTGAATTCCAAAAGATCCCATCATTGAATCAACCAAAGTCTTCACTCAACCAAAACGATCAAAGGAGGGAGTGTAAACCCCCCATATGTTTAGGGATCCCATATGTCCCTAGATCCCCTTAAAAGCTCTTGGATCCTAAATGCCCAAGTATATGTTCAGGGATCCCATATGTCCTTAGATCCCCAGGAATACCATATTTCCGAATACCATAGATGCCATATGTCCATGGAACCAAACACACTTGGATGCCATATGTCCAAGCTATGTCTAGGGATCTCATATGTCCTTAAATCTAAAAACCCAATGGACTAAGTGCGACATAGTTACTAACTTAGGTTGGGGCTCACAAAGGGATATTCACCAATTAGTACTCAATCACGTGCATTGGACAAGGTTGTAATGCCTCGTTACCACCAACACATTCAGCTTGTGTGGTCCATAGCATTAACCCATTAAGTAGCTCATAGCTCGTTATAATAGTATAGACAATGTGCCATTTTAGTGTAAAAAAACATTGATGTTTTTTTTTGCCCGCCATGTGTGGATTAGAACCAGACTTCCTATTGTGGTATCCTTCATTAACATTATGAAAGTGCCAATAGCCAAACACAATATCAAGTCGTCATACCATAACATGTGGCTCACCGAAGAGGTGCCCACCAAACGTGAATGATTTTCAATAGCACTACCTTACTTGGTTGGTCCTCCATTCCTCATGATGTTCTAACATGGAGTTCTAAAGCTACAACACATGTTCTTTTTCACATAATCAATATTGAGCCCACCCTTAGACTCAAAACATGGTATTGGAAAGAGATTTAGTAACAATATACTCTATGTCAATGAGTTTTGTTTCCTTATCATTCGAAATAAAAAACCTCCTTTGAATTAATTGAATCATAGATTTCTTACAAAATGTTATTACAATTTATTTCAAAGCATATTATCCTTTTATTTTAGTTTAATTTTTGAGTTAATTTGTTCCCAAACATTGCATAGAATTTCCCCTACAAGTTTTTGTTGTGGGGCTTTGTGATTTGTCAAAAGCCACAAGATGTCGATAAAATAGCAATTCCCATATATATACCCCCCCCCCCCCCCCTTCCCCCGGGTCCTTTTTCTCCAAACACACAAAATGAAAGGGTATATATTTCTACAACCATAATAGGATTCCCAATGTCATGGAAAATACCCTTTGGTGATTGTGGGTGATCTTAATCCTCAATCACAATGAAGATGTCATCGGTGACTCAACTCAGCGTTGAGCCCTCTATAACATGCTAGACGCCATAAATGGTTGAGAAGGGGGCAAAGTCCTCTCTGACTCGGCGTTTACCATTCACAATCATGGAGGAACCAATTATCTCCTATCTTGTGGCTAGCATTATGAAACACTTGCCACACCTGCAAAGTGGGCATGTAGCTCCTTTATCTGTTGAAGGAATGTTAATAAGGGCATAGAGAGATTCCAACATTTTTCTTGCTTTAGACCATGCCAATGACAGGCTATGTTAATGGTTTGGAGAGCCAGTATAAAAGACAAGTGCGGGAGTGAGAGGGGGGGGGGGTACTAAGAAGCATACAGACCAAGCTTGAGAGGCAGAAGGTTTGCTTATTCGTGTGTTTAACTTTCCATTGGCTGTGACTGTTCTCTCAGTTTTATGTCACATGATTTCTCTCTCACACACTGAATGAAATACATATTTCTCAAGCTTATTTTGGGTTGTTTGTAATTAATTATTTGTTTCTATCGCCAATAACATGACCATAGGCTATCTGTTGTTTTTCCTTAGTGAGAGTGGCAGAGGTAGGAGAGTGAGGAAAAGAAGATACTGCAAAGAATGCAAGGTGAAAGTCAGCATATCATGGAGGAGCATGAAATTTGCACTCACTGATCCTCCCCCCACCCCAAAAAAAAGAAGCCCCAACATACACAGACACAAGAAAAAGAAAAAAAACCTTCCAAGCACTCTTTTTTAGTCTAGCATATGAAAATCAGTATGTTTTGTTTTTCACTACATCGAATTGGAAGTGGTTATGCTCTGGTGATTGGCATCCTTAGTATTTGAGTATATAATACTGTTATCACTTGAATATAAAAGTGAAATATTTCATGATGCAATCATTACATGGACACTTGTTATGTTTGAGATAATCACAAAGTGCTTTGATATTCTTTCTGTCAGATAATATGGCTTCTTAGTATGTGCTTTTAATTTTAACATTTTGGTCTACAGGTCATGGGAAGAATGAATTGTTCCTCCTAATGGATTCTCTACAATGTTATGCCTCTGATAGTGATTCATCGGAGCAAGAGATTTATCTGGAGCGTTCCCAGAAGAAAGCAAAATTGACTGATGTCTGTGATAGAGATATGCCATTTGCAGCTGCTTGTGGTACCAGTGATGAATTTACACATTCAAAATACACTGATGAGGATTCTTGCAGGTTGCCACCTCCTCCAATGGAGCTTTTAACTACCTCGAACTCAAGTGAGTGACCATTTTTTCTTTCATTACTTTGACTTCAAATCATAGCTGATTCGGTGCGCTGCACCGTTTCGTTTTTGAATTCATGAAATTCGGTGTGTTCGGTGCGTATCAGTGCGTTAAATTCGTCATTACAGGGACTTAAAAATTCGTGACCTAAATGCCGGCTCGATATAGCTCAGTCTTGACTTTTTCTGATCTTCGACGCCCTCCTTGCCTTCCCTCGAGCATTCAGCAATGAGCATTGAGCACTTCAAAGTTCACCTTCACCCCTTCCTAGAGGCATGAGCGCACAGCCTTTGCCATCACCCATGTGCTCAGCCCTTCGCAAATTGCCATTATCCGTGAGCTCTCTAGATCTGACTTCCGAGCGAGAGAGAGAGAGAGAGAGAGAGAGAGAGAGAGAGAGAGAGAGAGAGAGAGAGAGAGAGAGAGAGAGAGAGAGAGAGAGAGAGAGAGAGAGAGAGAGAGAGAGAGAGAGAGAGAGAGAGAGAGAGAGAGAGAGAGAGAGAGAGAGTCATATTAACGTCTACTGGAGGCCAAACTTGGCCTATGAGACAAAACCATGTACAAGTGTAGTAACCCTATGTAGAAAATGAAATGAAAAAAGTACTCGCTACACAAAACTATATCGGGCTGGAAACGGCTGGGAAGACGTGGCTCTGACTCTGCAGATAATGGCCACCTAATACATGGAAGGTCCATAATGTGAGTGAGTAAAATACCCTAGCTACTGGTGATGGATGGAGGCGGGTATAGTATGTGGTACATCGGTGGTGGTCTGAGTGCCTCGTGAAGGAAGACAACCCAGTTGGTGGTGGTGGTGGTACGCCTCTGCTCCATCATGTGGTCATAGGCTGTCCTGATGCGTGAGGTATCCTCCTGATAAAGTCGTGGTTGACGATATCCAACCATGCGTGGTCGACGTCGTGCTCTCTGTGCTGCTGCCTGGTGGAGCGTAAGCCCCATAGATGGACTTCTTTGGTGTAGCTCAGCTTGCTGAAAGGACTGAGTAATGGTCTGCTGGGTACTCCTCCGTGTCTGATGTGTAGGCTGTAGTGACTGCTCTCTCCTTTCGTATGCCGCTGTGAGGAAGCGTCCCAACCGCTGCTGGTCTCCCATAGTCATGCACAACTGGAGCGACTCCTCTATATGGAACTGTGCACGTAGGTCTAAGTATGCTGGGCATCTGACAACAAAATGCTCCTCACTCTCTACCTCTATCTTGCATATTGGGCACCACCTCTCCTCTCGGAGGACTTCCCTAGACCGACCCCTCTCAATCTCGAGCTGATGCGATGAAACCGAGAGCTGCCCAATGACAACTCGAAGGTGGTGGGGTAGGTATGTTTGCATGTATCACGGAATCTCAATGAAGCCCTCGTCCGATATATGTAGAAAATGCTCACGGTAATAGAGCATTTTCGTTGGCAATGTATCCCTGGGGCACACCCATGTCCTCTGTATGTATGTATGCCATATCTCCTTACGAATGACCCTATTCCTTTCCTGATGGGAGAGAGAATAGGTGGGTGCATGTAAGTTGTATTGTAGTGGTGGTAGCCTGTCTATGTCAAAACCATGGTGGGCCAGCCAGTCTTATGTCTGTGCATACCATGAGGAGGTGTCACCTTCCAATGCCATATCAAGTAGTCGTATGAAGAGTCGTTCCCTAGGAACAGTGTCACATGCTTTGCGGAAGTCCACAAATCATCAATATAATCTCCCCTTCCTCACTCTTGCCTGGTCGATCAGGCATCTCAGGGTGAAGATGTGGTCAATGGTAGAGTAATCTTGTCTGAAACCTACCTGTCCTGGAGCCCTAATACCATTCCTCTCAGCGAGAGTACTCAACTGTGTCTCTAGTACCGCCCCATATAACTTGGCCAATATAGGGCCGATCATGATCGTCCGGTATGTAGCTTGATCTATAGTATCACCTAACTTATGAATGGGGCAGTCAAGGAACCCTTCAACCAATGCACGGTTGGAGAGAGAGAGAGAGAGAGAGAGAGAGAGAGAGAGAGAGAGAGAGAGAGAGAGAGAGAGAGAGAGAGAGAGAGAGAGAGAGAGAGAGAGAGAGAGAGAGAAAGAAAGAAAGAAAGAAAGAAAGACTTTTTAATGTCTATTAGAGGCCAAAATCGGCCTATGAGACAAAACATATACATCAGTATGATCCAATCCAATCCACTGTGATCCCAAAAGGAAAATAAAGTGTGAGTACCACAAACGGGTATAAAAAGGAATGGATAGTAACTGGCATCAAGGGTGTGGGGTGCTATGGGTATGCACTCTATATGCTCAATGGTTGAGATACAAATATGATATGCATAGGAAGGGGAGGCTCGATGGTATCACAACCCACTAAATGCCTGGAGTGGGTGTAGGATATAATGCATCGGTGGGTAAGGCATCATGGCGATCCTCAAAATGCTCTGAACGTCCAAATCGATAAGGGTGCGCTGCTGATGTCTCCATATCTCCATGTCATGGTGTGCGTGAATCGCTTGGCACGGTTGGGGAGAGAGAGAGAGAGAGAGAGAGAGAGAGAGAGAGAGAGAGAGAGAGAGAGAGAGAGAGAGAGAGAGAGAGAGAGAGAGAGAGAGAGAGAGAGAGAGAGAGAGAGAGAGAGAGAGAGAGAGAGAGAGAGAGAGAGAGAGAGAGAGAGAGAGAGAGAGAGAGAGAGAGAGTATTAGCTAAATTCTAATAGCTCGCTGCCTTAGGAGTCACATACATTGATTCTTGGGTCTTGAGAGAAAGATTGAGAGAGCGTTCAGCCTATCAATTAAGATTCAATAGCCACACATACATTGAGAGGCAGAGCTTGAGTCTTGAGAGAGAGAAACATTGAGAAAGCCTTCAGCCTATCAATTAAAACTCAGATTTTTCTCCCTCGATGATTTTGTGTTCCTACACAATGAACATTGAACATTAAGTGATAAATGATTAATTATATTATGACTCATGAGTCGTGACAATTGATTGTAAATCTTAATGTATAGTGTACATTACAATTTAAATCATGCCACATGGTTCATTAATGCTTGTTATTTGTTATTTGTAAGTTTCAAGATGTAATATATATATATATATATATATATATATATATATATATATATATATATATATATATATATAGTATTGAGTCGATACTGTGCATAGTGGAGCTGATATGCTATGTAGTCTTGTGGTTGACTACCATGAGCTTGTAGTTGCACTTTCCTTTGAGGGTGAATTTGGGGTTTACCTGGATTCATTCTGGTATGTATATATATATATATATATATATATATATATATATATATATATATATATATATATATATATATATATATATATATATATATATATATATATATATATATACATATATATACACACTATACCTTAGATTCTTATGAATATATGTGTATTTGTAACGACACACCTTACGCACCTTACCTTCGGATGCTATTCGGTCCTCACACCTTACGCGCACCGAATGCACCGGACTGCCTTGCTTCAAATAAATCTGGATTCTGCAGTTACAATAGCAGTATTTATATTGTTATTTGGAAGATGTACTCTTGGCATACATGCATGAATTCACACAAATTTGGATATGGATAGAAAATTTTTCATGTAAACATCTATACATATACACATTGTGTATATGCATCAGAAGCTTCTTGTTTATAAAATTTTCTTGCTGTCCTGGGTGAAAATATGCAGATTTTTTTAGTGTATACTTTTCTTAGTAATATATAGAGTCATTAAAAGTAATTGCAAAAGGGATAGATGTTCATGATTGGCAGTTTTCATACTTCATGCTATGCTCGATCAAAGGAGACATATTTTGGATATTCTTTCATATGATAATGATTCTAAGAAAATGCCTTTTAATGTCTTTAAAAAGGCTAACGATTTATGTACAATATGTTAGATCATGGTGAATTGGGGGAAGGGAGGGAGCTAACACTATAGGTAAGAGATGTGTGACTTCCACCATTTACATGGTCATTGGAATTTTCATCTATTCGTACATTGTGTAAAAATCTTATCCAGTTGCAACAAGGTCTGGTAAAAAAGAGATGTTTTCTTATTCCACCTGCACATATGTGTAATGTGAAGCAGATCCTTCCAAGGAGAGGATGCATCACGAGACATTGGAAACTTAAATCCAAATAGTGCTTGCACATTCACACCATATACCCCTGTGCATGACACCAACTTTGTATTTTTGTCTAATCTTTGTGAAGGTCAAACTCCAAGGAGCCATCATAACATTGGGAGATCATAGACATGCCCTTATTATTAGAATACTGTATAATTGCCACCGAATTGTATGCAAGTGGGGGATTCGAAAGGAAACATCAATATTGAGACAATGAACCAACGCGGTCTCGGTGCATCTGGTCCAAATTCGGTACATCTAAGGTTTCGGGTACTAAACCTTACTCCCAAGGTACACACATGCACACGCGCACACACAGAGGCACACACCCTATTGATATATTTCGGTAGTGATGTGTGTGAACACACTTAGGACCGCAGGGGCATTTTTTTCCCTCGTTAGGAGGTTTTTTCCCTGGCTTGTATATACATCTATAACCCTAACAGGTGACTTATCTTTGTACATTCACTTGGTAATACATTCAATATTGTGTGTTGTACTTCAAGCTTCTTCTTCTTCCTTGTGCTGTTTGTGTGCTTCCGCAGTTGCACGAAATTTGATGAGCATACTCAGGGTGATTGGGAGTTCAAAACAGCTTTGCCTTGCGTCGAAATTTCGATCTGAGTTTGTTTAGGCCTCCGAATGCACTATCACAGCGCCTATGCAAGCAATTTTGTCTTTTTTTTACCAAACATATATACAGGTTTCAGTGAGAGAGCCATTTGTTTATAAGCTTGTTATTCTCTATTGCAAAGACTCTATGGTGCTTAAAAAAGGGGGGAGCTCTTGGTGTTTCTGATCCTTCTAGTCAAAAAGTTCACGGAGGACTCAATAGAACATTTTTGATGTGGGTTGGCAAAGTTTGCAAAGTCGCGCTCTCTCCAAATCTTCTAGAGGACCTCACTGCTTATTGCGTTCCACAAGGCAGAGGAGCAGCCAACCTTCTCACCAAGCAAGGCTTGTTTTCGGTGGATTGGCCGAACAAACTTAAGCCTCTTTCCGACTCTCCTCTAGACAATGTCACTTCTTGGGCACAAAAAGAACAAGTGCCCGAGGTCTTAAGGCCCTTGATGGCACCTTTTACACCAACATATCGCACCAGAAATATTAGTGGCCTTCACGTTGGTCCAAATTCTCCTCTAGAGGATTTGCCATAGGAGAGTTACTTTCATCTGTTCCACCAAAGGGTGATAAAAATCATTGAATTTGAGATTCCATTGGATTCAACACCAATTCAAGCACCATTTCATATCTAGATCTTGAAAGAAATCCAGTGGTTGCTTGATTCTCGGGACATATACGATCTTGTTACCATTTTTCCATTTAATACCTTTGGGATTAGGAACTTCCTGATGAATAAGGAGGAGACTCTCCGAATTATGTCACACGTTCATTCTTTGTCTTAATATAAAGCTCTAATCAATGTCCTCAAACTTTATCCAGTTTCTTTCGGGTTGGTTCCAGGTCCTTCCATTGCTGAAAGCCTTTGGACCAAAGGTTTTTACCTCTTTGGAGGATCACCTTTTGAGTGCCTTGAATACCCGAGATTAGAAATCAAATGGAGTCATTTAATCTATCCATCGCTGAAAGCCTTTGGACCAAAGTTTTTTAGCTCTCTAGAGGCTCGACCTTTCAGTGCCTTGAATACCTGAGATCAGAAATCAAATGGAGTCATTTATTCTGATTCCGATCGCCCACTTTTGATCATTACTAACCGTGCAATGCTGTTTACTTTGGGTAGCCTTCACCACATTAAACCAACACTTAGCCGGCGAGGTAGCGTTATGAAAAACTTGAGACCACACCTCCGTAATCTTTTTGTGGGCAGAGGGCAATATGTATACCGAAGGGTCGGCATGGAACCATGGAGACTTGTTCCCGAACGAGGAGGTTGAAAAGGAGGTCGTGAAAGCAAAATGATCAGAAACCACAATGTTCATGAAGAGGGACATTGTCGGAGAACCAATGCAGTTAATAATATTCTGGGAAGCATAGCACATGTCAAGTTTCAGTTTATGGAGATTGGAGTCTCCCTGAAGGTTAGACCATGAGTATCCTCGAGTTTTTGAATGCTATCTAGTCAAGGTTAAGCTAGAGTCGATCCCAACGGTCTTTTATGTACCATCAATTGGAAGACCTCTTTGCTCCCAACAATCAGCAATTGATTTGACCATGTTGAAGTCACATGAAAAGATGACATTGCAGTGAAGGGAATGTAGAGAGTCTCAAGTTTCAACTCTTTGAAGTGAAGCGTTCTGATAATACATCGAACCATTGAGAAACTGAGGGGTCCATTGAGTTTGATCCCAATCCACTTGTGATTAGGACCACGGACGGAATCAACAATAGACAAAGACCACCTATTATTGCAACCTACCACTGCACTGTCCCTACCTCTGAAATGTGCACCATCACCACTTCTGAAATGGGAAGTGGAGATCTTACAATGAAAAGAAGAGATCACCTTTAGTAATTTCATAAGGTCATTGCTTCCAATCTTGACCTCTTGGAGGCAGATGAAATTAGGATTGAGCTTATTGTCCTTCAGCCAGTGACCTATAATCGCTGCTCTGGCGGGGTCAGAAAGTTCCGAATGTTGAAAGAAAGGACTAACATTATCGACTTGGGAGGGGTTTCTGTTGAAGCTCTGTTCTTGGTTCGTGATCATTTCACTCTACTTAATTGTCAAATTTACACCTTGCAAGTTCTTTCACTGGTCACAGATTCATGAAGCTGAAAGTTTTGCTTCCAGCAGGTGTGGCATTCAAATTTTCAATGGCAGTCCACTGTATGTGTATCGTTACTGATCTTATACCTTTTATAACATCACACAGTGTTAGATGAAAATATATCATGTTTTACTAGCATCGTATGCTGTTATAGCTTTCAAGGGGTTAAAATAACGTCTTCGGGTGAGGTCACACACCATATTTGTATCATTACCAATCATATGGATATTATAAGCATCACATAGTACCATAGAAATGTAAACAATCTTCTTGTTGTTTTGATACCTTAATGATCTTCTATAATATCTTTTTTATTCATTTTGCCTCATATCATAAAATTATGTTTCCCTTGATTTAAGGCAACATTTTTCCTGTTTTGAAAGGCATCAAGATTTGTTGGTTAAGCTTGTGTACATTCATTAATATCCGTTCATGAAGTTATAGTGACTCATTCTCATTCTATTCATGACTCGTGCAGTAAGCATTCTGCAGAGTGAATCTCATTTTGGAAGGATCAGGAGTTTTCCACATGTTGAGGGCAATTATGCATTACATGTATACATTCCAGGTATTTTATGTGTTCTGTTAGTTATCCTATTTTCACGTTAAATTTGGCCGGGGTTTTGAAGCATGGTGAACCACCTTTCAGTTTCTGATAATTTAATTCATCAGCAACTTTTCAAGGGTATTGCAGGTGAGAATGCGTATTAGATAATCCCTGCATGCATTATCATGCTTTAAGAGGATGTTGTGTAAAGGAGAGAGCTGTTTTGAAAATTATCACCTTACAATCGAATATACTTTTAAAAATTTGAAAGGGCCTATACAGAACCATGCATTTGATGAGTTCTGTTCATTATACAGGCATATAATGGTTTCAGGATACAGGATTGACCATAGCTAACCCTGGAATGGTGCTTCAGGAAGTTATGGAGTCATTAAACAGTGTAGCTGCTGTTGAGATTTAAACAAAAATGATTTGTTTTAACTATCAATAGCATGTTAACACTTTGTACATACTTAGTTATGGGCATGTTGATACTTTGCAATATGCAACATTGTACATCATGTACATACCACATACTACTGCTACAAGTGCAATGTGCATGTAATGTGCAATTTTAAATTTCAATGCAATGTGTATTTAATGTGCATTGTGTATGCATTAATGTAATGTGTATGTATTACTGTAATGTGTATGTAATATCACATGATGTAAGTAGTATGTACTCAGCACTGCCATGCAGCCAGCAGCATGATGTGCATTGTGCATGAATGATGACACATGCAGGCTGGTGCCTCAAGGTCAATGCAATGTGCATTTTAATATTGCATACAATCATCACTGTTCATGATTGATGACACTCAATTTCATGCAGGCAGCAGCAGCCAATGTCAATGCAATGTGCATTGTAATATTGTATACAATGTGCATGAATGGTGACCATGTAACGCCTAGGCAGCAGCAACCAATGTCAATGCAATATGCATCATGGATGTCAATGACACTCAATGTAATGCAATCATCAATGTAATGTAATGTAAATTGTAATGCACTGCAACATTGTAATGTCAATGCAACATTTAAATGTAATGTATATTGTAATGCAATATGATGTAATGTAATCCAATGCAATGTAATGTCAATGCAGCATTGCAATGTAATGTACATTGTAATGCAATGCAATGTAATGCAATGCAATGTAATGCAATGCAATGTAATGCAATGCAATGTAATGCAATGCAATGTAATGCAATGCAATGTAATGCAATGCAATGTAATGCAATGCAATGTAATGCAATGCAATGTATCATGAATGTCAATGACACTCAATGTATGGCAATGTGTATTGTGCATGACACAGGTAGAATATGTACATTGTATACTACTATGCAAGCAGCAGTGAGCACTTGCCACTGGTGACTGGGCAATGTAATATAATTATTACATTGTCAATGCAATGGTCAATCACTGCAATGTAATGTAATGCAAATTGCAATGTAAATTATAATGTACTGCAATCATCAATGTAATGTATGTCAATACAATGTAATTTCAATGCAGTTATCAATGCAATGTCAATGCAGTCATCATTGCCAATGCTATGAGATGCAATGTATATTAATGTAATGGGATGCAATTTCAGAGGCTTGAGCTTAGAGAATGGAAATGCACATTGCAATGCCAATGGCATCAGATGCAATGCCAAATAAATAAAATACCATTGCAATGTGCATGTCAATGCAACGCAAAAGCAATGTCAACAGTCAATGTAATAGATACACTGTAATATGTATTCATAGTACATAAGCTAAGAGGCTTTAAAGTTCAGCTTAAGCACTGAGCAGCAACCTGCTGTTTTAGATGTCTAAATTTGTCATCTTAATCCTTAGATGGTTAGCTAACAGCCCAAGCCCCAATGCTCAGCAGTCAACTATGCAATGCCACAGTTGAGGTCAACTCCACAATCCACACAGCAGTGTCCACACAAACACACATTATAAACCTCAAAATTACAAACGGTTCGTTCATGAAAGAATCCCGACTTCGAAATTTGAACCTAAAAGAAAAAGGTAACCCTGCACACGTTCCGTATGTATGAGGAACGTTCCGTACAGATCGATCCTTTCCTAAGCATTTGGCATGTGGATTTTTCCTACCATTCAAGCAAGCAATCACAAAACCTAAGGGCGCTTAAAATGTGATGGGGGGAGGGGTGAACGTAAAATGTGATACATATGTGGTGGGTAAAGTATCCAGTGGAATATTGTGTCCCAAGGTATGGATGCACCTCTCCTGCTCATGTAATGATCGGATCCTCCGAATCTCATGCCTGTAGAACTGGGGTCTCCTATATCCGAGAACATGGGGTCCTCTCCTTCCCTCTGATTATTTTCTTGCTTGAGAGTGAGTCCTTGGCCTTTGGGAATCGATTGCGTCTCAATCCTCTGAAAGAAATGAGTGATCCTTTGCAGTCTCCCATCACATGATGCCTATGTAGTTTGTATCAAAGTCCCGGGTCTATGGAAAGCAGCAAGGGGGAATCATCCAAAACGATCGTGATCCTCTCTCATCATACATTGCTGAAGTGAACCCCCTATTAGAACTGAACTCTGAGATTGATTATGCGAGGCATCGTATCATGAAATGCTCCTCGCTCTCCACCTCTGCCTGCCAAATTGGGCATGTGCGATCCTCCCTAGGTTTCTTGCTAGCCCGACCTCTGTCGATCTCCAACGGCTGCAACAAGACTGGAAGCTTCCCAATAGCAATGCGTATACCATGTGGCATGTAAGTCTACATGTACAGAGGTATCTCAATAAACCTCTCATCTGAAATCTATAGAAAAAGCTCCCGACAATGGAGCTTTTTTGTTGGAAGTGTCTCCCTAGGTAGGATCCAGACCCTGTGTATATATGTATATATTTGTGCCATAACTCCTTTCTAATGATCTTGTTACTCTCTTGCAAATAGAGAGAATATGTGGGAGCATGTGTATCATATTGTATAGGTGGTAGCCTATCCAAGTCAAATTGTCTAAGCTGGGCATACCAACATGAAGTATCTCTTGCCAGGGCGAGATCTCGTGATGTGTGGAAAGCCCTGTATGCAATGCGCCCACTGTCCATGTCCTGGAATCTATGTAGCAAACATATTGCCTAGAACAAAGCCTGTATCTGAGCGGAAGTGTTAAAAATAAGTACGTTTGTTTTACCAAGGTTCACTTGAAGACCTCTCTATGAGCAGGAATCATCTTACGCATGTAAATGGCTCTATAACTCCTCAACATACTTAGAAACCAATACCACATCATGTGTATATAACAGGATGTGTATAGTGATTCCCCTAAACTCCACCCCTATCCCTCCATCCTATTGGCAAAGTCTATAAGCTCATCAATGTATATCCCAAATAAAGTAGGGGATAGTGAACACCCTTGTTTCACACCAATAGTGCTGACAATGGGATCGGAGAGCCCACCATGACATTTGACCCTTCGAGATACCCGCTCATAGAAAGTGTAGATCCCCCATAGCATGTCATAAGTGACTCCAAGATCAAGTAGTCGTCTTAAAAGTCTCTCTCTAGGCACAATGTCGAATGCTTTGTGGAAGTCCAGAAAGCAACAGCATAATCTCCTCTTTATCGCCCATGCTTGATCGATCAGACATATGAGAGTAAAGATGTGATCAATGGTGGAAAAGGCGCACGGAAAGCAAGCTTGCTCGGGAGCCGAAACCCGCTTGCTTAGCTAAAGTGCCGAGCTCCTCCTCGAGATGCTTCATAGAGTTTGGTCAATATGGGGCCAATCATGATGATATGTGTTAGGATCCAACATATCCCAAGTCTTGTGAATAGGTACAATGGTATACTTTGTCCCAGAGGCTTGGAACCTCTCAACCAAGGCTAAGTTGAAGAGGTGTGTAATAAGCGGTACCAAGACCTCCTCGCCATATATAAGAAGTTGAGCCTGTAAACCAAATTGGTCCCTAGCTCTCCTGTGTTGTAGTTGTGTGATGGCTCTTTTGAGCTTCTTCTGTGTGAAGAAAGTGGAATTAGTCGGATGAGGGCTCTGAGGTGTCGATATCGGTGGTTGATCTTGTATCGATACAAAATCTTTGCATACTAATACCATCTCATAGGATCCTGGATGGAGATGGTCTGTCTCCTCTCTCATAAATGAAACCATGTAACTCAACACTTCCTACTCATGAGCAAGTGATATATGTCCCAATACTAGTGCTCCCACTTTTGCCTTTTATGATGTGTCAACAATCGCATGTGACATTATGCCTATCTATGTGTGATATCACCAAGGGCTTCATTAGCTTTTGAGGCATCATCGTAGCTCATGATGCTCCTCATCATACGAGCTATTCTGGGGCATGGTGGAGAGGTATGTGTATGATGGGCAAAGCTTTGTAGAGTGGATTCGTGTAAGATATATGTGATTTGTGAAGTAAGTCTATCAAGGGGGCCTTGTGGATCGAGTGTGAGTAGCTCTGAGTGGAGATGGTGTGCGTAGTCATGAGAAAGGTCATACGTAAAGTGTATGGTGCTATGTGTGTGCCTAGGTGGAGGTGGATCTTGCGATAGAGAAGATAGGGGAGTGAAGATAAGGTATGTGTAATCTGCACCTAGTGGGCGTCGACCATCGGAAAGAGAATGAATGAGAGAAACTCAAGATATAGGATCAATAATATAATCTACGGTGCTTTGTCCATCCCCATGCAAAAAACAAGTGAACACTCTTGACCTTGACCACCGATGCATTTCGTTATAATTAACGAGATGGTGTCGACTGCCAAGCCCAAGAAGTTGTCTTCCGTACCCCATCATATCTTGACTCAGATCATCGGATGATCTTCGAATCCCAAACATCAGGATCTAGACTCTCCATGATCTTCGACTTCCCTATATCATACGACTCACATTGTCGAGATTCTGTATTGTGCATTGAAGTCCCCGAGTAGAAAGATCTCACCTAATGTAGAGTAATGCACAATGTGCTCCGATAAGGGGCATAGGGTGAATCAATATCTCGAGCGTTGCTATCTCCATCGTGCTTGGCATATGATGACCATTGAGGAGGAAAATAGTATATGGCGATGTATATCCATTTTTCCTTGGTCAACTCAATGCGAACCCACATTTAGTGTGTCTCCTCGTATCTTGTCAAGATCTCGATTTATCTCTGGATGCTAAGTGTGAAGAGAATCGACACACTGCATGACCCACGTGAAGTGCCTTGTGTAGTAGTGGTTCTAAAAGTGGACTCCCACTGACATCCAGGTATATGGAGTAAACCCCTAGCTGACCTTTCATGTGTTTGTGTGATACAGATAAAGTCATGTGCCTCGAGAAGGTCCTCCAAATGATTTGTTCGTGTCCATAAAGCCCCATTGCAGTCCAAATTGCTCCCCTGAGGTACGTATCTTGATGAAGTGCTGTCCCATAGGCTGCACACCCCTATATAGTAGGGTGTCCGTCTATGAAAACCTTATCGTCACGGTAAAAGGCTTTCTTTCCTTCTCTCCTAGCATGTAAGATTTGGGGCATACATACCCTTCTATGTTTTATCTGCAACTTTGCGAGGTCCTCATCCATGAATAAGGGTGCTCTTGGAAGACTTTGTAACACCGGTCGTTTTTTGAAGAAGGCAATTTTTTCTTGTATTGAGCTCATGTGCAATATTAATGCTCGGAGTTTCATACTATCTTTCCCCACTCTCCATGCCCAAGGAAATGGCATATGGCCATACCCTAATTGTTGACATATCTGTGATGCATCCATTTTCGCTAATGCGCCTTCAGGTAGGCTCGTGATTTTCACATAGAGACGTCGATCTTGTTGGAGTCTCTCCTCTTCAATTGTGTCTGGTACACGGATCTATTTATTTTTTATTGCTTCTTCCATGACCTCTCTTTTAATGTATTTACTTACTACTTCCACCCAATTATTTTGGATTGATTCCATTCTGATGTAATGTGTTTTTGCATATCCGTCTTCCCTTCGTTCTTGATTTCCTCCTTTAAGTCATCTAGTTTTGTGATCTCGTATTCTTCCTTCGATATCTTCATGTGAATAATTTCTTCTATGTGTCTTAGCTTTCCATTCATCTCGATCTTCTTGAAAATTTTCATCTTCTTCCTTCACTTCTCTGATTGCTTTAGTAATAATTTCCTCCACTTCTTTCTTTTCTAGCCTTGCAATGTTTCAACTTTAATTTGTATGAACCTGCAAAATGACCATCAACACACACACACATATATGTATGTATGTATGTATGTATGTATGTATGTATGTATGTATGTATGTATGTATGTATGTATGTATGTATGTATGTATGTATGTATGTATGTATGTATGTATGTATGTATGTATGTATGTATGTATTATATATATATATATATATATATATATATAGAGAGAGAGAGAGAGAGAGAGAGAGAGAGAGAGAGAGAGAGAGAGAGAGAGAGAGAGAGAGAGAGAGAGAGAGAGAGAGAGAGAGAGAGAGAGAGAGAGAGAGAGAGAGAGAGAGAGAGAGAGAGAGAGAAAGAAAGAAAGAAAGTCATATTAACGTCTTCTGGAGGCCAAACTTGGCCTATGAGACAAAAACCATGTACAAGTGTAGTAACCCTGTGTAGAAGATAAAATGAAATAAAAAGTATATCGCTACACAAAGCTATATAGGGCTGGAAAAGGCTGGGGAGACGTGGCTCTGACTCTGCAGATAGTGACCACCTAATACATGGGGGGATCCAAAATGTGAGTAAAACGCCCTAGCTACTGGTGATGGGTGGAGGTGGGTGTAGTATGTGGTACATCGGTGGTGGTCTTAGTGCCTCTTGAAGGAAGACAACCCAGGGGGTGGTGGTACGCCTATGCTCCATCATGTGGTCGTAGGCAATCCTGATGAGTGAGATATCCTCCTGATATAGTCGTGGTCGTGGTCGACGATATCCGCCCATGCGTGGTCGGCGCCGTGCTCTCTGTGCTGCTGCCTGGTGTAGCGTGAGCCCTATAGATGGACCTCTCTGATGTAGCTCAACTCGTTGAAAGAACTGCGTAAAGGTCTGCTGGGTACTCACCCGTGGCTGATGTATGGGCTGTAGTGACCGCTCTCGCCTCTCGTATGCTGCTGTGAGAAAGCGTCCCAAGCGTCTTTGGTCTCCCATAGTCATGCACAGCTGGAATGACTCCTCGATCTGGAACTGTGCTCGTAGGTCTAAGTATGCTGGACATCCGATAACAAAATGCTCCTCACTCTCTACCTCTGTCTAGCATACTGGGCACCACCTCTTCTCACGGGGGACTCCCCTGGACCGACCCCTCTCAATCTCGAGCTGATGTGATGAAACTCGGTGCTGCCCAATAACGACTCGTAGGTAGTGGGGAAGGTAGGTCTGCATGTATCTCGGAATCTCGATGAAGCCAGTGCCCGATATATGTAGAAAATGCTCGTGGTAGTAAAGCATTTTCGGTGGCAATGTACCCCTAGGGCTCACCCATGTCCTCTGTATGTATGTATGCCATATCTCCTGACGAATGATCCTATTCCTCTCTTGATGAGAGAACGAGTAGGTGGGTGCATGAGAGTCGTACCGTAGTGGTGGTAGCTTGTCTATGTCAAAGCCATGGTGGGCAAGCCAGTCTCGTGTCTGTGCATACCATGAGGAGGTGTCGCCTGCTAATGCCATATCACGTGATGCCTCGAAAGCACGATAAGCAATGCGCTCTGTATCCATGCTCCGAAGTCTCTGTAATAGGCATACTGTCTGGAATAGTGCCTCAACTAGCATCGGTGTTGTAGCGAGCTCTGCTCTAATGATATCATGTGGTACTGGAGGCTTGCTGCGGATAAGTCTGGCAATCATGAGGATCTGTGGCCTTTCTAATCCTGGTCCCCATATGGCTGCCCCATACATGAGCGCTGGCGTAACCAAAGTGTCAAAGAGCCACCCCTTTGTGCGGGGCTCCTGAAAATATGCCTGGTGGCACTGTCTCTCCATCAAAGCTAGTGCTGCATACCCACGTGTGATGTGGTCATTGGCTGCCTGAGCCATAGAGAAGACCCCTGATGCTGCTGTAAATGTCACCCCCAAGTAAACATATGATCCGACCACCTCGATCGGTCCACCTGCTTCTGTGAACAAACTATGTCTTCGTACCTGTGCTGATGTATGAAAGATCAAGACCTTGGTTTTACCAAGGTTCACAGATAACCCTCTATGTCTGCAAAAGTCATCTAGGCCGTGTAGATGATGCTGTAGACCTTCTGCATACTCTGAAACCAATACAATATCATCAGCGTATAAAAGAATATGGACATGGACCCGTGTACCTCAATGCCATCTCCCCCCTGCTGCTGTATGAAATCCACTATCTCATCAATGTAGAGACCAAAGAGGGTGGGTGAGAGAGGGCATCCTTGCTTCACCCCGATAGTGCTAGCAAGTGGATCAGATAAGCCCCCTGGACATCTGACTCTACCAGATACTCTCTCGTATAAGGCGTAGATCCCCTATATCATCTCCTCCGGAGCTCTGATGTCAAGTAGTCGTCTGAAGAGTCGATCCCTGGGAACAGTGTCAAATGCTTTGCGGAAGTCCACAAAGCAACAATATAATCTCCTCTTCCTCACCCTGGCCTGGTCGATCAGGCATCTCAGAGTGAAGATGTGGTCAATGGTAGAGTAATCTCGTCTGAAACGTGCTTGTCCTAGAGCCTTGATGCCCTTCCTCTCAGCGAGAGTACTCAACTTTGTCTCTAGTACCGCCCCATATAACTTGGCCAATATAGGGCCAATCATGATCGTCCGGTATGTAGCTGGATCCATAGTATCACCTGACTTATGAATGGGCACTATGGTGTGCTCAATCCATGAGTCTGGGAACCCTTCAACCAATGCACGGTTGAAGAGATGGGCAATGAGCGGTGCGAGAGTCGTGCCTCCATAGATGAGGTGCTCTGCCTGTAAACCAAAATGATCATGGGCCCTGCCATGTTGCAGCCGTGCAATAGCGCGTCCCACCATAGTGGGTGTGAAGAAGTCAGAGGTAGTAGGACGTGGGCTCTGCGGTCTGGGAATGGGAGGCTGGTCTGGGATCTCGTATAGGCTCCGTGCATAGCTATGCCAAGTGCTCGGGTCTCGGATAGGTGTCTGCTGTCTCCTCTCTCTCAAATGTCGCCATGCCACTACACTGTCTCTACTCATGAGCAAATGGTAAATATCCCAATACTGTCTCTCCTCCCAATCTCGCCGTTTGCGGCGAGTAAGGCTCTACATGCGACGCTGTGCCTGTGTGTGTGTAATATCTCCTCTATGCTCTAAAATCCGTAGGTGCTTCCGCAGATCACGACAGTCTGCATCATACCAACGGTTCTGGGGCATGGATCCTGTGCGTGGAGGGTGCATATGTGTGCGGTGTGGGAAGCTACGGAGAGCTGAGTCTTGTAGGATGGAGGTGATATGTGATGTAAGTGTGTCCAAAGGTGAGAATGGATCGAGGGAGAGTAGGCGGGTGTGTAAATGGTGTGCATAAACGTGTGAGAGCTCGTGTGTGAAGTGTATCGTGGTATGTATCTCAGTGGGTGAGGGAGGGTCTAATGGAATCGGAGATGAGAGTGTGAATGTAATAAATGTGTGGTCAGCACCGAGTGGGCGTCGTCCAATACTAAGTGAAGGGATGAGTGAAGCTCGAGAGGTAGTACCCAAAATGTAGTCGACTGTGCTCTCACCTCCCCCGCGAGGGAAGCATGTAAATCCGCCTGAACCTTGCCACCGATTCATCCTGTTATATATAACGAGATGATGTCGACTGCCTAGCTCGAGTAGATGTCTGCCATAGCCGGTGGTGTCATGACCCGTATCTTCCGATACTCTGCTGGTGCTAATCTCAACCGGGTCTCTGGCCCTCATGAGATGCTGGTGATCCATGTCATATGCCTCGCACTGATGCGACTGAGTGCGGCCATTGAAGTCCCCCATAAGGAAGACTTCACCAAGTGTGCTGTAATGTAGTATCTCGTCTGAAAGCGCTGTGTATGGTGAGTCTCTATCTCGGATCGGTCCCCCCATATCCTGTCCTTCGTATCGAGATCCGCCTGGTGGGAAGTAGCATATAGCAATGTAAATCGAGCTCCCCTATGCTATCTCTATGCGAACCCACATGTATCGTGCCTCCTCATCTCTACCTATAATATGGATCCGGCTCTGTATCTCTTGTCGAAATACGATGGCCACTCCTCCCGATTCTCGCGCTGTACTCTGTCTCGTCGTAGTCCTGAATGCAGATTCCCAATGAAAACCTGCAATGCGTGGTAGACCTCTCGCTTGGCTCTCATGTGTCTCTGTGATGCACGCAAAGTCATGTGATGCGAGGATCTCCTCGACTCTGTTTGGTCGCGTCCAGAGTGCCCTCTTGCAGTTCCACACTGCTCCTCTGAGTGGTGTCTCCGAGAGAGAGAGAGAGAGAGAGAGAGAGAGAGAGAGAGAGAGAGAGAGAGAGAGAGAGAGAGAGAGAGAGAGAGAGAGAGAGAGAGAGAGAGAGAGAGAGAGAGAGAGAGAAAGAAAGAAAGAAAGTGTTTTTACGTCTATTAGGAGGCCGAACTCGGCCTATGAGACAAATCAATGTACATGGGTGTATCTTCTGTCAATCGGAAAAGATAAAAGTACTGAAAAAAAAGATGGCAAGGCTGATATAGATCTCTGTAGTATGCATGTAGATATACCCATGAAAGTGGGAGGGGGGGGGGGGACGGTGAATGGAGTGCTATATCTATAGCCTATATGCAAAAGGGTAGTACAAGCATGATAATGCATGATATGAGAGAGAGAGAGAGAGAGAGAGAGAGAGAGAGAGAGAGAGAGAGAGAGAGAGAGAGAGAGAGAGAGAGAGAGAGAGAGAGAGAGAGAGAGAGAGAGAGAGAGAGAGAGAGAGAGAGAGAGAGAGAGAGAGAGAGAGAGAGAGAGAGAGAGAGAGAGAGAGAGAGAGAGAGAGAGAGAGAGAGAGAGAGAGAGAGAGAGAGAGAGAGAGTCATATTAACGTCTTTTGGAGGCCAAACTTGGCCTATGAGACAAAAGCCATGTACAAGTGTAGTAACCATGTGTAGAAAATGAAATGAAATAAACACAAACCTATCTAGGGCTGGTGAAAGGCTGGGGAGACGTGGCTCTGACTCAACAAATAGTGGCCACCTAATACAGGGGGATCCATAATATGAAGAAGAAGAAGAAGAAGAAGAAGAAGAAGAAGAAAGAAGAAGAAAGTTTTTTACGTCTATTAGGAGGCCGAACTCGGTCTATAAGACAAATCGATGTACATGGGTGTATCTTCTGTCAATCGCAAAAGATAAAAGTGCTGAAAAAACTGGCAAAGCTGATGATAGATCTTCATAATATGCATGTGGAGATACTCATGAAAGTGGGGGGTGTATGGAGTGCGATATCTATGATAGTCAATATGCAAAAGGGTAGTACAACAATCATGAGAATGCATCTGAAATGACTAACTAGCTCCATCCTGTGCTAGTGGGTGGGTGTAAGATGTGATACATAGGTGGAGGTGGAGTCAGGGCCACCCTGATGGCTGCAGCGGGATCAGCCATCATCTCGGATCGTCTCTCCTCCATGGCACGATGGTCACGAGCCTGGATCTTTGCAATTTGGTGTCAGTGAAGTCTCGGAGCCCGATATCCTATAGCACGGGGTCGTCTCCTAGCTCGAGAGGTCTGAGCCTGCTGAAGAGTCACCCCTCTCGGTGTGTGAGCTGAGGGGGGGAGGGCTGCTTCATGTCGTGGAATAAAGAAGTCGGTGAGCTGACTCTGTCTCCCTCCTGTATGGGCTCCTATAGTAGGTTGGAGTAGGGAATCTCTGTGCCTCTGTATCTCTAGTAAGAATCGCCCGAGCTGTCTCTGGTCTCTAGAGTCCATGATCTCTCGAAGGGTGGGCTGCCCTGTAAACAAAGTCTCGTATCTCCCTCTAATGTCATCATATGCGCTGCATACAAAGTGCTCCTCATCCTCCATCTCTACTCTGCATACCTTGCATAGCCGCTGCTCTCTGGGAATGTCTGCGTCTCTTCCCGTCTCAATCTCTAGTCGGTGTGATGAGACTCTCAACTGGCCAATCACTACCCTCGAGCTATGAGGCATGTAAGTATCCATGTAGCGTGGTCGCTGGATGAAGCCGTCTCCTAGTATGTCTAAGAACTGGTCTCGGTAGTGCGATAGTCTCGATCCCATGTGTGGTGTGTGCCATGTCTGACTAATGTAGAGCTACGAGAGATCCTGTCTTAGCACAATATTCCTCTCACGACGGGAGAGGTGGATGTGAGGTGAGTGTGGGTCATACTGAAAAGGCGGCAATCTGTCCATATCAAGTCCATGACTTTGATATCTGTCTAGATGCCTCAAAAGCTCTGTGTGTGAGTCTGTCTGTAGGGAGCTCCCTCATCCTCTGAATAAAGCAGATCGTCTGGAATAGTGCATCTACTACCATAGGTGGTGCAGCTAGCTCTGCACGGATGATGTCATGTGGCATTGACTATTTCCCGTGAAATAATCGCGAGATCATACATACCTGTGGCCTCTCGATCGCACTCCACTGGGTGACTGTGAGGCTTGGGGCCCAAACTGTCGCAGCATACATCATAGCTGGTCTGACTAGTGTGTCAAATAGCCACCCCTTCCTGCGGGGCTCCTGGAAGTGTGCATGGTGACATCTCCGCTCTAACATGGCTAAAGCTGCATATCCTCGTGTGAGTCTATCGGTGGCTGCCTGTCTCATGCTGAAGGGGCCGGGTAAGCTCGTGAACGTGACTCCGAGGTAGACATAGGAAGTGACCACCTCAATCTGTCCACCACTAGCTCTAAATCCTGCTGTATTCCTCACCATGGGGGAGGTGTGGAAGATCATGACCTTGGTCTTGCCAAGGTTTACTATCAAGCCCCTCTGTGTACAAAACTCATCCAACGCATCCAAGTGGCACTGTAGTCCCTCGGGTGACTCTGAAGTCAATACAATGTCATCTGCATATAATAAAATGTGGATGTGTGTACCTGCGAGGTCTGCACCTTCCCCTCTAGCTCGGAGAATGTAGTCCTCAATCTCGTCGATGTAGAGACCAAATAGTGGGGGAGAGTGGACAGCCTTGCTTAACACCGATGGTGCTAGCAATGGCCACTGAGCCATCCCGTTATAGATAACGAGATTATGTCGAGAGCCTAGTCTGAGTAAGTGACTGCCATACTGAGTGTGTGTAGAGTCAGCTGAAGCTCAAGCTATAGACTCATCCTCTATGGTATGCAGTATCTTCTTCTGGGTCAAATATCTCACACTGATGAGTGCCTGTCCTTGCATTGAAGTCTCCCATAAGGAAGACCTCCCCTAATGCAGAGTACTCTGTAATCTCTTCTGACAAGCAAGTGTATGGTGAGTCCTCCTCTTGATCTATGATAGCGAATCGCGAGCTAGAAGGAGCAAAGTAGCATAGCGCTATGAAGATAATCCGCTCATGTGAGAGCTTGAGTCGAATCCAAAGATATCTGGCCTGTGAGTCACGTGTGACTATCTTTATCCTTCTTTGAAGTCATCTCTGAAGAGTATGGCTACTCCTCTTGAGCCTTTGGTGGTGTGCTGACGTGTACACTCTCAGTATGTGGACTCCCACTGGAAACCCTGGGCTCGAGGTAAGCTCCGGTCTGGGCTCTCATGTGTCTTTGTCAGCATTCTCTGTCAGCATATAAATGTCTCTGCCTCTGCGCACCTCTTCCAAGCTCTCTGGGTGTGTCCGTAGATCTCCATTGCAGTTCCAAACTGCAAGGTGTATCTCCTCGAGTGTCTCACAGGCCGCGAATCCCTATGGGATGGCCTTGCCATCAATGATGACACGACCATCTCTATATGAAGCCTTCTTTCCTTCTTTACAAGCTTGGTGTACTCTCGGCATGCATGCACGGCGATGTGCTACTTGCATGGGTGTGAGATCATCATCAAGGTAGATGGGGGGGCCATCAAGTGCTCTCAAAATCACCTTCTTGCGTAGGAAAGTAGATCTCACGTTTTCGGAAGGGAAGTGTAAAATGAGAGCTCTCTTCTTCGTGGGGTCTCTCTCCGTTCTCCAAGACTTGATGAATGGGGGGGACTCCTCTTTGTAGCCGAGTATCTTGCATATTGTCTTCCCATCGGACTCCGGGGTAGAGCCTTCTTTTTCTACAATGCCCGTGATGCGTACATTGAGACGACGGGCATGTCTCATCTTTTCTTCCTCAATGGTGGTGTGCAGGATGAGAGCTTCTTCCTTTTGTGCTTTCTCTTTGGCTTCTTTTTTGATGTTCTTCTTCACTATGTCGATCCATCCTTCTTTGGTAGCCTCTAATTTGTTTTCCATGCTCGCAGTCAAGGCTTTGGTTTCTTCTTTGAGACCTTCTGTCTTGTTTATATTAATCTCTCCCTCTTTGGGTGTGAGAGAGACCATTGAAGCTTTGAGGAGCTCCAATTCCTCTTTCATGTGTGCTCTCCCCTTAGCCCATTCTTCTTTTTCTTTCTTGCTCTCCCTCTCCCACTCTTCTTTCTCTTTCTTCCATGTTTCCCTCTCCTTATGATATGTTTCTACTTCTTTCTCGAGCTTTGAGAGGCGGTTGATGATGGTGGTGATAGTGGAGTCCACCATCTTCTTGTTTTCTTTGATTGCTATGGTCAATTTGTCCTCAATTTTCGTCAAATCCTCCTCCTTAGCCCTAGTGGTCATGACGTTAGAAGATGGGAAAATGCTCAGTGTGCTGAGCCCAAAGACTTGCGATGAAGACGGGTGCTCGCCCGATGCGTGATGGAGCAAGGGTGGGATTGGCTAATAACTGTAGGCAGCAGCTATTAGTCTTACTCGAAACACTTTGTAGAGGTTACTTTACTTCCATGAGATTAGGGTTTTGATTGAGAACACTTTGTAGAGGTTAGGGTTTCGACTGAGCACACTTTCTGTAGGTTATGGTTTCGACATCGATGCCTATGATGAGCTGATTGAGATGACCGCAGAGATGATGCAGAGCGGAGCTGACGAGGATGGAGCCGCCGCAGATGGTGCAAACCCTAAACCAAGCTGTGAAACCCTAAACCGAGCGCAAGAACAGATGCATATTCGAGCTTCGAAACCCTAAACCGAGAGAGAGAGAGAGAGAGAGAGAGAGAGAGAGAGAGAGAGAGAGAGAGAGAGAGAGAGAGAGAGAGAGAGAGAGAGAGAGAGAGAGAGAGAGAGAGAGAGAGAGAGAGAGAGAGAGAGAGAGAGAGAGAGAGAGAGAGAGAGAAAGTGTTTTTACATCTATTAGGCCGAACTCGGCCTATGAGACAAATCGATGTACATGGGTGTATCTTCTGTCCATCACAAAAGATAAAAGTGCTGAAAAAAGTGGTAAAGCTGATATAGATCTTTGTAGTATGCATGTGGAGCTATCCATGAAAGTGGGGGGTGTATGGAGTTTGATATCTACGATAGTCTATATGCAAAAGGGGGTAGTACAACAAATGAGAGAATGCATATGAAATGACTAACTAGCTCCATCCTGTGCTAGTGGGCAGGTGTAAGATGTGATACATAGGTGGGGGTGGTGTCAGGGCCACCCTGATGATTGCAGAAGGATCAGCCATCACCTGGGATCGTCTCTCCTCCATGGCGCGATGGTCACAAGCCTGGATCTCCGCAATCTGGTGTCGGTGAAGTCTCGGGGCCCGATATCCATTAGCACGGGGTCGTATCCTAGCTCGGGAGGTCTGAGCCTACTGAAGAGTCACCCCTCTCAGTGTGTGAGCTGACGGGGGTAGGGCTGCTACACGTCCTGGAATAAAGAAGTCAGCTGACCCTGTCTCCCTCCTGTATGGGATGCTACAGTAGGCTGGAGTAGGGAATCCCTGTGACTCTCTATCTCTAGTAAGAATCTCCCGAGCTATTGCTTGTCTCTAGAGTCCATGATCTCTCGGAGGGTGGGCTGCCCTGTAAATAGAGTCTCGTATCTGCCTCTGATGTCATCATATGCGCTACATCTGCATACAAAGTGCTCCTCATCCTCCATCTCTACTCTGCATACCCATGTGCTGCTCTCTCGGAATGTCTGCAGCTCGTGCCGTCTCAATCTGAAGTCGGTGTGATGAGACTCTCAACTGGCCAATCGCTACCCTCGAGCTATGAGGCATGTAAGTATCCATGTAGCGTGGTCGCTGGATGAAACAGTCCTCTAGTATATCTAAGAACTGGTCTCGCTAGTGCGATAGTCTCGATCCCATGTGTGGTGTGTGCCATGTCTGACTAATGTAGAGCTTCTCGAGTCCTGTCTCAGCACAACATTCCTCTCACGACGGGAGAGGTGGGTGTGAGGTGAGTCTCGGTCATACTGAAAAGACGACAATCTGTCTATATCAAGTCCATGACTATCAAACCAGACTCTAACCTGAGTGTACCAAGCTCTCTCATATCCTGACTCTGATATCTGTATAGATGCCTCAAAAGCTCTGTGTTTGTCTGCATGGAGCTTTGACTGTTTCCCGCAAAATGGTCACGAGATCATACGTACATGAGGCCTTTCGATTGCACCCCACTGGGTGATTGTGAGGCCTGGGGTCCAAACTCTCGCACCATACATCATAGCTGGTCTCACTAGTGTATCAAATAGCCACCCCTTCGTGCAATGCTCCTGGAAGTGTGCCTCGTGACATCTCCGCTCTAACATGGCTAAAGCTGCATATCCTCGTTTGAGTTTATTAGTGGCTGCCTGTCTCATGTTGGAGAGAGAGAGAGAGAGAGAGAGAGAGAGAGAGAGAGAGAGAGAGAGAGAGAGAGAGAGAGAGAGAGAGAGAGAGAGAGAGAGAGAGAGAGAGAGAGAGAGAGAGAGAGAGAGAGAGAGAGAGAGAAAAGTGTTTTTACGTCTATTAGGAGGCCGAACTCGGCCTATGAGACAAATTGATGTACATGGGTGTATCTTCTGTCAATCAGAAAAGATAAAAGTGCTGAAAAGAAACTGGTTAAGCTGATATAGATCTCCGTAGTGTGCATGTGGGGATACCCATGAAAGTGGTGGGGGGTGTATGGAGTGCGATATCTATGATAGTCTATATGCAAAAGGGTAGTACAACAACCATGAGAATGCATCTAAAACGACTAACTAGCTCCATCCTGTGCTAGTGGGTGGGATGTAATATGTGATACATAGGTGGAGGTGGAGTCAGGGCCACCCTGATGGCTGCAACGGGATCGGCCATCATCTGGGATCGTCTCTCCTCCATGGCGCGATGGTCACAATCCTGGATCTCCGCAATCTGGTGTCGGTGAAGTCTCGGGGCCCGATATCCTATATCACGGGGTCGTCTCCTAGCTCGAGATATCTGAGCCTGCTGAAGAGTCACCCCGCTCGATATGTGGGCTGAGGGGGGGAGGGCTGCAGCACGTCGTGGAATAAAGAAGTCAGTGAGCTGACTCTGTCTCCCTCCTGTATGGAGTGCTACAGTAGGCTGGAGTAGGGAATCTCTGTGACTCTGTATCTCTAGTAAGAATCGCCCGAGCTGTCGCTGGTCTCTAGAGTCCATGATCTCTCGGAGGGTGGGCTGCCCTGCAAACAGAGTCTCGTATCTGCCTCTGATGCCATCATATGCGCTACATCTGCATACAAAGTGCTCCTCATCCTCCATCTCTACTCTGCATACTCTACATATCCGCTCCTCTCTGGGAATGTCTGCGGCTCTGCCCGTCTCAATCTCGAGTCGGTGTGATGAGACTCTGAGCTGGCCAATCGCTACCCTCAAGCTATGAGGCATGTGAGTATCCATGTAGCGTGGTCGCTGGATGAAACCGTCAGCTAGTATGTCTATGAACTGGTCTCGATAGTGCGATAGTCTCGATCCCATGTGTGGTGTGTGCCATGTCTGACTAATGTAGAGCTGCCAGAGATCCTGTCTGAGCACAACATTCCTCTCACGACGAGAGAGGTGGATGTGAGGTGAGTCTGGGTCATACTTAAAAGGCGGCAATCTGTCCATATCAAGTCCATGACTATCAAACCAGACTCTAACCTGAGTGTACCAAGCTCTCTCATATCCTAACTCTGATATCTGTATAGATGCCTTAAGAGCTCTGTGTGTGAGTCTATCTGTAGGGAGGTCCCTAATCCTCTGAATAAAGCAGATAGTCTGGAATAGTGCCTCTACTGCCATGGGTGGTGCAGCTAGCTCTGCCCTGATGATGTCATGTGGCACCGACTGTTTCCCACGAAATAATCGCGAGATCATACGTACCTGTGGCCTCTCGATCGCACTCCACTGGGTGACTGTGAGACCTGGGGCCCAAACCGTCGCAGCATACATCATAGCTGGTATGACCAGTGTGTCAAATAGCCAGCCCTTCGTGCGGGGCTCCTGGAAGTGTGCTTGGTGACATCTCCGCTCTAACATGGCTAAAGCTGCATATCCGCGTGTGAGTCTATCGGTGGCTGCCTGTCTCATGCTGAAGGGGCCAGGCAAGCTCGTGAATGTGACTCCGAGATAGACATAGGAAGTGACCACCTCAATCTGTCCACCACCAGCTCTGAATCCTGCTCCATTCCTCACCATGGGGGAGGTGTGGAAGATCATGACCTTGGTCTTGCCAAGGTTTACTGTCAAGCCCCTCTGAGAGAGAGAGAGAGAGAGAGAGAGAGAGAGAGAGAGAGAGAGAGAGAGAGAGAGAGAGAGAGAGAGAGAGAGAGAGAGAGAGAGAGAGAGAGAGAGAGAGAGAGAGAGAGAGAGAGAGAGAGAGAGAGAGAGAGAGAGAGAGAGAGAGAGAGAGAGAGAGAGAGAGAGAGAGAGAGAGAGAGAGAGAGAGAGATTGAGATTTTATGACTATTAGGAGGCCGAACTCGGCCTATGAGACAAATTGATGTACATGGGTGTATTTTCTGTCAATCGGAAAAGATAAATGGGCTGAAAAAACTGGTAAAGCTGATATAGATCTCCGTAGTATGCATGTGGAGATACCCATGAAAGTGGGGGATGTATGGAGTGCGATATCTATGATAGTCTATATGCAAAAGGGTAGTACAACAAGCATGAGAATGCATCCGAAAGGACTAACTAGCTCCATCCTGTGCTAGTGGGTGGGTGTAAGATGTGATACATAGGTGGAGGTGGAGTCGAGGCCACCCTGATGGCTGCAGCGGGATCAGCCATCATCTGGGATCGTCTCTCCTTCATGGCGCTATGGTCATGAGCCTAGATCTCTGCAATTTGGTGTTGGTGAAGTCTCGGGGTCCGATATCCTATAGCATGGGGTCGTCTCCCAGCTCGAGAGGGTTGAGCCTGCGGAAGAGTCACCCCTCTCGATGTGTGAGCTGGGGGGGGGGGGGGGGGGGGGGGGGAGGGTCTGCTCCACGTCATGGAATAAAGAAGTCAGTGAGCTGACTCTATCTCCCTTTTGTATGGGCTGCTACAGTGGGCTTGCGTAGGAAATCTTTGTGACTCTGTATCTCTAGTAAGAATCACTTGAGCTGTCGCTGGTCTCTAGAGTCTATGATCTCTCGTAGGGTGGGCTGCCTTGTAAACAGTCTCGTATCTACCTCTGATGTCATCATATGCACTACATATGCATACAAAGTGCTCCTCATCCTGCATCTCTACTTTGCACACCGTGCATATCCTTTCCTCTCTGGGAATGTCTGCAGCTCTGCCCGTCTCAATCTCTAGTCGGTGTGATGAGACTCTCAAGTGGCTAATCGCTACCCTCGAGCTATGAGGCATGTAAGTATCCATGTAGCATGGTCGCTAGATGAAACCGTGTGCTAGTGTGTCTAAGAACTGGTCTCGGTAGTGCGATAGTCTCGATCCCATGTGTGGTGTGTGCCATGTTTGATTAATGTAGAGCTTCCAGAGATCCTGTCTGAGCACAACTTTCCTCTCACGATGGGAGAGGTGGATGTGAGGTGAGTCTGGGTCATACTGAAAAGGAGGCAATATGTCCGTATCAAATCCATGACTATCAAACGAGACTCTAACCTGAGTGTACCAAGCTCTCTCATTACCTTACTTTGATATATGTATAGACGGCTTAAAAGCTCTGTGTGAGTCTGTCTGTAGGGAGCTCCCTCATCCTCTGAATAAAGCACATAGTCTGGAATAGTGCATCTACTACCATGGGTGGTTCAGCTAGCTCTGCCCAGGTGATGTCATGTGGCATTGACTGTTTCCCATGAAATCGTCACGAGATCGTACGTACCTCTGGCCTCTCGATCGCACTCCACTAGGTGACTCTGAGGCCTGGGGCCCTAACTATCACAACACACATCATAGTTGGTTTGGCTAGTGTGTCAAATAGCCACCCCTTCGTGCGGGGCTCCTGGAAGTGTGCCTAGTGACATCTCTTCTCTAACATGGCTAAAGCTGCATATCCTCATGTGAGTCTATCGATGGCTGCCTGTCTCCCGCTGAAGGGGCCAGGCAAGCTTGTGAATGTGACTCCGAGGTAGACATAAGAAGTGACCACCTCAATTTGTCCACCACCAGCTGTGAATCCTTCTCCATTCCTCACCACAGGGGAGGTGTGGATGATCATGACCCTGGTCGTGTCAAGGTTTACAGTCAAGCCCCTCTGTGTACAGAACTCATCTAGGGCATCCAGGTGGCGCTGTAATCGCTTGGGTGACTCTGAAATCAATACAATGTCATCGGCATATAATAAAATGTGGACATGTGTACCTGCGAGGTTTGCACCCTCTCCTCGAGAATGTAGTCCTCAATCTTGTCAAAGTAGAGACCAAATAGATTGGGGGAGAGAGGACAACCTTGCTTAACACTCATGGTTCTAGCAATGGCCTCAGATATACCTCCCGGACATTGTACCCTCCCAATCACCTGCGCATAGAGTGCATAGATGGCCCAAATCATCACGGATGGTACTCCCAAGCTTTGGAGGTGTCGGAAGAGCCTCTCTTGTGGCATTGTATCAAAAGCTTTGCAGAAATCCACAAAGAAGCAATATAATCTCTTCTTTCGCACCCTTGCCCCATCAATGAGGCAGCGCAAAATGAAGATATGATCAATAGTAGAGAAAGCTCGTCCAGAACCTGCTTGACCTCGTGCTCATAGCCCCTTAGTCTCCTCATATGAGCTGAGCTCCGCCTCAAGTATGGCACCGTATATTTTGGCCATAGTGTGGCCAATCATGATGGTACTGTAGTTCCCTGGCTCTAGGGTGTCGCCAGATTTGTGGATGGGCACAATGGTGTGCCTAGTCCACTCCTCTGGGAAGCCATCCCCTATAGCCCGGTTGAAGACATGTGCAATCAACAAGGCTATAGTGGAGGCTGCGTATATGAGATGCTCGCTCTGCAATGCCGTGTGGTCTGTCGAATGTCCATGTCGTAGTCGTCCTCTGGCCCTCTCAACCATCTCTGTTGTGAAGAGAGAATGGTGTGTGGGAAGGAGTTGATGTCTGATGTCTCAAGGACTGATGCTATTTGTCAGGTGAGTAGGGATAGTGGAGTGTCAGGATGAACCAAGAGAAGATCCTTCTCGACTTGAGCCGCATATATATGAGCTAGCTCGTGTGTGAAGTGGATGGTGGTGTGTGGGTTGCGTGCTACGGGTGTGAGTGTAGGGGTGTCTCCCTTGAAGGAGAGCACGAGGTATGTGTGATCGGCCCCAATCGGTATGGGTGGGATGGTGAATGAGGTAAGTAGGTGGATGGCCTCTCTGGATCCCATGATGTAATCTACTGTACTCCCCTTGCCATCTGTGACTGAGTGTGGTATGCATGTCAATCCTCCAGAGGTAGGCCACTAACCCATCCCGTTATAGATAACGAGATTATGACGAGATCCTAGTCTGAGTAAGTGAGTGCCATAGTGAGTGTGTGTAGAGTGAGCTGAAGCTCGAGCTGTAGACTCATCCTCTATGGTATGTAGTATCTATGGGTCTTTTGGGTCAAATATCTCACACTGATCATTGCCTGTCCTGGCATTGAAGTCTCCCATAAGGAAGACTTCCCCTAATGCAGAGTACTCCGTAATCTCTTCTGACAAGCAAGTGTATGGTGAGTCCTCCTCTCGATCTATGATAGCGAACCGCGAGCTAGAAGGAGGAAAGTAGCATAACGCTATGAAGATGATCCGCTCCTGTGAGAGTTGGAGTCGAATCCAAAGATATCTGGCCTGTGAATCACGTACAACTATCTGTATCCTGATCTGAAGTCCATGTCTGAAGAGTATGGCTACTCCTCCTGATCCTATGGTGGTGTGCTGACGTGTACACACTCTGTATGTGGACTCCCAATGGAAACCGTGGACTCGAGGTAGGCTCCGGTCTAGGCTCTCATGTGTCTCTGTCAGCGTAATGATGTCTCTGCCTTTGCGCATCTCTTCCAACCTCTCTGGGTGTGTCCATAGATCTCCATTGGAGTTCCAAACTGCAAGGTGTATCTCCTCGAGTGTCTCACATGCCGTGAATCTCTATGGGATGGCCGTGCCTATCAATGATGACACGACCATCTCTGTATGAAGCCTTCTTTCCTTCTTTGCGAGCTTGGTGTACTCTTGACATGCATGCACGGCGATGTGCTACTTGCATGAGTGTGAGATCATCATCAAGGTAGATGGGGGGCTATCAAGTGCTCTCAAAATCACCCTCTTGCATAGGAAAGTAGATCTTACATTTTCGGAATGGAAGTCTAGAATTAGAGCTGTCTTCTTCATGGGGTCTCGCCCCGTTCTCCAAGACATGATGAATGGGGGGACTCCTCTTTGTAGCCGAGTATCTTGCATAGTGTCTTCCCATCGGACTCATCTTTTCTTCCTCAATAGTGGTGTGCACGATTAGGGCTTCTTCCTTTTGTGCTTCCGCTTTGGCTTCTTTTTTGATGTTCTTCTTCACTATGTCGATCCACGCTTCTTTGGTAGCTTCTAACTAATTTTCCATGCTCGCGGTCAAGGCTTTGGTGAGTTCTTCTTTGAGAGTTTCTGTCTTGTTCATATTAATTTCTCCCTCTTTGGGTGTGAGAGAGACCATTGAAGCTTTGAGGAGCTTTGAGGAGCTTTGATTCCTCTTTCATGTTTGCTCTCTTTGTCCTGGAGGGAGGGGGGGGGAGGGAGGGAGGTGGGGAGGGAGGGAGGGAGGGAGGGAGGGAGGGAGGGGGGGGGGGAGAGAGAGAGAGAGAGAGAGAGAGAGAGAGAGAGAGAGAGAGAGAGAGAGAGAGAGAGAGAGAGAGAGAGAGAGAGAGAGAGAGAGAGAGAGAGAGAGAGAGAGAGAGAGAGAGAGAGAGAGAGAGAGAGAGATGAAATGAAATGATATATTTTTGTCTGCAAAATGACATATGAGCTTTACTCGCCGTTTGCGGAGAGTAAGGCTCTGCATGCGACGCTGTGCCTGTGTGTGTGTAATATCCCCTCTATGCTCTAAAATGCATAGGTGCTTCCGTAGCTCGCAGCAATCTGCATCATACTAGCTGTTCTGAGGCATGGAACATGTGCGTGGAGGGTGTATATGCGTGCGGTGTGGGAAACTGCAGATAGCTGAGTCGTGTAGGATGGTGGTGAATTGTGATGTAAGTGTGTCCAAAGGTGAGAGTGGATCGAGGGAGAGTAGGCGGGTGTGTAAGTGGTGTGCATAAACATGTGCGAGCTCGTGTGTGAAGTGTATTGTGATGTGTGTCTAAGTGGGTGAGGGAGGGTCTAATGGAATAGGAGATGAGAGTGTGAATGTGATAAATGTATGGTCAGCACCAAGTGGGCATCGTCCAATAGTAAGTGAGGTGATGAGTGAAGCTCGAGAGGTGGTACCCAAAATGTAGTCGACTGTGCTCTCACCTCCCCCGTGAGGGAAGCAAGTAAGTCCGCCCGAACTTGGCTAGCGATGCATCCCGTTATATATAACGAGCTGATGTCGGCTGCCTAGCTCAAGTAGATGTCTACCATACCCGGTGGTGTCCTGACCCATATCCGCCGATACTCTACTATGCTCATCTCATCTAGGTCTCTGGTCCTCATGAAATGTGGGTGATCCATGTCGTATGCCTCGCATTGATGTGACTGAGTGCGGCCATTGAAGTCCCCCATAAGGAAGACTTCACCTAGTGTACTGTAATGTAGTATCTCATCCGAGAGTGCTGTGTATGGTGAGTCTCTATCTCGGATCGGTCCCCAAGATCCTGTCCTGCGTATCGAGATCCGCCTGGAGGGAAGTAGCATATAGCAATGTAAATCCAGCTCCCTTGTGCTATCTCCATGCGAACCCACATGTATCGTGCCTCCTCATCTCTTCCTATAATGTGGATCCGGCTGTGTATCTCCAGTCTAAATACGATGGCCATACCTCCCAACCCTCGTGCTGTACTCTGTCTCATCGTGGTCCTAAATGCAAATTCCCAATGAAAACCTGCAATGCATGGTAGACCTCTCTCTGGGCTCTCATGTGTCTCTGTGATGCACGCAAAGTCATGTGATGCAAGGATCTCCTCGAGTCTGTTTGGTCGCGTCCAGAGTGCCCCGTTGCAGTTCCACACTGCTCCTCTGAGTGGTGTCTCCTGGTGTAATGATGTCTCATAGGCCGCGTGGCCCTATTTGAGAGGGAGTCCATCTATGAAGACCTTACCATCACGGTAAAAGGCCTTCCTCCCCTCTCGACGTGCGTGGAGTATCTGTGGCATACAAGCACGTCGGTGTGCCACCTATCCGAGTGAGGTCCTCATCCATGTAGAGGGCGCCGCCGCATAGTCACGTAGTACTGATTGACGTCTAAAAAAGGAGGTCCGTGCTTCCTCGGAGCTCATCTTAAGGATGAGTGCTCGTGAATGCGATGTATCCCTCCCAACCCTCCATGCGCCTGTGAAGGGCATGCTCTTGTAGCCAAGTCGAAGACAAATGTCAGTGGCGTCTGCCTCCGGTGATGCTCCTTCGGGTAAACCTGTAATGCGAATGTGAAGTCTCCGAGTGTGTCGAAGCCTCTCCTCCTCCAGTGTATCCTGGACTCGTGCGAGCTCTTCTTTCTGCACGTCTTCTCTAACTTCCTTCTTAACCCTTTTGTGTACTACTTCCACCCACGACTTTCGAGTAGATTCTACCTCCATTTTGATTTCTTTCTTTATTTCTTCTTTGAGTGTCTCCACGTTGAAGATCTCCTCCTCTTCTTTCATGTGCTCATAAGCTGCCCTCCAACTGTCTCGTTCTTCTGTGAGAGTCTTCACTTGTTCTTCGAGTCCTTTGACTTTATCCATTACTTGTTCTTCGAGTCCTTTGAACTTTTCCATCATTTTTCGTATCTCCATATTGAGGTTGCGGTCTGCTTCCTTTTCGGCCTCTTTGAGGGCTTTAGCGATAAGTTCGTCCACTTCCCTCCGGTCCATGGGGGCCATTTCAAAGATTAGATTTAGGGTTTCAAACTTTTTAGGTTAAAGCTAGAGAGAGAGAGAGAGAGAGAGAGAGAGAGAGAGAGAGAGAGAGAGAGAGAGATTAACGTCTTGTGAAGGCCAAAATTTGGCCTATGTGGTACATCGGCGGCGGTCTGAGTGCCTCCTGAAGGAAGGCTACCCAGGTGGTGGTGGTGCTCATGTGCTCCATCATGTGGTCGTGGGCTATCCGGATGCATGAGATATCCTCCTGGTATAGTCGTGGTTGTCCGTATCCAGTTCTATGTGGTCGACATTGCACTCTCTGTGCCACTCCCTACCAGAGCGTTAGCCTTATGCCTCTGGAAGGTGGGATCGTCTGATGTAGCCCATCATGTTGAAAGAACTAAGTAATGGTCTGCTGTGTACTCATCTGTGTCTGATGTGTGGGCTGTAGCAACTGCTCTCGTCTCTCATACATTGTTGTGAGGAATTGTCCCAACCTCCATTGGTTTCCAATGGTCACGCACAACTGT
>CM035437.1:58742886-58760386 GCA_020310875.1 Ceratopteris richardii | reverse complement strand
CAGTTTCTCCATAGAACCTTAATAGGGGGAGTGCAGAGGGGGGCTTGCCCTCTTCTGCAGGGTCCAGGGGGCCTATCCCCCCAGCCGAGACGATAGGACTTCTGGTCGTGGAGATATTGTCGGATTGTATATTTTGCCGACTATTTTATATCTCCCGATTACATTTATCTATACCGACTCCCGTTGTAAAAGCTATATAAGCATGGCCCCGGTTGAGCTTTATACAACATTGCGCACTAGTAAGCCCTTCATCTAGAGTCTGTCTAGATAGCCGTCTAAGCTCCACATTGGGAGCACATGGGTGGACAACACCATCGTTGTAACTGCATTATGCTTGGGAATCTAAGAATTTGAGTTCTCTATCTATCAGTCTGTCTGCCTGCTTCTCTCAACTCTGTCTACTTGTCTATTCCGCTATGCCATTAATTTAAATGGTATCAGAGCTCGGGAGGCTTTGAAACTTTTTCGGTACACAAGTTTCAAGTAAGATGGGCCAGAATTCATATGCTGTTAGTTTCTTTCAGGCTTCGACTGAAAATCTCATGATGCATTGAGGTAGAAAGCTTTGCATTTTTCAGCTTATGGCAGTCATACTTGATTTACCTTGGAGATTACAAGAGAGAATTGTTGCTTTGTGATATAGTTCTTTAGGCTGCTGTTTTGAACGGTGCATTTTATTCCTCTTATTTCATGTTCTCTTGTTTAGTTGGTTCTCTTTATCTTTTACTTTTACTGATACGTCTACTTAGCATAGTACAAAGGAGAGATTTAAGCTGTAGATTTAAATTGCCATTTAAATCGCTTGAATCGTAGGGATTTGAAAAACCAAATATAAAAATTGAGGATGTATCACTTTGAGATATTTTTTTTTCTTTTAAGCCTAAACTATGTACCAATATATATTTAATGTCTCTTTTACATATGGGATATAAATAACACACAAAAGAAGTTTAGTGCTCAAAGAAATACAAGCTGAATAGGTATTTTTTTATCCACATAGGTTTTGAATCAATAAAAAAAAAAATTGTTCCAGTTTGAATAAAAATCGCAAAAATTGTTTACTACATTCTAGAGTCTTTTACGACTTCTACTTTGAAAAAATCGTGCGATTTTTTCAACTATGCCACTTAGTCTCCTTTCATAGTGTCATATATAGTAGTTCTTCTTTCACATCATTGTTCTTCTTGATGGAATCAGCTTGAATTATTCTTGCTACAGTGTCATCTAACTTTCGTGGAAATATGGAATCGGGTGTTGTACAAGATCATGCTTTTTCATCTCAACCTCAAGGTTTTTTATATCAGCCTGAGGAGTAGTTTATATCCTCAATGAAAGAGATTTTAAAGGAAGGCCTAAATCAAAATCCTCAAGTAGATGTTGAAGTTAAATTGTCCATCAAATAAGAGAGTCTTGAAGACAAGTTCCTGTCATTAGGACATCCTTATGTTATATTTGCTCCCACTTTCAGTAAAGTTTTGGTTCAAGATTATGTGAATTTGATTGAGACAGTTTTGATGTGAATGGTTCAGATGGGGATGACTGCTAATACGTTGCTAACAACTATAGTATGTATGTATGTGTCAGGGGAGCACTAGATTATGCCCTCTAACTAGATTAAACAAGATTTCGGAATTAACTTTAGATTACAAGATCACCCATGTAGGGGAAATAATACAAGAATATGTAACTGATACAAGAAGTCCCACAACCTGGGGCTGATAGCTATGGATAACTCGACTAGAGATGATACAAGAGATCCCACAACCGAGGATCGTAGGTATGAAACAAGATATTTGGATTACAAGAACTCCCTTTAGGGAGATGATCTAGATACAAGAAATAACTCGACAAGATCTCGTACTACGAGATTACAACAGGACACAATAGGATGTGCAAGATACTATACTAGACAAGAATAGAACAACGCACATGACTAGAACTCGAATAGGAACTTGGAAATTACTTACTTGGAGATTGGGACTCCTTGAGCTCCCAAGACTGGCATTGGGAAGACTGAGGATGTATGTGGCCAAGCCCTCCTTATATAGGTGTTCAAGCGAAGTCATCAAAGGTGGTTATAATTCGATGATGTCATCGATGATGTCAACAATCCAAACAAGACCGCTAGATGTCAGAATCTAGCAAGTAGATAGTCGATCTTAGGATTTTGGCATGTTCGGGACGCAATGGAAGCATTAGTTTCTCCGAATTTTGAACCAATCATGAGATATGGAAAGTCACATGGAATCTGAGATTCAGGATGGTTTCCTTTGTCCATGACATCACCTCCCCCTTATTCGAGGAGTTCCATGAGGAGAGGTCGTCCTCTCTGGTCTCGGCTTCATTGGATTTTTCTTATGAAACTCTCGAACTTTGATAGGTGCTCTCTGAAGGTTCTCTACAGGTTCCCAAGTACGATCAATGAACAAGGTACTTCAATCTTCCTTGGGATATTCTTTCCAATGAACAATGTACTCCAATCTTCCTTGGGACAATGAACAATGTTATACCCTTTCCAATGAATAAGGTACTCCAATCTTCCTTGGGCTATTCTCGAATCTAAGACATGCTCGACGTCAAATTCTTCATGATCATCAATCTCAATAGGTGGTGAAGATTAGGTCTCTTCCCCCTGAGTGGTGAAGTCTGATATGGTTCCAACATGGATACATGGAAAACTGGATGTATTCTCATGGTACTTGGTAACTGGAGCTTGAAAGTGACTAGACTAATATGTACCAAGATGGTGAACGGACCAAATCTCTGATGATCTAGCTTTGCACAAGGCCTTGAAGTCTGCAAATTATCTCTGAGTAACCATACTTTATTCCCAATGTGAGTGTTGGAGTTCAAGGTTTGCAGAAGCACGTGAACAACACAAGGAAGAAGAAGAAGCTTGGAGCACAACACATAATACTGAATGTATTACCACTAGAATGTACAAAGATAAGTAACCCGTTAGGGCGAAAGGCATTTATACAAGCCGGGAGAAAAAAACCTACTAAAGAGGGAAAAAAGTGCCTCGGTGGTCTTAGAGTGTTCACAAACATCACTACCTAAATATATCAACAAATCCCCCCAGGAGTGATGCGATGAACAAAGAGCTAGCACTCATGTATAAGGAAGTGCCAAGCTATGTGGAATTAATCCACAAAAGGAAGTAAGCCCAAAGCTTTGTGGAAAGCTTCAAACTTCTCCCTGGGTAGAGCTTTCGTGAAAAAATCTGCAATTTTCTCTTGCGTGGGCACATATGCCAAGCTAATCTCTCCAGTAAAAGCATGTGCAATCGGATAGGCATGTATTTTTTCATATCAAGCACGTGGTGCTTGCTTTAAACCATATAACGCCTTCTTCAACCTGCACACTTAGTTTTCGTGCCCTTTTTATAGAAAGCCACGGGGCTGAAAAACATACACTTCTTCATGCAAGTCACCATTCAGAAATGCAGTTTTAATGTCCAACTGATGTACATTCCAACCATGATGAGCTCCAACTCCACAGATGCTACGAACAATAGTCATTTGGCATGTAGGAGCAAAGGTTTCATCAACATCAATGCCTCTTTCCTGTGCATAACCTTTGCAACAAGCCTAGCCTTACACCTGTCAACTGTTCCATTAGACTTACGCTTAAGCTTGTATACCCACTTAGTGCCAATGGCCTTCTTGTGAGGAGGCAAGTCACATAAAGACCAGGTACCATTTTTCATGATAACATCATATTCTGATTGCATAGAAGCCATCTAATTTTCAGAATTTTGTGCTTCATCAAACAAAACAGGCTCATTCTCATCACAGAGAGTAGAGGCATCCATAGCATAGCAATTTGATGCGAAAGAGGCACTATGAGAGCCTCAACGAGTACGGTATGATAGAGGTGCATCTAATTTGTTGTCATGCAAAGTCTGCACCAACCATTTGGTATAGTTTTTGCCTCCTCAATATCAGCTCTCTCATCAACAAGTGCATCATGTAAATCTGCATCAGAAATAGAATGATATGCATCATCACATGAAACCTGCAAAGGCTGAGAAGTTGCTTCATTAGGACCCGCACTAGACTGTCCACCTGTAAAAGAGGAAGCAAAGTATCATACATGTCTTTGGAGCTAACAGATGTCTCCTTCGTACGTGAAAGTAAAAGCTGAATAGCATCTTCCACAAAAACAATATCACGGCTAACCAAAATACATTTAGTCTGTACAGACGATAGCCTTTGCTTTTAGAACTGTAGCCAGCAAAGATACATTCAACTGCCTTATTATCCAATTTCTTGCAATGTTGTTCAGGAACTAATGTATATGCAAGACAACAAAAAACATGCAGGTGAGCAACAGATGGCTTACGACCATGCCAAGCCTCATATGGAGTGATAGACTCACATGGGGTGATAGACTGCAATGCCTTAGTGGGACATCTCTTAAGTACATATGCTTCACACATAACAGCCTCAAGCCAAAAATTATGTGGTAAAGCCTCACTCTTGACCATACACCTCGCGATCTCCATGAGTGACGTGTTCTTCCGTTCAGCAACTCCATTCTGTTGAGGTGTATACGACACTCTACACTAATGTTTTATCCCATGCTCAGCTAGAAATGCATTAAAATTAGAAGACATATATTCCCCCCCTCCATCAGAACAGAGGTGTCTATTTTACATGATGATAGATTTTCAGCCAAAACCAGAAACTGTTTGAAGCACATAAATACTTCGGACTTTGTTTTCAATGGATATACCCATGCATGCCTAGAAAAATCATCGATGAAAGTCATGAAGTAAAGATAATTTCCAAAAGAGGGCGTCTGCATAGGACCACATACATCACTGTGAAAAAGTTGCAATTTTTAAGTAGCTCGATCTGAACCATCTTTTGGAAAGGAGGAACGCTACATTTTGCCCAAAATACAGCCTTCACAAACATGTGTACTGGGTGCCTCAAGTTTGTGCAAAGAGGACACCATTTCAGAATTCTACAGGCATAGCAAACTAGCAAAATTCAGATGACCAAAGCATGCATGACAAAGCTTTGCATCTGACATAGCTTGAGAACCATGTACTGCACATGCTAAATCATTCACAAATTCTTCAGAGTCTATGAGCTTATACAACCCACGACATAAAATGCCATAAGCAATAATCACCTCGCTATTTGACAGATCATGAACTGTACATCTATCATCCACAAATTTCACAACGAAGAAAATCTTGGCTAACACTGAAACTTATAACAGATTCTTCTTGATCCCTGGCACAAATAAAGCATCCGACAATGTAAAAAAACTACTTTCAGCAGTAGTCAGAATGATCTTACCAACTCCCATGATAGGATAAGAGGAGTCGTTGGCACATGTGACAGTACTCCCTGTAGGGGCATGCTCGAGTTAAGTGAAGAAACTGTGTTGCAAGGTAACATGTTTGGTTGCCCCACTATCAAAGTACCAAACATCGGAGTCTACTACAGATATACACTGCCCAGGAGAAGATAGGTCAAAACTGCAAACAGTAGTAAACGTCCATTCTTCATTCTCCACTAGATTAGCATACTCTGTTTTTGGTGTAGAGGCCTCCGCAACAACCATTCGGGCCTCTTTTTTCTTTGCCTCTTGCAACCAGTTTTGGACAATTCTTTATGACATGATCAATTGCTTTACAGTAGTTGCAAAACAATTTCTGCTTTTCTGTTTTCTTGTCGTCTCTGTCATCCTTCTTTGATTGTGCAGAATTAGCAGATTTTTGCTTACTAGTAGAAGAGCTCCATTTACCTTTGCCCTTCTGACTAGCGAGGAAAGCTTGATCTGCAACACGCATAATGGACGTGTTCTGCCTAGACTGAACTTCCTGCAACAGAACCGAGACTAACTCCTCAAATGTTAAGGCATTTAGATTTCCTTTCATCATCAAACGAAGAGTAGAAGCAAAACTCTTATATGAATCGGAAAGACCATTCCGAACAGCCTGCACAAGTGAATTGTTAGGCAAGTCTTCACGAGCAGAAATCAACTGTGCTTTCAAATCTTTGATCTTTGTTAGAAAGCTGTCCATGGAATCTCCTTCATTCATATGCTCACTCTCCTACTGTTTTCGGAGGTAAGCAACACGAGCCTTATTCCTTGCCTGGTAGAAAGTGGTAAGTGTATCCCAACCATCCTTAGTTGTTTTGCAAGAGCGAATGTGAGGAATAATGGCACGTTTGATAGACAAGGCTATCAATGCATGTGCCTAAGCATCTTTGCCATCCCAACGAATTTTCTCTTCAGTAGGTGCAAGAGAAACCGCAACACAAACAGGAATCTGTAGAATATCACTACCTTCAATGCCATCTGCATCAGCTTCAGTGCCTGTATTTGCAGGCGTAATAGGATGTTTTTCAACACCCTCCACAATATTCCACAGTCCTTTTGTGACCAATACATGATGCATCATATAAGCCCATAATGGGTAATTCGTACCACTCAACTTATCCTTGACAGCCAACATACGGAATACATCACTACCTTCAGGCATGGCCTTTGACTAAAACACCCTGACGGAGAAAATTGATTGTATCTCAAAAAGTTGAACAGAACTACCCTGTTGAGTTATGTTAAACCTGTAGCGGACTTCGAGACGCTTATATCGGCGAACCAAAACTTGTATATATCTTTGGCACAAAAAAAGCACTGCAATAGTGCGTTTGGAGGTTGAAACAAGTTCAGATTGTGTTTTTCGCACCAGAGAGCGAAGCAGTTTTGGTCTCCTAATCATCTTGAGTATGCTCACCGAATTTCGTGCGATTTTGAGACTGTGACCGGAGGGGTGTCCACGATGCCCTAGATGAAGCGGCTACTTGCTCTGATACCAATTGTTGGAGTTCAAGGTCTGCGGAAGCACGCGAACAACACAAGGAAGAAGAAGAAGCTTTGAGCACAACACACAATATTGAATGTATTACCACTAGAATATACAAAGATAAGTAACCCATTAGAGCGGTAGGCATATATACAAGCAGGGGAAAAGAACCTCCTAAAGAGGGAAAAAAGTACCTGGGCAGTCCTAGAGTGTTCATCCACATCATTACCTAAATATATCAATAGTGAAAGGATGGATTTTGAACAGGATGCTGATCTGCATAATACTTATATTGTTCTTGAGCTCTATGGATCTCCTCCTTGAGTTCCTTGTGGATATCCATGAGGTACTGGGCCTTATCTCTAGCAGCTAGGTTCTTGACATGGTTTGAGAGTTGTATATCCATCCTTGGTGTTGTCCATAATTTGCAAAGGAGTCTACTTGGTAGATGTATAAACACTATTGTTTTAGGCAAACTCTGCAAAGGGTAAGAGCTCAAACCAATCATTTTGATGATAGTTGGTGGTGCAACGAAGATATTGTTCTAGGACTTGATTCATCCGTTTTGTTTGTTCAGTAGTTTGTGGAGGATTCGCTGTAGATAGTTTGACTTGAACTCCAAGGAGCTTGCAAAGATTGTTCCAAAAGCTGGATATGAACCGTGGATCTCGATCATTGACAATATCATCATGCATCAAGCCTAAAGATGTATCTGAGAAAAAGTCGGGTAGTGGTTGCACCTGTGATTGCCTTGGTAGTTGGAATGAAGTATGCCATCTTTGTAAATCTATCCACCATAACAAGAATGGCATCGTACTTATCTCACTTTGGTAGATCCGTGATGAAATCCATAGGTAATGAAGCCCATGGCTTTTTTGGAATAGGTAGGTTGCAAGAGCCAATGAGGTTTATGTCGTAGTACCTTAGATCTATTGCAAGTGTCAGAGGTTCAGATATGTTCTTTGACCTCCTTCCACATTTGAGGCCACCAAAAATCCCTTAATATGAGCTCTATTGTTTTATTTACTCCAAATTGTCCTGCTGCAAGGCTGTCATGACGTTTTTGAAGTACTTGGATCCTAGGCTTTCTTGGAGGGACATACGATAGGTTTGTATAGAATAATAACCCATCCTTTTCTTGTAACTCATTAACTTCTTGAACTTTTCCTTCTCGAATTTTGTGCATGACATTACAAAACAATTCATCATGTGCTAGTGTCTCATGAATCAAATGAGTCAAAGTTGAATCTTCATTGTGACTTGAAGAGGTAGCTGCTAACTAGAGTTATTCAGGCTTGAGTAAAACACTCTCTTGTTGATCCAAGGCCTCTCCGCCTTTCTTTGGTGCATGGTAAGATCTTCTCAACAAGGCATCTAACTCACACTACTGGCGCCCTCCATGATATGTGATGACAAAGTCGAATCTAGTTAAAAAGTTACTCCATCGAGATTGCCTTCTATTGAGGATGTGGGTGGTCATAAAATACTCCAAATTCTTATGATCTGTATACACAATAACTTTATGGGTTTCTCCTTCTAGATGGTGACACGAGATATCAAATGCATCCACTATTGCAAGAAGTTCTTTATCATGGAATTCATTATTAATCTCTCGAAGGGAGAATTTTTTGGAGTGATATGCAACTGGATGTAGGTGTCCATTATCCCCATGTTGGGATAGAATGGCCCTTCAGGCAAAGTCCGATGCATCTATCTCTAGGAAGAAGGGCTTGGTAGGATCAAGATGAACTAGAATTGGAGCAATGGTGAATGCTAATTTCAAGATCTAGAAGGTTTTTTTTTGCTTCGTTGGTCCATAAGAATTTTGCATTTCCTATAAGCTTTATGAGAGGTGTCACTATGTTGGAGTAATTTATTATGAATATCCTATAAAAATTGGGAAAACCTATAAAACATTGTACATCTCGAACACATGAAGATGGTTGCCAATCAAGGATTGCCTCAATCTTCTTAGGTCCATAAAGATTCCTTTCTTTGATACAATGTATCCTAAAATCTCCACTTCTGTCTCATGGAAAGAGCACTTCTCCAATTTTGCATATAAACTTTTTTCTCTTAGTTTCTCTAGAACTATCTTTACATGACCTTCATGATCCTCTAGATTTTTGGAGAATATCAAGATATCATCGAGGTATATTACCACAAAATCATCTAAGTACTCTCGAAAAATATCATTCATCATATGTTGGAAGACGGCTAGAGCATTTGTGAGACCAAATGGCATAACTATATATTCAAAATGCCCATACGATTGTTCGAAATGTTGTCTTCCATTCATCTCCTTCTTTGAACCTGACAAGATTGTAAGCTTCTCAAAGTTCAACCTTCGTGAAGAACTTTGCTTTTCCAAGGCGTTTGAAGAGCTTAATTCAACCCACGATAGTCTACACACATTCGAAGAGTTCCATACTTCTTCTTTACAAATAAAATAGGAGCTCCTGCTGGAGACTTTGAGTGTTTGATAAACCCCTTGGCTAGATTCTCATCAATGTTCTTGCGTAATTCTGTAAGCGCCTCTGGGGATAGTCTATAGATTGGTCCAAAGGGTGGTTGTGCTCCCTCTTGAAGTTGTATGGCATAATCATAAGGTCTATACTCTTTGAGGATATCTACATTCTTCTTTTGAAAAACATCTTGAAAGCCTTGGTAATAATTAGGTAGCTCCACTGGATCATCTTTCTTGGATTCTTGAGCTTGGATGGCATAGATCATATATGTCGGTTGCTTTCTTATTGCATGCATGAAGGCTTTGGCTCCTATATATGTTGGGTTCTTATGGATATCCTGATGAGTGATTTTATTATTCTCCCAATTGAGGTCTAGATTATGTTTCTTTAGCCAGGGCATTCCAATGATAACAGGATTTGTTGGACTTGATATTACATTGAAACATATGTGGGAATCGTGGTCACCAAGGTTACTCTTCATGGTGTGGTTTCCATGGTAATATTCCAAGATGCTAGAGGTCGTCTATCTACTACTTTAGCTATCATTGGTTTGTTCTTCTGAAGTACTTTAATCTTGTGTTTCTTAACCAATCCTTCATCGATGAAACATGAGGAGGCTCCTGAATCTACTAGGGCTGTAAGGGAAAGGGTCATCTTAGGCATGATCATAGGTACCGGAAATGGCATTTTCGAGGTCCGGAAATGGTTCGGCTGTTTCCTCGGACCGTTTTCGAACCGGAACGTCGTTTCCCGTGTACTTTTCTTTATGTCCGTGTTTAGGTCGATTTTCGCTACGTTTCGAGTTCGGTCTTCTGATTTTGGTTCTTCCTCCACATGTTTTATAGTACTTGAGTAAAAGCATCTATAATCTATGTGCATACATACACACACACACATACATATATATATATATATATATATATATATATATATATATATATATATATATATATATATATATATATATATATATATATATATATATATATATATATATATATATATATATATGTATGTGTGTGTGTGTGTGTGTGTTAGGCCGCCGGAAAGGAATATCATTCTATTTAGTAGAAAATATAATTAGGAACAGACGCTCATCGAAAGGATGTCGCGCAATCGTTGTAACCCTTTTTTGATAATAGAAGAGGCGATTGGAAGAGGGCGACAGAGGCGTCCCCAGACTGTGTGTCTCGGCGATGTGTCTGGAGATCCATTCCAGCGCATTTATATACATTGTTGTATCGTTCTATTTTATTGATGTTCGGTATTGAATAACCGTGGTACTGTGTTGATGTTTAGTGAGTCATTGGTGAATTGCAAGTATAATGGTGATGGTATGCTAGCAGGTATTAAGACTGTGTATTCGGGTGTGGTGATTGTTATATTCTGTTGTGTACTGGAGATTAGTAGTTAAGTTCGTCGGAATTGTCAGATAAATAATGAAGGGGCTACTACAGTAATGAAGTGAATGGGAAATATATATAGGGCCTCTGTATTACAAACCCGTGACCATCCCAAGAACCCACGCACAGTTGGAAAGTAAGTTATAACTATCTCGACAAGATAACCAATTAACACTGACGCCGGCCATGGGGCATGGAGTAGTTAGGATCAACTTGTTCAAATCATTTGTAGTGATACTTCCTCCTGCTTTAAACAACATGAGTGGTTCGCAACAACAACATCAACATCAACAACAGCAACAATAGCAGCTACGGATGATCATACCTCCACGACCAGTACCTGCTGGAGTTACGTATACGAAATTTGCAGGATTTCTCGGTGATGATCATGACGCTCATGTGCGTACTTTTGAAATCAATTATGTTGTACTCAATTATCGAGCGGATCCGTCATATAAAGCTATAGTGTTCCAATCTACTTTGGTTAATGAGGCTGCCCGGTGGCTAACCGAATATGACATTAACCATTTCGGTCAATATGACGATGTTAAGAATGCCTTCTTAAAATTTTTTCGGTTAAAGAAGAATGTGGTTGAGATCTTTGACTATTTGCAAAACAATAGACAAAAACCACATGAGAATGTGCAAGAGTATGCAACTTTATTCCGTACTCATCTCCGGAAACTGCCCCCGGTGCATGCTAACCTATCGGATGACGTGATTACTCAGTGGTTTATTAATGGATTAAACCCTCAGCTCAAACAAGTTATGATTATATGTTGTGTTTGCGGTATGACCTTGGATGCGGTAATAGCCATGGCATTGCAGTTGGAGCATAAAGTTGGCAGTTTTACTGAAGATCTGGATTGGTTAAAGGCATCCAAGAGCATGAGTGAGGATCCATTGAAACAGGTGTACTGCACAAAATGTAAGAACCTAGGACACACTACTTCCGCATGTACATTAAATCAAATGTACTGCGCTATTTGTAATACGGTGAGTCATTCCACCGAAACGTGTCCATATAATACCAAAGTCTATACCAGACCGACCGTAAATGTCATAATATAGGAGCAGGGACAACAGGCTACCCACTATGTACCACCGAGCAAACGATTTCGGACAGACCTGCTCGAACTCGGGCCAATCAGGTGAAGGTATATCTCTTCCACCACCAAGATGCCATTTTTGTGGCGAGATTGGACATATCCGCAGATATTGCAAAGAGGCATCCGAGTATGATAAACGAAGAAAAGAACGACAACATCCAATGGAAACTATGGTATATATTTCAGCAGTGGACACCCAAGCAGTAGCAATTCAAACACGGTCCGGCAAGAAGTTACAACAAGCTGCTGAGATTTTTGAGCTAGGCATTCGAGAACAACAGAGAATTTTTACCAAAGCTAGGATGTGGGCCAATCAAGAACCAACTGTTTTTCCCGATCCGGTACCTATGGTCCAGCAAACAGTACCGAATATACTACCGGAAAATATGAATCCGGTCAAAGTGTCGCCGGAGAGTCCCCTGAACTCGGTACCGGGTACGTCGAATCTTGACTATGTGTGGAATATTTTATCAAAAGCATCTATTACAATGCCGTTGGGGTAACTGTTAGCCTTGGTCCTGGCGTACGACAATAATTCGAGCAACAATTCAGTCCAGGATCTTCATGTACACCTGCTACTTAAACTATTAGTCTAGAAATTGATTCTACGGTGGACCATGCTGTTCCTTTAATTACGGTATGGTATAAAAATCACAAAATGACTCAAGTATTAATTGGCGGAGGCTCTGGTGTGAATATTGCTACAACCGCACTTTGTAAAAGGTTAGGATGGACTCTGATTGAACTTGTTCAGTTTTTTGTGAGAATGGCTGATCAATATAGGGTTCATGTAGTGGGTTTGGTGCGTGATATACCCATTACTCTTCAAAGAGGGGTGTTCAAAATGACTTTTGTTGTTCTGGAATTACCTGAATCAAGTTTGGATTACAACTTACTATTTGGGAGTCCTTGGCTGAAACAAGCAAAAGTGTTACAGGATTGATCTGCACATGAACTTATTTTCAAAAGCAATCATCAGAAATATATGGTACCTTTGAACGAAATGAAGCCCTGTGACCTTCATGCTCGACCTTACGTTGCCTAACCCGTGCACATGTTGGATGGACTTTAAGATGATGAAGAAGAAGCTTTCTTCAATGCTAACCAGGATTTGCTAGCCCTGGGTACAGTCGATTTACAAGCGATTGTAGATAATTGGAATCTGGCCTCTTGTACGGTAGTTCCGCTTACTGAAGGAGTGGACCCAGTTTCGGATCAAGTCTTGAATGCCACGAATATACACCAATTATTCCAGTCTCCTGAGGATATCTCCATGCCCCGGCCGTTTTATGTATTGGAAGATCAGCTAATCACTTGTAATTTGGGAGATGAGGCTACTCCGCGACCGATCAAGCTTAAGGTTGGGCTATCGGAAACTTTTCAAACAATTTACTACAGTTGTTGAAAGAGTTTCAAGATGTATTCGCATGGGACTATCGCGATATGAAAGGGTTGGACCCTCGCATCTATCAACACCGTGTAATGCTGAAACCAGATGCACGGCCAATTAAACAATTCCGTTACCGAATGAACCCCAACTATGCTGCTCAAGTGAAAGCTGAATTGGATCGCTTGTTGAAAGTAGGCTTCATTGTCCCCATTGAGAATGCAGAATGGATTTCACCTATTGTCATTGTCCCAAAGAAAAACAAGCAATTGCCTATCTCTGTAGATTACCGAAAGTTAAATGCAGCAACAGTGTCGGATCCCTTTTCACTTCCCTTTTTGGATACGATGCTAGATTATGTTGTTGGACGAGAAATGTATTCCTTTTTGGATGGCTATAGTGGATATAATCAGGTGCACATGGCTGAAATGGACATCCCAAAGACTGTGTTTATTACAAATTGGGGTGTATATGCGTGTACAGTGATGTGGTTTGGTCTCCGCAATGCTTCCAGTACCTTTCAACGATGCATGCAGGAAATCTTTTCTCCCTACTTAACCACGTTTATAGAGGTGTATTTGGATGATTTTTCATTATCTGGTGACGCATCAACTCACCTCTATCACCTACGTTGCTGCTTTTCTAAGTATAGGGAGTTTCGTTTGTGCCTAAATCCCAACAAGTCTGGCTTTTCAGTTTCTTGTGGCAAATTGATTGGTCATATCATTTCGCAACAAGGCATTCAAGTGGACCCTGATAAAGTGAAAGAAGTGTTGAATGCACCTTCCCCTACGACACCAAACGAAGTTATGCGATTCCTTGGACAAATACGCTGGCATGGTCGACATCTTCGGTGGCTCGTGCATGTAGCTATACCACTGAATCAGCTGGGTACTAGCAATCCTCAACAGTTTGCGTGAACTCAGGAGTGCCAAATTGCATTTGATCGTTTGAAAACACTCTTAACACAGGCTCCTATTCTGCAAGCACCGAACTGGTAGCTTCCGTTCCAAACGGAATTATTCTGTAACTGAGCGTGAATGTCAGGGTTTGGTTATTCGGTGAAGAAATTCTGGCACTATTTACCAGGACGCCCATTTACCTTTCATGTGGATCATGCAGCTCTGGTTTATCTTGCTCTCCAGCAACATTTAGGGGGCAGAATAGCCAAGTGGGTGTTGTTGTTGCAAGAATTTGATTATGAGGTTGTACAGCGTCCGGGGTCAACGCATGCTCTTGCTGATTTTCTGTCTCGGCTTGATTTCAGTGAACTTCCCGGCGGTATCGATGATACTGCCCCCGCTATCTATGGGCATTGGGACTTATTCGGTACATGATGATTGTCAGGTGCTCCCTGTGGCAACGTCGTACTATGATACTCTTATGATTTCGGACCCTTGTGGGACAGTTGTATTACATGGATCCATCAGGCGCGCTTTTACGATGTATTCCTCCACATGAAGTTTCTTCAGTTATTGACATGGCCATTCTTCTCCTTTCGGTGGTTATTTTTCGATGGATCTTACTTAGCAGAAAATTCTGCAGAGTGGCTTATGGTGGCCGACTATGTAGCGTGACATTGCTGCTCATGTCAAACAGTGTGATGCTTGCGAACAATCGGTGCAACCTTTACAACGGCATCATTTCCCACTATAGCCTGTCTCTCCCCTTAAGCCCTTTCAAAAGTTGGGCTTGGATTTCATTGGTCTCATTACACCTCCTCCTGCTGTTACTAATCATCAGTATATACTATACTCACCTGTATTGACTATGCTACTCGGTGGATTGAAGCCTGTGCTTTACGGTCCGCAACTACATCGGTGGTAGTCAAATTTTTGATGAGTGATGTTTTTCCTTGCTACGGTCTTCCCTTGGAGATTGTTTCCGAATCCCGATCAAGATTTTGTTAATGCCTTAATGCAAGTGCTTACCTGCACACTGAAGATTGCCCATAAATTTAGCTCCCCAATTATCCTCGTGCAAATGGACTCGCTGAAAGTACCACTAAAACCCTTCTTAACATGCTAAAGAAACTTGTGCTGGAATGTCCGGAGCGTTGGGATCAATTCCTTCCTTCGGTCCTATGGGCTTACTGTACTACTTACAAAATTGCTACAGGAAATACGCCTTTTAAATTGGCATATAGTCTGGAGGCAATTGCACCCATAGAGTTGGTGTTACCTAGTTTATGGGTGGCATTGGACCATAAGCTCTTATCGGAAGAGTCCTTTCCTTTTCGGTTGGATGCGTTGCGGTCCTTGGACGAACAACGTCTTGAAAGTTTTCTGATGCTACAAGAAGTGCAACTGAGGCAAGCTAAGACACATGATCGATTTCTCCATACTCCCGTCTTTACCAAAGGACAATTAGTTCTTTTCTATAATGCTAAGTCTAATCGTTCAGCAGGCAAGATCAAGCTTCGGTGGTTTGGTCCCTACCATATTGCAGATCAGGTTGGATCCGCTACCTTCCGGTTATCCACTTTAAATGGTACTCTTCTTCCTAAACCCGTTAATGGGTCGAAACTTCGTTCGTATTGTTCAAAGGCTACTTCATCTTAATTTGTTGATGGTATTTTTTATTATTCATCAGGTTTATGCTTGTTTTGTCTTCTGACCTCTATTTACATTATGCGAGTTTCAGTTGACCGTTTGACTGTAAACTTCCCGTTTTTATTAAATATCCATGATTAGTCGTAGCACTCCACGTTTGGGATTTCGTTAATGCGCGAATGTCGTCATTATGCATGCATGTTCCCAACCACTGGTAATGATTGCATTTTCTACCCGCGCTTCCATTCGGCGTTTTTACTTAACTAAGATCTTTGTCCTCTTTTTCGCTATTGTGTACTTGCACTCTGTGTCCTCTCTGTTATACTATGTGTATTCACTTTCTGTTAATTGCCATGGAAGCTCTAGCCAACATTAGCACCTTTCGTGCTTGCTTATCTCCCGACTTGAGCGAGTTCTTGCGTGCACGCGGGCTATTGGCGTTCGCCGAATTGCCTTTGCATTCGGTCGAGTGTCACCCTTTCTTTGCTCAAGTTATTGCCGCTATTGTCGACACCCCCAAGACAGAGACTTGTTGGCCGATCACCTGCCTCAATCCACGTATAGTCGTTACCCTGAAGACCGTGGCTAAAGGATTCCACTCCCTCAAGATGGCAGTGTGGATGTCCCTTTGTTGTCGATGACGACAATGAAGCAATTATTCCCTCGTCAATCTTCTAATGAGTTTGCTATTCTATGCCGACCTGAACCGGAGTGCTCTGCCCTGCAATTTTTGGTGGCTGCTCTAAACCTCCAGAAACGCACATATGGGATCTCTCAACCTTTTTATTCCATGATCGACACTCGTGCCCGCGAAGCCGTTAATTGAGTGTTATTTTTCTTCCGGCGCATTCACCGTGAATGTCAAGCGATCTCCTGACAACTAGCTAAAGGTGATATCTCTCAAACTCGTCTTCCTCATCTTCTTTCTTTTCTCCTTCCGGCGATTCTCCTTCCGGCGGTTCAACCTACTCAGCGGTTCAACCTGCTCAGCCTCCTTCCACGAATACCCTCCTTTTCCACGAAGAATGAGAGCAAGTTATGGGGGTTGATGAAGATAACGACGATCTTTTTCAATTTTTTCGAGGAAAGCGTAGGAAACTAAGTCCCTCGCAGAGTCAAGTGCAACCCTCTTTCGCTAGAGTCAATGTGCAAGATACAGCTTCCTATGCACACATCCTTTCCGCCCCACCTTCTCCTACTGGTCAAATTGATAAGGATACGGTCATGAAAGATGTTCAACCTAATGACACAGTTGACCAGGAATAAATGAACTCTATTGATAAAGTACCCAACACAGTCGCGGATTCTGTTAACCCAACGGAGCAAATACAAAATGAGGAGGCTCTGGTTCAGGCTGTTCAACCCGATACCGTAACCGTTACTGTATATTCTTCTTCACCGAAAGCTACGGCTTACGGTACCCATATTGAGTCTATCGTGTTACCTCCCGTTTCCCCTTCTAAGGTGCCATTACCTCCTAGCCCTCCTCCCTCACCTCATCATTCGGTGGCCGTTTCCCATTCTCAACCTATCTCGTCTTCTCCTGATTATTCTCCCCCTTCCTCTTCAGCCACCGTCTCTGTCAATCCTTCTAGACCCTTTTCAACCTTTCTAGTACCTGATTCCTTCGCCTAGTTAGCCCAAATCGGTGATTTTCTCATCCACCTCTCTAAGCAACTCCCTCATCAAATGCATGATGCTCATCAGTCCCTTCGTATCGAATATCAAGCCAAAGTAGACTTGCTGGAAGCA
>CM035437.1:58730386-58737886 GCA_020310875.1 Ceratopteris richardii | reverse complement strand
GGCGAAGGAGTTTGTAAAGGAGCATGTGAAAAAAACTTATTCCAAGCATCCAATTTCCAACATCCCTTATAACACAAGCATGCATTTTCCATAAATTTCCAGAAGATGTCCGTCCATAATGGCTTTTGGGAAGCAGCAATACTCATAATAAAAGCTATCCTTCTGGCCATTAAATGGGAGTCTAGCTGCCGGATTCCAAGACCACCTCTTATCTTGGGCTTACATACATATTTCCATGGAGAAAGCACCAACGCCCGATTATGCATTTTATTCCACAAAAAGTCTTTCAACAGACATTCAAAGAATATGAAGATGGCACTTCTTCCAATCAAGTAGCAATAAGTAATACATAACATACGGTTGCAAGAAAGGTCGAACAATTCTAATCCAAGTATGTAATGGCCATTGTGCAGCATGCCACATATACATTCTACATCTGATTCTAGGTAATACCCATTCATCTATGCCAAGAGGGTATCCAAGATGTCAAAATACAGTGCATTTCTCGAATTTAGGTCCTTCCCACTTCAAGGAATAAAAGTGTTGCGCAAAAATATCAATAAGTGCTGATTTTCTCATATTGATTTGCACTGCAGATGTAGAGGAGAAAGGTTTCAAACAAGCAATAATATTTTGGAGATTTGTCTGATATGCTTTTGCAAAGATGAAAGTATTATCAGCAAAGCAAACTGCGATTTGGCGAATTCCAAATGCCGAAATACCATGAATACAATAAGAATTCATTTTAGCTTCCAACAAGTAAAACATTGGTGAGGAAGCCAAAGCATAAAAAAAAGGGCTTAGCGGACATCCCGAGCGCATTGATCGTTCTATAGGAAAAGGATCGGAAAGCCTACCATTTATCTCCACATGAGATCCACTATCTTGGGTTAAGATATAAATCAGTCGACAAAATTTAACTCTGAAGCAAAGTTTTTTAAGGACAATGGCAATGAAATCCCATCTTATTCGATCAAAAGCTTTCTCAAGGTCAATTTGCATACCCACTGCTTCATGCTTGGATGAGGCGGCATGCTCTATCAAGATTTGTGTGAGGAAAATGTCATCAAAGATGGATATGTGATGTACAAATCCAACCTGCAAATCTTATGGATAATCGGCTTAAGCTTTAAACCAAAAATCTTCGCGAATATTTGTAAATAATGCTCATCATAGTAATCGGCCTCCAATCCCCCGTCTGTTTTGGTATATCTAATTTGGGGATAAGTTTAATTTTACCTAATTTGAATGAGTAGGGCATTTTTTGATCTCTCCATATTTCATTGCAAACATCCAGAATCAGAGTTTTAAGAGAAGGCTAAAAAGCAATCACAAATCGAAGCTTTATATCAAGCTTTATCCTTATTAAGTGAATCGAAGACTTCTAGGAAAAGAATCGGAAAGCCTACCATTTATCTCCACATGAGATCCACTATCTTGGGTTAAGATATAAATCAGTCGACAAAATTTAACTCCGAAGCAAAGTTTTTTAAGGACAATGGCAATGAAATCCCATCTTATTCGATCAAAAGCTTTCTCAAGGTCAATTTGCATACCCACTGCTTCATGCTTGGATGAGGCGGCATGCTCTATCAAGATTTGTGTGAGGAAAATGTCATCAAAGATGGATATGTGATGTACAAATCCAACCAGCGAATCTTATGGATAATCGGCTTAAGCTTTAAACCAAAAATCTTCGCGAATATTTGTAAATAATGCTCATCATAGTAATCGGCCTCCAATCCCCCGTCTGTTTTGGTATATCTAATTTGGGGATAAGTTTAATTTTACCTAATTTGAATGAGTAGGGCATTTTTTGATCTCTCCATATTTCATTGCAAACATCCAGAATCAGAGTTTTAAGAGAAGGCTAAAAAGCAATCACAAATCGAAGCTTTATATCAAGCTTTATCCTTATTAAGTGAATCGAAGACTTCTAGGTAATGTTTGCTACATGATGAAAAGTACACAAAAAATTCATAACTTCGTCTTCATCCTCACACAGAATTAGTTGTAGCTATGCTAGAGCAAAATAGCGAACAGTAGGCATCTTCAGCATCACCTCAGCATCGGATAACTCTTCCTCTTTCATCGATAGCTTTTGGATGGAAGAGGCTGCACAAATCTCTCAGAGAGAGAGAGAGAGAAAGAGAAAAGAAACGAGGACCACGCAGAGAAATATTGTGAAAATTCCCTTTGCCACACAGATTATGAAAGAACTCTTCAGCTCAGGCGTGGTGCATAAACTCTCCAGCTCATTGCTAGGTCTAGGACAACTTCTGGAGTACTCACTGTCTTTCTCGAAACCTGTTCTAGTTCGCATTGCTACGACTGGGCGATTTGCCTCAGAGGCTTCTCCTTCTCTTTCCGATCACACGTCGTTACCGTCTGCACATGTTCGAATTTCTAGCGACATTGTTTCTTCTCCACTTTCTCCCATTCTTGTAGCGGATGAAGAGGGAGGACCTATCGAGCTTCCTAAATATGAAGATCCTCTCATAGCAAGCTTAGCCACGAAGCTCCTGTGCATATTAAGCAGAGGAGGAGCCCCCACTCGTGGCCTTCTCCATCCTTCGGCTTACAGAGAGAGAGAAAGAAAGAAAGAAAGACTTTTTAACGTCTATTAGAGGCCAAAATCGGCCTATGAGACAAAACATATACATCAGTATGATCCAATCCACAGTGATCCAAAACGAAAATAAAGTGTGAGTACTGCAAACGGGTATAAAAGGTGGGATAGTAGCTGGTATCAAGGGTGTGGGGTGCTATGGGTATGCACTCTATATGCTCAATGGGTGAGATACAAATATGATATGCATAGGGAGGGGAGGCTCGATGGTATCACAACCCCCTAAATGCCTGGAGTGGGTGTAGGATATAATGCATCGGTGGGTAAGGCATCATGGCGATCCTCAAAATGCTCTGGGCGTCCAAATCGATAGGGGTGCGCTGCTTACGTCTCTGTATCTCCATGTCATGGCGTGCGTGAATCGCCTAAATCTCTCTCTGATGTGGACGAGCTCTCCGGACAAGGGGTCTCGATCGTCGACGCTGTCGTCTAAGCTCCTCTGCTCTGTGTAATGTGACACCCCGCATGGAGCTGGGCCCTCGAGTGTATGTGGGTCTGAAAAAATCTGTAATATAAGTCTGAGGGGGGGGGGGTCAGGTGTATCTCCATCTGCTGCTGGAGGAATGATGCGCGACGGTGCTGGAGCTCTACTAGGAAACGACCTAGAGGGCGCTGGTCCTCTGTCCCCCAATAAAGCCCTGATCTCTCTAGGCCCCCTGAAGAGCTGTGGGTAGCGGTCTCTGATGTCCTCATATGCCTGGCATCTACATGTGTAGTGCTCCTCGTCCTCCACCTCCTCTCTACATATCCTGCATAATCGCTCATCCCTGGGGGTATGTGTGGCTCGCCCAATCTCAATCTCGAGCTGGTGTGATGATACTCTGAGCTGCCCAATGGCCACTCTCTCAGCTGGTGCCATATATGTATCCATGTATCGTGGTCTCTGAATGAAACCATCCGCTGTCACAGTCAGGAAGTGCTCTCTGTAGTGTTGCCTCTTTGTGGGAAGAGGCTCCCGTGGTGCTATCCATGTCTCCCTGACGTGTATCTGTAGTAGGTCCTGACGGATGATCCTATTCCTCTCCGAACGAGAGAGGGTAATGTGGGGGGAAGAGAGGTCATACTGAAAAGGGGGGAGATCCGTAATGCTCATGCCATGGTCTGCTAACCATCGGTAAGTCTGTGCATACCATACTCTCTCATGCCCTGTCTCTGCCAAATGTCTAGAGCTCTCAAATGCAAGCCTCGTGAGTCGGCTAGTGGGGAGCTCTCTGACTCTCAGAATAAAGGTCACCAACTGGAAGAGGGCCTCCACTAGCATCGGTGGTGTGCCAAGCTCAGCTCGTATAATGTCATGTGGAACGGAGGGCTTGCCGCGCAGCAAGCGTGATATCATGGTGATCTGGGGCCTCTCAATCTGCGTCCACATCGCCTCTGTGATCCCTGGTGCCCATACTGCTGCTGCGTACATCAATGCGAGTTAGGAGATCTCGATAAGATCTCGATATCAAGTCTAGCTGCTGGTAATCGTATGAACCAATTGCATGGCCGCCATCTTGACAACGCGCAAGCATACGACTGCCCTAAATTCTTCTCTGTGGTTGGCATTGCATCCACATGGAATTATTTCGCATGATTGAAGGCATTCTTCAATCGACCCTCTGCACCATCGTAGTGTGTCGCAGTCTTCCTATGTGCCCGCCGATTGCGAGACAAAGACAAAGAGATAGATCGATTTCACAAAGTGCCATTCATTTTCAATTCTTGTTCAGTCGCCTGGCGCTATTCTAATTTTTGGGCCTTGGAAATCGCTAGCAACGAACGAATGAGTGATTTTGAATTCTGTATGATATCAGCTATGATGTCACTCATCTAGATTAACTTTTTTTGGCTATTGTTTACTTCAGAGGAGTCCACATGAAGCCTGGCGAACGAGTTCACAGGAGGTGCTATCAAATCTTTGAGGTGGGGAGAAAATGTGTGATTCACATCGTATCTGACATCAACTACAATGTCACTCATGATTTTATTTGTATCTAGCATGTTGACAAGTGAGTAAGTGTATAGTTTTTAGGGAATTATGGGCGCTAAATCTCTGGTAGATGAATCGAAGCTAATTGGCGCACTTGATTCAAAGTGTTTTCTTCAACAAAGATCGAAGGGTCGCTCAGGTTTTGATATACCAAATTATAACTGAATTCGCATTTGCATGACTTACAAAATTAGCTATCAGAGTGAAAGGATCGATGAACATGCATTTCGCTCATTATGGTGTCCAAGATTATCCATAAAGACTGCATGTATTCACACAAGATACTTTACACTCTCTTTTTCACACCCATGTTAAGAGGGCAAGTATTTGTACTCTAAGGATCCTCTAGTATTCTCCCAAGGTTACCAAACCCCCATTTTTTGCATCCAATTTGGAACCCTAAATTCACTTTGTCTTTTACAAGAGGTTCATTTTTAGAGTACCACATAGCATTTGGCACAAAGTGCCCATTTTGGTACTATTAAATATATGCAAAGAAGAAGTATTATGTGTGTGGACACTTGTGGGTTGGAGGCTAGTCTAAGCCCACCCAAGAGCTCTCTTCGTGCATCAACTCGTCTAATCTCCAAAGTGTCCAACGTGTAGGGATATTCCAAGCCCCCCCTCTGCAAGTATTTCCAGTGTGATATCAAGCCTTTCAATTTCTTTTCAAAGATTGCGATTATTTTCAAGTAATTTCTTAGCACACAACTGTCTTTGAAAGTGTTTTTAAACACTTGATAGTAACTCTTGCAAAGCATAAACTCACCTCTTTACGAGTTCAAGTTCACTCAAACTTTGTAATGTCAAGGAGTAAAGCTAGCAGCTCATCTATGGCCAATTTTTTACCTTTCTTCACACCCTTATTCATGCCCAAGGATGAAAGATTAAATGGGTAAAACTATAATCTTTGGAAAGATGTAATGAGAGCATATCTGTACACCAATCTCCTTCACGATGTAGTAGATGGGTCTGAACCCAAACCCAATAAGGCCAACAACCTAGAACCTTGTCATATATGGAATGTTAAAGATAAAAGGGCATTAGGCAAACTTCTACTTGCCTATGATGAACTGACCAAAGGGCACATCACGGCATGTAAAACATCCAAAGAAGCCTGGGACACTTTAGCGGCCTTATACGAAGATAAGACACCCTCGAGGATCTATGCTTTAGAAGCAGAATTCCATAATCTAACTATTCGGCCGCAAGATACAATCACAAAAGTCATAGCTCAGTTTGAAGACTATCAACGCAAATTAACACTTTGTGGCCGGCAAATTTCCAGTGAAGATATAGCCACCAGGCTACTTAACAAACTACCTAGGTCATATGAGACCTTTCTAACGACTTTATACAATAGAGGTCAAACACACACTTATGAAGAAGTTAGGAGATTGTTGCTTCTCCATGATTCTAGACAAAAGATCTAAGTTACCCAAGAAATAGCCATGAAGGCTAAAGCCATCACCCACAAACATAAAGGGCAAAAAGGCAATCAAGGATCGAAGGACAAAGGAAAGAAGAAGTTCACTTGCGATTTTTATGGCAAGCCTGGCCACATCAAGGAATATTGCTTCAAGAAGCAGAACAAAGATAAGTCTAAGTCCGCTTCAAAGAGCTAACATCATTCTCACTGCAGAAGTAAAGATCTCTTTCTCACAACTGAACACGAAGCAATTCTGGCAACCACACCGAAGAAAGAATGGATTTTCGATAGTGGTTCACCATCACATATGTGCAATGACAAAGATGATTTTCATGAGTTTCAAGAACATAAAGGTTAAGTCTACCTTGTAGACAACAAGTGCATTGAAATCCAAGGAAGAGGAAAAGTTCAAGTCACTAACTCCGAAGGCGAGACCAAGTCACTCAAAGATGTTCTTTATATACGAAGCCTTTGTAAAAACCTTCTCTCAGTAAAGGCCATCACAAAGTGCAACATGATAGTGCAATTGGATCACAACAAAGCTCAAGTCATAGATCGTGAATCCAATGCAGTGATAGCTCAAGGCTATGAAGACAAAGGTCTCTACAAGCTTCCAAGTATTATGACCAAAGATTCAATTCTTAGCTTGTGGCATTGCAGATTTAGACATACCTTTGCTTAGCTAAGATCTCTTCCAATCATCTTGTCAAGGGTTTACCCAAGATTGGACAAGTTGAATTGAATTGCCAAGCATGTGCTACGCAGAGTTTTACTCCTTTGCTTACAGAAGCATCCATTGTTGCATCTAAACCCTTAGCATTAGTCCTTGCCGATATTTGTGGACCTATGCATACACCTCTAAGTGGGTCAATTTACTTCTTCCTGGTAGTAGATGACCTGCTTCGTCAATCAAAACTTTTCCAAGTACTTAAAAGCAACATGGAATCAAGTATCAAGCAATGCAAGATACTCTATAAGGTATTGCCATACAGAAGAGTCGAAGTGTGATCCAAATGGCCAAAGTTATGCTTAGTCAAAAGCAACTTCCACTAAAGTTTTGGGGTGAAGCAATACAAACAGCAATACACATTCAAAACAAAGGGTTTTCAGTTGTCTTGAAGAACCAAACACTATTTGAGATTTACTTTCAGAAGAAGCCACGTGTAAGCTATTTTCACGTCTTTGGTAGTGATGCCTACGTCCAAGGCCATGATGATGATCAACCTAAGCAGTACATTTTCATGGAGTACAGTGAGCGACAGAAAGCATACAAACTCTACGACCCAAAGAGTCATTCAGTTATAGTAACCGAAGACTTATCTTTGATGAATACTCTAAGTATTCATCCCTTTTGGATCCTTCCATTTCCGCTTTAGAGGGGGATCATTCCAGTTTTGGACAGTCACACTATGTGGCGCATGCTCTCTTTGTACATGACTTTCCAGATCATGATACAATTTTGGAGGAGGA
>CM035437.1:58662886-58725386 GCA_020310875.1 Ceratopteris richardii | reverse complement strand
ACTAGTGTCTGTCGTATTAGGAATTTATCCAGTCTTTGCGCAATATCAGCTCATCGGAAGAAGGGTGATGAATGTTACCTACTAGTTACGGGAAGGGGATACGTTGCTTTAAAAATAGTAATAATAAAATAAAAAATATTGTTTTCCAACCGCAGAATTATGTGTAGGATTTTATTTTCAAAGCGGAAGTAGGCTGGAAATTATATCTCCGGCGCTTCCTATCTCCAGGAGCATACGTTTGAATTCGATCAACCTCCGGCTGTTGTTCTCAATTGTTGCTCATTTTTCGGTGTTTAGGATTTAAGAGTCAGTCTAGGGAAATCTTGTGTTTGTACATGTCTTTTTTGTCTCAATATTATGTCCCATTTCAACTTAAGAGAACCATTAATTGACCGAAACCTCTTATTGAATTACCACTTTTGTAGAGATGGAATCTTTGCATGGGCCAGTAAAAAATCATGATCTGTTCACTGTATAGGAAAGTAGACATGCGAAAGCATGTGCTTGCAAAAGAAGCAGATGAATAAAATGGACACGTTGGCTCTAAAATTTATCAAGATGTTTTTGATGCTCTTGGGGAATGCTTCAACTCTTATCAACATCAACGGCAAGCTTTTCTTTTGGATAATTCTCAAGAGATCATAGGGTTCTTGCTTGCCTCGATGCTATTTACTATAGATATTGATGGTCTCAATTGCTTGGTGAACAACCAAGTTTAGATGGTTCAAATTAGAGGGTTGTCCCTTCCTCAATAGTAGAGCTTTCTCTTCTTAATGAAATTGCATTGGTCGCATCCTTTTTGCATTACCTCTGGCTATAAAATTTATCACTTAAAGATTGCTTTTAAGATGGTTGGGCAATCCCTATCATAGTTTCTCTAGGGTACTAGGTATTGAATAAATTCAAAAGAAAGCTTGGAAGGGCATGTTGCTTGACTTGATTGGGAAAGCAATGGTGATTAACACACTTCTAATTCCTCTATCTATTTCCTTATTGTTGGAGTTTGAGGTTGCGGGAGCATGTGAACAACACAAGGAAGAAGAAAAAGCTTGGAGCAAAACACACAATCCTAAATGTACTACCAAGTGAATGTACAAAGATAAGTCATCTGTTAGGGTATAGGCATATATAGAAGTCGAGGGAAAAAACCTCCTAAAGAGGGATAAAAGTACCCCAACGATCCCAAGTGTGTTCACACATATCACTACCGAAATATATCAACAAATCCCCCTTGATAGTGATGGGGTGAACTAGGAGCTTGCACTCATGTATAAGGAAGTCCCAAGTTGTGTGGAAAGTGATCAATCCACAAAAGGAAGTAAGCCCAAAGCTTTGCAGAAAGCTTCAAACTTCTCTCGAGGCAGAGCCTTTGCGAAAAGATCTGCAATGTTATCCTGTGGGCACATATGCCAAACTGATCTCTCCAACAGAGAACTCCTTGACATAATGATAATGCACTTGAGTGTGCTTTGTGCAAGCATGGAACACAGGGTTCCTCACAACTTCTAATGCACTTTGACTATCAATGAAGATGGTGGTAGAAGACGGATCAACACCCAAATCAACCAAAAGGCATTTGTGCCATACACACTCAGTAGTCATTGTAAAAGCTTTCCTATACTCAACCTCACAACTAGAAGTGGTCACAGTAGGCTGCTTCTTGCATAACCAAGATATGCATGAGCTACCAAGCCATGAAGGAAAAACGATTAGTGGACTCACAAGTGTCATAGCAACCAACCTAGTCGGAGTCAGAAAAAGCATGTAAATCTAGCAATAGTGATCCCCCCTTGGGATAAAACAATCCCCAAGTAGTCGGGTATTGCTCAAGTAGCGAAAGATTTGCTTAACCGCTTGCCAATGCATGACACTTGGGCAATGCATAAACCTGCTAATCTGAGAGACAACAAATTGAATATCAAGCCAAGCAAAGCATAAGTAAATCAAGCATCCAACAACCTATTGATAGTGAACAACATCATGAAGACTCAATCGTAAGCCTGTTTCCATAGGAGTGGTAATAGGTTTGCAGTCATCAAGGACAAAATGGTGCAATAATGTATCAATATATTTTGTTTGACACAAAACTATTCTGCCATCAACATGCATAAATTGAATGCCCAAATAATGATGTAAATGACTAAGCATAACTTTGGCCATCTAGATCACACTCCGAGTCTTCAGTAAGGAAATACCTTGTTGAGTATCTTATTGGGCTTGATACTTGATTCCATGTTGCTTCAAGTACTTAGAGAAGTTATGATTGACAAAGACACTATGTCCATCAGATCGAACAACCTTCAAAGAACTTGGACTTAAACTTGAAAATTTCATCCTCTTTATGCTTGAGTGAATAAACTGTATCTAGTGAAGTCATCTACAATCAAGAAGAAGTAAATTGACCCACTTAGAGAAGGTGTTTGCATAGGCCCACAAATGTCGACATGGACTAATGCTAATGGTTTATTTGCACAAATGGATGCTTCTTTATGCAAAGGGGCAATTTTATGCTTGGCATATGCTTGGCAATTCAGTTCCACTTATGCAATCCTGGGTAAACCCTTGACAAGATGATTGGAAGATATTTTAGCTAAGCAAGAGGTATGTCCAAATCTGCAATGCCACAAGGTAAGACTTGAATTGTTGGCCATAAAACTTGAAATTTTGTAGAGAACTTTGTCTTCATAGCCTTGAGCTATCACTTCATTGGATTCATGATCAATGAATTGAACTTTGTTGTGATTGAATTGAACAGTCATGTTACACTTTGTGATGGCCTTCATTGAGAGTAGGTTTTTACAAAGGCTTGGTACATAAAGAACATCTTTGAGTGACTTGGTCTCGCCTTCAGAGTTGATGACTTGAACTTTCTCTCTTCCTTGGATTTCAATGCACTTGTTGTCTCCAAGATACACTTGACCTTTATGCTCTTCAAACTCATGAAAATCATCTCTCTCATGGCACATGTGGGATGAAGCACCACTATCAAAAATCGATTCTTTCTTAGGTTGCCACAAAAATTACAAGTGAACTTCTTCTTGCCTTTCTCCTTCGATTTTTTATTGCCTTTTTGCCCTTTATGTTTATGGAAGGTTGCTTAGTCTTCATGGCTATTTCTTCGGTTGCTTGGGTCTATTGCCTATTGGAGTTAGACATTTGAGAAAGCATGTGAACATCACAAGGAAGAACAAGAAGCTTGGAGCACAACACACAATATTGAATGTATTATCACTAGAATGTACAAAGATAAGTAGCTCGTTAGGGAAATAGGCATATATACAAGCCGGGGGAAAAAAACCTCCTAAAGAGGGAAAAAAGTAACATGATGGTCTTAGAGTGTTCACACACATCAGTATCTAAATATATCAATAAATCCCCCCTATGAGTGATTCCGTGAACAAGGAGCTGGCACTCATGTATAAGGAAGTGCCAAGCTATATGGAATCAATCCACAAAAGGAAGTAAGCCCAAAGCTTTGCGGAAAGCTTCAAACCTCTCCCTAGGCAGAGCCTTTGTAAAAAGGTCTGCAATGTTCTTCTACGTGGGCAGGTATGCTAAGTTGATCTCCCTAGCAGAGAACCTCTCCCTGACATAATGATAATGCACCTCAATGTGCTTAGTGCGAGCATGGAACACAAGGTTCCTCGCAACTGCCAATGCACTCTGATTATCAGTGAAGATGGTGATGGCAGAAGACTGACCAACACCCAAATCAACCATAAGGCAAATGAGCCACACACACTCAACAGTCACTATGAAAGATTCCTTATACTCAGCCTCACAACTAGAAGTGGCCACAGTAGGCTGCTTCTTGCTCAACCAAGATATACATGAGCTACCAAGCATGAAGCAAAAGCCACTAGTGGATACATGAGTGTCATAGCAACTAGCCCAATCACACAGAAAAAGCATTCAAATTTGGCGGTAGTGATCCCCCCTTGGGATTAAACAATCCAAGTAGCCAGGTACTACTCAAGTAGCGAAAGATGCGCTTAACCACCTGCCAATGCTTGACACCTGGGCAATGCATAAACCTACTCATCTGTGAGATAGCAAATTGATTATCTAGCCGAGTAATGCATAAGTAAATCAAGCATCCAACAACGTACTGATAGAGAACAGCACAAATGCATCTCCAGCATCATGCAGACTCAATTGGAAACTTGTCTCCATAGGAGTGGCAATAGGCTCAGATTCTTCAAGACCAAAACACTGCAATAATGTGTCAATATATTTTGTTTGACACAAAGCCAGTCCACCATCAACTTACATAAATTGAGTGCCCAAATAGTGATGCAAATGCCCCAAATCAGACATCTCAAATGAGGCATGTAAATCAACCTTAAAATCAGTAATATGAGTGTCATGAGGACCAGTGAGCAACATATCATCAACATACACCACAATGATCAGAATCACATCATTAGCACGCTTAACATATAAGGTGCTTTCAGTTAGACTGTACTCAAAACCATGTGCAATGAGAGGCATGTATCTTTTCATACCAAGCACTTGGTGCTTGCTTTAAACCATATAATGCCTTCTTTAACCTGCACATCTAGTTTTCATGCCCTTTCTACACAAGCCATGGGGCTAAAAAACATACACTTCTTCATGCAAGTCACCATTCAGAAATGTTATTTTAATTTCCAATTGATGTACATTTCAACCATGATGAGCTGCAAGTGCACAGATGCTATGAACAGTAGTCATTCGGCAAGTAGCAACAAAGGTTTCATCAAAATCAATGCCTCTTTCCTGTGCATAACCCTTTGCAACAAGCCTAGCTTTATACTTGTCAATTGCTCCATAAGGGTTACGCTTCAGCTTGTATACCCACTTAGTGCCAATGGCCTTCTTGCTAGGAGGCAAGTCACATAAAGGCCAAGTTTCATTTCTCATAATAGCATCATATTCAGATTGCATTGCAACCATCCAATGTTGAGAATTTTGTGCTTCATCAAACAAAACAGGTTCAATCTCATCGTAGAGACTAGAGGCAGCCATAGCATAGCAATCTAATGCAAAAGAGGAACTATGAGAGCTTGATCGAGTACGATATGACAGAGGTGCATTTAATTTGGTGTCACGCAAAGTCTGCACCAGCCATTTTGGCATAGTTTTTGCCTGCTCAATATCAGCTCTATCATCAACAAGTGCATCATGTATTTCATCATCACATGAAACTTGCAAAGGTTGAGAAGTTGCCTCATTAGGACCAACACTAGATTGTCCACTTGTAAAAAGAGGCAACAAAGTATCATACATGCCTTTGGAGCTAACAGATGTCTCCTTAGTACATGAAAGCAACGGTTGAGTAGCATCTTCCACAAAAATAACATCACGGCTAACCAGAATGCATTTAGTATGTGGATGATACAGACGATAACCTTTACTTTTAGAATTGTATCCAACAAAAATACATTTTACTGCTTTATCATCCATTTTTTTACGATGTTGTTCAAGCACTAATGCATATGCCAGACAACCAAAAACACGCAGATAAGCAATAGATGGCTTGCGACCATGCCAAGCCTCATATGGAGTGATAGACTACAGCGTTTTAGTGGGATACTTGTTAAGTGCATATGCTGCACACATAACAGCCTCAAGCCAAAAACTATGTGGTAAAGTATGACTCTTGACCATACACCTCGTCATCTCCATGAGTGACCTATTCTTCCGTTCAGCAAATCCATTCTGTTGAGGTGTATGCGGCACTATACACTGATGTTTTATCTATGTTCAGCCAGAAATGCATCAAAGTCAGAAGACATATATCCCTCCCTCGATCAGAATGGAGGGTGCCTATATTACATGCTAACAGATTTTCAGTCAAAAGTAGAAATTGTTTGAAGCACAAAAACACTTCGGACTTTGCTTTCAATGGATATACCCATGGATGCTTGGAAAAATCATCAATGAAAGTCACGAAGTAAAGATAATTTCCAAAAGAGGGAGTCTGCATAGGACCATAGACATCATTGTGAACAAGCTACAATTTTTGCATAGCTCAAACTGAACCATCTTTTGAAAATGAGGAATGCTACATTTTGCCCAAAAAATACAACCTTCACATACATGTTTATTGAGTGCCTCAAGTTTGGGCAAAGAGGATACCATTTCAGATTTCTGTAGGCACAGCAAACTAGTAAAATTTAGATGACCAAAGCATGCATGTCAAAGCTTTGCATCTAACATAGCATTAGAATCATGTACTGCACATGCTAAATCATTCATAGATTTTTCATAATCTATGAGCTTATACAGCCCATAAGATAAAATGCCAAAAGCAATAATCACGTTGCCATTTGACAGATCATGAATTGTACATCTGTCATCAATAAATTTCACAATCAAGCCAATCTTGGTTAAAGCTGAAACTGATAACAGATTCTTCTTGATCCCTGGCACAAATAAAGCATCTAACAAAGTGAAAGAACTATAATCAGCAGTAATCAAAATGATATTACCAACTCCCATGATAGGATAAGAGGATTTTTTGGCACATGTGACAGTATTCCCTTTAGGGACAAGCTCTAGTGAAGAGAAAAAACTACGCTGCGAGATAATATGTTTGGTCGTCCCACTATCAAAGTACCAAACATCTGAGTCTACTACAGACATGCAGTGCTCATGAGAAGATGGTTTAAAACTGCAAACAGTAGTAAACGCCCATTCTTCATCCTGCACAAGATTAGCAGACTCTGTTTTTGGTGTAGAGGCCTTTGCCATAATCATTCCAGCCTCTTTCTTCTTTGCCTCTTTAGCAGCCAGTTTTGGATAGTTCTTAATGACATGATCATTTGCTTTATAGTATTTGCAAAACAATTTCTGCTTTTCTGATTTCTTCTCATCTTTTTCTTCCTTCTTCAATTGTGTAGAATTAGCAGATTTTTGCTTACTACTTGAAGAGCTTCATTTTCCTTTGCTCTTCTGACTAGCCAGGAAAGCTTGATCTGCAACACACATAATAGACATGTTCTACTTAGACTTGTCTTCCTACAGCAGAATAAAACTAACTCTTCAAATATTAAGGGATTTGTATTATCTTTCATCATCAACCGAAGAGTAGAAGCAAAACTTTGATATGAGTCAGGAAGACCATTCAGAACAATCTGTACAAGTAAACTCTCAGGAAGGACTTCAGCAGCAAAAATCAATTGTTCCTTCAAATCCTTGATCTTTGTCAAAAAATTATCCATAGAATCACCTTCATTCATGTGCTCACTCTCTAACTATCTTTGGAGGTAAGCAATACGAGCCTCATTCCTAGCTTGGGACAATGTGATAAGTGTATCCCAAGCATCCTTAGCTATTCTATAAGAGCGAATGTGAGGAATAATGGTACGTTTAACACACAAAGATATCAATGCATGTGCCTAGGCATCTTTGCCATCCCAACAAATTTGCTCTGCAATAGGTGTAGCAGAAGCCATAGTGCAAACAAGAATCTGCAGAATATCACTATCTTCGATACGTTGTGCATCAACTTCCGTACCTACAGTTGTAACAGTTACAGGTATGATAGGACATTTTTCAACACCCTACCTAATGTTCCACAGTCCTTTTGCAACTAATACATATTGCATCATATAAGCCCATAACAGGTAGTTGGTACCATCCAACTTATCTTCAAAAGCCAATGTACGGAATACATGACTGCTTTCATCCATGGCCGATGACTAAAATACCTTGATGCAAAAAATTGATTGTATCTCAAAAAGTTGAACAGAATTGCCTAGACGAATTCTGTTAAACCTATAGCAGACTTGGAGATGCTTATACGGATGAATCGAAACTTGTATATACCTTTGGCACAAAAAGATAAAATAGCCAGCACAAGCACTCCGATAGTGTATTCAAAGGCTAAAACGAGCTCAGATTGCAATTTTGGTACCACAAATGAAGCTTATTTGATCTCTAAAACACCTTGAGTATGCTCACCAAAATTCGTGTGATTCTTAGACTGCAACCGAAGAGGTGTCGATGATGCCTTAGATGAAGTAGTGGCCTGCTCTGATACCAATTATTGGAGTTAGATGTCTGAGGAGGCATGCAAACAGCACAAGGAAGAAGAAGAAGCTTGGAGCACAACACACAATACTGAATGTATTACCACTAGAATGTACAAAGATAAGTAACCCGTTAGGGCTATAGGCATATATATAAGCTGGGGAAATAAAACTCCTAAAGAGGGAAAAAAGTACCCCAATGGTCCTAGAGTGTTCATATACATCACTACCTAAATATATCAATATTGTCGAGAGTCATGAAGAATCAACAATCTCCTAACTTCTTCCCAAGTGAGTGCTTGCCCTCGATTGTACAGGGTCGTAGGTCTCATATTGCCTAGGTAGTTTGTTAAGTAGCCGGATCGCCATATCTACATTGGAAATTTATCGACCACAAAGTGCTAACTTTCATTAGTAGTCTTCAAACTGAGCTATGACTTTTGTGATTGTATCTTGCAGCCGAATAGTTAGATTATGGAATTCTGCTTCTAAAGCATAGATCTTCGAGGGTGTTTTATCTTCGTATAAGATCGCTAAAGTATCCCAGGCTTCTTTGGATGTTTTATATGCCATGATATGCCCATTGGTCAGTTCATCACAGGCAAGTAAAAGTTGGCCTAGTGTCCTTTTATCGTTAACATTCCAGAAATGCCATGATTCTAGGTTGCTAGCCTTATTGGTCTCAGGTTCAGACCTTTCAACTATGTTGTGAAGGAGATCAGTGTACAGATATGCTCTCATTACATCCTTCCAAAGATTATAGTTTTTCCCATTTAATCTTTCATCCTTGGGTATGAATATGGGTGTGAAGGATGGTAAAAAATTGGCCATAGTTGAAGGGCTAGCTTCACTCTTTGTCATTAGAAAGTTTGAGTGAACTTGAACTCGTGAAGAAGTAAGTTTGTGCTTTGCAAGATGTTGACCTAAGCTTCAACTTAGGGACTTGCGGAGAAAGAGACTGTACCTCAATCCCCTCACAAGTGCATATAGTGGGGATACACGCTTTTAATTTATCAATCCGAAGAGCATACTAACCTAGCCGAGTGTATGAAGACATGCAAATGCGTAATGGTCAATGCAAACGTATTACTCAAAAGTGAAAATGAGGAAATCACTTATCCTAACAAGCTTCAACTGCAGGTCAAGACGAAACGATACTTGGTGCAGCAGCCGTCAGTATTTTGGACTTTTCTCCTAGCTCCGAGCTCCAAACATAGCGAATAGCATATGCGTTTCGAAGCTCTCGAGAAGACGCATCCAATGGCAGTGGTTTCACTTAATTCTGACACTCCTACTTCAAGTTATGACAGAAATACTGAGTCGCGGGAATACTTTCCTACACTTCAGCACCTCCTACACCTCGTACACACCTCTCCTACAGCAAAGAAACACTCTCAAGGATAGATCACACTCACAAGCACTCTTTCCAAGCAATACACATGCATACAAGCTCATGAAGAAGAAGATGAAGAGGGAAGAAGACACAAATTCGAATTTCTGTGCTCTCTATTCTCACAATGGCAAAAAGTCCTTTACAAAGAGTCACATTTGACTTATATACTAGTGCCCTAAAAATGGTCCTTTCACACAAGTGACCGGCACTTTATTCACTAAGAGCTAATTTCCTACTATTTTACATGGGTAAGCTTCTATTCTTCTGTGGGAATGCATCTAGAGGACTCCTCTAGTGCCTTTACAAGGGAAATATATTACAAAAATGAATGTGTTACAAAAATATCTGGTCCAAATCGGAAAAATTTTGGGGCCCGTCTTTTTCTCTGCTTTGTGCGCTCTTTGGCTCTGCAACACTCTCCCCCTCTTCGCCTCTGTCGTCCCTTGACAGACTTCGCTTCCTTTGACAGACTTTGCTTCGCGCACGCGCCCTGTGGTCAGTATTGTCTGCAGTTAAACAGACATGCAGATTCGATGGCCTTCTTGATTCAAGCTCTACAACTCGAGAGCCTGATGTAGTTGTCTTGCCTGTTGACTTGGGTTGCCACGCACGCCACCAGTGACTAGGAATGTGCTATTCTTAGTCACCCTCTTCAACTTTTCAGCCTCTACCCCTTTCTAACTTTTGGCCCTACTCTGATGTTTGAAAAATCCACTCCTCTGGACCCCGGGGTTTAGCTTTGTAGCTTGGTGCGTGCCCCTGCGGGGCTCTGTGCAGAGATGGGTGTTGCGCCCCTGCGGGGCTTCCTGCAGAGATGTATCTTTACATTTGTCTGATCTTCAAATTTGCCTTTTAGTGAAGCTGTTTCTTTCGTTGCTTTCTCTTTTTCCTCTTTTTACTCGTCTCGCCCTCAACACTGCCCCCCTCCTGAACTCTGTCGTCCCCGACAGGCTTTGATGAGCGTCGGGCATATGTTCTGTATACTTGTTGCTCTGTGTCATTTAGCAGATTGGCTTCACGTATCATGATCTGTTTCCATTGTTCAGCTTTAACTCCATCGTTTGGCGGCTGTCTATGATCTGCGAAGAAGCTTAATTCGTAGGCCACAAGTCTGGCATTCAGATTAGATGACATCTTTAAAAATATCTCTGAATCTATTTCAAAAAATCCTGTAAAAAATGCTTCCTCAAATATTTGCATGTATGGACTTGGCAAAAACATGAGTCTAGAATAATATGCCATTATTGTGGGGCGGCTCGGCATTACTGACAGATCAAAAATAAGTATATCTGTGCCTTGATTAATGCCGATGAAGTTCAGAAATGTGTACGCTGCATGCTTGAAGACCTTCAAAACTGTAAGTAGCATGCCAAGTATTTTATTTGTCATCTTAACTGCTAAATCTGGTACAGTCGCATAGTTTTGTAGCCAAAATTCTATGGTTTTGATCATATAATCCTCGGTTGGCAAATAATTATGTGGCGGGCTAGGTAACATCGGATAGTTTAGCCACTGTTTATTAATAGTGCCGCTGCGTTGTAAAGCCAAAAATTCTGTTGCAACCCTTCTGCGTGGTATGGGACAAAACGAAGGGTTTACCTGTAATAAATAAGGTGCGGCCTCCCAGTGCACCCGTAGTGTGGGATGTTTCTCCAAAAACTTTCTCCTCCACACTGGCTGTGTAGCTTCAAACTCTGCTTGAGTGTACGTGAATGTGTCATTCTTGAAATTAAGCTGCTGATCCGGACTTTTGTGTGTAACCTTCTTTATATATTGCCTTGTTTTCTCTTTCAACAGTCCATATGGAATGTTGAAAGGCTTGATGATCTTCTCCAAGTCTTTTCCTTTGATTTTGGCTTCCTTCATGACCTTGATGACTTCATTCTCAAAACTTTCCGTCAATCGGGACACCACTAGTGCCCGTTCCTTCTGACTTATTTCTGCAGTGTATGGCATTGGATGATCATCATGCATATCCGCCATCTGCTCATGCATTGGAGAATGATAGATCGGTTGAGATAGAGGGCTTACCTCTACCTCGTCAGTAGGATGTTCTTTTTCTGGCACTACTGATGTCCCGATCGGTTCTTTACCTTTGTGCTGATTCTGTAGCTCTTCTATGCATTCTTCTTTTTCTTTTACCTTTTGCAGGGCTTCACCGAGTTTTTCTTTGGTGGCTAGGAGCTCCTTACCTATGTCGGCTACGTGATCCATGTTTTCACTGTAGCTCTGTACCAGTTTGGCCTGTGCTGAATTTAGCTGCCTTTTGAGCTCACTCATTTCTTGATTGTGCCGCCGTTCTGATTCTTCTTGTACTTCCTTAGCTTGTTGTAGCAATTTGGCATACTCCGCTATCTGTTCTTTTAATTCCTGTTCTTTAGTTTCTGAGGGGCCCTGTTGTGTCAGTGGTTGATCATATAATAATGATGTCATTAATTCTTTATTCCTATCGCGCAGGCTGTCGTTCTCTTCGAGATATAGCTTGAGTTGTTGCTCTAATAGTACGCTTCGCATCTTCATTTTTTCTTTCTCAGCCTCGCTTGCTTTGTGTAATTGTTGCAACTCTTCTAGTTGTGTAAGCAGCTTTTGATTTTGGGCATTGGATTCGTCATATTGTGTCTTAATTGCTAGCACTTCAGTATTTTTGTTTGCCACTTCTTTTTGTGCTGCAATTAGCTGTGCCGATAACTGTTCACTCATGAGTTGAAACTGATTTTTTTCTCGCATGGCTTTGTCGTAATCTGCATCTATGTCCATCATTTGCTGCTGAGTATCCATGGCTGTCTGGATCATTTGCTTTACCACAGGTTTTAGTTGAGTTACATCCACATTGAGCCATGTTTTCGGTATTGAAGGTTCTTCTCCTGTAGTCACGTCTTTGCCTTGAGCAATGTGTAAAGTGGTATCATGGGGCTGCCTGATTTGAAGCTGTATCCGTGGCTCAGCCCTCATGTTTTCATCCTGTGCTTGAGGTGTGTCATCAGGCACCTCGATTATTGTTTGTTCTTTTTGTGGGATCCCTCCCGCATCCATATTCTTTGGGGTTTGTTCTTCCTCTTTAATAGGTATCTTGACATGTGTAACCCCAGTAGTTGTGTCCTCCTTGATGCTTACTTTGGTAGTGTCATTCAATTGAATGACATGCTCCTGTTCCTGAGCATCATCCATCTTCTTTTCTTTTTCCTTCTGGCTGTCCGGTGTCACTTCCATTTGACTGAATTCCGGTCCTTCGTCTTCATAGGTTTCTGTCCTGATATCAGTATCTAGCGTGTCTTTCTCAGGACTGGATTCCGTATTTGTACTTGAGTCATCAATGCCCAATTCTTGGTATCTTCCAGGTTGTTTTGGAGGTGTTTCTGTACTCTGTTTTTGCTGACTTTGACTCGCTTGTCTATACTGATGTCCTTGGACATTTAGATTTACCTGCCCTTGCATATACTGGTGTGTTTCCTCGAGGGCAGCAGACAAGTCTCTTTTTGAAATCGGCATTTGAGTCGTCGTGACCTTAGGCAAGAGATGTGTTCTCTTGGACTGCGGTGTTGCTTGGGCTTCTTCTTCTCGCAAGCGTTTTGTACCCCTCATGGGCTTTTGTGTGCTGGTTCCGGCCTCTTCCACTACAACGGCTGCTTTCTTTTTCTTAGGGACCGAAGCGGATTTTGCATACCTTGCTAGTCCTTCTGCTGTTGGCATCTCTCTTATGCAGTGTCTCATGTCTAGGGCTTCATATATCAATAAGGTCAAAGCTGAACCACCGTTCAGGAACTTCTTTTGCCCCCATTTCTTCTGAGCTTCAAACAATCGCTCTTGTACGTAACCCGTGAGATTCACTTTGTTTCCTATCTGTCTCATGGCATGCGATAGGAGTTGTACTACAATTTTCTGAGGTGCACTGTATCTGTTCATGCCAGGAAAACAGAAGTGTTGGTGTACCAGACGTACTGCATCTTCAATATCCACTCTGTTAATCTCCAGGAATGATCTTTTCTTGGGGTCGTGGCATTCCTCTTTGACATTGGTAATGCCTTCTTGATTCCATCCAAAGGTCTTATTGATCAATTCATGAGTGAATTGAATGGTCTTCCACTTGCCCACCTTGTCCAAAACCTTTGCTTCTGGAACCGAAATCTTTGTAGCAGCCGGCTGCATAGTATTCATTACTTGTGTACATCTTTGGAAGTCTGGTACACATATAGGTATCTTCAAAAATGCTTCAATGCCAGCTTGAGTCCATACTTCTTCGATATGTGGTAACCCTTGGATTATGGTCTTGAAAACTTGTGACATAATAGGGAAACAGTGGTCTCTGTCCATGATCTTGATAGTTGCCATGAATAAGAGTTCCGAGATAGGTTGGTCATCTCGAAACCAATGTCCTCTGACCTTGGTTATTGACCCCAATGGAAGAAGTAGTTCCTCTTCCTGCTGTGTAGCTTCTGAGTCAGAAGATGTCATCTGCACTCAATATAGAGGATGTATTAGTATCCGTATTTTTTTTCAGAAATCCTCCTCCATATGTTGATTAATAATTTGATGAAGTTCCGAGTGCATTGTGTCGTCCCTTTCCCGTGGGTGTGAGAAAGGTAATACCTGAATTTTCATTTTTTTTTTTTTTATATATATATATATATATATATTTTTTTTTTTTTTTTTTTTGCTGAAAGAAAACATAAAAGTTAGTACATAGCCGAAGCGGTTAGTGAAATGTTATTGGAGTAATATTTTAAGTATGTACAAGTGCTCTCCTATTTCCAAAGGGAAAATGTGCGTGACTATCCGAAAATAGAAGAAGGACGTGCCGAATGCTTGGCCTTGTAATGTGGCCCTATCATGCATACTTTGGATCTTGGCAACTCCTCATGTGTGCAATTGGAAGTAGTTGCCCGATGTATGCAGCTTGTCTTGTCTTTCGGCATCCAGATTTGCTTCACTCGGGCGGAACGTGCTATAATCTCCACCTTTTTGATAAATGCGGTTCGTCTTCGGTAGTATGTCTGCTGATTCTGTTTTGGGAATCTCCAGTCGGTTTGTATTGTATTTGGAGATTCCTTTTTCCTCCAATATGTCCTCTTTCTCGTTTGATGTGCCTGTTGACCAATGTGATTATGATAGCTCTTCTGAGGATGTTCTTTGTTTGGGATGGTCGTCCTCTGGGCATGTGACTTTGGGATCCAAATTTTGGTTCGATCAGGTTGTGCAGTTATCAGCTTCTTTGGGTTCCATATGCTCTTGAGTCTTGGTTGCTGAAAGTGTCCGAAATTCTTTGTCTTCTTATACAAGTGCTCATGCTGCTGTCGAAGACGTTTCTGTTGCTGGAGATACGCCTTCTTTTGATCCTTTCTTATCCAAGCTAATGTAGAGTGTGGAATGGGGTACACTTTCACGGTTGTAGATTTCACTTCTTGCAGAGGAATATTTTTTCTTGGACTTTGTGGTTCTCTGTGCTTGATTTCATGTTCTTGTGCCCTCTTGTGACTCTCTAAACTCAAGGATGGAGTGCACACAGGACTCACAGTATCTTCACATGAAGTACTTGACGATGGGGTTCCTATATTGCTAGTGAACTTACAATCATGACTTTGTTCATTAGGATGAACTTCTGGCTCTATAATAGCAGCTTTGGGTGGTCGTTCGTCTAGCAAACTATATACTTCACGAGGTCCTATTCTGGCCGAGATGTATCCTAAAGCCAATTGAATAGTTACCTCATATTCATATATCCAATCTTGGCCTAGCACCACATCTTCAAGCAGATCTTGGTCCTGACATACTAAAAGTCTCTGCTCCATTGTGTTGTTCCCCATATGTAAAGGTAGAGTGATCTCACCCATGCATTGAGTAACTTTTCCTCCTATTCCAATTAGCTGTGCCTTTGATGGGCGTAACTCCTCTTTAAGTCTCTGAGACAAGGAAAATCTAATGCAGCTTATTGCTGCTCCTGTGTCTATGAGAGCATCCACTAAGTGGTACTCTTTTCGTCCTGCTCCCAAATTCAAATAAGGTTGTCTTCTTTGTCGTCCTGAGTTCTCAGTGGCTCTAAAATTAGCCATGGGGATGAGTTCTTCTCCTACTCGATATCTCTCGTCTCTTTCTCTCATCCACTCTTTCCGTTTTCTGATACGTTCTAGGGCTTCTTGCCTCGCTTCTTCGCGTATGCGTTCTTCTTCCTTTTTTTCTACTCTGAGCTCCTAAGAGTCGTGCTAACATTTGATCCGTTAGAGGCTCCATAAATCTTTTCACTCTGCAACCACTGATGTAGTTGGGAAGAATATCTTCGTCTAGTGTGGCGAGATTGACTGCACCACTAGTGGAGATTTGATTTATGATCATACGTCCATATCCACGTTTTTGTAGTTTCTTTGCATGTTGTTTGAGGGTGTATACTAAAACTAAATCGCCTTCTTTCAGTCCCTTGTCTTTTATATGTGCATCATAATATGCCTTTTGTCTCCGTTTGGCGGCATAGATGCCTGCTACCGCTTGCAATCTAGTCTCATGCAGCTTTTCAATTTGATCTAATTGCTGAGACAATTCATGACCGCTCCACTCATATTGCTGGGCTACTTTTAATGTAGGTATTAAGAAGTCAATAGGCAAAATCGCATTCTGCCCATACACTAGGTTGAATGGTGTAGTTCCAATGGCCGTTTTATATGCCACTCGGAAGGCCCAAATTGCGTGATGCAATTGTTTGTCCCAGTCTGACCTTCCATTATTGACAATCTTTGTCAATACCGTACAAAGTACTTTGTTGGAACTCTCAGCTTGCCCATTAGCTTGAGGGTGGTATGGGGCTGACTTTTTATGAATCACTAAGAATTCATTCATTAGCGTTTCAATGACTTCATTTAAGAAATGAGTTCCTCGATCACTCACTATCTCGATCGGTAGTCCAAAGCGTGTGAATATGTGCTCAAAGAGAAATTTTGCTGTGGTTTGAGCATCATTCTTTCTCGTGGCTTTTGCTTCTACCCACTTAGTCAAGTAATCAGTGGCTACTATGATGTATTCCGCATGTGATCCTTTCGCAGGTGGATTGATAGGTCCTATGAAGTCAATTCCCCATTTGGTAAATGCTCTCGCACAAACCATGGGTCTTAAAGGCATGTCATCTCTTCTAATAGGATATTTTGCTCTCTGGCATGTTTCGCAACTTTTTACATATGTCTCTGCGTCCATATGTAGAGTTGGCCACCACAGGCCTGCAAAGAGAATCATTTTGACTGTTCTATCTGCTGAGAAATGTCCTCCCGCAGCTCCTGCGTGTGCCATTTCTAATACAGAGAGATATTCATTCTCATGAATGCACAATCTTAGCTGGTTATCCTTTCCGCGTTTAAAGAGTTGTTTTCCTAGGATGACGTAATCTTTGCTCTGTTCTTCAAGAGCACGCTTTCTTGCTAGGGTAGCTCCGTCAGGGTACTCTCGAGTTTTCAAGAACTTTACTAAAGGCATGCTCCACCTAGGTGCTATTGTAGAATAGCATAACGTAGAGTTCTCACCTGGGATTTGTTCTTGACAGGTTTGACAGTTTGACACATAATGATGTGCATCTCGTTGCATGGTTGGCCAATATATGCCGAATCTCTTGAGTGTTTGCCATGTTCCATTTGCATTCAAATGAGTGTTCCATTGGTTTATGTGTGCTTTCTGAAGCCACATTTCTTGTTCATGTTCTTCCACACATCTCATCAAAAGTCCGCTTGAATCCTGGTGGTACAAACTTCCAGCAATAATGTGAAGGTTCTTAGTCTTCCAGAGATCTTGCTTTCGGTTTGGTGTGATCCCATCTTTAGGTCCATGTGTGAGTATCGGGATCAACTTTTCTGCCCACTGAGGACATACTTCCAGGTTAAAGAGATAAGTGTCTGGCAGATCATCAGGAACTCCTATAGGTGGTTCTCCATGGGTCATGCGAGATAAATGATCTGCCCTTATGTGTGTGTTTCCTTTCTTGACTATTACTTCAAAATCAAATTCCATTAGTAATAAAAACCATCGTACTAGACGTCCTGTATTGCAAGGCTTGTTGACTAAGTACAATAGAGCTTGATGATCAATGAAAAATTTGAATTTGTTTGCCAATAAGTAATGTCTAAACTTCTTGACGGCATAAACCATTCCTAGGCCTTCTCTCTCCGTAGTAGTATAATTGCGTTCAGCTTGATTTAACTGTCTACTGGCATAGGCTATCGGGTGGTCTAATTTACCTGTATCCGCTGGTTGAGCTAAGATGCAACCAATGGCAAACTTGGAAGCATCAACATGAATATGAAACGGTTTATTCCAGTTAGGGACTCGAAGAATGGGTGCTGAACTCAATCGATTCTTCAACTCATTAAAAGATTTTTCGCATTCTTCGGTCCAATTGAATTGAGTTAATAAGGCATACAGAGGTCTAGCAATTATGGCATACATATGTATGAATCTTCGATAGTAACCACAATGTCCCATAAATGCTTGAACTTCTTTAGCAGTTTTCGGTCTCGGTAAATCCAAAATGACTTTGATTTTGTCTTCATCCGTGGAAATTCCATTCTTAGAAACAATATGTCCTAAGATTTTCCCTTGTCGCACCATGAAGACACATTTTTCTGGATTGAGGCATACTCGATATTGTCGACATTTGGCAAAAATCTTTTCTAGTTCAGGGATGTGCTCTGATCGTATAGCTGAATATGTACACAGATCATCCACGTATACCTCCATGCTTTTTCTCAAAAATTCCTTGAACACATGACACATCAGTCTTTGGAATGTAGCTGGGGCATTCGTTAAACCAAAAGGCATGACTCTAAAGGCGTATACTCCCCATTCAGTTGCAAATGCAGTCTTATGTTGGTCCTCAGGGGCAATGGCTACCTGATTATACCCTGAAAAGCCATCCAAAAAACTATAAACTTCCTTCCCTGCTACCCTTTCCAAGAGATGGTCAGTGATCGGTAAGGGATAGCTATCCCTTATGGTGGCGGAGTTCACTTTTTTCAAATTGATGCACACTCTTAACTTCCCATTTTTCTTTGGTACAACTACCAAGGGTGATACCCATTCCGTGTGCTCAATTTCGTAGATGAATCCGGCGTCTAACAACTTATCTATTTCTTCTTTTATCTTGGCTGAATATACATCATTATAAGTATAAGGTCTCTGTTTGGAAGGTTTGGCCTCGGAAGTCATGGGGATTCTATGCGCACATATAGATGGGTCTACTCCTTTTAAATCCTTATAGGTCCAAGCAAAGACATCCCGGTATTCTCTTATGAGTCGAATTAGCTCTTGTTCCTCTTCCTCGGAAACATCCTGTCCTATGAAAGTACATCGTTCCTCTCCTCCTTCCATGGTTACAACTATTTTCTTGGTCTGCTCTTTGTTATCATATGCTATTCCCGGTTGTGCCTCTCTTTTGGGCATTTGAATAGCAATCTTCCTCTCTTCTATTTCATATTTTTTGAAATGAGCTGGTACCTCAAATTGGTCTTGAAGCTTATTATCTCCATCTTCTAACTCCCTTTCAACTTCTAATTTTTCCTTTTGTGTGAGATCCTCATGTTGTTCATTGGCAGTGAAGTCCATGTTGGTGGTACTAATTCCTAAATCCATGGGTTCTTGTTCCATTTCAATGCTCTCGTAGTCCTCCTTCCAGTTTTGCTCAAATACTTCTCCTTCTTCTGCCTCCTGAAGGACTACCATATACAGGCTAATGTCATAACCCTCCTCGTCAATACATTCGTTCATAGTTACCACTTCTTCGTTTACACAAACATCGAGGGTAGCTAAGATTTCCATCCAACCATGAGGTTCGAATTCTTCGTCTGGAAATACTTGTGGCATATAAGCTGGATCTTGTACCGATCTCACTACACCTTGTTTCTGCTGCCAACTTTTTCTTCTCTCTTCTTCCTTTTTAGCAGCTTGGCATATCCATAGATGAGTATCCTCGTTCATCCAGGATTGGTCACTAGAACCTGCACTATGAATTGATTGATCGTCTTCCTCTTTATGGATTTGATTCCATTGCAGAGGTGGGACATCTTGATATGTGTACGTATGTAGGTTGATCCTAGTGGTGACTCCTGCGTGTTGTAGGTACACTGCATCCTTTCCCCAATCTTGTACTACCTTTAGCTGTCTCATGAATGGCCTTCCCAAGATCATCTCATAGTTGCTCGGCCTTTCAAAGTGACAAATTGCTAAGGTATGCTCGAATTCCACTCCGCACGTAGTGAAAACTACTAGTTCCAACAATCCTAAGGGTCTTTCCGTATGTCCATCGGCCATCTGAATTTTCATACGTGTTGGTCTCAATGCTGGTTTTCCCCATTTCTCCTAAATTTCTTTGGTAGCAATGCCTACACCAGCTCCTGAATCTAATATGGCTTTGGTTGTGTAACCCTTGTAAGTGATTGGTAGACATGTATTTCCTTCATCTCCTTCACTAAAATCTCCTACTTTATCCACTGGAATTCTCATTGTTTTCACTTCGTCATCTACCTCCTTTTTTTCTTCCTTGGCTTCCCACTGATTGATCAACTTTTCTTTTAGATGTGGTTTTACCTTTAGCAATTCTTCGAATGTTAAGGTACATGGGATTTTCACTTCCCTAAGGCGTTGTATGATCTCCGATGTTTGAACTGATGGATTCGTTTCTCTTCTTGTTATTGATGGAATGCGATACAATTCTGAGTTGTGCTCGTATTCCCTGGTGTAATTAGGTAGCTCCTTTACATCGTCTTCGGCTTCTTTGTCACTTGCATCCGTTGGAAAAATTTCTTCTGAATTAAGTTCAGGTATTGAATCTTCCATATCGTTTTCTGCTTTCAGTTCTTCAAAGGGCGGTTCCATTCCCTCTACTTTTTTCCACTTGTCCTCTTGAACTCTCGCCCATAAATCCTTAGTCCAGTCTCCTTCTGTTTCAGGGACTATGGATCCTTCCTTTCTTTCAACACCAATTTCATTATCCAGATGTCTATTTACGTTAGGCTTTTTCTGATTATTTAGGCACTCTTGGAATTTTTCTTCGCAAATTCGGTTGTTTGGTAATGGTGATGTGGGTTTTTCTAATGTTTGTTGGGCAACTTCTATCAATTTTCTGCAGATTTCCAATCTTTCTTTCTCTAGGTAACCTCTCGGATATTCTCTCTCATGTTGTTCTATGGTAGGTCCGGCTTTAATTCTCGCTTTGTATGCCTGAATCCACATCGCTAAATCTTCAGGCATTGGGTCTGCTAATACCGATTCTACCTCCTCCTTTTTATTCTCCTTTTTATTGTCTTCTTCCACTTGTGATTCCTCTGTTGATTTCTGTTCACTCTTTCCCTTTTCCTTCTTTTGCACTAACTTTTTTTCTTTTAGCCTGTCTCTCCTTTGTTTCCATTTTTGGGATCGTTTACTGATGATACTTTTTTCTGGTTCTTCTGAGTCTTCTACTCTGTGGGGGATGGGTGTATTTCCCTCTTTGTCACTTTGATTATTTTCTTCGGTTTTATCAGGGTTTTCTCTAGCCTTTGCTCTTGTTATGGCTTTTAAAGGTATAGTGTACTCTTTATCACTCCCCGACGATTCAATTACCTCTATCACGTTAATCTGTACGTTAGATGTGACTTTGTTTGGGTTCTTAGGACAATCTCTGAAAAGATGTTCCTTTCCACAATCGCTATAGTAACCTTCCCAAATTCGTTGTGGTGGTGGTGGGTTCGGTAATGTACATTCTCTGATATAGTGGTCACCTCCACATCTGTAGCATGGTCCTCTAGGTACAGGTGGTCTATTCATTGGTCGAGGTGGCATGGTTGCTCTAGGAGCTGTGTACATTAATGGTACATAATCTTGCTCGTAGTTATATGAACTCTCCGGCGTCTCCATGCCATAAGCATATGGGTCGTATTGTTGCCCATATTCCATTGTCGAGCTTTCATAACCTGGGTATGCTCCTTGACTAGGTTCGTAAAATGAGTCATATGGTTCACTGCTAGTCAAAGGCGTTGCCGGCACTATGGCCCTTTCTAAGTTTTCCTCTGGCTGCGCTATCTTAACTGGGACAACGTTCTGAGGGTGGGGCGGTTGTTGTCCTAGCACTGGTTGAGGCTGTGTATATCCCTGGTATGCGTATGGTCGTGGCATTGGTGCCTGCGGCTGATATGATGGATATCTGAAGGCTTCTCCTCCTTGCTGGTTCTGCGGATATCCATATGGTCTCACATAAGGCTGGGTGGGTCTGGTCTGCCTATTGTAAGGGCAGTTCTCCGTGCTATGATTTGTGTATCTGCTCTATGCTGCAATACTGCAGTGGTCCTGGGACAGAGGGTCTCTGAGGAGCATAGGCAGGTGGTGGGACTACTCCTCTATTACACAAGTGAGAAGGATGATCTCCTCCGCACTGCATACATCTTCTAAGCATAGGCATTCTCATAGGATTGGTGGAATAATTCCTCTGTCCTTGCATATTCAGTTTTTTTGCTAGCAAGTCGGCAATTTCCTCTATGTTGTTTTTAGGGTTTGATGTGCTATTTGATGACTCTTCACTTTTCACACTTCCTTGGGGTATTTTCAAGTCTCCTGCAAGGTTATCCTCTAGGTCTATACATTCCTTCATACACTCTTGCAGAGTTTGGACTCTCTTCACATACACTAATGACCTCAAGGTTCCGTTTAATAGTCCTTCTAAGAACAATGATACCATTTTGTTTTGTGTGGGTCTCTCCTCTACGGGACATCTATCCACATACTGCTTGAATCTCCTGGCTGCCAATCTGACTGACTCAGTTGGAGCTTGTTTGAAGCTGTGGATTAATGACGAAGAATTGTTCTTAATTCCAGACTTGGTAAATTCTTCAATCATTTCTTGATACACTTGATCCATGTTCTGGAAGGTATTTGGATCCAATGGCTGGAACCAGGCCAACGCCGTGTCTGACAAGGTAAGGCCAAAAGACTCATATTGAATCATGAAGTCATCTACCTGCTCGGCTCTAACTACTTGTTTAAATTCTGCTATATGATTATAGGGTTCACTCGAGCCATCATAATGATTTCTCATGCATTTGGCCACTTGAATCGGTCTTAGTCTCCTTCCTACTTCAGGTTGTCTCGGCATTATAGGGTAATTTGGTCTTCCTATAGGTATGCCTGGTCCTCGTACTACCTGTGGTCTGACTGGAGCACGAACTCCTTGTCTTGGGTCCATAGCTGGTTGTGGCCGGTAATTAGGATTAGTGGCAGGTATTGCAAATTGCACATGAGGTCTGATGGGGATCTGGGTTTGTTGAGTTAGTTGAGTTTGTTGTGTTTGTCCCGAATGTTGACTTGAGTCATATTGAGAAGTTCCATGTGGGTTCCGTGAAGTGGTTGCTTGGTCCCTTGGGGGGAACACTGGAATGTTCTGATATTTCAGCTCAGCTCTCTCTAATTCAGTGACTGGCCAATATCTTCTGTGGTCTTTGTCCAAATATGTAATGATGGTGGGGAATTCAGGATCTTGTAACTCATAGATGGTAACTGGATTAGGAGCAGCGTCCCAAATAGAGGAATGGGTTCTGAGCAGGTGCTCCATCCCATTGATCAAATACACATCTATTAGAGTGTCATCCTGGGGGACTAAGTCTCCTCTCCAAAGTTTAGTAATTGTCGATCTACCTCTAGGAGTTGTTACTTGTTCCTCAGTTCCATGTCTATTTAAACTTGAAGTGTCATTTTCCTCACCACGCTCATTAATGATTTCCGGGTGTTCAGTGACCATGTATTGAATGTCTTGTTTATCCATGTACAGTCCTCCTATGTATTTGACTGCTGGTCTTGGCACTATGTAGGCCTCTGAAGCCTTCCTCAATCTGGCCACTGATCTGTTTAGACCATCTAAATAGATAGGGATCTCATTGTGGTTAGTGCTCACATATTCCAAGGAAGTTCTGTATTCGCCCTCAATGATGGACATCTGGCCAATCATGGGCACAGTGTTTTGCATATCCTCGGAAGCCATGGGGATTTCTCCTTCTGACTCACTGGAGGTCTCAGAATAGTGTGATCGGTTACTTGGTTCGGCAACACTCCCTACGGAAGAAATTACACTTCTTCGGCTTCCTAGGGTTCTTCCCGATCTCAAGTTCATTCACTTAAGAGCTCTAATCAAATCTTGTTCACCTTTAGTCTCTAGAGTTCTAAGTTATGGCTCAGAAGTCTAGGAAGACTTGGGCTGGAATGTGACTGAAAGAGAAACCCCAGTCACGATACTTGACTCTCACAACCTCTGAAAAACGATCGCTGATAGACGATACTTGGAAGAAATGATCGCTGGAAAACGACCTTTCCCCAAACGATCTCTGACTGGGAACGATACACGACCTTTCTACAAGACGATCTACGATCTCCGACCCAAAACGATCGCTCACAAACGATACTTCATCAAAACGATCGCTGGAAATCGACACTTGGGTCTAACGACACTTGATCAAAACGATCGCTAGAAAACGATCTTTGACCAAACGATCTCTAGCAAAACGATCTCTGGCAAAAAGCGATACACGACCGACGATCTTTAGTAGACACGATCGGCGATACTTGGGCTGAAACGACACACGATCTCTCACTGGACGATACACGATACTCAAATATGAACGATCTACGACCTTCACTAGAAACGATCGACGATACCTATCTGAAACGATACCGACCTTTGACAAGTGTCGCGATCTCTGGATCACGATACTTGGCAAACGATACACGACCGACGACCTTTGATCAAAACGATCTCTAGCGAAACGATCTACGACCGCTGTCTGAAACGATCTCTAGCGAGACGATCTCTAGCGAAACGATCGACGACCTCTGTCTGAAAACGATCTACGATCTCTATCTGAAACGATCTACGATATCTCCAAAAACGATCGACGACCGCTGGGAAATATCGCGATACTCAACCGCAGGAGTAAAACGATACTCGACCGCAGGAGCAAAGCGATACTTGACCCTTTTTCAAATTTTTGTGTTGTTTTTTGAGGTTTGGATGTTTCCCCCTTTCTCTCCTAGGTTCTCTCTCTTATCCCTACCCACTGTATCAATCAACAAACTACTTTTAACCTCCTGAAAGCCCAAACGACACTCAGCGCAGGTCGTTTTTTCCTTCTCCTAGGTTGAAATGCTGAAATTTTTGAGCAAGGAGGTGGTTTAGTTTACCTTGGAAGCTCCCATGATCTCTTGGTCCAACTCCTTTGCACAGAACTCTCCTCTATTACTTGCTTGCCTCAAAACGACCGTTGGGCTCACACGACACTCGGTGCAGCTCTCCACGATACTTGTTCAACAAGTAACTTGAAAATGAAAAATTTTTTGGCTTTTATACTTGGGAATTCCTAGCTTACTGAAAAATGAAAATTCTTGAACAATTCTAAAGTCTACTCTACTCTCCACTCACTCCTATTCTACTTCTTCTACTCACTCCCCTAATCTATCAACTTACTACACACACTCCAAGAATGAGAAGTAGCAAGTGCAGTTGAAATTGACTTACCAAAGAAGAGAAAATTTCCGCTCCTCCAAGTTCTTCAAAGCAAAAAGCTACTTACCATCACGCGAATGCCTCGGTTTGATTCGTCACTCCCCGGCAACGGCGCCAAAAAGTGTGTTGACCTAAGCTTCAACTTAGGGACTTGCGGAGAAAGAGACTGTACCTCAATCCCCTCACAAGTGCATATAGTGGGGATACACGCTTTTAATTTATCAATCCGAAGAGCATACTAACCTAGCCGAGTGTATGAAGACATGCAAATGCGTAATGGTCAATGCAAACGTATTACTCAAAAGTGAAAATGAGGAAATCACTTATCCTAACAAGCTTCAACTGTAGGTCAAGACGAAACGATACTTGGTGCAGCAGCCGTCAGTATTTTGGACTTTTCTCCTAGCTCCGAGCTCCAAACATAGCGAATAGCATATGCGTTTCGAAGCTCTCGAGAAGACGCATCCAATGGCAGTGGTTTCACTTAATTCTGACACTCCTACTTCAAGTTATGACAGAAATACTGAGTCGCGGGAATACTTTCCTACACTTCAGCACCTCCTACACCTCGTACACACCTCTCCTACAGCAAAGAAACACTCTCAAGGATAGATCACACTCACAAGCACTCTTTCCAAGCAATACACATGCATACAAGCTCATGAAGAAGAAGATGAAGAGGGAAGAAGACACAAATTCGAATTTCTGTGCTCTCTATTCTCACAATGGCAAAAAGTCCTTTACAAAGAGTCACATTTGACTTATATACTAGTGCCCTAAAAATGGTCCTTTCACACAAGTGACCGGCACTTTATTCACTAAGAGCTAATTTCCTACTATTTTACATGGGTAAGCTTCTATTCTTCTGTGGGAATGCATCTAGAGGACTCCTCTAGTGCCTTTACAAGGGAAATATATTACAAAAATGAATGTGTTACAAAAATATCTGGTCCAAATCGGAAAAATTTTGGGGCCCGTCTTTTTCTCTGCTTTGTGCGCTCTTTGGCTCTGCAACACAAGACTAAGTGTCAAGTTTTTAAAAACACTTTCAAAGACACTTGTGTGCTAAGAAATTACTTGAAAATAAGTGCAAACTTTGGAAAGAATTTGAAAGGCTTGGCACCACATTCAAAATCCTTGGGGAGGGGAAGGGCTTGGAATAGCCCTACACGTTGGATACTTTGGAGGGGGGGGAGGGGGGGGGGGGGCTTAGAATAGCCCATTGCACATCAATTGAGCCTTAGAGTAGGCTTAGATACTCAAGAAACTATGTAGGTGAGCTTAGACTAACCTCCAACCCACAATTTGCACACACACCCAAAGTTTTTTCTTGTATTGCTTGATGTACAATGTTGGGCACTTAGTGCCAAATACGATCCCCTTCGAGAGAGAGTAAAAACCTTTGGTGAGTACAATAAGGAATGCCACCTTGGGTGCAAAACTACCTTTGGGAAATACAATTGATGCTTTACAATAATGCTAATTTATACGGATAAGTACCCTTGAATCAATACAAAGTTAATATGTTTCTTAGTCCACTACAAAGATATGTTTGAATTTGTTTTTGCCAAACGATTACTCATATATAACTCCAATTTGTTGTTGCCAAATGATTGCTCACAAAGTGCTAAAATTTATGCACTTAATGAGCATCGAAGAGAGCTTAAGTTAGCATCTCAAGTAGCACAAAATGACCTTCGATGACCTAGTTTAATTCATGACTTTAATAAAGTGCGCAAGAGATAATTAAATCGATTTGCTGTGACAGTGCCCGTGATGTCAAATATTCCTAATGTCTAATAGAATCTTGCCTCGTAGCAGAGAGAGACGACCAGCTTAAATCACCGACCGCTTCTAAATAGAGAAAATTGGACTACAAACTCAAAATGGCATAATAATACGTGATGTCAAATGCCGCGATCAAAACTCCTCCATGTCAGATTTACGCTCTTGTTAGGTTGAATGTATCAACGTGCAGAACTTCTTCTGATTACACTCAGTGGTAGCTAGAGCTACATTTTCACATGCCTTGCAGGCAGGTGATGATATGAGAGACCTGACATCATTGATGATCTTAGACACTATGTGACAGAGGTGCCCAGAATAATTCCTGTGCAGAATAAGATATGAATTCTGCCAACTCTCTAAACATTTCTGATGTGCGCCTAATTTAGGAAACTCTGAAGTGCGTCGGAAGTAGACACTACCTCCAAAGGGAGATCCGATTGCCTGGCTGTGAATGTGAACAACAGATGATTCTAAAATTGAATCATGCTCTCTCCTTTCTTGCTCTTAATTCGCACAATGCTCACTGTGGTTCTCTGATCAATTTAGTCAGAGATAGTGCAAGGCTCCAATCAGATTAGCGCGTCTTGTTTGTGCTTAATCATAGAGGGTGCAAGATATCAGAGGTGGCAGAAGTCCCGAACAACACAGACAAGGGACCGCTTGATGCCGATGTAGAGGCCGAAAAAACATTCACAGCTCTGTCTCACATTCTCTTTCTTGCTCAGAGAATTTTTGTCCGGCTCTGTCTGCAATTCGTCTCTCTCTCTCTCTCTCTCTCTCTCTCTCTCTCTCTCTCTCTCTCTCTCTCTCTCTCTCTCTCTCTCTCTCTCTCTCTCTCTCTCTCTCTCTCTGTTTAACAGAGATTGCTATCAGCTCTGTCTCACATTCTCTTTCTTGCTCAGAGAATCTTTGTCCGGCTCTGTCTGCAATTCGTCTCTCTCTCTCTCTCTCTCTCTCTCTCTCTCTCTCTCTCTCTCTCTCTCTCTCTCTCTCTCTCTCTCTCTCTCTCTCTCTCTCTCTCTCTTTAACAGAGATTGCTATCACCTTCTTGTTGGTTTAAGAGCGAGCCAATTTATTATGTGCAGAGAGCTGACACAAGGCACAGTAGCAGTCCCAAGAGACATGGCATGTTGCTTCGCAAAGGATAGTTGCTCTTTATTTCTCTCTCTCCCTGTGACCAGAGATGGTATAGCTGAAACCTGAGAGTTCATGCTCTCTTTCAGTCTCTGTCTCTTACGTTCTATCGATCCTGGAGGCACAAGTGCTTGACCAATTGTTGGATGCTATCACATGAACTCAAGATCATAACAAATGGAAAGAGAGGCTCGATCCCCAGCTTCATATGCAGATCCTTTGAGTTACTGAAGTGTTAGGGACACTACATGTATCACTTTAGCATAGAAGCATCACAATCCCCACAAGTCAGGACTATGGCAGAGCTCCTCTGAGAACGTTGTTATTTGGCACAATCGATATGTGCCATTTCTCACAGAGTCTCGAGGATGCAGAAATCAGAGGGAGACAGCCGATTGCGTCTATGAGATCCAACAAAAGAGGAGAGAGGTAGTCATTAGGTAGAGGCAACTTGATACGCAAACAAACCTCCTACTGAAGTTTCTTAATTTCACAAAGGTGGGATGAGCATCACAGAGGATGACTTCTACGAGGATGACTTCTGCTTCGTATCTTCCTTAGTATAGAAATGAAAACTAATGGAAATGAACGATTTGCAATGCATAGATGTAAAACTAATGGATATGAACGATTTGCAATGCATAGATGTCAAGCCTATGAAAAATTCTGATGAATGAACATGACCATTAGGGGCGGAAAACGGTCGAAAAGGGGTTGTTTGCTAATGAGAGAATAAGGAAATTGACAAATAGAGTCTTTCCACGTGTACAAGAATATAACATTGTTGTCTCTTTTAACCGTATGAAGAAATTCTTTTTTTAATACAATATTATCTAAAACTGCCGCTAAAGTGATGAAGAGTCTTATATTCAGTGTAGAATTTTTCGGTTTGATGAAAAAAAGATATTTTTGCACACTACACAAAGCATATTCTCAAATTTCCAAGGAGGAGTTGATTTTTTGAAGATACGAAAATATTTTTGGGTTCACAAAATTTCATGATCATTCAACGACAGGGTTTACATCAAATCAAAAGTTTCCACGTGTACAAAGCCTTTTTCTCTATAAATACTGCCAAAATTTGTGAACGTCGCTTTCTCGCTTTGAACATTCTTCTTCTTCTAAGTTCAAATGGCTTCTTCTTCTCGTCGTCCTTCCAATCGTGTAACCTCATGTGAGGTTTCCAACAGAAGAGAGGATTCTTTGTGGAAACCTCTTTCTGTGAAAGTTGTTGGGGCCTCAAGTATTGCTATGGTTGGTATGGATTTTGGTATCTCCCTTGTTGTTGATATGATTGTGGATAATTTTTCCTAACCACTTGCTTTATTGTAAGGGCAATCTTATGCAGTGCAATTAATGTATCTCCTCTCAATGGTGCAGAATTGGCTATTAGGGTTTCCTTCGGATTGAGCGATGATTGGAAAACATTGGCCATGTGGTCTCCTCCACACTTGTAACATCGTTTCACTCAGACCATCCTAGGGGTATGCTTGTTTGAGGCTCCTAATTTCTGAGCTACTTTCTCTGCCAAATCATCTATTGAAGTAGATGGTTTCGAAGTGAAACTCATAGCACTATCTGAGTCTTTATGGATCTTAGAAAGCTCTAACTCGGCACCCAAGTTATCCTCTATGTCTATGCATATGTGCGCACATTGTTCTATGCTCCTAGATTCCTTCAAGTACACATATGACCGTAATTTGGCACTTAGAAAGCCATCCAAAAACAATGCCACTTGTTTGGTTCGCGTAGTTAATTCAGGAATAGGAGACCTTTCCAAGTATTATCTAAATCTTCTTCCAGCTAGTCAAATAATTTCTTGGGGTGTTTGCTTGAGACTATGTATCAGGGATGATGTATTGTGCCTGATACCACTCTTGGAAAATTTAGTGATGAATGCTTCTAGCAACTAGTCTATATTCCTTAATTGAACTTGGGAGTATTCTTCAGAGTAAGGCCAGAAGCATTATATTGGGTGAAAAGATCGTCAACTTGCTCAGCTTTTAGTAATTGCCTAAACTCTGCTACATGATCGTATGGGTCTCCAATGCCATCAAAGTAATTCTTCATGGACCTAACCACATTAGAGGAAAAAATGGACCCTGCATGGGCCTTATAAGGATCCCTAATTTATAGGGATTAATGAGCTTAATACATGAGCTTAAAGAGGCATATAAAACCACTAGTGGTTTTATGAAATAAATAATTTCCTGTTGAAAGTTTGTGCCCAATATTTCTGACGCGAGCATCCTTGACCATTGGATGCTTTGGATCAACGGCATAATTTAAATTCCGTAGGAACTTAGTGAGAGAAGATGTGATTTTTTGTGGGAGTGGGTCTGAGCCCTCATAGTCTCTGCAATCTTTTTAACCATTAGATCTTCAAAGATCTAGCGACAGACCGCAAACGGGGCTGAGCGACATCTCGAATTTAAATCCTATCATGCTCTGCAAGATTGTGGACTGTTGGATCGTGGAAGAGTTGACGGTGGGCTGCAAATTATGCTTAGAACTTGGGCGCAGGCAATTTGATCCGTCAGATGGATGCGCTCATCTAACGGTCCCAGGAGAAAGACACATTTTGAATGATGTCTTCATTCTAAACCATTGGATATGGACCACATCTAATGGTTGACAGGACAAGGCGCAAAAAATTAAAGATCTTCTCTATTTATCGTCCGATAGACACCTAATCCAAGGGTCAGCAAATGAACGCGCATTTTTGAAGAGGGAAAAGATCTAAGCCTTTGAAAGACTTACAAATCCAAGGGCTCTTGTTCAAAGTTGCCTTGACTTTTGTCATTTAACCTCACCCTTTGGATCATCAAACCAATCCAAGGGCTCTTATTAATTTCTAAGCTTCCCAAAACCATTCACATAACTAAAACCACAATTTCTAAGTAGTTTTCTTCTCTTTGACCACACAAAAACAAGGGAAGCCTATCCCTAGCCTATGTGATTAAGGGACTAGACTGTGTCCACCCTCCTCTCATTGGTCCGTTCCTAATCACTCCTTAATCTAAAAGGCCCATGGAGGGTTCATTTTTTCCCCTAATGAGTTGAGTATGTCTCACTATCCTAGGGTGCTCTCTTAGTCTTGGCAGGGGAAATTCATCCATGCCTCTTTGATGTCTCGGACCTCTATGCCTCTCTTGATGTATTCTTTTTGTCTCCAATCCTGATCTATCTCTGCCTAAGGGGTTTGCAAAGCTCACTTTAGGTCTTTTTTTGGTTCTTTCCTTGTGGGTACCATGAATTTGAGATGATCTAGCTCCTTGATGGTCATGGGTTACATTAGATCTTGGTGGAGGAAAAATTCTCCCTTCCAAGTGTATCCATGCCTACCATGCTCTGTTACTATGAACATTTTCTTTGAAGTGTTATCTATTTAGACAACCTCGCCTAGTATATCACGGGCTTTGAAATTCGTATATTGTGACCACCTACTTCATGAGGTTGCTTTGGTTTCAATCTCGAAAAGGCTTCATTTGTTTCCGTATTTGATAATAGTATGATGCTTTCGTTATCATGAGCCTCATCCACTCTGGATCGATGGTTATAGTCAAGATGGATTTTCCACAAGGTGTTCTAGGTTCCTTTCCTATCTTTCATTGTTCCAAGTCTCCTTTCTCACTCTCTGGAATGATAATTCCAAAGTCATATGTCCTATCAGGTAAGCTAGTAACCACGTACATGGTTCCTTGCTTATCAATATATGATCCCTCATTGAATTTAACCGCTAGGTGTTCAACTATGAAGTGTTGATGAGGGTTTTTGAGCTAGATAACAACTCTTCTCAAACCATCCTCATAGATGCAAGAACCTAATTGATTGGTTCTAATATATTTCAATTGAGTCTTATAGGGAACTTCTAGTGTCTATAAATAGGCTATACCTAAACTACCAATACTTCATTCCATGTTAACTAACATTTCTAAATCACTAGTCTCAAAACTTAGCACGTATGGATAGTCACTGAGTTGTTGAGCCCATGACCTAGCTATGTCATTGACACTAGCTTTAGAGGATCTGATACTTTGTCTATCTTGACCTAGATTTCTTTTTGGTCTAAGGTTCATATGCCTTTCCTATTAACCCAATGATTCCCAAGGACAACCATGTTGCAATGTTTTTTTTTGTCACAATCACGTGTTCCTTTTAGGTTCCTCTTTTGGGTTGAAATATTGTCCAATGAGTCATGTTGTCAGGAATACTTAAGTTATATTGTAATTTGAGGTGTGATTGATGAATTTATGTTCTCTTATGCTTAGAGTTTTTAGAATTAAGATTCTAGCTACACTTGCACTTGAGTCATAAGGTTTTCTTGTACTTGACTAATTCCTAGCATAACCCTAATTAATCACTACCTCTAATCGCACTTAGCCTAGGCTAGAATTTTAATGAGGGAGTTAAGAATCCTTCCAACCTCGAATCGAAAGCTCCAATAAGTGCTTCAATGCCCATTAGGCATGCTTCCCAAGTGCAATCTGGATGCGATCTAGCCCCCTTCTTTGCTCAAGAACTCCAATTGCCTACAAAATATTAAATTTTACCTCAAATTTTCACAAAAATGAAAACCCTAATTTTTTACCAAAAATGGTTGTCTATCGCGATTGACATGGTCTGTCTGTTGCAATGGACAAGTTGTTCATTGGGGTTGTCAATCGGGATGGACTTGTCCATCACAATGGACACTTGTCTGTCATGATTGATGGTTTATCCGTCTTGATGGACAAAGTTCTCCAATGGACACTATGTATCGTGAGGGCTATCTATCACGATTGATATGATTGTTCAAAAAATCTATCTATTGTGTTTAGTATGTTTGTCTTGATGGATAAGCTATCCATCGTAATGTACAACTTGTCCATCAAGGTCTATCCATCATCAATCGGTGATGGACACTTGTGTGCAGCAATGGACAAAGGTTTTTGTCGTGATTGATAGAAAAAATAGATATTTTCTAAAACTTTTTAGATATATGTGATGTGCATGGTCTTTACTCTATTGCAGTGGACTTTGCTTTACTAAATGATGAGTTTTACTCTTTGTTGTGATTGACAAAGACCTTCTTCTTAGGGTCCATGCATAAAGATTATGTACTTGTCGGACCTACTTCTGTTGTTGTGGATGCTGACACCTACCAAAAAGCTCACAAAACACACGAAAATATAGTAGCACTATCACTCTCTCTCCCTCACACACACACAAAGGAAATGATAAGAATAAATGGAAGGAGAGAGTATGAATAAAATTGGTGGAATTTCATAGAGGTGAAGATGGAGGTAGGGAGGGAGTAGGGATGGTAGGCATGATGATGAGGGAGGTAGAAAAGTAAAAAACAAGATTTTACCTATGATTCCAACATCATGTTTCTACATCTTACCATCACACGCTTGTCATCAAAGTTCGATCCTCGACGATGGCACCAAATTTGGTGTCATGCTAGCACAATGATAAATATCAACATGAGGAGATCCACCTCATAATTGTCAATCGTAGGATACATGAGGGTGGTATGATGACCATGAGCAAGTGAGAGTACAAGTGTATGAGTGAGAAGCACACCAACATGCACACACATATACACACACACACATATACATGATAAGACAAAGAGATGGAGCAATGGAATCTTTAATTCGCCAAAAACAAGTTTACAATGTGCTTTAGTTGCTTTGATTCCCAACAATCTCTCTCCAAAAATGAGCCCTATAGCTCATTTTATAGTTTTTGACTAGTTATGGGCTTCTTTAGATGTAATGTTTGGCCTAGTAAAAAAATTAGGTCCCTAAGCTATTTTGGAGGCTCAAATGAGCTCTAAAAATTATGAAAATTGGTATGTACATAGGTCTAGCACTCCTCAAGCTTGAGGACTTCTTGGCTTGAAGAAAATGAAGTTGGAATTATCAAAAAAGAGATGTACAATTGTTGGAGTTAGACGTCTGCGGAAGCACGCGAACAGCACAAGGAAGAAGAAGAAGCTTGGAGCACAACACACAAGACTGAATGTATTACTAGAGAATGTACAAAGATAAGTAGCCCATTAGGGCAATAGGCGTATATACAAGCCGGGGGAAAAAAACCTCCTAAAGAGGGAAAAAAGTGCCCCGGCGGTCCTAGAGTGTTCACACACATCACTACCTAAATATATCAACAAATCCCCCCTGGGAGTGATGCGGTGAACAAGGAGCTGGCACTCATGTATAAGGAAGTGCCGAGCTATGTGGAAATCACTCCACAAAAGGAAGTAAGCCCAAAGCTTTGCGGAAAGCTTCAAACTTCTCCCTAGGCAGAGCCTTCGTGAAAAGGTCTGCAATGTTCTCCTGCGTGGGCACATATGCCAAGCTGATCTCCCCAGCAGAGAACCTCTCCCTGACATAGTGATAATGCACCTCAATGTGCTTAGTGCGAGCATGGAACACAGGGTTCCTCGCAACTGCCAATGCGCTCTGACTGTCAGTGAAGATGGTGGTGGCAGAAGACTGGCCAACACCCAAATCAGCCATAAGGCGTCTGAGCCACACACACTCAACAATCGCTGTGAAAGCTGCCCTATACTCAGCCTCACAACTGGAAGTGGCCACAGTAGGCTGCTTCTTGCTCAACCAAGATATACATGAGCTACCAAGCATGAAGCAAAAACCACTGGTGGACACACGAGTGTCATAGCAACCAGCCCAATCTGAGTCAGAAAAAGCATGCAAATCTGGCGGTGGTGATCCCCCCTTGGGATAAAACAACCCAAGTAGCCGAGTACCACTCAAGTAGCGAAAGATGCGCTTAACCGCTTTCCAATGCGTGACTCCTGGGCAATGCATAAACCTGCTCATCTGTGAGACAGCAAACTGAATATCTGGCCGAGTAATGCATAAGTAAATCAAGCATCCAACAGCCTGCTGATAGAGAACAGCATCAAATGCATCTCCAGCATCATGAAGACTCAATCGTAAACCTGTCTCCATAGGAGTGGCAATAGGCTTACAGTCTTCAAGGCCAAAACGCTGCAATAATGTGTCAATATATTTCGTTTGACACAAAGCCATTCCACCATCAACTTGCATAAATTGAATGCCCAAATAGTGATGCAAATGCCCCGAATCAGACATCTCAAATGAGGCATGCAAATCAGCCTTGAAATCAGCAATATGCTTCTCAAGAGGACCAGTGAGCAGCATGTCGTCTACATAGACAACAATGATCAGAAGCACATCATTAGCACGCTTAACATATAAGGTGCTTTCAGTTGGACTGTTCTCAAAACCATGTGCAATCAGATAGGCATGTATCTTCTCATACCAAGCACGTGGTGCTTGCTTTAAACCATATAACGCCTTCTTTAACCTGCACACCTGGTTTTCATGCCCTTTCTGCACAAAGCCACGGGGCTGAAAAACATACACTTCTTCATGCAAGTCACCATTCAGAAATGTTGTTTTAATGTCCAACTGATGTACATTCCAACCATGATGGGCTGCAAGTGCACAAATGCTCCGAACAGTAGTCATACGGCATGTAGGTGCAAAGGTCTCATCAAAATCAATGCCTCTTTCCTGCGCATAACCCTTTGCAACAAGCCTAGCCTTATACCTGTCAACTGTACCATCAGGTTTACGCTTCAGCTTGTATACCCACTTAGTGCCAATGGCCTTCTTGCCAGGAGGCAAGTCACATAAAGACCATGTACCATTCTTCATTATAGCATCATATTCAGATTGCATAGCAGCCATCCAATTTTCTGAATTTTGTGCTTCATCAAAAGAAACAGGCTCATTCTCATCACAGAGACTAGATGCAGCCATAGCATAGCAATCTGATGCAAAGGAGGTACTATGAGAGCCTGAACGAGTACGATATGACAAAGGTGCATCTAATTTGCTGTCACGCAAAGTCTGCACCAGCCATTTTGGCATAGTTTTTGCATGTTCAATATCAGCTCTCTCATCAACAAGTGCATCATGTAAATCTGCATCAGAAATGGAATGATCTGCATCATCATATGAAACCTGCAAAGGCTGAGAAGTTGCCTCATTAGGACCAGCACTAGCCTGTCCACCTGTAAAAAGAGGCATCAAAGTATCATACATGTCTTTGGAGCTAACAGATGTCTCCTTAGTACATGAAAGCAATGGCTGAATAGCATCTTCCACAAAGACAACATCACGGCTAACCAGAATGCGTTTAGTCTGTGGATGATACAGACGATAGCCTTTACTTTCAGAACTCTACCCAACAAAAATACATTTTACTGCCTTATCATCCAATTTTCTGCGATGTTGTTCAGGCACTAATGCATATGCCAAACAACCAAAAACACGCAGATGAGCAACAGATGGCTTGCGGTCATGCCAAGCCTCATATGGAGTGATAGACTGCAACGCTTTGGTGGGACACCTGTTCAGTACATATGCTGCACACATGACAGCCTCAAGCCAGAAACTATGTGGTAAAGCCTGACTTTTGACCATGCACCTCGCCATCTCCATGAGTGACCGGTTCTTTCGTTCAGCAACTCCATTCTGTTGAGGTGTATACGGCACTGTACACTGGTGTTTTATCCCACGTTCAGCCAGAAATGCATTAAAATCTAAAGACATATATTCCCCCCCTCGATCAGAACGGAGGGTGCCCATTTTACATGCTGACAGATTTTCAGCCAAAACCAAAAACTGTTTGAAGCACATGAACACTTCGGACTTTGCTTTGAGTGGGTATACCCATGCATGCCTGGAAAAATCATCAATGAAAGTCACGAAGTAAAGGTAATTTCCAAAAGAGGGTGTCTGCATAGGACCACAGACATCACTATGTACAAGCTGCAATTTCTGCATAGCCCGAACTGAACCATCTTTTGGAAAGGAAGAACGCTGCATTTTGCCCAAAATACAGCCTTCACAAACATGTTTTCCAGGTGCCTCAAGTTTGGGCAAAGAAGACACCATTTCAGATTTCTGCAGGCGTAACAAACTAGCAAAATTCAGATGACCAAAGCGTGCATGCCAAAGCTTTGCATCTGACATAGCCTGAGAATCATGAACTGCACATGCCGAATCATTCACAGATCTTTCATAGTCTATGAGCTTATACAGCCCACGACATAAAATGCCAGAAGCAATAATCACATCGCCATTTGAGAGATCATGGACTGTACACCTGTCATCAACGAATTTCACAACCAAGCCAATCTTGGCTAATGCAGAAACTGATAACAGGTTCTTTTTGATCCCTGGCACAAATAAAGCATCTGACAAAGTGAAAGAACTACCATCAGCAGTAGTCAAAATGATCTTACCAACTCCCATAACAGGATAAGAGGAGTTATTGGCGCATGTGACAGTATTCCCTGTAGGGGCAGGCTCGAGTGAAGAGAAGAAACTGCGCTGCGAGGTAATATGTTTGGTCGCCCCACTGTCAAAGTACCAAACATCTGAGTCTACTGCAGACATGCACTGATCATGAGAAGATGGGTCAAAACTGCAGACAGTAGTAAACGCCCATTCTTCTTCCTGCACAAGATTTGCAGACTCTGTTTTTGGTGTAGAGGCCTCTGCAACAACCATTCCAGCCTCTTTCTTCTTTGCCTCTTTAGCAGCCAGTTTTGGACAGTTCTTTATAATATGATCATTTCCTTTACAGTACTTGCAGAACAATTTCTGCTTTTCTGATTTCTTCTCATCTTTATCCTGGTTCTTCGATTGTGCAGCATTTGCAGATTTCTGCTTACTAGTAGAAGAGCTCCATTTTCCTTTGCCCTTCTGACTAGCCAGGAAAGCTTGATCTGCAACACGCATAATGGACCTGTTCTGCCTGGACTGATCTTCCTGCAACAGAACAGAGACTAATTCCTCAAATGACAAGGCATTCGGATTGCCTTTCATCATCAATCGAAGAGTAGAGGCAAAACTCTGATATGAATCAGGAAGGCCATTCAGAACGGTCTGCACAAGTGAGCTATCTGGTATAACCTCATCAGCAGAAATCAATTGTTCCTTCAGGTCTTTGATCTTTGTAAGAAAACTGTCCATAGAATCACCTTCATTCATGTGCTCACTCTCCAACTGTTTTCGGAGGTAAGCAACACGAGCCTCATTCCTAGCCTGGTACAAAGTGGTAAGTGTATCCCAAGCATCCTTTGCTGTTCTGCAAGAGCGAATGTGAGGGATAATGGCACGTTTGACAGACAAAGCTATCAATGCATGTGCCTGGGCATCTCTGCCATCCCAACGAATCTGCTCTGCAGTAGGTGCAACAGAAACAGCAGCACGAACAGGAATCTGCGGAATATCATCTTCGACACCATCTTCATCAGCTCCAACACCTGTATTTGCAGTACCTGTCGTTACAGGTGTAACAGGACGTCTTTCAACACCCTACACAATGTTCCACAATCCTTTTGCAACCAGTACATGTCGCATCATATAAGCCCATAATGGGTAGTTGGTACCATCCAACTTATCCTCAACAGCCAACATACGGAATACATCACTGCTTTCAGCCATGGCCGGTGACTAAAATACCTTGATGCAGAAAATTGACTGTATCTCAAAAAGTTGAACGGAACTGCGCAGACGAGTTCTGCTAGACCTGTAGCAGACTTTGAGACGCTTAAACTGGCGAACAGAAACTGGTATATACCTTTGGCACAAAAGGACGAAATAGCCTGCACAAGCGCTGCGATAGTGCATTCGGAGGCCGAAACGAGCTCAGATCGCGATTTCGGCACCACACAGCAAAGCTGTTTTGATCTAGGAAACACCCTGAGTATGCTCACCAAATTTCATGCGAATCTGAGACTGCAAATGGAGGAGTGTCGACGGCGCCCTAGAAGAAGCAACGACCTGCTCTGATACCAATTGTTGGAGTTAGACGTCTGCGGAAGCACGCGAACAGCACAAGGAAGAAGAAGAAGCTTGGAGCACAACACACAAGACTGAATGTATTACTAGAGAATGTACAAAGATAAGTAGCCCATTAGGGCAATAGGCGTATATACAAGCCGGGGGAAAAAAACCTCCTAAAGAGGGAAAAAAGTGCCCCGGCGGTCCTAGAGTGTTCACACACATCACTACCTAAATATATCAACAACAATGTGGTGGAGTGATGAAAATCACTATTTGAATAATTATTGGATTTGAAAAAAGGAATTTCATGGCCTTTTGGTCGGATCTCCATTGAATTCCTTGTCATCTCGGTCTTCTTGTCTTTCCCTCTACCCTAACTCGCTTTGCCTTGACTTCCTCATGCTTCCTTGTCTTGTCAAACCTCTTGGATCACCCTGGCTACTGCCAACAACAGGTGTCCCACCAAAGCGAGCAATCGATCAGTCCATATGGCATGCTCACAAACCACTTATTGCTCATCTGTGTGTCTTTGTTTGTCTGGCATATGCATTAGTTCTTAAACAAGAATGCATGGAATTGGATGATAAAACAGTAAAATATATTTTTTTTTGGGTGTAGTATTGAAAGCAAAGGCTTTTGCATGTATCATCCACAAACTAAATGCATTATGGTTAGTTGTGATGTTGTTGCTATGGAAGATGCAATTCAACCATTACTTTCATGTATCAAGGGGACATCAATTAGCTTAAAGGATGTTTATGACACTTTTCTTCCTCTTTTTACAGGTGGAGAGTCAAGTTTTGGTCGAAATGAGGTATTTTCTCCACCTTTACAAGTTCCAAATGGTAATGTAGATTATTCCATTTTTTATGCAGATTTACATGATGCACTTGTTGATGAGAGGGTTGACATAGAAGAGGCAAAAACTATGCCTAAATGGTTTATGTAGACTTTGAGAGATAGTAAATTATAGTGCATCCTTTGCATCAGATTTCTATGCAATTGTTGTCTCTACTCTTTGTGATGAGAATGAGTGTGTTTCTTTTGATGAAGCACAAAATTCAAAAAATTGGATGGTTACTATGCAATTAGAATATGATTTTATTTTGAAGAATGGTACTTGGTCTTAATGTGATTTTGGAGGCCATGATCACTAAATGGGTATACAAGCTAAAACATAAGCCCCATGGAAGAGTTGAGAGGTATAAGGTGAGGCTTGTTGCAAAAGCTTATCCTCAAGAGAGAGGCATTGATTTTGATGAGACCTTTGCTCCCACATGCCAAATGAACACTACTCGTAGCATTTGTGGACTTGCATCTAATCATGGAATGTACGTCAGTTGGACATTAAAAGTGCATTTCTGAATGGTGACTTACATGAAGGTGTGTATATTTCAGTCTCGTTGTTCTGTGCAATATGGGCATGAAAACAAAGTGGGCATGTTGAAAACGGCATTGTATGGTTTGAAACAAGCACCACATGCTTGGTATGAAAAGATTCAAGCCTACTTGCTTGCACATGGTTTTGAGAATATTCCAACTGAGAGCACCTTATATGTTAAGCTTGTAGATGATGTACTTCTAATCATTCTTGTATCTGTTGATGACATGTTGCTCACTAGTCCTAATGAGAAGCATATTGCTGAATTTAAGCCTTATTTGCATTCTTCTTTTGAGATGTCAGATTTGCAACATTTGCATAATTATTTACGTATTCAGTTTATGCAAGTAGATGGGGGAATAGCATTGTGTCAAACAAAATAAATTGACACATTATTGCAACATTTTGGCCTTGAAGATTTCAAACCTATTTCCACTCCCATGGAAATTGAGTCTTCATGATGTTGGAGATGCATTTGGTGTTATTCTCTATCAAGACGTTGTTTGATGCTTTATTTATTTATGCATCACTTGGCATGTTATTTAGTTTGTTGTCTCTTAGATGAGCAAGTTTATGCATTGCCTAGGTGTCAAGCATTGGTCAGTGGCTAATTTATCCCAAGGGGGATCATTATGGTCAGATTTACATGCTCTTTTTGACTCGGAATCCTTTGGTTTCTATCACACTCATGTTTCCACTAGTGGTTTTTGCTTCATGCTTGGTAATTCATGCATATCTTAGTTGAGCAAAAAGCAGCCTATTGTGGCCACTTCTAATTGTGCGGCTCAATATAGGGCATCTTTTGAAGTGACTATTGAGTGTGCGTGGATCACATATCTTTTGGCTCATTTGGGTTTTGGTTTGTCTTCTGCCACCACCATCTACACTGATTGTCAGGTTGCATTCATAGTTGAAAGGAACCCTATGTTCCATTTTCACATAAAGCGCATTAAGGTTCACTATAATTATGTCAAAGAGAGGTTCTCTGCTAGAGAGACTAGTTTGTTTTGTGTGCCAACATAGGATATGCACACCACAAAGGCTTTGTCTAGGGAGAAGTCTAAAGCTTCTCACAAATATTTGGCCTTGTGAATTGGTCTCTTTCCACATAGGTTGGCACTTCCTTATACATGAGTACCAGCTCCTTGTTCACTGCATCACTTAAGGGGGAATTTTTAATATATTTTGATTGTGGTGTTTGTGAACACACTTAGGACTACTAGGGTACCTTTTCCCCTCTTTAAGAGGTTTTCTCCCTCAGCTTGTATATACGTCTATAACCCTAATGGATCACTTATCTTTGTACATTCACTTGGTAATACATTGTGTATCGTGCTGTGTTCCAAACTTGTTCTTCTTCTTCCTTGTGTTGTTTGTGTGCTTTCGTAGACCTTGAACTCCAATACTTTCTAAGATAACTAAAGATAGTGCAAGACTGGTGTCGGAACTCTCTATACCTGCAATATGCAAGTGTAACCACAAACATCAATCTACATGAGTTGTCTCATAGAGACATTTCTCCTTTGCAATGGATTTCCATCCATAATGAGAATGAAGGGGATGATGGCACTTCCATTCATAGCGTTGCCAGTACCCACATCCCCGGCTCATGTGAGATGTTGCAAGAGATGGAGCAAGAGCAAGAAATAATGAACTTGAACTCCTCAATAATAAGATTTGAAACCTTGATGATTTATCCTATTCAAAAAAATGTTCAATGATGAGGAATTTGAGAATTTTTCTTTGATTTAAATCTTGGCTACTCATTAGCAAAAAAAGTGAGCCTTGCATGGGCCGGATCCCTAATTTTTAGGGATTAAAAAGCTTAATCTGTGCTTTTAGGGAGGCATATGAAACCACCATGGTATTGTTGAATAAAATAATACTATAAAAACTTTTGAATCTCATGTCTTAAAAGTGAGTATTTTTTGCCTTTGAATTTTTCAAATCAGTGGCTTAGTTCAAATCTCATATGAGACTAGAGAGACAATGCGTGAGAAATTATGGGAATGGGGACATGACTGTGCAAGATTTCTGCAAGAACTTGGACCGTTAGACCAAGAAAGATCCAACGGACTGCCACTTTTGGGGTTGATCCATATGCGCAAGCCTTTTAAAACCATTAGATCAAAGCTAGCATTCAACGACTACCTTTTAAAGGCGCAATCATTTTTGTGGGAGAAATCTGAGCCATCCACTCTTGGCTAGATCTAATGGCCAATATTTCAAGCGCTGAAATACTCACGAAATTCAAATCTTCGTGTTCGATATGGCAGCCCATCAAACGGTGCATGATGCAAGCCGCATTTCGAATGATTGCTTTCATTTCAACCATTGGATCTCAAGAGAATCCAAGGGTTCAAGTTCAAAGATACCTTGACTTTTCTCATTAAACCTTGGCCTTTAGATCTTTGAGCAATCCAAGGGCTCCTATTAAATTTGAAGCCTCTCAAAACCACTCTCTAAAGAAACCCACGAGTTCTAAATGGTTTTTGGAGCTTTGACCACAAAAAAACAAGGGAAGCCTATACCTATCCTATGTGATTAAGAGAATAGACTATGGCCACCACCCTCTTCTCATTGGTCCATCCCTAATCCCTCCTTAATCTAAAAGGCCCATGCACGGTTCATTTTTTCCCCTAATGTATGGATGTGTGCTCCAACCAAAGCTGATCCTCCCTCATACATAATACCATAATCAATGGTTCCTTTCACATACATGAGTATCCGCATACTTGCCTTCCAATGATTTTAGCAGGTTTGTTAAAGAACTTTATTATTAATCCAACAGCATAGGAGATATTTGGTCTGCTATTATACAAGTAGATGAGACTTTTGCGTAGTTTCTTGTACTTACAATATCCAGTAGATGTGAAGTATATTCAACATATAATTTTGTATTGACCTCCATAAATGTAGAAATATCCTTGTAATCCTCCAATGTTGAATGCCTTCATAATCTAACTTGCATGATTTTGTTCAAAGATGAAAATCTTCCCTAGTTCCTACCATGCTTCAAGAACTAAGAAATAACGAATTAAGCTTAAATTTTTTATTTCAAATTTTTTCTCAAGGTATCTTTTGTTTGTTGACGAAGAGCATCGTCATTTCCTAAAATCACAAGGTCATCTATAGAGTACAATCACGATTGTCTTCCCTCCTCTCTTTAGAACATATAAGCTAGCATTAGGAGCACATTTTTTGAAACCTAGATCCTAGAGATACTTATCTCTCCATTGCTACCATGGTCAAGGGGCTTTTTTATCCCATATAATGCTTCAGCATACATTTCTTGTTCTCTAAATGGGAAACCTCAAATTGGCTGGCTAAGACACATAGACCTCCTCCTTGAGCTCTCCATTCAAGAAAGCTAATTTGACATCCATGTGATACACTCTCCATCCTTTATGAGTAGCCATAGCTAGCACTAATATAGTAGTTATCCTTGTAGTTGGGTAAAATGATTTATTAAAGTCAATCCCTTTGACTTGTGCAATAAGTCTTGCTTTATACTTCTTGAAAGTACAATCAACCTTGTGATTTGACTTCCAAAAGCACTTGGTGCCAATGACTTTGCACATAAGGGGTCAATCCAATAGTTCCCAAGTTTGATTCTTCACGGTATTGTTGTATTTTGTTTGCATGACACGCCTCCAATGATGATCATGGAGTGCCTCTTCCACGTTTGTCGGTTCCTTTGCTTGTTCTTGAATGACATCAGCCACAATATCGTGTTTACAATATGGGCACTTGCTCATCCCTCCTCATTTCTATTCTCTTTGATTGCCTTGTTCCATCTAAAATTTTTTCTCGTGATTGTGGGAATAAGTTTTCAAAAACATAGAGCTACCTTATCAAATGTGGCGATGGATTTTCCACTTGTGTGAGTATAGGTTGATGAATTTTAGACTCATCATTGAAAATGATGCTTCCTTCTCTTGTCTGGATGGGATATCTCTTAGGCCAGGTTCATAGTGGATTTTGCCTTCATCTAATGATAAATGGAAACTCTGTTTTCCTCCTCCATTGCATGTGGCTTCTCCTTAAACACCACATTGCAACTCGCCATGATCTTCTTAGCCTCAAGGTCATGTGATCGACCACACACACAATTTTCATATTTGCTCTCAAAACACGTGCATGCCAAATAAGCACACACTATGCTTCATTCAAGAGTTAAACAATATGCAAGAGACAAAATTGCAACGAGAAATCATTGCTTACCGCGGCATCAAACAAAAGCATCATTTTGGTTCAAGAAAGGTGAACACTACCATAAGTTTTGATTGATAACAAGAAACTACCCAAGATAAATCTCATCCTATTGTTACACCTTCAAGCGAAAGAGGGATTCATATTAACCTTGTTTCAAACTCCTAAACCCATCTTATCTATGAAAATGTGTTCCAATTGATCTGATATATTAACATGAAGATGCAACTCAACAAATTTTTATCAAGATACATCCAACCAAAAAGGTCTACAAAATGAAATATTTAGGAGTTTACGGAGGTTTCAAATTTCATGGAATGCAATTACTATTCAATTAGGCTTACCATATGTTGCATGCTACAAAAGGGGTTCTGAGAAGGCAATTATGTATGCATTTAGCCATAGACATGATGTGTATATTTGAGCCTAAGAGAAGCCTTGGAATGCTTTAGTAGGGTAGTGTGAATTATGTATTTGTATAGAGATGGTCATTGGCGAGAACTTGACATTATATGTGATTTCCAAGCACCTTCTAATGGAGTTACACTGTATTTCGAATCAATTAGCTCAGTTCAATATGAAAATATTCAAAGTGTCATTTGTAGGGTTAAAATCAAGGCATATCTCAAATTAATAAATTAGCTCAACTCAATGGGAAATAATTAATGTCTATTTTAGTGTATGCAATCAAGGTAAAAAGCATGATCACCAACATGTGTACATCGTACACTACCACTTGTGTTAAACAATAATTTTCTTTACACTATCTCTTAGTCAAAAATTATTGAAGGTCATGTGCCTTGATGGTTAACATGCTTGAACGCTTGGAAGGATGTCATCCAAGTCCCATAAATGCCTTAATGCAACTCTTGTGTAAACATTTTTGGGATTTGTTCAGTCTCAAAGGTGGTTTGGTAAAGCTTTGGCCTCTTGAGGCAAAGGTCAAGAGTTCAAAACCCTAGGCTAGACATGTAATGGCTTTGGCCAGTTTAAATCAGTCGTAACTCAACCTACCAATGTAATCCAATCTAACCCCAACCAACCAATTGTAACCCAATCTAACCAATGCATTGTAAGATACAAGGGGTCCCACAAGTACTATACCCATTCACTTGTACAATTGTACTTGTATATGTACTTTCAAAGCTTGCCAAACCTCCTTGTTTTTTAAAAAATGGGGATTTAGAGCATCTTGATTCCCATCATTGGCAAAGTGTGTGTGTTTCCTATAATATCAAAAAAATATATATCCTTATGTCCAATTTTCGACAAACTTTCTTTTTTAATTATATAAAGGAAAAATAAGTATGCTATATTGTCAAAAGAGCATACTCTAGATATTCAGTAACTAACTTTTTTCAAGGACAAATTCCTGAGTAATCATCAAAAAAATTAAAGAAACTGGAATGACAGCCAGCAGACATAGAGGGGTCGCTGACATGTCTATGTTACAAAAACTACAAAATAAGAAAGTAAATGAAAAATTGTTTAAAATGGTTCAAACCTGATCAACATGACCAAAGAGCCTTATGAATAACACAACATATTCTTTCGAAGGCCCAATATTTTTATTGAAAACATTTTACATTACTTTAATTTGGAATAACTTATTCTTTCGAAGGGCCAATATTTTTATTGAAAACAGTGTAAATAACTTATTTTTTATTAACAGATTAAATTACTTAAAATGCATCCAATATTGAAACTTAACTCTTTCGAAGCAGACAAGGTCTCTCTAACACAAAGAGCTCAAAGTCAAGCCATCAAAAGCTAAGTTCCTTGAGAGGTTAGAATCAAATTATTGAAGGATCCAACTATCAATGGTTAGCCGGACTATGCAATAACGTACAGGTATGGAAAGGTTTGTTCTAAGCTAAAAAGTGCCTTAAACACCAAAGATTGCTGTATGGGAAATTACATTTCAGGAGACGATGTTGCTGATTGATAACGTCAACTAGCTGTCAGAGCAATCAAGGAGTGGACGATGGTAAACACCATTAGCGGATGGTCGTGTATGTCAGAGATATATCATTAGCGGATAATTCTTGCAATCAGAACTACCATTAGCAGATGATCCTTTCAATCTTCAACACCCAACGCGCCGCGTATGTTCAAGTGCTCGTCAGCGAAACCATTAGCACACATCTTCATCAGTGTATGTAACTCATGATAGATCTGGACATCCGTTAAGTTGTAGTAGCTCCTGCGAAAAGCTTCCTGAAAACACCCAATTGAAAATCAGTCCACCTCGACACAATCATGTTCCCTCTTTGAATCCGTGTTACAGTAAAGCAGCGTGATCAGATACCTACTTTTGCAAACTAGGGCTCTGTCTCGCTAAAGCGCGCTCAAGCCTGACTTCGAAAGGAGTGGCGTGCCAACTAACCTTCTGATCCTGCAGAAAGAGATGAAACACTTCAATCGCTTGGTCTTTTACATAATTTCCATGGGGAAATGGCTTCATGACATAAATATTGAAGTACCATTACCTCCTTATACTTGGTTGTTGAGTTCGGTATCCCCTTGCCATCCCACCACTCGTCTGATACAGAAGAAGACTGCTTGCAGCGAGATCCCCTGCGGCGTGGATGCTTGCTTTGACTGGATCCATTGACAGGAGTATCTGTAGCTTCAAGAGAGGTGGTCATCTTAGTTGGTGAACACGTTGATGACGGCGTCCTTGGTTCTGCCTTCCCCATGTGAAATATTTCATCTTCTATCTTTCTGGTTGCTGGTTGAGATACAGAACAATATTGCAACGGAGACACGTTTCCATCTGACGAATCCGAGGAAGGCATCTCCAGGCTTTCTTCACACCATATATTTGCAGGTGATATGGTTCTTTGTTTGTTAACATCTCGAAATGTGATCCAAGCATCAAAATCAGAAATTTGAAATTTCGATGTTATGCCCCTACAATCTGGCATTTCAGAAATCTGGATGCCTGATTTCTTATGATGCCCCGGCTTGTGGCAAGTCGAGCGAGACTCGAGGCTTGACTGACGAGAATTCACGAGATCATTGGACTTTGTATCTCCCTCAACAACTGTCTCCGATGTATGGATGCTGCGTCCAGTGAAAGACTGCGATGATGAATCTGAAAATCCCTCATAGCTATCATCAAAAATAGTTATCTGAGACTCTTCTGCCTTTGAATACAGCAACGTTTTCTCAGCATCTCTTTGAGGAAACCTTTGAAGAAGGCAGGATTCTGGACTAGAACGACTTTCTTTATACCATACATCGAATCCCTCAGGTTCCGTCACAGTTACACCTGTCTTGTGGAAGGTAGGATCCTCGTTAGAGGCGGAAGGAATATATTTGATATTCTTTGAAGCATGTTCGCCTGCAGATAAATCAATGTCCTTTCCTTCGCCCGAGGCAAAGTTTTCATAAATGATCGTTTCTCCACTTGGATACACGCACTCCAAACAACTACTCGTGAAGGTTCCATCTGGGGATGAAAGGGTTGTATGAATCATCACTTTCTTCGCCTGTTCTTCAGCCCTCTGAAAACAAGATGCATCCTCCGGAGCTGATAGAGCTGTAGTGACATTTGTTTGTTCGGGCTCTTCTACACCTTTGCGAAGTGCATGTCCGTCATCTCTCTTAAAACCAGACTGACAGACGGAGAACCTCCGTGTGCCTCTTCTACCACCGGCTGCCTGATCATAATGTCATCATCATTTATAATAATCAGCAACCTATACATCGGTAACTCATAAGTAGTAAAATTATCTCGCAACTAGAATGATCTCTTTTATTGAATCTCCATAATCCTAGTTTTGAATCGAAAAGTAGTAAACCGAGTGACTCATGACGTTAGACAGTTTGGAGTTCTGAAAATATGAAGCTCCTGTAAAGGCTTCACCACTTCGATAAGGTTACAATGAAGCAAGTTTGACGTCTGTTGATTTGAGAAGTTTTTTTTTTTTTGTAATAAAAGGAAGTTCGGCCTTAGCCTAATCTCCCGGACTTAAATTAAAATAAAGAAAAGAAGTTACAAGTGAATGGGACTAGTGCCCATGGGACCCCCCAAATCCCACACTGCAGGGGAGGAGTATGGCAAGCTATAGGGCGTTACAAATGAGGCGGATAAAATTATCATCACCCTCATGTGGGACCCATTTGGGTTTCAACTTGTTGTTTTCAAGGAGATAAATACAATGATGTCTAAACGGTGGCGGTCTCTTGACTCAGGAGATTCTTTTACCTAGAAGAAACAAGGATTTCTCGATCGACCATTCCTTAGGAGTTTGGCCAAAATTGACAGAACATCGCTCCCTCCAAATCTTCCAGAGAGTCTCACCTCTGATGGCATTCCATAGCCTCGATAAGCAGCCGACCGCCTCACCCAACATCACCTGTTGCCAGTTGATTTGGTTCGTGAGTCTCAATACTCGGGTCACGTGACGCCAGATAACACGGGACTTGGGGCAGTCGAAGAACAAGTGAGCTAAGTATTCGATGCACCGATGGCAATGCTTGCACCATGGCGGCACACCACAGATTTTGTTAGCCCTTGCATTGGTCCAGATACCTTTATGCAAGATCTGCCACATGAGAACGGACTTTTTGACCTCAATTAGGGGTGCCAAATAGACATGAATTTTAGTTCCCACCGAAGTTTGGTCCAAGAAAGGCACCATCTCTTGTCAAGAGTGTGGTGAACATCAAAATCCTCTTTGAAGTTGGGGGTTCTAGATAGTTTCTTACCATTGCTCCATTTGAGGCCCTCCAGGCAAGGAAGATCTTGACCACAGAGAAGGCGGGTAGTTGAGCGGTCCCATGCTAAACACCTGCTTTGAAGAAGAGTCCATTCCTCAAAGGTAACTCTAAGTCTCGGATCCAATTCTTCAAACCTAATCCACTAGCTGGTCTCTTGTTTCCAGAGTTGTTTCCATTGTTTGAACCCCTTGTTCCATAACCGCTTTGCAATTTGGAGGTTCCAAGACTCCACCCCCCTAATGCCGCTGATCGAGAACCAAATAGAGTCATTTTTTCTTATCCCAGCTACCCACTTCCACTCATCATTGATTCTGATGAACTGTTTGGCCTTGTTCCAATTCTTCCATAAGGAACACACGAGGCTAGATCCTTTAGGGGACACCGGGTGGGGGGAGAACAAGAGCGTGAGAATCACTATGTCCTTCCAACCAGGATGGCCAACTAAGGTAAGGTCTTCCGTGTTTCTCAAGATCAATTTAGCCCAAGAGAACTTCCAACCAGGATTTGAGAAGTTCACTTACACATCTAAACTTAACGTTTAAATAGGATATGGATTTCAACTAACGTCCTCAGGCTTATGCCGGCAATGACCTTACGTTCATCCGTTAGAGGCCTGAATCAAACATGACTCTGATTATCTGGCTTCCTATAGTTACTCATTCGAGTATAACACGATATGCAGGTCTCTCTCTCTCTCTCTCTCTCTCTCTCTCTCTCTCTCTCTCTCTCTCTCTCTCTCTCTCTCTCTCTCTCTCTGTATGTGTAAAAACATCCACATGCGCACTTACCACAGAAGTTTTTGAAGTAAGATCTTCTTCCGGTGAAAGACAAACGTCTGGAAGCACTTCGATATGCAGAAGGTGATTGGATGGGTATTTCCTTGGAGAACGATATATGTTGTCTGTTGAGAAGAATGTAATGAGGCTTTTATCGATCTTCTTCCCTATTTCAAAGGGATCCCTTCTTTCTGGATATATCTGTACATCGACTTTGCCTTCTTGCAGAAAAGCTATTATAAATCCACAATCAGCGAATACAAATTGAGAATGTGAGGATCAAAATTAGGACAAATCATTACTCTACCTTCCGTCACATGATTCCTGGCGACACGCCCAGGCTTGTCGGAAGTAACCTAATACGATAACAAGTTGTAGAAAACAGTTAAATACGTAAAATATATAGTTTATGTTCTATTAATCGAATTCAGTCAATCTAAATATTGATCCATGTTAAGCCTCATAAACTTTTGACACTGCCCACGTTATCAACATACCAAATTTTATCTCAACTTCAAACGTTAGACACTTTGCTGTAAATTGCGTGAACATATGGACAGATATAACCTTGCACACCGTCAATATCGATAATCGCTCCGGGGGGGAAACGTCAATGCATAGGCGTGGAGAGTATAGGACCTAGTTATACTCAAGGGTTACAATGTGTGGAATGCAAACAATCGAACTTATACTCAATTAATCAAACGTTCGACTACTTTTAAGAACAGGTGAAGAGAAAAAAAAAAAGTCCGCGACTCAATCCCGTTCGAGAACTCTTAAGAGATCAAGAATCACATTGGTTGTGACAAGATTTTCAATACTAACGCAAATACACAGAGAATGCTTATAAACAATGGTTCGAAGGTAGGCCAAACTTACTTGGCATTGTGTTGGTGAGCTCGGAGAATACTCTTGACATCTTGGTTTGCATCTGAAGCAGCTAAAAATCCAATCCATGTCTCGCTCGCTAGAGATCACTTTTCATGGATGGATCACCTAAAAAGCTTCAGGGGAATATGTCCCTGAGTATAGAAAGAGTTGGCATTACACCACAAGAGGTGAACCGATCGATCAAAGAAACGCTTTGGAGGAAATCAGATGGGCTTAGGACGCTTCGTGAAAAAATGGTAGCTTTGGCGAAATATAATACTATTCCATTCCGCATGAAAAGTTGTGGAAATCGCTACACAGGTTTATTTCTTCTGACCTACAGAATGTGAGAGCGTCGATGAGCGGAGGTACACGTCCAGTAAATGGAGAATCTCTTTACGTGGTTGATAAATAGCACTGATTGACAAACTTTGTAAAACCTGATGCAATTCGATGAAAGCCTGCGAAATCCTGTATTGCTGCGGGTCTGTACTGACAAGGCCACCTTTGCGATGAGGTAGAACGAAAGTGTACTCTTTCGCGGAGCTGCAGCGATTTTTAACGTGTCTGAAAACCGCACGATCGCTTATGAGAAAACCTGGCTTTTGGGGAATAACCACGCAGAGAAGAATGGATCAAGCCTCAATCAGATGCCCGTAAAGGAGGTCACGGATAGTTTTTCTGTGCTTCTGAAGGGCCTGCCTCGTCTGTCTGCTGTTTCCTGTCCTGTGTATGTAGGATGTGGACTGAAGCTTGGAGTGAAGACACGAGAGTACAATGCCGAGATTCGTGGGGCTTCCTCTTTCGTGACCACATGTTATTTGAATTCAAAAGCCGCTGACAGTTTTTTACCGCCTTGTTTTGAAAAAAAAAAAGCGTATCAGAAGTTTGGATGGACCTTGACATCTTCAATGATGATGATGATGCCTCATTGTCTACTTGGTAATAATGAAGTTCACAAGGAAGCTGCTTGCAAACTGTCTGCATTTAGTGCATATATTACTTGTGATGGAGAATTGAATCCGAGGCATGTTTGTATGGCTTGAACTCGCGCGTGCAGTTGCAGAGTTTTGTCTGCTTGAAGGAGGGCGAGTTCAAAAAAGTGAAGTGGTGTGGTGCACGATTCAGCATTCATCCACAAGCAAGAGGTAATGGTAAAGAGCCTTTCACCTTCCACCATGACACCATTATAGACCGTGTGCTTTGTCAAATTGGGTTGGGATCACGCTAAACTAGTAGAACAAACAACCAAAAGTAAAAAAAAGTGGATTGTTCTAGGTGAAATAGTGTCAAAATTGATAGCTCGGTTGCTCATATGTTCACGCAAGAGGGCACAACATTAAAAAGATAGTACTTGTGTCATCACCCTATGTCAACACAAAATGTCCATATGATAGTTTTGAGTTCATACATTTTGAAAAAGAACTCTATAACCTACCAAAATCGCAATGCTTACCAATACACATGTTTATCAGCTCGTTAAGAAACTATCTTTAAAATCTATTAAAAATTCAATGCATAACGATACAAGAACTCTATAATCTATAAGAATGTCAATGCATAACAAGACATGTGTTCATCAAGTGGAGGGTCGAACACTAGTATAGGTCAAGAAGGGGGATCAAAATGAATTTTAGGAAACTATACCATGAGTCACATAAACTAGAAAAGAATGGGCATACATATATCCATGGGCAAAATAATTTGCGACAAAAATCTTGAGTTAGGTCGAGACCGATTCATATTTATGTGGATATATTGATCACTATACGAGTCAAGGAGACTTGAGGTTTTTGACGAAAAGAAATCCCGATGGGTGTTGAAACACGTATTGTGATGGTTATTGTGACACAATATACATATATATACAAGAAAACCTACAACATTGCATTGTCGGGATGATAATCCCCCTACTGCTAGAAGTTCATGGGGTGTGCGTTAATAAATGTTTGTGTGGGCTATGTGTGTGCCTTTATGGATCTAGATGTGCCATTCTATATGTGTTGGTGTATGTACTTATGTGTGCTAAACATGTGAATATATGTGAGTGCAGTATATGTTTAGTTATATGTGTGAATGTGTAACATTATCTAATTATATATCTATTTATAGTAACTTAAGTTGATTAATCATTGAAAATTAACAAACAAACATTGATAACTTATTACATATGACACTAGTACATATGAACCGTATACTGGTCCTTATACCGGTGCAAATACACATGGGGATTTTAGCCACAATGTCAATATAAGCGTTGATATAAGTGTTGGTATGATAATGCTGGTATAAGTGTCGATATGAATGCCGGTATAAGCATAGATACGGATGTCGATATTTTAATGTCGGTATATGTGTCGGTATTGATCTGTAGAACCAATGGTATATGGGTCGGTATAAGTGTTGGTATAAAAATTGTCAATATAAGCATCGATATATCCCTAGGCAAAATTGCCGATACAAGTGTCAGTATGGCCTTGGGCATACCAAGCTCGTACCGGTGCCTATACCGATGACCATATCTACAAAAAAAATTTTTGGGGCAGAGTGTAGTGTCTCTTGTTGCAACAACATGACAATGTTGTCGTGCAGCAAAGAACAATACACTCTACCCAAAAAAAATTGAGTGCATGTCATGACATGTACTTTAGTGGTTACCAATTTAGGGTTTAGATAATTGACAACCAAAACAAGATTTGATAAAGCAAAACACATTGTCGAACATAAAAAGATATGTAGGAGCAAAATAAACCATGAACCATGTACAAAAGAGATATTCCATAAATGAACCATGTACAAAATTATAGCAAATCACTACCATATATGAGCCAAATACAAAATGTGGCAAACCACTACCATATATGAGCCAAATACAAAATGTGGAAAACCACTACCATATATGAAACAAATACAAAATTGTGGCACACGACTGCCATATATGAACCAAATACAAAAATGTAGCACATCACTACCATACACAAAACCAAAGGGATCAAAACATCTACATCTCCAGTCCACACTTTGTACATATATAGAGGTGCTCATACTTGTTGTGAAAGAAGACACAATCATTCGGACAAGCATGAATCTTTGTGTAGACCGTACCCACATACTATAAAGGCTTATTTGCATGTCCACGTGTTGGAGGCATGTCATTACCATCTGGCAAAACTGGTCTTCAAAAGCCTACAAGGTGTTGGAGTTAGATGTCTATGGAAGCATGCGAACAGCACAAGGAAGAAGAAGAAGATTGGAGCACAACACACAATACAGAATGTATTACCACTAGAATGTACAAAGATAAGTAGCCCATTAGGGCAATAGGTGTAAATACAAGCCGGGGGAAAAAACCTCCTAAAGAGGGAAAAAAGTGTCCGACGGTCCTAGAGCGTTCACACACATCACTACCTAAATATATCAACAAAGCCCCCTGGGAGTGATGCGGTGAACAAGGAGCTAGCACTCATGTATAAAGAAGTGCCAAGCTATGCCAAATCAATCCACAAAAGGAAGTAAGCCCAAAGCTTTGCGGAAAGCTTCAAACTTCTCCCTAGGCAAAGCCTTTGTAAAACAATCTGCAATGTTCTCCTGCATGGGCACATATGCCAAGATTATCTCCCCAATAGAGAATCTCTCCTTGACATAATGATAATGCACCTCAATGTGCTTAGTGCGAGCATGGTATACAAGGTTCCTTGCAACTTCCAATGCACTCTAATTGTCAGTGAAGATGGTAGTGGCAGAAGACTGACCAACACCCAAATCAACCATAAGGTGTCTAAGCCACACACACTCAACAATCGTTGTGAAAGCTTCTCTATACTAAGCCTCACAACTGGAAGTAGCCACAGTAGGTTGCTTCTTGCTCAGCCAAGATATCCATGAGCTACCAAGCATGAAGAAAAAACCACTAGTGGACACATGAGTGTCATAGCAAACAACCCACTCAGAGTCAGAAAAAGCATGCAAATCTGGCAGTAGTGATCCCCCCTTGGGATAAAACAACCCAAGTAGTTGGGTACCACTCAAGTAGCAAAAGATGCGCTTAACCACCTGTCAATGCTTGACACGGGCAATGCATGAACCTGGTCATTTGTGAGACAACAAACTGAATATCTAGTCGAGTAATGCATAAGTAAATCAAGCATCCAAGAGCCTGTTGATAGAGAACAACATCAAATGCATCTCTAGCATCATGAAGACTCAATTGTAAATCTGTCTCCATAGGAGTGACAATAGGTTTACAGTCTTCAAGGCCAAAACACTGCAACAATGTGTCAATATATTTCATTTGACACAAATCCATTCCACCATCAACGTGCATAAACTGAATGCCCAAATAATGATGTAAATGCCCCAAATCAGATATCTCAAATGAGGCATCTAAATTGGCCTTGAAATCAGCAATATGCTTCTCATGAGGACCAGTGAGCAGCATGTCATCAACATACACCACAATGATCACAAGCACATCATTATCACGCTTAGCATACAAGGTGCCTTTAGTTGGACTATTCTCAAAACCATGTGAAATGAGATAGGCATGTATCTTTTCATACCAAGCACATGGTGCTTGTTTCAAACCATATAAAGCCTTTCTTGACCTGCACACCTAGTTTTCATGCCCTTTCTGCACAAAGCCACGAGGCTGAAAAACATACACTTCTTCATTCAAAAATGCAGTTTTAATGTCCAACTGATGTATATTCAAACCATGATGGGTGGCAAGTGCACAGATGCTATGAACAGTAGTCATATGGCATGTAGGTGCAAAGCTCTCATCAAAATCAATGCCTCTTTCCTGTGCATAACCCGTTGCAACAAGCCTTGCCTTATACTTGTCAATTGTTCCATCAGGCTTACACTTCAACTTGTAAACCCACTTAGTGCCAATGGCCTTCTTGCCAGGAGGCAAGTCACATAAATACCAAGTACCATTCTTCATTATAGCATCATATTCAGATTGCATAGTAGCCATCCAATTTTTTGAATTTTGTGCGTCATCAAATGAAACAGGGTCATTCTCATCAGAGAGACTAGACGCAGCCATAGCATAGCAATCTAATGCAAAAGAGGCACTATGAGCACCTCAACGAGTACAGTATGATAGAGGTGCATCTAATTTGTTTTCATGCAAAGTCCACACTAGCTATTTAGGCATAGTTTTTGCCTGCTCACTATCAGGTCTCTCATCAACAAGTGCATCATGTAAATTTGCATAAAAAACGAAATGATCTGCATCATCACATGAAACTTGCAAAGGCTAAGAAGTTGCCTCATTAGGACCAACACTAGACTATCCACTTGTAAAAAGAGGCAGCAAAGTATCATACATGTCTTTGGAGCTAACAGATGTCTCCTTAGTGCATTAAAGCAATGGTTGGATAGCATCTTCCACAAAAACAACATCATGGATAACTAGAATGCATTTAGTTTGTGGATGATACAAACGATAGCCTTTACTTTCAGAACTGTAACCAACAAAAATACATGTTACTACTTTATCATCCAATTGTTTGCGATGTTGTTCAAGCACTAATGCATATGCAAGACAACCAAAAACACATAGATGAGCAACAGATGGCTTGCGACCATGCCAACCCTCATATGGAGTGATAGAGTATAGCGCTTTAGTGGGACGCATGTTAAGTACATATGTTGCACACATAACAGCCTCAAGCCAGAAACTATGTGGTAAAGCCTGACTCTTGACCATACACCTCGCCATCTCCATGAGTGACCTATTCTTTCATTCATCAACTCCATTTTGTTGAGGTGTATACGGCACTTTACACTCACGTTTTATCCCATGTTCAACCAGAAATGCATTAAAGTCAGAAGACATATATCCCCCCCCCCCTCGATCAGAACGGAGGGTGCCCATTTTACATGCTGACAAATTTTCATCCAAAACCAAAAACTGTTTGAAGCACATAAACACTTTGGACTTTGCTTTGAGTGGATATACTCATGCATGCCTAGAAAAATCATTAATAAAAGTATGAAGTAAAGATAGTTTTCAAAAGAAGGTGTTTGCATAGGACCACAGACATCACTATGTACAAGCTGTAATTTTTGTGTAGCTCGAACTGAACCATCTTTTGGAAAGGAGGAACACTGCATTTTGCCCAAAATACAACCTTCACATACATGTTTATCGAGTGCCTCAAGTTTGGGCAAAGAGGACACCATATCAGATTTCTACAAGCATAGCAAAGTAGTAAAATTGAGATGACCAAAGCATGCATGCCAAAGCTTTGAATCTGACATAGTCTTAGAATCATGTACTGCACATGCTAAATCATTCATAGATTTTTCATAATCTATGAGCTTATAAAACCCACGAGATAAAATGTCAAAAGCAATAATCATGTCACCATTTGACAGACCATGAACTATACATCTGTCATCAACAAATTTCACAACCAAGCTAATCTTGGCTAAAGCCGAAATTGATAATAGATTCTTCTTTATCCCTGGCACAAATAAAGCATCTGAGAGAGTGAAAGAACTACCATAAGCAGTAGTCAAAATGATCTTACCAACTCCCATGACAAGATGAGAGGAGTTGTTGGCACATGTGACAGTATTCCCTATAGGGGCAAGCTCTAGTGAAGAGAAGAAAATGTGTTGTGAGGTAACATGTTTGGTCAAAACCCCACTATCAAAGTACCAAACATCTGAGTCTACTGCAGACATGCATGTTCATGAGAAGATGGGTCAAAACTACAAACAATAGTAAACACCCATTCTTCATCCTGCACAAGATTAGCAGACTCTACTTTCGGTGTAGAGGTCTTTGCAACAACCATTTCGGCCTCTTTCTTCTTTGCCTCTTTAGCAACCAGTTTTGGACAATTCTTAATGACATGATCATTTGCTTTACAGTATTTGCAAAACAATTTCTGCTTTTCTGATTTCTTCTTATCTTTGTCTTCCTTCTTCAATTGTGCAGAATTAGTAGATTTCTGCTTAGTAGTTGAAGAGTTCCATTTTCCTTTGCCCTTCTAACTAGCCAAGAAAGCTTGATCTGCAACATGCATAAGAGACATGTTCTACCTGACTAATCTTCCTGCAACAGAACAGAAACTAACTCTTCAAATGTAAAGGCATTTGGATTGCCTTTCATCATCAAACGAAGAGTAGAAGCAAAACTCTGATATGAGTCAGGAAGACCATTCAGAACAGTCTATACCAGTGAACTGTCAGGAAGGACTTCATCAGCAAAAATCAAGTGCTCCTTCCAATCCTTGATCTTTGTCAAAAAACTATCCATAGAATGGTAAGTGTATCCAAAGCATCCTTAGCTGTTCTACAAGAGCGAATGTGAGGAATAATGGCACGTTTGACAGACACAGCTATCAATGCATGTGCCTGGGCATCTCTTCCATCCCAACGAATTTGCTCTACAGTAGGTGCAGTAGAAACTGTAGCATTAATAGAAATCTACTGAATATCACTATCTTCGACACCTTCTGCATCAGCTTCAGTACGTGTAGTTGTAATAGTTGCTGGTGTGATAGGATGTTTTTCAATGCCGTGTACAATGTTCCACAGTCCTTTTGCAACCAATACATGTTGCATCATATAAGCCCATAATAGGTAGTAGGTACCATCCAACTTATCCTCAACAACCAACATACGGAATACATCACTGCTTTCAGCCATGGCCGGTGTCTAAAATACCTTGATGCAGAAAATTGATTGTATTTCAAAAAGTTGAACAGAACTGCCTAGAGAATTTATACTAAACCTGTAGCACACTTCGAGATTCTTATACTCGCAAACCAAAATTGGTATATATCTTTCGCACAAAAAGATGAAATTGCCTACACAAGCACTATGATAGTGCATTCGAAGGCCAAAACGAGCTCAGATTGAAATTTTGACACCACAAAGCGAAGCGGTTTTGATCTCTGAAACAGCTTGAGTATGCTCACCAAAATTCGTGCGATTTTGAGACTGCAATCGGAGAGGTGTCGATGATGCCCTAGATGAAGCGACGACCTACTCTGATACCAATTGTTGGAGTTAGACGTCTACAAAAGCACATGAATAACACAAGGAAGAAGAAGAAGCTTGGAGCACAACACACAATATCGAATGTATTACCACTAGAATGTACAAAGATAAGTAGCCCATTAGGGCAATAGGCATATATACAAGCCGGGGAAAAAACATCCTAAAGAGCGAAAAAAGTGCCTGGTGGTCCTAGAGTGTTCACACACATCACTACCTAAATATATCAACACAAGGGATAATCAATTACAATGATATTAGCAAATAAACTTATTTTGATACAACATTGAAAGTTTATTTCAAATCCACATCACTTGAACAATGCAGAGAAACTACTATCTGACCATCCATAAATGGATTGAAGATTGAGCATCGTGAGCAACGCACATAGAACAAATATCTTTGCCCCATTATAGAGTGGTAAACGGGCTAGTCTTTGCATGTTCTGATGTTCTTTGCCGGCTTATGATCCTAGAAATTATATGTCGTGTCCATGGAACCCACCACATCATCTCCACCAACGTGGTCTTCGTCCATGTCATGAGACACCTCGAGCATTTCTTCCATGTGTTCATTCTCTATCATCTTGTCAGTACCTTGTCCTTCTGCCTCCCATTTTGTTTTCTTCTGCCCATAAGAGGTAGATGGTGCAATGTCGCGTGGATTGATTTGCTCACCAACAGAACCATGCAACTAGAAGTGTAGGTTTTGTAGTCGATTTGCATCAAAGGATCCATATTCTTGAATATGTGTATTACAAACCTATCGTTTATGAAATATTTGATATTTGCACTGAGTGCAAGGACATGCCATTCTCTCCTCTGAATCCAAAGATGCCATTTGATACCATGTAGAGGTGCTAGGACATTTAATTATAGATACTAATTTTAATTCTAAAATCCTAATTTTTTTTATTTGATTAGAAATACTAATTTTCTTGTTAAATCCCTAGTTATAGTACTACAAATCATAGTACTATTTTTCTTTAATTCCTACTTTCTTATATATTTAATTATACATAGTACCACAAATTCCAAAGTCCCAGTAATCTATATATTTAATTATATATATTTATACTAATCCTAAAGCAAAAGTATTTATTTATTTAATTAAATATACTATTTTTTAATCCTAAAACTGTAATATTTTGTACACTCGATTACATATACTAATTTTTCCTACTATTTTTTTTTTACTTAATTACAGATAATAGTATTTATCTTGAAATCCTAATTTTTATATCTATTTGATTATATACCTTAATATTAAACTTAAAACCCTATTTTCTATATATCTAATTATATATATTTATTTTAATTCAAAAACCTTAGCTCTTTTCATGTTTAATTATGTATACTAATATTTATCACAGAAACCTAGTTCTTTATATATCTAATTATATTTGCTAATTTTAATCTTAGAACCCTGGTTGTTTTAATGTTAATTACACATAGTAATATAAATTTCTAAACCCTAGTAATCTATATATTTAATTATATATACTTATATTAATCCTAGAGCAAAAGTATTTATTTATTTAATCAAATATACTATTTTTTAATTTTTAAATCATAATATTTTGTACATTTCATTATATATACTATGTTTTTCTACTTAATTATATATAATAACATTTATCTTAAAGTCCTAATTTTTATATACCTTTGATTATATATATTAATATTAAACTTTAAACCCGATTTTTTTAATTCGAAAACCCTAGCCCTTTTCATATTTAATTATGTATACTAATATTTATCATAGAACCCTAGTTTTTTATATATCTAATTATATATACTAATTTTAATCTTAAAACCCTAATTTCTTATATATTTAATTATAGATAGTACTATAAATTTTGAAACCCTAGTAATCTATATATTTAATTATATATACTTATATTAATCTTAGAGTGAAAATATTTATTTATTTAATTAAATATACTAATTTTTAATTTTAAAAATATAACATTTTGTACATTTGATTATATATACTAATTTTTCTACTTAATTATATAATAGTATTTATCCTTGAATCTTAATTTTCATATATATTCGATTATATATATTAATATTAAACCTAAAACCCTTTTTTATATATTTAATTATATATATATATATATATATATATATATATATATATATATATATATATATATATATATATATATATATATATATATATATATATATATATATATATATATATTAATTTGAAGACCCTAGCTCCTTTCATATTTAATTATGTATACTAATATTTATCATAGAACCCTAGTTCTTTATATACCTAATTATATATACTAATTTTAATCTCAAAACACTAATTTCTTATGTAGTACTACAAATTCCAAAACCCTAGTAGTCTATATATTTAATTATATATACTTATATTAATCCTAGAGCAAAAATATTTATTTATTTAATTAAGTATACAATTTTTTAATCCTAAATCCATGACATTTTGTACATTTGATTATATATATTAATTTTTTCTACTAACTTTTTCCTAGTGAATTATATATAATAGTATTTATCATGAAATCTTAATTTTTATATATATTTGATTATATATATTAATATTAAACCTAAAACCCTATTATATATATATAATATTATATATATTTATTTTAATTCAAAAACCCTATCTCTTTTCATATTTAATTATGTATACGAATATTTATCACAGAACCTTAGTTCTTGATATATTTAATTAGTTGTACTAATTTGTCATAAAACCTTGGTTTTTTTCATTTAATGAATTATATATACTAATTTTAATCGTAAAAATGTAAAACCCTAACCCTAAAACATGTATATATCTTTATCTGTTTGTATGTGTATGTGTATGTATGTATATATGTGTGTATGTGTATATGTATGTATGCATATGTGTGTGTATGTGACTTTATGTGTGTGTATTTGTATGTGTATGTATGTATATATGTGTGTATGTGTATATGTATGTATGCATGTGTGTAAACCCCTAAAACCCTAGTCCTAAAGGATGTATATGTGTTCATGCATGTATTTATATGTGTGCATGTGTGTATGTATATGTGTGCATGTATGTATGGATATTGGACATCTATGTGTATATGCGTGTATGCATGTTTGTATGTATGTAAACCCTAAAACCCTTATCCTAAACCCTAACCCTAAAACATGTATATGTGTGTATCTGTGTATGTATATGTGACATGTGTGTATCTGAATTTATGTGTGTGTATGTGTATATGTATTTATGTATATATGTGTGTTTGTGTATATATATGTATGCATTCCAATAAAACCCTAACCCTAAAAGATGTATATGTGTGCATGTGTGTATGTATATGCGTGTGCATGTGTGTATGTATATGTGTATGCATGTGTGTATGTATGTAAAACCATAAAACCCTAACCCTAAAACATGTATATGTGTGTATGTATATGTGACATGTGTGTGTGTGTATGTGTATGTCTATGTGACTTTATGTGTGTGTATGTGTATGTGTATGTATGTCTATATGTGCATATGTGCATATGTGTATATGTGTGTATGTATGTGTGCATGTTAGTGTGTGCATGTATATGTGTGTGTCTATGTGTGTATGTATATATGTGTGTATGTGTGAAAAGTGTGTGTATGAATATGTGTATGTGTATATGTATATGTGACATGTGTGTATGTGTATGTGCATGTATGCATGTGTATATGTGTGTATGGATGTAAAACCTTAAAACCCTAATCTAAAAACCCTAACCCTAAAACATGTATATGTGTCTATGTATATGTGACATGTGTGTATGTGACATGTGTGTATGTGACTTTATGTGTGTGTATGTGTATGCATGTATATATGTGTGTATGTGTATAT
>CM035437.1:58657886-58660386 GCA_020310875.1 Ceratopteris richardii | reverse complement strand
TTCAAAACATAAAGAGTTATCCATCTTGTAGCATCATCAATTAAAAGAACATATACCTAGATGCACTGATTGATCCTTCTTTTTTTGGTCCCCATACATCTGTATGAATGAGCTCTAGTAATCCATCATGCTTGAATTGTTTCTTCTAAAATGATAATTTGTGTGCTTTTCCCATTTGGCATGATTCACATTTATAAATCATGTCTTGATTCTACACATTAGGTAGTCCTAATAGAGATTGATTTGCCATCATAGTTTTGATTCCTCTTTCATTCAAATGACCTAACCTCATGCCAGAGATCTAGCTCTGTAATTACTTCGTCACCATGTGTGATTAAGGCTTGGCCAATATTCGGTTGCACTTTTAGAGTAAAGAGTCTACCTTCCTTCTTACCATAGACAATCTGCTTATATCCATTATCTGGATTTTCCACAAATACTCCTTCATTTGTAAATTTGACTTGAAAAACTTTCTCCATTATTTGACCCACACTAATTAGGCTCTTAGGTATTGTGGGAACATACAAAACATTGGTTAATAAGTTAGCTCCACTCCTGCACTTCACCTTTCCAATTGAATACACATTGTGTCTCATGTTATCACCTGTTTGAACTGTATGACTAGAAGTGCTTTCTTCCAATTCTGACATTAATTCTATATTTCCTGAAAAATGATTAGAATAACCAGATTCAACATAGAATACCTTGAGATCTTCCTTCTCTGATTTACTTATTAAATTCATCATCAATGTTGCATGGTCCTCATTCTGTGTATCACTTGCATAATTATAGTAGGTGGTGTTGTTGGATTGTTTCTGTCCCCAATTTCTTCGTCCACCTCTCCTATAGCCACCTCTTTGATTTTGCCTTCCTCTTTGAACCTGGCTTTGATATCTTCCACCTTTGCCTCTACCATTGTTGCTTTGATTGTGATTTGAACCTTGTTGATTATGCCAACAATCATAAGCTAGATGATTACTCAAGCCACAAATCCATCATGTCTTGTTGTTATTATGGTTACCTCTTCCTCTTCAATTTCTTCTACATTTACCTCTGACATTATCTCTACCTCTTGCATAATTTGCTTGATAAGTCGATTCTTCTTCATCATTTGCTTTGACTTTATCACTTTTCTTCTCATTCTTTGCATACATAGCAGAGCTATGTACTTTATCTCCATCTCACTTCAAATCTTGCTCAAATGTAAGCAACAATCCAAGCAATTGATTTAAATTTGGTACAAAATCATTTAATGAAAGTTCAATCAAAAGTACAAAAGGTTTCCACCTTTCATCTCCTCTCAACCCTACAAGAAATTGTGCAATCAACCTATGATCTTCAATGTCTTCGTCTATAGATCCAAGACTATCTACCAAGTCCTTCATCTTAGTGACATAACCACTAATGATTTGACTTTGCTTTTTCTTGAAAGTTGTAAACTCTGACCATAAGCTAGCCTTCCTAGCTTTAGTAGCATTTCTGAAGTGATCTTCCAACACATTCCATATATTTTTAGTTATTTCCAAACCTCTGATGTGAGGTAACAAGTGACCTGTGATAGTATTGTATATGTAAGCTCTTGTGCTTGCATCTTTCTTCTACCATAGCATCAAAACTTCTAACTCTTCTTTCTTAGGTGGACTATCATCTTCAAATGTAGGCTTTTCTTCTTCACCTGTAACATATGTCATTAGACCCTTACTCATAAGTAAGGCTTCCATTCTCACCACCCAAGCAAGATAGTTATCTCTGTCTAATTTGTTAATAGAGATATGATTCACCATGGTCTTCTTGCTTCTGGTGCAACCTTTTGTAAATATTTATCCTTGAGAATAACTTCAGAGTACTTCTTGATGCCTTTCATTGTTGAATGCTTCAACTTTCACCTTGCCACTGAAAATTTCTTCAAACCTCTTGTATTTGCACCTCCTTTTACTCTTAAGGAGCTTTCTGCTCTGATACCACTTGTTGGTGTATGAAAACACTGAGAGAATCAAGATAATGTGATATTAGAACACCTCTATAATCACCAATAGTTCAACAATACTAAAAACTCAAACCTTGAAAAAACGGAATTCATTCTGGTTTCATTCCGGTACGTTTCTAGGGACTTTACAGTTTCTTTTTGGTGGTTTTCGATGACTTTTGATTTTTTTTCAACGACTTTGCAGTGTCAAAACCTCTCAATAATCACACAGTTTGGTGCCTTTCTATTGGTTTTCCACATGTGCTTCCATTGTATAATAATTCTGAATACTTGTCTTCATCAACTTCACATATCTTCACAATTGAACATAACTTTCTGAGTACATGTTCTAGTTTGCAAAGATCTTTCATTTGTCTGTAATAGAAGATGATAGTTTCACAATGAGCTATCACTTATGAAAACTTTACACTATATGTCAAAAATTGACTCTATCATAATCAAGAAAAGTGCACCGGAGAAACTCGTAAATGTAATTAACATTTATAAAGTTATGAAATCAGTTATATTTCTTCA
>CM035437.1:58625386-58652886 GCA_020310875.1 Ceratopteris richardii | reverse complement strand
TGAGGATGCAGTGGTGAAAGTGATGAAAGATGCCAAGATCAAAAGTAAAGACTTAGATGAGATTATCAAACAATTCAATGTACCATATAGGATTCTAAAAGAAGAAGCACTTCCATATATCAAGAGGACAAGTGAGAAGGATCCAGACCAGCAATTCAACTTTAAGGCAACTACATTCTCATATAGATAGGAAAAGCACATTATTGCAATGCCTATGTAGGAAATTTTGTCCTTTTGTGTCAAACCTATATACATGTTTCCATTCCCTTGAAGTCTACTACAAGTTTAGCAGAGTTTGATAGGGTAGTTATGTTCAACTTTTTGAGATACAATCAATTTTTTGCATCAGGTTATTTTCGTTAGTGGCCATGGCTTAAAGAAATGATGTATTCCATATGTTGGCTATTGAGGGAAAGTTGGATGGCACTAATTATCCGTTATGGGCATATATGATGCATTATGTATTGGTGGCAAAAGGATTGTGGAATATTGTGCAAGGTGTTGAAAAACGACCTACTAAACATACAAATATAGTCATTGATGTAGATGGCATTGAAGATGACAATCTTCAAATTCCTGTTTGTGTTTTTGTTCATGTTGCACCTAGTGCAAAGCAACTTCGATGGGATGGCAGAGATGTTTAGGCACATGCATCGATAGCTTTGTCTATCAAACATGCCATTATCCCTCATATTCTCTCGTACAAAATAGGAAAGGATGATTGGGATGCACTTACCACTTTATACCAGGCAAGAAATGAGGCTCATGTTACTTACCTCCAAAAAAATTTGGAGAGTGAGCATATGAATGAAGGAGATTTATGGACAATTTTTTGACAAAGGTCAAAGATTTGAAAGAGCAGTTGATTTCTATGTATGAAGTCTTGCCAAATAGTTCACTTGTGCAGACCATTCTTAATGGTCTTCCTGATTCATATTAGCACTTTGCTTCTACTTTTTGGTTGATGATGAAAGGCAATCCAAATGCCTTAACATTTGAGGAGTTAGTCTCTATTTTATTGCAAGAAGATCATTCTAGGCAGAACATGTCAATTATGCATGTTGGAGATCAAGCTTTCTTAGCTAATCAAAAGGGTTAATGTAAATGGATCTCATCTACTAGTAAACAAAAATCTACTAATTTTGCACAATCAAAGAAGGAAGACAAAGACGAGAAGGAAAAAAAAAGAAGAAACAATTCTGCAAATACTGTAAAGGAACTGATCATGCCAAAAAGAGTTGTCCAAAACTAGCTGCAAAAGAGGTTGGAATGGTTATTGTAGAGGCCTCTACACCTAAAACAGAGTCTACTATCTTGTGAAGAATAAAGAATGGGCATTTGCGATTGTTTGCAGCTATGCACCATCTTCTCATGAACAATGTATGCCTGCAGTATACTCAAATGTTTGGTACTTTGATAGTGGGGCAACAAAAAATATTACCTCACAATGCACTTTCTTCAGTCCACTTGAGCCTTCCCCTATAGGGAATACGATCACATGCCCTAAAAACTCCTCTTATCCTGTAATAGGAGTTGGTAAGATGAAGCTGATGGTAGTTCTTTCACATTGTCAGATGCTTTATTTGTGTGAGGGATCAAGAAAAATATGTTGTTTTCTTTAGCACTAGCCAAGATTAGATTGGTTTTCAAATTTGTTGATTATAGATTTACAATTCACGATTTGTCAAATGGTGATGTTATTATTGCTTCTAACATTTTATGCCCTAGGCTATATAAGCTCATAGACTATGCAAAATCTCTCAATGATTCAACATGTGCAGTTCAAGATTCTTAGACTATCTTAGATGCAAAGCGTTGGCATGGATGCTTTAGTCATCTGAATTTTGGTAGTTTTCTACACCTCCAAAAATCTAAAACGGTGTCCTCTCTTCCCATACTTGAGGCACCTTGTAAACATGTCTATGAAGGCTACATATTGAGAAAAATGCAATGTTCCTCCTTCCCAAAAGATGGTTTAGTTTGATTTACTCAAAAATTTTAGCTTGTTCATGGTGATGTCTTTGGTCATATAAGTAGACACCTTCCTTTGGGAACTACCTTAACTTCCTAGCTTTTATTGATTATTTTCCCAAGCATGCATGGGTGTATACATTGAAAGAAAAGTTTGAAGTTTTTATGTGCTTCAAATAGTTTTTGATTTTGCTTGAAAATCTATGAGCATGTAAAATGGGCACCCTGATTTGATCGAGGGGGAATACACATCTTATGATTTTAATGCATTTCTGGATAAGCACGGAATAAAACATCAATGTACAATGCCATATACACCTCAACAAAATGGAGTTGTTGAACAAAAGAATAGGCATCTCATGGAGATGTCAAGGTGTATGGCCAAAACTCAGGCTTTACCACATAGGTTCTAGCTTGAGGCTATTATGTGTGCAACATATATACTTAACAGGTGTCCCACCAAAGCAAATCCAATCTATCATTCCATAAAAGCCTTGGCATGGTCGCAAGCCATCCGTTGCTCATTTGTGTGTTTTTGGTTATTTGGCATATGCATTATTGCTTGAAAAAAAATGTAAAGTATGCCTAAAGGCCATAGTTTTTGTGATTTCTAATGTAGAATTACATGGTGCACTTGTTCATGAGAGAGATGGCATAGAAGAGGAAAAAAATATTCCTAAATTAGATGCATTGTTGTCCTATCATACTCATTTAGCCACTCATAGTGCTTCCTTTGCATCAGATTGCTATGCAATGGCTATTTGTAGGCTTTGTGATGAGAAAGTCTTTTTCTTTTGATGAAGCACAAAATTGAAAATTTTGGATAGTTGCTAAGCAATCAAAATATGATGATATTATGAAGAATAATACTTGTTCTTTATGTGATTTTTCCCATGAAAAAGCTCAGTGGCACTTAATGGGTATACAAGTTGAAACATAAGCTTGCTAGATATTTGATAGGTACAAGATTAGGCTTGTTGCCAAAGGTTATGCTCAAGTAGAGGCATTGATTTTGATGAGATCTTTGCTCCCACATGCCAAATGGCCACCATTCATAGAATTTTTGCACTTGAAGCTCATGGTTGGAAAGCATATCATTTGGACATACAACTACATTTTGAATGGTGAATTACATGAAGAAGTGTAAGTATTTCAGCCTCGTGGTTTTGTGTAAAAAGGGCATGAAAACAAAGTGTGTAGGTTGAAAAAGGCATTATATGGTTTGAAGGACCATTAGTGTGGCATGAGTAGATACATGCCTACTTGCTAGCACATGGTTTTGAGAACATTCCAATTGAGAGCACCTTATATGTTAAGCATGTAGATGATGTACTTGTGATCATTGTTGTATATGTAGATGGTATGTTGCTACTAGTCCTAATAAGAAGCATATTGCTCGATTTAAGGTTAATTTGCATGCCTATTTTGAGATGTAAAATTTGGGGCATTTGCATCATTATTTGGGCATTTTGATTATGCAAGTTAATGGTTTATGGGGGAATATATTTTTTGGGAACAAAATATATTGACACATTATTGGAGCATTTTGGCCATTAGATGTTTTTCTCTGTCAACAAATTGTTGGATGCTTGATTTACTTATTCATAACTTGGCATGATATTTAGTTTGTTGTCTCTCAGATGAGCAAGTTTATGCATTGCACAAATGTCGAGCGTTCGAAGCTGATTAAGTGCATCTTTCACTACTTGAGTGGTAACCGACTGCTTGGATTATTTTATCCCAAGGAAGAATCATTACGACCACATTTACATGCTTTTTCTCACTCATATTGGATTGGTAGTTATGAAACTTGTGTTTCCATCTGTGGTTTTTTCTTCATTCTTGTTAGCTCATGCATATCTTGTCTAAGCAAGAAGTAGCCTACGATGGAAACTTCGAGTTGTTTGGTTGAGAATATGGCACCTTTCACATCGACTATTTGTGAAGAGGTGAGGTGATGGGATAAGTGCAGAGATGAGTGAGTGTTGGCAAAAACTTGCTCAACATCATCCAAAGTGGCTTCAAGGATACTTATTTCACTCTCGTAGCTTCCCATCTATGCATTAGGAACACCTAAGTCATTTGGAACAACATTTACAAATAGTTGTGATAAAACAGATAAGTTTGCATGTCACAAAGCTTGAGAAAACCAGAGCTCACAACTTGGTACAAACCAACTAGAGAAATTTTGCTACAATTTCAACTAAAGTGTTAAGCTAACCAAAGCAAGTTATTTCGTGAATTTAGCATCACAATAAACTGAGAAATAAGTTTAAGAAAGTTGGGGGGTTACCTTGACTTTTGAAGAAGAAGAAGAAGAATAAGATGTGCAGACACAATCATACCTCAAACATTCATATCTTGAATTATACACATCCAATGTTGATGAAACTTTGTAAGTAATTTCATAACAATTGCTTCTAAGTGATCCAATTTATAGTTTGTATATTGGATATCCATACACGGAAATGAACCAGAGAAGATGATTGTATAACTCAAAATACTATAGCAACACACATAGAGTGAGTAATCAATGCAAATCAATCATAATATGTATTGGTATTGCACGTATGAGACAAAGTAGTTGTATAATACTTCTCTCAATTCAAGAGAGCACAATGTAAGCTCATAAGCTCAGTGCAAATCTCACAATAAAGATCTCATATCCTATGACTGAAATGCAGTCCTTTTATAAATGTTTTTTAACTTGAAGGTGGTTGAATCATCTACCTCTAATAAGAATCTAGAAGAGAAAGCAAAGATATCACTAATACAAGAAGTCACGAGGGCGCAAGACAAGGCCCAAAGAAAGATAAAGGCAATAAATTTCTTGATTATCTAGTTCTAAAAGCAAAGGGGAGATTCCCAAGTACTCTCCACCTCCGAAGGGAATTTGGAAGACTCAATGAGCTAGAAAAATAAGAAAACAAGAAAAGAAAGTTGTTGAGCTTGAGCATTCCCTTAAGTTCAAGCAAGATGAGCTTACCAAGAAGCAAGATGAACTCATCAACAAACAAATTAGATCACTTAGGATCAAATTCAACATCAAATTTTGAGAGTGTAATAGCATAATGCAGTGACACTATCACATCCATGCTCACACCCTTACCCACCACCCTATCTATACCCATACCAAAATACATGGCCTTAGCTTGGATCATTCCAAGGGGATATGGAAAAGGAACATCTCACTATGTGGCAATCGATTATAGAAGTCACTCAAAAGTTGCTCGAGAAGGCTCCTAATATTATTCCTCCCACACACATGCGAAAATAAAAATTCCAAAAAGATGTGCAAGAACATTTTTGGGAGATTCTTTGAAGAAAGGGAGCTTGAATATTTGTACAGGAAAAGTAGAGAAGAATAAACACATGTTGCACTTGAAAGTTCTAATCAATTTGATTAATGCAAAAATATTATAAATCTTTTATAAAATAGAAAAAAGTGTAGATTTTTATACTCTTTGCAAATTATACTCATAAGACAAAGTACACATTGCAAATTATACTCATAAGAGAAGCACAACAAAATTACTTCCAAGTTTATGCAGGTAGACAATCTCTATGAAGCTTCTTCACCTTGACACAATGACTTGATCGTGTGCACCTTTGCACTCAAGCCTTCTCTCAAGATGAAGCACGATCACTTCCCACTCACTACCTACAACTCCTTTGTTTCACTCTAGGCAAACTTTGGTTTGTCTTCTTCCTTGGATGATGCTGTCTTGTAGTGCAATAGACAATGCACAATAGAGAGTACACCACCCTCTCCACTCTTCACTTGGCTCTCTAACTCTCAACTACTTGTGAGGGAGTTCTTTGTACACTCTCCCATTTCCAAATTGTCTCTCTTTTTTCTATGTTCGTACACTTAGCTTATGCCTTTTTCTCACACTCTCTTTCAACTCACTTGTGACTATGCACACTCTTCACTTCACTTCTCCCTTTTTCATGTGTCACCTAAGATCTTCTTCTTTTCCACTCCTTGGAACATTATCGCGCATTGTCACACACATTGTCCAATCTTTGTATAAACCTTATGAGCACTCTTGGACTTCAAAATGGATCTTCAAGGATCTAGTAGTACAATTTCTCTTACCAAATCTTGTTTTGCCTTGTGATGACCTTAGGAAAAATATTATAATAAAACAAAAAAATAAATAATGGTGGCCCAAAACATTTAAATTTTTTTTCCTCACATATATTTTAACTTTTAACCTCTGATCTTCAAAAAATGCGCAGTTACTGGAGGGTTCACATGAACCTTCCATAACCTATAACCAAATTCCACCAAAGGATAATTGTGAGAATACAAATGTGCACTACCTATGCACCCACTATCCTCGGCATGCCCAATGGCCACATGTGCACCCCTTTTCCAACTAAGTAGTGACATAGGCTCAACAAACATCAAACATTTTGGCAAGCACACCAACCAAAATAGTTATTCCCTAGCCCTTAAGAGACTATAGCCTATAGGGAAGGTGATGATGGAACTGTCACGAGGAAGGAGATAAGAAAGAGAGCTCACACACACACTCTCACACTCAAAGAGAAGCACACACATAGATTGAGGCAAGGAAGAATGATCTTCTTCTTCTATTACATAAAAGGAATGTACAAGAATGACCTAAAAACAAGAATATAACAAGTGCAATACATAAAGAACAGTTCATAAGGAAAAAACATAATGTGCGCGCATGAGTGAGTTGGCAAGAAACAAATGTGCCATCACTCTCGGTAGATAAATCTAGTACAACTCAATGAAGTATCCCTGACATATATTGGTGTGACTACTATACATGTCAGAGAAATGAAACAACAATACGTGTCATCTTGGATCATCACATGTTGAGCTTGATATCTCAACACTCCCCCTCAAGCTCAATGCCATGTCTGCTAATCCGAGCATCTTCCGAAACTTCTTCAACTTCTCTGCTCCAAGTGCTTTAGTGAAAATATCAGCAACCTATTCATCTGTTCTCACATAAACAATATCAATATCACCTGCTAATACCATCTCTTTGATGAAGTGCTATTGTACCTCGATATGCTTTATTCTAGCATGAAAAATAGGGTTCCATGCTAATTGTATGCTACTAAGATTATCACAATAGATGATGATAGGATTTTGCACTTCCACACCTAAATCTGCAAGTAGCATCTCCAGCCATGATGCCTCACATGCTGCCATTGCAGCACCTCTATACTCAACCTCTGTACTTGACAAAGCAATAGTGGGTTTCTTCTTACTGCTCCATCTAATAGCTGCACTCCCAAGTGAGAATAGAAAACCACTAGTATATCTTCTATCTTGAATGCTACCAGCCCAATCTGCATTAGTGTATCCGTGAACCTCCAAATCTACACCAGCTTCATAAAACAATGCATAATCCAAAGTAGCACTCACATAACGTAGAGTGCGCCTCAAAGTATCCAAATGTAGCTTTTTGGGAACCTACATAGATTGACTTTCAAGTCCAACAGTGTAGCTTAGATCAGACCTTGTAATTGTGAGATATATCAAGCTTCCTAGAATTTTCCTGTACATAGTAGCATTTTCCAATTCTTCACCTGATGTGGTATCCAACTTCAAATTCTAATCTATGGCATAGAAATGGGCTTACAATCAGCCATACCATACTTTTGCAGCATATTCAAGGCATATTGCCTTTGCGACATGCATATATCTATTTCTGTATGTATAAACTCAATGCCCAAGAAATACCACAGCACACCAATAACTTTCATGTCAAATTCCTGCATAAGAAGTTGCTTTACCTCTTTAAAGCTTTCTTCATTATCACCACCTACAATCAAGCCATCAATGTAAATAGCCACAATTGTGATGCCATCATCACCTTTCCTTGCATATAGTGAATTATCTGCATCACACATAGAAAACCCAATGGTGGTTAAGTAATCATCAATCCTTGCATGCCATGCACGAGGAGCTTGCTTCAGCCCATACAAGCCATTTGCAACCTGCAAACATATTTTGGATGCTTTGTATCTTCATATTCTTATGGTTGGTCCATTTATACTTCTTCCTATAATTCACCATGTAGGAAAGCATTCTTCACATCCATTTGATGCAAAGTCCATCCTTTTGTTGTAGCTAATGCAACAAGTGTTCTGACACTAGACATTTTGGCTACATGGCTGAATGTTTCCTCATAATCAATTCATATGTTTGTGCATATCCTTTTGCTACCAATTGTGCTTTATACCTGCTTATGCACCATCTGCATTGTGCTTTACCTTGTAAACCCACTTGCATCCTATGGGTTTCTTTCCGTGCGGTAATGGAGCCAACTTCCATGTTTCATTTCCATAAAGTGCAACCATCTCCTCATCCATAGATTATTTCCAATCTTCATTTCCAATTGCATCTTCAAAATAAGAAGGTTTAGCATCTTGTATTACCTTGGTCATGTAGGCACAATGACGAGCCATACATCTATCATACGTCAATCGTTGCAATAAATTCCACATCCTCCCAAATCTTCTTGGTCCTGGTCACTTCTCCTTGTATCATCTGCATGTGCCTTTCTTACTCCTCGAGTCTTCACAGAGGGCAATCCAAGTTCCTCATGAAGACTCTTTTTTGAACCGCTTGAATCCCCATCAATGTCTTCAAAACTTGCACATGTTTTACTACCAACAGAGAGATTTTCTTTACTTTTCTTGGATGTATTTGATGAATTCGCTGGATTGAAATTTCCATGCAATCTTCCGCTCTATGGATTTGAGTTGGAACTATTGCTCAGTGATTCATCCGATCCACTCAGAACTTGAGATTCTGCACTTGATTTTTCAACATTTTCTTTTTCATTTGATTCAAGATTAAGTCCATCTTTGGCATTTGCATAGAAACTTGACATTTCATCAAGTACCACATCTCTGCTCACCTTCACCTATCATGTGAGTGGGTTATAATATTTATATCCCTTTTGCTCAAGGGAGTATCCAATAAAGAAACATTTTTTTGCTTTTGGATCAAGCTTCGTCCTTAACTCATCTGGAACATGGACATATGCAATACAATAAAAAACTTTCATATGTGATAATTTTGGCTTTTTACCTGTGAGCATCTCTTCAGGTGTAACTTGATGTACAGTAGCAGTTGGAGTTTTGTTCTTGATTTGTATAGCCATATGTACAACTTCTTCCCAATAACAATGAGGCATATTTTTCTCAGCCATCAAGGCTCTTTCTATTTTTGCAATATGTCTATTTTTGCGTTCATCAACACGATTCTGTTGTGGTGTGTACTTGCATGAAAACTGATGCTGAATTCCATGATTTTTTAGAAAATTACTGAACTCATTTGACATGTATTCACCTCCTCCATCAAATCTTAATGTCTGAATATACTTCCTTGTCTGCTTACCATAGCTTTAAAATTCTAGAAATGAGTGAACACCTCACTCTTCTCTTTCATGAAATATACCCACACTTTTCGTGTATGGTCATCAATGAAAGGAACATAAAACCTACAATCGCCCATAGATGTGGTCTTTGCAGGACCCCCAACATCTGTATGTACTATTTCTAACACATTCTCAGTAACATGCTTGTCATGCGGAAATGATGATCTTGACTGTTTACCAAATTGACATGTTGCACATACCTTTTCCATCTCTACAACCCTGAAAATTGGTAGCCCATGGACAATCTGGTTTGGCTGCATCAATTTTAGCCTCTACAAGTTTGCATGTCCAATCCGTTTGTGCCAAATCTCTATATCAGCAATAACTCCTGCACCTTTTGCAAACATGGGTGCATTCATTTTATAAATTATCACATTTAAAGTGAACATCCTACCCATTTTGGTTCCTTTGGCAATCAATTGTCCACCCTGTTTGTACTCTTCTACATATAACCCATCAGCATTGAACCTGACTTGTAATCCCTGGTCAACTATTTGTCCAAGAGAAACCAGATTCTTTGTTATATTTGGAACATGCAGCAGTACATCAACAAGGTGTTTTACCTTCCCATCCTCCACAGACAATGCTATATTTCATGTATGCTCGATAGGGTGTGTTGTGTCATCACCTTTTTCAATATATCCACAAACTGGCGATTTCTGCAAATTACTAAAACATTCCACATGATTGTCATGTGATTTGTAAGCACCTGAATCAACATATCAAACATTACCATTCGATTTGAAACATTAGCAGACATCGTATTCATCATATGATGTTGAACCATGAATAGCTTCTCAGAATCATCTGTACTTGTGGATGCATATTTGTTTTGTTTGCTTTCTATTATTTTGATTCTTCAACCTTCAATCACGTTCAAAGTGTCTAGGTTTACCACAATTCCAACATCCTTTACTATCATTACCTGAATCATTTCTTTGGAAATTTCTGCAACCTTTTTGGCTCCCCCTGCCTCAAAACTGTCCTCTTCCTCTTGCATGATTTTGTTGTTGACCTTGGTCTTGGTTATTGTGTTCTCTTCTGCTTCCGAAGCCTTAACCTCTACCTCTTCCTCTTCTAGAGTAGAGTACCAGCTCAGAATTGGGTTTTCCCTGGGAGTTTGAATCCTCACCAATATTCTTTTCTTGAATAATCAACATGCATACTAGATCGGCAAAATTCATAATATTTTCCCTAGTCTGTATAGAAGTTATGAACTGCTTATATGCAACTCCTAAACCACAAAGGCATACTTCCACCTTATCATCATCATCTATGTTCACATCAATAGATGCAAGTGACTCACATATATTTTTGATTTTCAGGGTGTAGTCACTTATCGACATGCTCTTTTTCTCCAATGTATGCAGCTCATTCTTGAGTTGCAATTTCCGTGCCTTTGAATTGGTCTCATACAATGTGACCAAACTGTTCCAAGCCTCTTTCAGAGTCTTGGCTATGTGCCTAATCATGCTATATTGTATGCTAACAGATAGCCAATACATTACCTTTCGTGCTCCTTGATTCCATTCTTCATATGCTCTTAATTGGTCTATAGTCTGATTCCTCTCTCATAATTGCGGAGCGTTTTCATTCTCTCCTTTGATGTACTTCTAGTAGCCTTTTCCCATAAGGAAATTCATCATCCTGAATCTCCAAGCATGGAAGTTGTTCTTGTCTAGCTTATCGCTCATAAGCTGACTCATTCCATCTGCGTTTGCCATTTCTGTAGATATTCATAACACTCCAAAATACTACAAGTAGCACTCTGCTTGAACACTATTGCACTATGATGTCATAGTTCGATCTCATAAAAACATAGTTTTCATGTATCAACAGTACACAGAATTGCTTGAAATTCTGGATCTAGAATATATGAGTGTTGCGGAACACAAGCAAGTTATAGTTTTGCAAACTGACATAGATTTTTTGTGGGCCCCACCTTATGGGCTCGAAACGGAGGTCTTCTACCTTCATGCCAATTTTCATAGCAATCTGAGGTCGTCTGTGAATCACGCTTTCTCCACGCCATCTCACGTACTATTCACCATTGGCCTTCTCCATGAGCTCTCTACAGCTACACTGGCTCTGATACCATGTCATGAGGAAGGAGATAAGGAAGAGAGCTCACACACACTCTCTCACACTCAAAGAGAAGCACACACACAGATTGAAGCAAGGTAGAATGATCTTCTTCTTCTATTACATAAAAGAATGTACAAAAAATGACCTAAAAACAATAATACAACAAGTGCAATATATAAAGAATAGTACATAAGGTAAAACCTAATGTCCGTGCATGAGTGAGCTAGCAAGAAACAAATGTGCCATCACTCTAGGTAGATAAATCTAGTACAACTCAATGAAGTATCCTTGAAATATATCGGTGTGACTACTATACATGCTAGAGAAATGAAAAAGTGATACATGTCATCCTAGATCATCACATGATGAGCTTGATATCTCAACATGAACTACTCTTTTGCACATCAAATATAATGGTGTGACTACTAAAGCTATTCTAAAAGCATGTGTGGGAGTAGCCGTGTTACCTAGAGACTATGAATACGACCCACCATAATGCCCCTACAACTAGTTGATGGAGATATAGAGAGACCCTTAGATCTCCTAGAAAACATTATCTTGACTACATATGGTTTTGAATTTGAGCACAACATTGCCATTTTGTGACTTTGGCAAGGCACACAATTATGAAGTGCTCTTAGAAAGGTAATTTCTAAGAAAGATGAAAGTGGTTCAAGAATGGGGAGGTAATGTTATTTATATTCGGCATCAAGACACATTCAAAAATAAATTTGGAGACTAATGCATACTGAGATATGCCACCTCTCGAATGGTAGGCAATTCATGATGAAAAGTACAAAATTTATGTAAGGAGTACAAGTTTAAGTCAACCATCTTGGATGCACGAAGACACCAGTCTTTGGTTGTATCAAGTAGGATAACAAGATCCAAGTCAACCAACTAAAATAAATTTTCAAGATATTGAATACATTCCCAAACTTGATGTTAAAGAAAACGAATTTGATTCTTTTGGGTGGAATCACATCCTAAGTGCCATCAAAACTTCCATAGATGAAAAAAACATTGACACATAATTGTCAAAAAGAAGGCTATGACTTGGGTCTCTTCATGGCGAGTGTCATTGAAGATCTAGCTACTATGTTCATGTGAAGTAATATTGTGCCCACCAAGTGATGCAGGATCAGACATTAGTGATTATAAAAGTCTTTGTATGTAAGGGCCCTATGAAAAAGAGGAATACATGAATGTTATGGGATCCTAAAAGATCCTTTGAACATGGATGAGTCTATATGTGTTATTTTTACAAATCCATGAAAGAGAGATTGCAATTGAACAAGCTTGTGTTCCTAGTTATTATCGATATATTCTGATAGTGATGTGTGTGAACACACTTAGGACCATCAAGATACTCTTTTTCCCTCTTTGGGAGCTTTTTCCCCTAGCTTGTATATATGTCTATATGCCTAATGGATCATTTATCTTTGTACATTCACTTGGTAATACATCTTATGTTGTGTTGTTCTCTAAGCTTCTTCTTCTTCCTTGTGTTGTTCATGTGCTTCCACAAAAGTTGATCTTTAACAATTGGTATCAGAGTAGATTTCCACTTCCACTAGGGAATAGTTAACACCCCTTTGGTCATTGTGCCAGAATCGCACAAGAATTGATGAGCATACTCAGGGCGATTATGAGTTTTGGCCTTGAAACACACTATGATAGTGACTTTGTGGGCAATTTTGTCCTTTTGTGCCAACATATATACAAGTTTTGGTTCACTAGTACAAGTGGCTCAAAGTTTATGACAAGTTTAGTAGAGCGTGACAAGTCATTTTTGTTCAACTTTTTGAGATACAATCAATTTTTTGCATCATGGTATTTAGTCATTGACCATGGTTGAAAGCAATTATGTATTTTGTATGTTTTTTGTTGACGATAAGTTCAATGGTACTAATTACCCATTGTGGCCATACAGTTTGTTTCATTTATTGGTAGCAAAAAGGTTGTGAAATATTATGTAGGGTGTTGAAAAATGTCCTATTACACCTATAAATATAATGATTGAAGGTGAGGTAGATGGTGTTGAAGATGATGATCTTCAATTTCCTACTTGTTTATGGTTCCTATTGCACCTATTGGTATATTTAGGTAGTGATGTGTGTGAACACACTAGGACTGTGGGGGCACTTTTTTCCCTCGGCTTGTATATACACCTATAACCCTAATAGGGCACTTATCTTTGTACATTCTTTTGGTAATACATTCAATATTGTGTTTTGTGCTTCAAGCTTCTTTATCTTCCTCATGCTATTCACGTGCTTCCATAGACCTCATACTCCAACATTAGTATCAAAGCAAGTCTCCAGTTCATCTAGGGCATCGTCAACACCCATCCAGTCATAGCCTCATAGTCACACAAAAATTGGTGTGCATACTCAAGCCGATTAGGAGCTCAAAATAGCTTTGCTTTATGGTGTCAAAATCACGATCTGAGCTCGTTTCGGTCTCCAAACACATTTTTATAGTGCTTGTGCAAGCCATTTCATCTTTTTGTGCCAAATATATATACAAGGTTTGGTTTGCCAATATAAGCTCCTCAAAGTTTGCTACAGGTCTAGTAGAAATAGACAGGGTAGTTTGTTCAACTTTTTGAGATACAATCATTCTTCTTCATTAGGGTATTTTAGTCAGTAGCCATGGCTGAAAGCAGTAATGTATTTTGTATGTTGGCTATTGAGGATAACTTGGATGGTACTAATAACCCATTATGGGCTTATATGATGTATCATGTATTGGTTGCAAAATGACTATGGAATATTGTGCAAGGTGTTGAAAAATGTCCTATTACATCTACAAATACAGTAACGAAAACTCATGCATATGCTATTGAAGATGATGATAGTCTTTAGGTTCTTGTTTGTGCTACAGTTCCTGCTGCACCTACTATAGAGCAACTTTGTTGGGATGACAGAGATGCTCATGCACATGCATTGATAGCCTTGTCTGTCAAACATGTCATTATTCCTCACATTCACTCCTACAAAATAGCAAATGATGCTTGGGATACACTTACCACTTTATACCAGGCAAGGAATGAGGCTCATGTTGCTTACCTCTAAAAATAGTTGGAGAGTGAGCACATGAATGAAAGAGATTCCATGGACACTTTTTTTGACAATGATCAAAGATTTGAAGGAGCAGTTAATTTCTACTAATGAAGTCTTGCTCGACAGTTCACTTGTGCAGACTGTTTTGAATGGTTATCCAAATTCATATCAGAGTTTTGCTTCTACTCTTCGAATGATGATGAAAGGCAATCCAAATGCCTTAACATTTGAAGGTTTAGTCTATGTTTTGTTGCACGAAGGCTGGTCTAGGGACACCATGTCCATTATGCATGTTGCAGATCAAGCTTTATTGGCTACTCACAAGGGCAAAGATAAATGGAGCTCATCTACTAGTAAGCAAAAATCTGCTAATTTTGCACAATCAAAGAAGGATGATAGAGATGAGGAGAAAACAAAAAAGCATAAATTGTTTTGCACATACTATAAAGGAAACGATCGTGTCATAAAGAGTTTTCCAAAACTCTCTGCAAAAGAGGCAAAGAAAAAAGAGGCTGGAATGGTTGTTGCAGAAGCCTCTACACCCAAATCAGAGTCTGCAAATCTTGTGTAGAATGAAGAATGGACATTTACTACTGTTTGTAGTTATGACCCATCTTCTCATGAACAGTGTATGTCTACAGTAGACTCAAATGATTGGCACTTTGACAGTGGGGCAACCAAACATATTACCTCACAATGCGGTTTCTTCACTTCACTTGAGCTTGCCCCTATAGGGAATACTATCACATGCGCCAACAAATCCTCTTAACTTGTCATGGGAGTTGGTAAGATCATTCTGACTATTGCTGATGTAACATCATATTCTGATTGCACAGTAGCCATCCAATTTTTTTGAATTTTATGCTTCATCAAACAAAGGCTCATTCTCATCACAAAGAATAGAGGCAACCATAGCATAGCAATTTGATGCAAAAGAAGCACTATGAAAGCCTAAACAAGTACGACATGGCAGATGTGCATCTAATTCGTTATCATGCAAAGTCTACGCAAAGCCATTTAGGCATAGTCTTTGCCTCCTCTATATCAATTCTCTCATCAACAACTGCATCATGTAAATCCGCATTAGGAATGGAATTATCTACATCATCACATGAAACCTATAAAGGCTGAGAAATTGCCTCATTTGGACGAGCACTAGATTGTCCACGTGTGAAAAGAGGCAACAAAGTGTCATACACATCTTTGGAGCTAACTAATGTCTCCTTAGTACATAAAGAAATGGTTGAATAGCATCCTCCACAAAAACAACATCATGGCTAACCAAAATGTGTTCAGTCTATGGATGATACAGACGATAGCCTTTGCTTTTAGAATTGTACCCAACAAAACTACATTTCATTGCTTTATCAACCAATTTCCTGCATTGTTCTTCAGGCACTAATGCATATCCCAGACAACCAAAGACACGTAGGTGAGCAAAAAATGGCTTGTGACCATGCCAAGCCTCATGTGGAGTGATAGATGGCAATGCTTTAGTGGGACACCTATTAAGTATATATGCTACACGCATAACAAGTTCAAGCCAGAAACTATGTCGTAAAGCCTGACTCTTGACCATACACCTCGCCATCTCCATGAGAGGCTTGTTCTTCCTTTCAACAACTCCATTTTGTTGAGGTCTATATGACACTAAACATTGATGTTTTATCCCATGTTCATCCAAAAGTGCATTAAAATTAGAAGACATATATTCCTCCCCCCCCAATCAGAACGGAGGGTGCCCATTTTACATGTTGACAGATTTCAACCAAAACCAAAAGTTGTTTAAAGCACATAAACAATTTGGACTTTGCTTTCATTGGATACACCCATGCATGCCTAAAAAATCCATCAATAAAAGTCAGGAAGTAAAGGTAGTTCCCAAAGGAAGGTGTCTGCATAGGACCACATACATCACTAAACAAGCTACAATTTTTGAGTAGCTCTAATTGAGCCATCTTTTGGGAATGAGGAATGTTGTATTTTGCCTAGAATACAACCTTCACAAACATGTTTACCAGGTGCCTCAAGTTTGGACACAAAGGACACCATTTTAGATTTTTAGAGGAATACCAAACTAGCAAAATTTAGATGACCAAAGTGAGCATGCCAAAGTTTTCCATCTAACATAGTCTGAGAATCTTGAAGTACACATGTTGAATCAATCACATGTTTTTCATAGTATATGAGCTTATACAACCCATGACATAAAATGCCATAAGCAGTAATGACATCGCCATTTGATCGATCATGAACTGTACATCTGTCATCAACAATTGATTTTGGCTAATGTTGAAATTGATAACAAATTTTTCTTGATCCCTTGCACAAATAAAACATCCGACAATGTAAAAGAACTATCATCAATAGTAGACAGAATGATCTTACCAACTCCCATGATAGGATAAGAGGAGTTGTTGATGCATGTCACAGTATTCCCTATAGGGCCAAGCTCAAATGAAGTGAAGAAACTCTCTTGTGAGGTAATATGTTTGGTTGCCCCACTATCAAAGTACCAAACATCTGAATCTATTGCAGACATACACAGTTCATGAGAATATGGGTCATAACTGCAAACAATTGTAAATGCCCATTCTTCATTCTGCACAAGATTAGTAGACTCTCTTTTGGGTGTAGAGGCTTTTGCAACAACCATTCCAGCCCCTTTTTTCTTTGCCTCTTTTGCAGCCAGTTTTGGACAACTCTTTATGACATGATCATTTCCTTTGCAATCTTTGCAAAATAATTTCTTTTTTCTTTTTCTTCTCGTCTCTCTCATCCTTCTTTGATTATGCAAAATTAGGAGATTTTTGCTTACTAGTAGATGAGCTCCTTTTACCTTTGCCCTTCTGACTAGCCAATACAACTTGATCTGGAACATGTATAATGGACCTTTTCTACCTATATTGATCTTCCTGCAACAGAACAGAGACTAACTCCTCAAATATTAAGGCATTTGGATTTCCTTTCATCATTAATCAAAGAGTAGAAGCAAAACTCTGATATGAATTTAGAAGACCATTTAGAATAGTCTGCATAAGTGAAGTGTTAGGCAAAATTTCATTAGTAGAAATCAATTGCTCCTTCACATCTTTGATCTTTGTCAAAAAACTATCCATGGAATCTCCTTCATTCATGTGTACCTCGTTGAGTTCTGCTAAACCTATAGTGGACTTTGAGGAGCTTATAATGATGAATCAAAACTTGCATATATCTTTGGCACAAAAAGATTAAATTGCTCGGACAAGTGTTGCGATAGTGTGTTTGGAGGAAAAACAAGCTTAAATCGCAATTTTGACACCACATAGCCAAGTTTTTTTGGACTCCTAATTGTTGATATATTTAGCTAGTGATGTGTGTGAACACACTAGGACTGCTGGGGCACTTTTTTCCCTCTTTAGGAGGTTTTTTCCCCCCTTGTATATATGCTTATAGCCCTAACGGGTTACTTATCTTTGTACATTCTAGTGGTAATACATTCAATACTGTGTGTTGTGCTTCAAGCTTCTTATTCTTCTTTGTGTTGTTTGCATGCTTCTGCAGATGTCTAACTCCAACAATTTGTATCAGAGAAGGTCACCACTTCATCTAGGGCATCATCAACACCCCCCGTCACAGTCTCAGAATCGCATGAAATTTGGTGAGCATACTAAATGTGATTAAACGATTGAAACGGCTTTGCTTTGTCGTGCTAAAATCACGATCTGAGCTTGTTTTGGCCTTCGAATGCACTATCACAATGCTTTTGCAGACTATTTTATCTTTTTGCACCAAAGATATATACAAGTTTCAGTTCACCAGTATAACTGTCTTGAAGTCTGCTACATGTTTAGTAGAACTTGTCAGGGTAGTTCTATTCAAATTTTTTAAATACAGTCATTTTTCTACATCATGGTATTTTAGTCAGTGGCCATGGCTGAAAACAATGATGTATTCCGTATGTTGGCTGTTGAGGATAAGTTGGATAGTACCGATTAGCCATTATGGGCTTATATGATGCGACATGTATTGGTTGCAAAAGGACTGTGGAACATTGTGTAGGGTGTTGAAAAACGTCCTATTACACCTTCAAATACAAGTATTGTCGCTGATGCAGATGGCATTGAAGATGCTGATATTCTTCAAATTCCTGTTTGTGCTACGATTTTTGTTGCACCTACTCTAGAGCAAATTTGTTGGGATGGCAGAGATGCTCATGCACATGCATTGATAGCGTTTTATGTCAAATGTGCCATTATTCCTCACATGCCCTCTTGTAGAAAAACTAAGGATGCTTGGGATACACTTACCACATACTAGGCTAGGAATGAGGCTCGTGTTGCTTACCTCTGGAAACAGTTGGAGAGTGGGCATATGAATGAAGATGATTTTATGGACAGTTTTCTAACAAAGATCAAAGACTTGAAGGAACAATTCATTTTCGATGATGAAGTTATACAAGATAGCTCACTTATGTAGACTGTTCTAAATGGTCTTCCTGATTCATATCAGAGTTTTGCTTCTACTCTTTGTTTGAGAAGAAAGGCAGTCCAAATGCCTTGACATTTGAGGAGTTAGTCTCTAATTTGTTGTAGGAAGATTGGTCTAGGCAGAACAAGTCCATTATACGTGTTGCAGATCAATATTTCTTGGCTAGTCAAAAGGGCAAAGGTAAATGGAGCTCATCTACTAGTAAGCAGAAATCTGCAAATGCTGCACATTCAAAGAAGGAAGACAAAGATGAGAAGAAATCAGAAAAGCAAAAATTCTTTTGTAAGTACTGTAAAGGAAATGATCATATCATAAAGAACTGTCCAAAAATGGTTGCAAAAGAGACAAAGAAAAAAGAGGTTGGAATGGTTGTTGTAGAGGCCTCTACATTGAAAATAGAGTCTGCAAATCTTGTGCAAAATGAAGAACGGGTGTTTACTATTGTTTGCAGTTTTGAACCATCTTCTCATGAGCAGTGAATGTTTGCAATAGACTCAGATGTTTGGTATTCTGATAGTGGGGAAACCAAACATATTACCTTGCAATGCAGTTTGTTCACTTCGCGTAAGCCTGCCCCTAAAGGGAATACTATCACATGTGCGAACAACTCCTCTTATCCTGTCATGGGAGTTGGTAAGATCATTCTCACCACTGTTGAAAGTAGTTCTTTCACTTTATTGGATGCTTTATTTGTGCCAAGAATTAAGAAAAATTTGTTATCAGTTTCTTCATTAGCCACGATTGGCTTGGTTGTGAATTTTGTTGATGACAGATGTACAATACATGATCTGTCAAATGGCAATATGATTATTGCTTCTGACATTTTATGTTGTGGGTTGTATAAGCTCATAGACTATGAATCTATGAATGATTTAGCATGTGTAGTACATGATTCTAAGGCTATGTCAGATGCAAAGCTTTGACATGCATGCTTTGGTCATCTGAATTTTGCTAGTTTGCTATGCCTGCAAAAATCTGAAATGTTGTCCTCTTTGCCCAAACTTGAGGCACTCGGAAAACATGTCTGTGAAGGCTGTATTTTGGGTAAAATGTAGCGTTCCTCTTTTCCAAAAGATGGTTCCATTTGAGCTACTCAGAAATTGCAGCTTGTTCACACTAATGTCTATGGTCCTATGCAGACACCCTCTTTTAAAAGCTATCTTTACTTCATGACTTTCATTGATGATTTTTCTAGGCATGCATTTGTATATCCATTGAAAGCAAAGTCTGAAGTGTTCATGTGCTTCAAATAGTTTTGGTTTTGGCTTAAAATCTGGAAGCATGTAAAATGGGCACCCTCTGTTTTGATTGAGGGGGGAAATATATGTCTTCTCACTTTAATGCATTTCTGATTGAACGTGGGATAAAACATCAGTGTATAGTGCCATATACACCTCAACAGAATGGAGTTGCAGAACGGAAGAATATGTCACTCATGGAGATGGCGAGGTGTATGGTCAAGAGTCAGGCTTTACCACATAGTTTCTGGCTTGAGGTTGTCATGTGTGCAACATATATACTTAACAGGTGTCCCATTAAAGACTGCAGTCTATCACTCCATATGAGGCTTGGCATGGTCACAAGCCATCTGTTGCTCAACTAAGTGTTTTTGCTTGTCTGGCATATGCATTAGTGCTTGAACAACATCATAGGAAATTGGATGATAAAGTAGTAAAATGTTTTTTTGTTGGGTACAGTTTTAAAAGCAAAGGCTATCGTTTGTATCATCCACAAACTAAACGCATTTTGGTTAGTCGTGATGTTGTTTCTGTGGAAGATGCTATTCAGTCTTTACTTTGATGTACAAAGGAGACATCTGTTAGCTCCAAAGACATATCATTCCATTTCTTATGCAGATTTGCATGATGCACTTGTTGATGAGAGAGGTGATATTGAGGAGGCAAAAACTATGCCAAAATGGCTAGTGGAGCCTTTGTGTGACAACAAATTAGATGCACCTCTATCATATTGTACTCGTTCAGGCTCTCAAAGTGCCTCTTTTGCATCAGATTGCTATGCTATGGCTGCCTCTAGTCTCTGTGATGAGATTGAGCCTGTTTCTTTTTATGAATTATAAAATTTGAACATTGGATGGCTGCAAGGCAATCTGAATATGCTATCATGAAAAATGGTACCTGGTCTTTATGTGACTTGCCACCTGGCAGGAAGGCCGTTTGCACTACGTGGGTATACAAGCTGAAGCATAAACATGATGGAACAATTGAGAGGTATAAGGCTAGGCTTGTTGCCAAGGGTTATGCGCAAGAAAGAGGCATTTATTTTGATGAAACCTTTGCACCTACATGTCGAATGACTACTGTTCATAGCATTTGTGCACTTGAAGCTCATCATGGTCAGAATGTACATTAGTTGGATATTAAAACAACATTTCTGAATGGTGACTTGCATGAAGAAGTGTATGTTTTTCAGCCCCGTGGCTTTGTGCCAAAAAGGCATGAGAACCAGGTGTGCAAGTTAAAGAAGCCATTATATGGTTTAAAGCAAGCACCACATGAAGATACATGCTTATCTAATTACACATGGTTTTGAGAACAGTCCAACTGAAAGCACCTTATATGTTAAGTGTGCAAATGATGTGCTTCTAATCATTGTGGTGTACATTGATGACATGCTACTCACTGGTCCTCATGAGAAGAATATTGCTGATTTTAAGACTGATTTACATGCCTCATTTTGAGATGTCTAATTTGGGGCATATGTATCATTATTTGGGCATTCAATTTATGCAAGTTGATGGCAGAATAGCTTTGCATCAAACAAAATATATTTGACACAGTATTGAAGCGTTTGGCCTTGAAGAGTGTAAACCTATTGCCAATCTTATGGAGACAAGTTTATGATTGAGTCTTCATGATGCTGGAGATGTGCTTGATGGTGTTCTCTATCAGCAGGCAGTTGGATGCTTGATTTACTTATGCATTACTCGGCCACATATTCAGTTTGTTGTCTCACAGATGAGCAAGTTTATGCATTGCCCAAGAGTTAAGCATTGGCAGGCAGTTAAGCACATCTTTCGCTACTTGAGTGGTACCCGGCTACTTGGATTGTTTTATCCTAAGGGGGATCACTACCGTCATATTTACATGCTTTTTTTTACTCTGACTGGGTTGTTGTTATGACACTCATGTGTCCACTAGTAGTTTTTGCTTCATGCTTAGTAGCTCATGCATATCTTGGTTGAGCAAGAAGCAGCCTACTATGGACACTTCTAGTTGTGAGGCTGAGTATAGGGCAACTTTCACAACGACTATTGAGTGTGTATGGCTCAGATGCTTTATGGCTGATTTGGATGTTGGTCAGTCTTCTGCTACCACCATCTTCATTGACAATCAGAGTGCATTGGCAGTTGCGAGGAACCCTGTGTTCCATGCTCACACTAAGCACATTGAGGTGCATTATCATTATGTCAGGGAGAGGTTCTTTGCTAGAGAGATGATCTTGGCATACATGCCCACGCAAGAGAACATTGCAAATCTTTTCACAAAGGCTCTACTTAGGGAGAAGTTTGAAGCTTTCTACAAAGCTTTGGGATTACTTCCTTTTGTGGATTGATTCCACATAGCTTGGCACTTCCTTATACATGAGCGCTAGATCCCGCATCACTCCCAAGGGGGATTTGTTGATATATTTAGGTAGTGATAAGTGTGAACACACTAGGACCGCCAGGGCACTTTTTTCCCTCTTTAGGAGGTTTTTCCCCCGGCTTGTATATATGCCTATAGCCCTAACGAGTTACTTATCTTTGTACATTCTAGTGGTAATACATTTAGTATTGTGTGTTGTGCTCCAACCTTCTTCTTCTTCCTTGTGTTGTTCGCGTGCTCCCGCAGACGTCTAACTCCAACACTAATAACCACGAGTATGGTCGACAATTTTCATGCAATTTTGAGACTGTGATCGGAGGGTGTCAACGACACCCTAGATGAAGTGACGACCTACTCCGATACCAATTTTTGGAGTTCGAGGTCTGCGAAAGCATTCAAAAATCACAAGGAATAAGAAGAAGCTTGGAGAAAAACACACAATATCAAATGTATTACTAAGAGAATGTACAAAGATTAAGGACCCATTAGGATTATAGGCGTATATACAAGTCGGGAGGAAAAGGCCTCCTAAAGAGGGAAAAAAGTGCCCCGGTGGTCCTAATGTGTTCACACACATCACTACCAAAATATATCAACACTTGCAACCCTCTATAAAAGAAAAAAATGAATGTGAGAATGTTGAGGAAATAAAAAAGAAAAAGAGAGTACATGCGGGGAAGAAAAATGAGAACAGAAGTCTACTCACAAAAAGAAAGCGTGTGAGACTCAAAGTTAGTAGACCATGAAATGGGAAAACTCAAATGTAGTAGGCCAAGAGCATGGAGTAGGCTCCTCAAGCTTCCAACCAAGTACAGATGGGGGATAGGCCCTCCTTATATAGAGTTGGAGGGGGCTCTCCAAAGCACATCATATGTGGGATGACTCTCCTTGAAGGAGAATGAATACACAGGTCAATGCGAATGGCAAGGTACCCAAATCCCTCAGCAGCTCCATTTTGGAGCAACTGAATGTTGCATAGGTCCACCAAGCGCTAGAGTGGAACTGAAGTTAGAGGCTTCATGAACATGTCCACCAGGTTCTCATGAGAAGTACACTGCTCCAAAGTAATCTCTTGATATACCAACTTCTCATGGATGAAATGGTATTAGATCTCGATGTGCTTCGTCCGAGGGTGGAACACTGGATTCTTGATGATGGCCAAAGCTGATTGGCTATCTATGTGGATGCATGTCGAAGTAATCTAGTTAGACAATAAACATCGAAGCCAAATGACCTCATATGCCGCAAATTTGGATGCTCAATACTCAGCCTCGGTGGATGATAGAGCAACTATAGGCTTCTTCTTACTTGCCCAAGAGATAGGTCATGAGCCAAGCAAGAATATGTTCTCATAAGTAGACTGTTGAGAATCAAGATCACCAATCCAATCTAAATATGAATATCTGGCAAGATGAATGCCCTCTCTGTACCAAAGACCATAATGTCAAGTGAGGACAAGATAGCAAAGTAGTATCTAAGCACCATCCCAATGTGTCTAACGAGGCTGATGTGCAAACTGACTAACTGTCCCAACTACATAGGCAATATATGATCTAGTGTTGGCTAGGTAAAGTAAGGAGCAACAAGCTCTTGATAAGTATGCACATCCACAAGTGATTATGAATCCTCTAGTGTGAGCTTGATGTGTTCTTCATATGATCCTATCAAGATCAAGTTATCTACATAGAGGATGATTATTGCAACTAAGGAATCTTTATGATAGATGTATAAGTTAGCATCATCATTGCTACTTTGAAATCCTTTATCTTCCAAGAACTTGTGGATCTTTTCATACGAGGCCCTGGGAGCTTGGTTAAGTCTATAAAGTGATTTTTGAAGCTTGTACACTTGATATTCCTTTCCATTGATCTTGAAATCTTCAGGTTGTTCAACATATACTTCTTCTTGAAGATCTCCATTGAGGAAATCACTTTTGACGTCGAGTTGGTAAATGGGCCATTTGAAGTGTGCACTTAGTGCAAGGATGATTCTTCTAGTTGTAAACCTTGCAATAGGGGCAAATGTTTCTTCATAATCAATGTCATGCTTCTGCTTATATCCCTTAGCTAAAGTCTTGCTTTGTACTTTGTCCAATGTACCATTTGATTTGTACTTGACTTTGTATAGCCACTTAACTCCTATATGAGATTTTAAGGCTTAGAAAAAAGTGTCCAAGTGTCATTCTTTTCAATTGCATCCATCTCCGTTTGCATAGCTTCTTCCTACTCAGGTTGACCCTGAGCTTCTTTGTAATTGGAAGACTCTAGAATCTGCTGAATATGATGCATGTGTGCATAGTTTACATAGTGACTTTGTTCACATTGTTGATTTTCAATGAGACTTTGAGATCTTCTTGGTTGGTGAGAAGTATTTGCCTCTAAGTTAGGATTAAAAAGATTGTTTGCCCCTCTAAACTGTAGATGGGTGGACTTGAACTTGCACTTGGATCTTTAGTTGAGTATGTTGAAGCTTCATTAAATATGATATCTTTTCTCGTGATCCTACATCTATAAGCTTTAGTTTTTTCATTATATCCAATGAAGATATGCTTCTTGGACTTGGACTATATCTTTCTTCAATCTTTCTTTGGCACATGTACAAAAGCTTCACTTCCAAATACTGTAAAGTTACTTATATTTGGCTTGCATCCATAGTAGGCTTCAAAAGGAGTCTTGTTGTTTAATGCACTTGTGAAGCCTCTATTGATGATGTGCATGGAAGTGTGTACTACTTCTACCCAAAACTTGAATGGTAATGCTTTTTTGTGAAGCATGTTACATGCCATTCCCATTAGACTTCAGATCTTTCTCTCAGCTACTCCATTATGGGATGGAGTGTGAGGTTGAGTGACTTGTCTCTTGATCCCTTTTTTCTTTAAAAGAAATTTTCAAATTGTGATTGATAAATTCACCACCGCCATTAGATCTAATAGTCTTTACAAAAGTGGAAGCTTCATTCTCAACTTGAGATATCCATTCTCGAAACTTGGAAAAGGTATCTGCCTTAGACTTCAAAGATTACACCCAAATGTATCTTGAATGGTCATCTACTAGGAGAAAGAAGTAGATGGATCCACTTCGAGATGGGGCATTCATGAGTCCACAAAGATCCATGTGGACTAGGGCAAGAGGGTTCCTAGCTCGGGTGGAAGCCTCCTTGGGAACGAGAGCCCTATGTTGCTTGCCTTGGGTACAAGCTTGGTAGATATCATCTATTTGCCCGATCTTGGGAAATCCCTTAACCATATGTGATGCAAAAATTTCGGTTAGGCATGAGGTGTGCCCGTATCTTTGATGCTAGAGGCTAGAAATGAATTCCTTAGACAAAAAACATGATAGCTTGTACGAACCTTTGTCTTCTACTTCTTATGCGATGATATCTTTCGTAGTAGGGTCAATCACCTTTATAGAAGTATTATCAAATAACACTTGTGTATCATGGTCAATGATGGCCTTAACTGATAGTAGGTTCATGCACAAGTTTGGGACAAACAATACACTGGATAAGGCTTTACAGTCCCTGCGATCATTGATGATTTGAACTTTTCCTTTGCCTTTGATGGGGAGACTTTTGTTGTTGCCTAAGTAGACTTCCCCAGTGTGATCTTCTATCTCTTAGAAGGATTTTCGATCTTTGCACATATGCAATGTGGCTCCACTATCAAAGATGCACTCTTGAGAGGAACTTGAAGTAACTACGGCGTTGGCTTCTGTGGAAATAAATAGATCTTCAATCAAATAGTCAGACCTATGCAGAGAGGATTTTGATTGGTTCCTAGTGCTAGAGGGTTTGGAGCTATTCTTCTTTTTGTAGCAAAATTTCTCAAGGTGCCCCGTTTTGCCATAGTAATTACAACTAAACTTCTTGATGAATTGTTGGAACCTTGTTTGGGTGTGTTTCTAGTGTTATAACTAGCATGTTTTTCCTTGTTGAAGGGTCCCTTTGCCTCCATTGCGGTTTCTTATGAGGATATTGACTTTTCTCGAGAGTCATGGAGGAGCAAAAGTCACCCAAACTTCTTCCCAAGTTAATACTTGGCTGTAGTTGTAAAGGGTGGTTACAAATGTTGCATAGTATCTAGGGAGCTTATTGAGAAGGCGAATGGCCATGTCCTCATTGGAAACTTGTCGGCCACACAATGCTAGCTTGCGTTGATAATCTTCAAATGTGGCGATACTTTAGTAATGGGATCTAGGGGCCTAATTGATAGGTTGTCAAATGTAGGCTCTAAAGTGAGGGATTTTTATCCTCATAAAGGTCTTACATGATCTTCCAAGCTTCATGGGATGTTTTGCATGAGGTAATATGGCCCTTTGTTAATTCATCACAAGCTAAAAGTAACTGTCCTAAAGCTCGTTTGTCTTTGACATTTCATATGTTCTAGACTCCTAGATCACTTTCCTTGTCTGGCTCTTGCTCGATTCCTTCAACTAATTCATAAAAGAGGTTGGTATAAAGGTATGCCCTAATTATATCCTTCCAAAGATTGTAGTTGGTGCCATTTAGTCACTCATCCTTTGGCATAAAGATAGGTGTGAATGACGGTAAATATCATTGACTTGAAGACATCGCATTCACAATTAGAATTGTTGACATTGTCCCCATTGAAAATAAGTTACCCCACTTGCAAAAATGAAGTCAGAATTGGTAAAAAAAAATTGAGTTAGGGTAGGGAGGCTGAGTAGCCCTACACGTGGTGATGGGATATACACCTTGGAAAGGGGGGGCTTTGGAATAGCCCTATACTAGGAACCGAAAATGAGACGAATCGACGTAGAGAGAAGGCGTAGAGTAGGGTGTTGCACACCAAGCTAGCCTTAGAGTAGGCTTAAAAACTTGAGAAACCTTGTGGGTGGGCTTAGACTAACCTC
>CM035437.1:58610386-58617886 GCA_020310875.1 Ceratopteris richardii | reverse complement strand
TTATGAATCAATCTACCTTAAGCAAGGATCAAGTCTTGGAGGATTAGTTTTGCTCGTGGAGGAAGTGTTCCCAACTTTTGGTGCAGATTTGGAAGAGATTTTGGAATCCAACCATCCGGTCTTGTTGATTTTTTAAGTAGCTAGTTCCAATTTCAGTTCTTCTATTGTTGCTGCTGTTCCAAGGCTTTTGCCTTCTATTTCAACACGAGGAGGAGATTATCTTGCTATTTAGGTCAATTTAGGGTTTTTGAAACCCTAATTTCAGAATTAGGGTTTACTGTACAAACAGTTCTAAAATGTTTCTATTCACTTCAGTTGCACATACACACTCTTCATACCTCTTAGGCACTTTATGTAGTATCTAGAACCCTAAATTCAGCCTAGATTCAATTTTGTATTAGCATACATTCAGTTTTGTATCATTACACACATAATTTGACATTCATATTAGATAGTGTGTGTAAGTAAGCATTCAACTTTGCTCAACAGGAGGTTATTGAAGAAGAAGAAAAAGAAACTCTTTCATTATCAGGATTCCGTGATACTACCATATTACTTCCTAAACGAGAGCAATCCAGATGGGATTCAAGGGATGCACAAGCACTTTCATTCATTGATATGGGAGTCGAGGCATATTATACCCAAAATCAGGTTATGGAGAACCTCTCATCAGGCTTGGTTGGAGTCAGAGAATCTCTATCAAAGTAGAAATCCTGCGAGGAAAGCTTATCCAAGGAGGCAATTAGCCAACACAAGGATGAAAGTTGGTGAGTCAGTTTAGTCACATTTTGAAGCTCAAAGACTTATGTGATCAATTATTTAATGTTGGAGTCAGTATTTCAGATGAGGAGATGGTAAACTATCCCATTGAGGGGATTGTTGGAAAACAATGTCAGAATGTCAAAATTGTGAAAAATTCCAGCAAATGTAATTTTTGTACTTAGTCAAATAAATCTGGCATAAAAAAGTCAACCAAAAATCAAACCCTAATTCTGATGCTTTTCAAAGTGCATTTCATCTCATAATCAATCAATGGCTCATATGTAATTGGAAAAAAAGCCCATCTAATCGGTGGCTAAGATAGGGCGATTAAATTAAAGCATCCTAAAAGCAAATCGATCCCAAAACAACCCCATGTATGAATTTGCGGAAAAATGTGTTTGTTGGCATCCAATTCTTGAGGTAAAAGCAAAGCAATATTTGGTTGTATTTGAGAGAAAGGAATATTGTAAGATTTGACATCTTTACTTGAATTAATGTTTCTTGCAAAACATTCTTCAATCACTAAGCAAATGGGTGTTTTTTTTCAAGTATTCTACTTTGGTTGAAAATTGAGATCTTCCACTTTTAGCAAAAAGTAAAAGGCACTTAAATTTAGGTGGTTGCCATCTATTATGGATTGAGGCTGGCTATGTGAATGTAAGCTCATCTCAGGGGAGGAGAATGTTTGCACAACCATTTTAGGGGACCGGAATCTTCATGCATAGCCATTAGCCAGCAAAAAGCTCTTAATTTCTTGTGTGTAGCTGTTTATACATCATCAACTGTTTTGATGCTGTTTATACATCATCAACTCTTCATGCATGTTTAACATCAGCCACATACTTCATCTTTCAGTTTCTTTCAGCTCTCAGTTCATATCCTTGTGCTCTTGCAACAATATTTTACTTGCAGCCACATGTACTTAGCTTATGCCTCTTTCCTGAAACTATACTCAACCTCTTCATGACGTTACTCAGGTTTTAGGTGAATTTGTCACGTACATACTATAATTATGCTTGTTTTTTTAAATTATATTCTGTGGTTCCATCATCCTTTCATCGGTATATTGAAATTTCATACTTATTTCTTTTCTTTCCAACATGGAGTCACTCAGATCGCCGACGAACCGGCTCTTCAGTTTTATAACTGAGGAGATGTTTGGGACAACAATTGTGGATGAAGGGGGAAGTGTGACTTTTCTAGCTTCATCGGGTATCTGGATGGGTGTCTGTAGCATTTATGAGCTGTGTCTGCCCAGTATGAACTGGGACAGTTGGGCAAAAGTCCTGTAAATAAGACTCTTGGGGCTCATTTGAGTCTCTCACATATGTAGAATGTTAAGGCTTACAATTTGTGGACAGAACCACCCATACATCTGTATGGCATGGGTGTGGTGGTATGGGACCTGAATCTTGAGGTGCTGGTTGTCAGGTATTGCTGCCGGCTCCTAGGCTCGAGCCTCAGGGGTAGTTCATTGTGGACCCTATGTCTGGGTGGTGAGTCTCTTGCATGTATGGGTTGCACCTTCTCTTGTTTTGCAGGATGGATCCTAGAGGGACCTAAGGAACAGCCAAATGTACCAAACATTTGTAAGTTTTGTTGATAAAACCGATTTTCAGGCTATTTGTATTCGTGAAGTGACAAACCTGTTGCTCCTATTGATAATGATGGGGATCATTGGTTTCTTTATTGTAGAGATGAAGTTTTCGGAAATTTGCTTGAGAGCAACTGAGATGAAGCTCCTGTGTTAGCTGCTTTCGTTTTATAGCTTCATAACTTTGCAGACAAGTCTACCACTTGAGGTTGAGGGATGAATGAGTTCTTGGTGTCTTGTGAAATGTTCAAAATTTGAATGTTGCCATGTTCTGTCTCCCAAGTATCAATGTTAGTAATGCGCTTTGAACTTCCAATATTTCAGTGTGATATGCTTTGAAGTTCTAACACTCTTAATTCATAATTATAACTCTGTTTAATTTTAGTAGCTGTTTAAATGTCTAGAATGAATTTGGTCATGTTTGATTCATTTAATATCAGCAAGCTAACAAAGGAAATTCAATATCCCTATGTTCTCTGTATGGTTGACATTTGGAAACACGTCTGTTCCATGCATGAAGTTGCTATCTCTGTGAAAGAAAATAATATTGACATGTTTTTTTCTTATTTTTTGTACAGGGAATGTGTTTTTCACTGCCTACTCCTGAGGATCCATTCAATGATTCGTATAAGGAGCATCTAGCAAGTGAGAAGCCACAGAAATCTCAGAAACCTAAGAGTTCTGGTATAACAAAAGGTAGTAAAAGCTCAAATGTTGAATCAAACAATGAAAAAGAGAGAGTGAGAACATCGAAAGCAAGTATAGAGAGCTCATTATTAGGATCAATTACAATTCAGCAGTCTAGTGCAAAGAATGATGTTACCATTGAGCCAAGATGTCCAAATTATGAATGTAGCAGTAGACAACATCAGACGTTGTCAATTGATAACCTTAGGGTGAAATGGAAGCCAAACTGTGGGAAGTGCTTAATGAAGGATAACTCTTGGACCTGCATTGGTGATGATGCATTTGAAGTTGCTATCTGTGCACTCTTGAAAGCCAAGATAATTAAAATTGATAATCATGAAAAGATTGTTAGAGAAAAGAGCATGCCATTGAGGCAATATATAAACAAGTTGGACTGGATGTTTTGGGAAGCATGTGGAAAAGGGTCAGATATACTTGCAACAGGGAGAATTACTGGTATGCCTACCCACATAAGCAATGTCCTTGCAGTGGTAGGTCATATGGGCCAAAGGATTGGGAAGCAGATACATGGCAAATGTCCCCTTGTTCTTTTACTTGTGCACTCTAAGGAGCAGGCTTTGGAGGTGAGTAGTATGTGATGAACTGTGCACTGCATTGTTTATGCATATTTGAACGCGCACCAATGTATGTAAAGTTTCACACCAATTTTTAGATAAAGAGAGAGGCTTTCAGGTCAGAAGCATTTTTAGGCTGCTTAAGTCCCAGTTGGGTATACATGCTGTGAGCTTGCACACTGGCACTCCTTTAGAACATCAGATTAAAGGGTGCGTAAATTTTCCCAGGGGAGTTAATGTTTGTATGTAATGTTGTACTCAACATATTGACCTAGGTGGTTGCTTTTCAGTTTAGATTGCACTGAATTCGATGTGTTGGTTGCCACTCCTGAAAGGCTTGATGAACTGCTGTCTATCAATGCAGTTTCCATCTCAAATATCAGTCTGATGGTAAGAACTTCTAGGCTGTTCTTTTTGTTTCTTTGGTAGTTAGTTATATCAACATTTTCTTCATTTTTATATACTTAATTACTTTCTTGAATTTGACGTTGATATGTTCACATATCGCACATCTCGCATGTTACCTCAGATAGTGGATGGACTTGAAGACATGGCGTTATCAGGGCTGAGTGATTACTTGTTGAACATAAAAAGAAAAGCTTCTAACAATGTACAAACCATCGTCTCAAGCAGAGCTTTTCTTCCAGAAACGTATCACATTTGTCGGAAGTTATTGCAAGATCCTATATGTCGAGTGATTTCGGATTCATCAATGTCACAAAGTTGTGCATGCATAAGTCAAAATGTGCATGTTTTAGTGTCAGAGGATAAACGAAACCAGAAGGTCTCTCTTTGAATAATTGGATCTGAAAGCATTTCTGTCATTCATTTTCTTTGTTAAAAAGACACGAAGTCTTTTGGCATTGCAGTTACAGAAGATATTGAGCCATCATATTGGAAGCAGAGAGAAATCAATTTCTTCAGGAAGTGGCATACTAGTGCTTTTCCAGCATCTTCAGTCACTTCTGCATGTGAAAGGCACGATACAAAAAGATTATACGGTTGGTGTTCTATGCGTTAATGATCTTAATGAAGACAGTCAGAGTGCACATCTTATCAGGGAGCAATTTAGGTAGGCCGTGTATTGTTTCTGCCTGATCAATGAAATTAAGATGGAATATACCTTAAGCCTCAAGGGTACAAGATTTATAGCTGTATATGAGCATAGTATTCTAATCTCTAAAATTTACTGGAAATGATGTTCATTTAATGTTGTGCAGGAAAGGGCAAATAGACGTGTTGCTTGCAACTGAAGATTGTATCAGTCAGATTGATCTGTCATCAGTCAGTCTTATTGTGCTTCATGAGTTTACAGCCAACATCGAATCTTATTGCAAGATTCTAACAACAATGGCCCGCTTTACAATCAATGGTGTGCTGTATACTTTCTGCAGTGGAGCAACTGCACCACTGGCTTCCCAACTGATTGATGTCCTCCATAAATGTCTACAACCAATTCCTCCACCACTGAAGATGCTCGCAGATGCAGCGAAAGTGGTAGTTGAAAAGAAAGGTTGATTCTTCCAATGGAACAAGTGGAGAATGGCATGTGTGTTTGTGGCAGCATGGCAAGTATTGCTGACGTTTGGTCAATGCCTTTGCCTAGCTACAATTGGGGATGTTTTCACGTCAACATTTAGCATTAGTGCGAAGTTGTTTCAAATGTCAAATTCTTAACATTCCTCGAAGGTTCTCTAATGCTTGGCTGTTTCTCGCTTCCCAAGATGTGGGAAAAAAAATCTGTACTAGAGAGGGAATTATATCTGAGCTAGAGGACTTTTCCAGGTTGAGCAATTAGAGCTCTAGGCCTTGAGCTGGGTTTGAGCATTTGCACTCGTTTGGGCTAGCATGATATGTGATCCTGACATATCATCATATATATTGTGACCCTGATGCATTGAACAACATAAGTTATGAGACCATCCATTTCCACACAAAGTGAAAGTGAGAGGGATGCTTCAGTTGGAATGCAAATTCCTTTGGGAAAAAGGATAATACTTGATTGTTTGATCATCACATCACTTGGTTATAAACTCACAGAATTAATATTCATGACAGTTCTGAAAATCACTCTGAAATACAACATCAATGCAAGTGGTAATGGTTGTTTTGTATCTCGTGCTCATGAGTTAATTAACAACTGTTCTCCACTCGGCAGGCGGACACTTTACTCTGCAAAATTGTTAAGTATGCATGTTGTTAAATATGGCACAGATCTAGAATGTCTCGTATGTGCTAGGAGATGCTTGAAAACATGAGCTGCTGAAATTCGAGTATAAAGGAATAATGTTTAGCTCTGAGCAGAGATGAAGACAGGCATGCACGAGTTCTAGAAGAACATAAATATTTGTAATTTAGAGTTTGGGCATCAGCTTCATTAGAACTGCAAAATATTGCATGAGCACTATCAGAATAGCGAATTGCAATGGGGGCTGAAAAATATTGGTCTTTATTTTCCGAGCTTTCTGAAGCTCACGGAGCTGTAGGCTGGAAGAAATCAAAGCCTGGATATCAATATTGTCCAAGGACCTTAATCCCTGATAGCTTTCTATTCAAAGAGACAGAAGCATATCTAAGGTATGCAACTTTGGGTAGGCATTTGGTGAGAGCAATTGAAGGTTCATGTGAGTACCATTCTGGTAGTGGGATCAAGCCATCATAAATCATCTGTTTGAAGGAATAATCTACAATCTACTATGTTTTGTGCGTTCATGACAATTTACATACTTAGTAAGACACAGCACTTTGGGTACCTCAACCAAATATAAGTGTCATCTCATTATGTGATACTCATACAACAGGTATGCTAATCATGTTGCCTTCATGGAAGCCTTAATGGCTGCTATGTGCATGCAACCAACCGCAGTGGAAATTAACTGCCTCCTTACGTAGAAGGTATCATGAAACGATACTACTTGCAAGGATGGATCTTTTCCATAGATGTTTTGCTTTAAGCACACCATACTCGATTTTTTAGCATCTCAATGTACTTTTCTTGCATGATTCCCATAGCAGTATGATATGTAGAAGCGAATAACACATTGAAGCACAAAGAATAACTATCTGTCATACATGTGGTTTTGAGCTATCAAGTGTATCCAACTCGTTTATTGCGATATTACATGGAAGGTTTTGACTCAGCTTTATGTTCACTTGTCTGTGTGTCCAAGCATGTGTGTTACGATCTTTCTAACAAGGGAGAAGAAAAGGTGGAAGATATACTAGATGGATGCCAAAAAGTGATTGTCCAACTAGGATCTGATACAATCATGCTCAGAGTAAGGCAATCAGAGTCTTTTCACAAATGTAGTGAATTAACTTCCTTGTAATGGAAGAGAATTATGATAATAGTACAATGAACTTTTGTTTTCAGGAAAATGACTATAGCATGAATCAAGCATACGCAACATACTAAAAAAGTTCAATTAAGTGGACTGGAGTATGATGAAACACTCTTAGTCACCAAGGCTGCCGAGGATATGTTGTCAATTTGCTTGTCTGATAGGAAGAAATTGAATGTAGAATAATCAGCATGAAGAAAAACTTCAAGAGAAATAGAGAAGGCATCCATCCATCATCAAGTATGTTGCAGTTATTCGAGTGAATACTTAAATGTTACCGAATTATGTGAGAAGGAATAATGCAAATATGCTTTTATTTTGGAGAAGAATTATTTGTTTCAAATTTTTGATAGAAGTCATTTCAATAAGAAAGCTTTGGGATTGAAATCTTTGAATAATCCAGTCATTTTATATAGCACTTCTTTGATCGAGTCTATTTAGATTGTTTTGGTTTTGATTGAATGTATGGTTGATCTCAAGTGGTCCGATTGAAAGATTATTGATCGAAAGAGTTCCAATCAAAATATTTGCATGCAGTATC
>CM035437.1:58322886-58605386 GCA_020310875.1 Ceratopteris richardii | reverse complement strand
TCCAAATGGAGTGATTTTATTCTCATTTTAGATCTCTCTAAGTTTAGTTTGAGTGTGCAATATTTCATTTGCAGTCTGCACATGTACTCAAAGAAACTCAAGAAACACAGCGCCTCTGTTATTTTTATTATATCTTAGCATACTAATAACTCCAACCAATGACCAATGAAGAGAATCAAGAGATTGGGATGAAAGGGAAAAAGTATAAATTTTTATTATATCTCAACATATTAGTAACTCCATGATAGAACATATTCAATATTTGGATACATCAAAGAAGGTGTGGGAGTGCTTGGAGAGATTGTACTCCACCTTCACAAAATCTAAGAAAATTCAGCTCAAGAATGAGCTAATTAATCTCAAGAAAAACCCTTCTCAAGGTATAAATGACTACATATTAAAGGTTAAAGAGCTTGTAGATGCACTAGGGTCAATCAATTGTGCCCTTAATGATGACAATTGTGTAGTCCACGCCCGAAATGGACTTGGGGATGATAAAAAATGGAGTGCTTTCACAACTTCAGTATGGGATTCTATTCTTGATTTCAATCAATTAATCACTATCATGGTGACAAAGGAGATGAACCTTGGTGGTAATCATGCCAAGGATTGCCAAGGGGAATTGTTGTATACGTAGATAGAGGAAGAGGAAGAGAAAACCGAAATGTTAGAAGAGGACAATGAAGATATCAAAAAAACTAAGAAGGTCAAGCACAATAAGAAAGTGCATGTCACAAAGGTGGAAGAGCAACAAATAGAGGAAGAGGTGGAAGATTTGGTGGAAAAGGAATAAATGGATGCTTTGTATGTGGTAAGCCAATTCATTTTGCAATGAATGCTATCATAGAGCTCAAAGACCCGGGAATCAAGGCAAAAACAACAACTATAGAGGGAAAGATAACCATGAAAGCACATCATCCAACCAAGGGAACTTGCTTACCATGCGGTATGGTGAAGATACAAATCAAGCTACTGAAGTTGTATGGTATGTAGATGATGAATGTAGCAATCATATGTCATGTCAGAAGGATATTTTTAGTAATTTTTTAGGTCTCAAAGCATCAAGGATATGTGGTACTAGTGAAAACTTAGAGCCTATCATTGAGCATGTTGGAAATTTCAATTTGGAATGGAATCAATGGGTGAAGTGCTTATCAAAGATATTACATGTTGCTAACATTACCGAAAAATCAAGTAGGAAAAATGATAAAGAAAGGCTATCAAGTTAGGTTCAATGAAAGAGGATGTTTTTTTAAAGAATCCAAAGGTAGGTTTAAAGCTTATATCAAAAGAAAAGAAGCAAGGGAGAATGTTCATAATGGACATAAATCAACCACACCATTCAATGTATGTCACATATGGAGATAAGAGGATAGAAGAGTTTGAACTTATGGCATAAACAAATAGGTCACATAAAGCTACAAAAGCTCAAGGAAATGAAAAGGATGAGCTTGGTAAGAGGCCTACCAAATTTTAGATCTAAAATATTGTATGAAACTTGTGTAGCTTGCCGACAAGTTAAACAATCGACTGCCCTTCAAGAAGAGTACCTATGTGAGGGCAAATGTTTTAGGTCTCATTCATAAAGATGTTTGGGGTCCAACAAGAGAAGAATCCCTTGCTAGAAATAAGTATTTTGGAACCTTCATAGGTGAATTTTCAAGAAAATTATGGTTGTATTGCATTAGGAACAAAGCATATTACACTACTTCAAGCAATTCAAGGCACAAGTGGAGGAGTCTAGAAAGTTTATTAAATCTTTGAGATCCAGTGGATGGAGAGTAATTCTCCCATGGTTTTTCTAGTTTTTTGCACGTCCATGTTATCAATAGACAATTTACATGCATGTATACCCCTTAACAAAATGTGCTAGCAGAGAGAAAGAACAAACACATAGCACAAGTAGCAAAGTCTATGCTCAATGAAATGAATATGCCGCATTGTTTTTGGAGAGAGATTACATATACAATCACATAAATAATGAAACGACGTCCTACATAAGGTATACATAATTTGATACCGAAGGAAGTATGGAGTGGAAGAAAGCTTGCATTTCACATCTTAGAATCTTTGTTGTGTATGCTATGTACATGTACCTCAAGAGTCAAAGTTAGATGCAAATTTGAAAGGTGTATCTTTTGGGGATATTGTATGGAACAAAAGGGGTATAAATGCTATAACCCCATCACCAAGGAAGTGAAGGTAAGTAGGGATGTTATTTCAAATGAGTTGAAGCCTTGCTATGCATGCACAAGTTCATCTCATGTTGAAGAAATAGTGAGATAGATAAGAAGGATGATGATAGAGTTCAAGAAAGCATGGATTTAAGTAGTCCAAGCAATTTATACAACACAAGGACACCCTCACTTTGGAGTGGAAGGTTTACAAAAAGAGAGAACTCTGAAGAAAACAAAGTCAAAGGAAAAGTGAAGATTGGAATTGAGGAAGGAAGCTATGTGGATGAGAGCATGTTGGAAGATGAAGAGATAAAAGAAATTCAAACCTCAAGTGGCAAAAAAAGAAAGAAGAAAGAATATGGTAGCCACACCTAAACGAAGTGAAACAAAGTCCTCAAAAGTAAGATATATAATTCAAAGGTTAACATATGATAATTTCATTGCAAAGCATTATGCATACATGACTAAGGTAATCAATGACAAAGAATTTACAAGCTATGAAGATGCTAAGGATTGGAAGGAATGGAAAGAGGTAATGAAGGAAGAGCTCAAAGCACTTGATGAAAACCAAACTTGGAGCTTGGTATGACTGTGATATGTAATAAGTGGGTTTACAAATTAAAAGAAATTTAGATGGTTCCATTACTAGATGCAAAACAAGCTTGGTCGAAAAAGGCTTCTCCCAAAGCTATGGGATTTATTATGATGAAAGCTGTCAGCCCCAAAGCCAAGATACCAACAATTAGGACTTTACTTCAAGTAGCCACATCAAAGAAATGGAGCTTATATAACTTGGGTGTAAAGAATGCCTTCCTCAATGGAGAGCTTGAAGAAGTAGTCTACATGAGCCAACCTCAAGGATTTTCTACTAAAGAAATTCTTTGGATTAGAGGTAATTTATGCATAGAATGGCATCTTCTTGATTCAAAGAAAATACTTGTTGGATGTGCTATACAAGTTTGGTATGAGTGATTGTAAGGCACTTTCTCAACCCATGGAACCCAATAAAAATTTGGTTGCTCATAAGTCAAGGAGAGGATATTGAAGATATTACATCATATAGAAGCACAATTGGTTCATTAATTTATGGTACATACACTAGACCTGATCTTGCATAAGTAATAGGTGTACTTTCTCAATTTCTACATGCACCCACTCATGATCATCTTAATGGGATCAAGAAAAGTGCTTAGATACATAAAAAACACCTTCACTTAAGGTCTATTTTACTCTTATGATGATGATGATCTAATTGTCAAAGGATATAGTGTCATTGGTTGGGTAGGTGGCAAAAGATGGTGGAAGGAGTACATCATGTTATGTTTTCATGATAGGTACAAAAGTGATCTCATGGATCTCTAAGAAGCAACCCACCATTGCTCTTTCATCCATAGAGGTTGAGTATAGAGGATTAGTATTGGCTACATGTGAGCTATTATGGCTTAAGAAGCTAGTTAAGGACATGGAATGGAAGTGGAGTTTCCTCTTTATGGAGACAATGTTAGTATATGATCAATGTCTACCCCTCATGATTATATGCACATTTTGTAAGGCCCCCATTATGAGGAGAAGCCAAGCGTGCATTACCCAATTGATGGGAATCCCAACTTGCATGTTGGATGAAGGTCATATTGGACCATGTAAGGTATTGTAAGGAAAGGGAGTTACCAGGGTCCCCAATTGTGGGGTCCGTGGAAGCGGGGAGTAGCCCTGGCGCTGGCCCCCTGGTGGGGGTCCAAGGCCAGTGCCCCCGGCTCGACGGTAAAGGGAATATTCCATGGAATATTCCCTATCAGAGTCAGAAATCATTTATATTTTTTAGGTCGGTTGAACCGGCCTAAGGCGTGTATGGCAATTACGCGGGCGGTGGCTTCCCACGGTCTACCGCCCATGTATAGTCGTCCATGGAAGGCCACCCATGATCCTATATATACATGACTTCTGCACTGCCTAAGACATTGAATTGAGCCAGCATACCTCTACCTTGTATCTCCCTATCTAGAGTTGTCGAGATCACCATTTAAGCTCTACCTTGAGAGCGCACGGGTGGACAACGCCATCATCTTTGTACTTGCTGCTAGTAGAAAATTGTTGAGATTCTTCTATATCTGTTATCTTCTCTGCTACTGCTTCTGTGTTATATTGCATAACTATTGTCTTACAGACAACATTTCAAGCATCTACCTAGCTAACAATCTAATGTTTCATGCAAGGAGCAAGCATATAGAGGTTCATTATCACTTCATTAGAAAAAAGATGATGGAAAAAGAGCTAGATATAAGGTATGCAAGCACTAAAGTGCAGGCATAGAGATGATAGCAAAGTTTTTTGAAGGTACAAAGATTGGAGGATTCAAGGAAGAAATCAATATAAGAGACATAGGATGAATCAATGAATGAAAATGACTTGAACTTGAGGGTGAGTGTTGGAAGTTAAGAAGCATTTTGAACTCAAGAGTGTGGGAACGTGCCCCAATTTTTGTTGGAACATCAAGCTTACATTGTGCTTGAGGTGGATTTGATGTATATAAAAAAAGCTATGGTTTGGATTATGCCAAAATATCCATTGAAGCATTCTTTTACCTATGCTCATTTGTTGTATTTTTTAAAAAGATTTTTTATGGATCATTTACCATTGTAAAGGCCTAGATCTTTACACATGTAAAAGGAGAAAAAGAGAGATAAAATTCCATTGAATTGCAATCAATGAATCGATCAATCAGCTAAACGTAGATCAAACTAGATCTTCACTTTTCTTAGATTGTAGGAAAGTGAATTGATTCTCTTCAACAAGCTTTACCGCCTTCATTTGAATTTAAAATCCACTTGTAGAAGTCATGGAACACTTCAAGATTCTATATAAAGACTTCAAATCACTTGTACATTACATGGAAGCAATATACATACACTTGTAGCCATCATTGTCTTGCTCCTTCATTTTTTTTGCATCATCTTCTTCAACAACAATAGCTTGCAGAGGTTGTTGCTCTCTCTATGGAGCTCCAAATTGGATGACTGATACTCGTTGGAAAAGTATTAGTGTCTACCTTATGTTTATAAATTTTCAAAGCATTTGGTTCACTAGATTTGGAGAAATGTCATTTTTTTGTCTTGGGGTCTATCTCTACACATTCCAGAAAAATAGGAGGTACCACTGTTGAGTGTTAGGTTCATTCCAAATGCATATTTTGCTTATTTCTTGTACTCTTGTGCATTCTATACACTCAACCCTGTGCGTATCACTCCACCAAAAAGAAATTTTCCAATTTTAATCATGTTGGCTGCTATGAGCATTTGAAGTTGATTGTCTCATCCAGAGATAGTAAGTTTTTTTTGAGGTTGTCAATGTGAAAACCTATCTGTTTTGTATCAACTCTTTCTCCTTGATGCACCAAAGTACATAGTGCATTTTATTGCACTTATTGCATGCCTATAAGGTCTATTTGAGTCTCCATAAGCTCAAGGGTTGGTCTTGTGTTGGTTAGCTTGACCGAACTTCATCGCTTTGCAAGACACTTTTTTACCTCTTACAAGCTTCTCCAAGTTCTTTTAGTGATATCAGAGCTAGATGAAGATGGGTGACGGATTTTCCCCAATGATTGAGAAGCTTGATTGACACAAGTATGCGGCTTTTCAAATCAGAGTGGAGGCCTATTTTCAAGGTAGACATCCTTATGGAATTGTAGTAGGTGATGAAGCTATGCCTATTCCAAGATCCAAAGGAGGACCTACACAAGAGGGGATAAATAAGCTCACACTTTGGTGTGCAAGGATGCTCAAGCAAGGTCATACATACTAAGCTCTATCTCTAACTTTCTATTACCACATATTAGAGGATGCAAGACATCTCAAGAGACGTGGGATGCCCTAAAGACTTTCTTTTCTGCTAGTACCAAAGCAAGAAAGAATCATCTTTGGAACAAGTTAAGCCAAATGAAGAAGACACCTAAACAAACCATCAGAGAGTTTGTTACTAAGGTCAAGGAGGTTGTGGATTGGACAAATCTTCAATCAAGAGGCCAACAATAGCATAAAGGAAGGTAAATCCTATCATGCTAATTCAACTAGTGCTCTATATGCAGATAAGGAGGACAAGAAGTTGAAAGGCAAGGAGAAGAAAGAAGATGAAGAGGAGACTTCCCACGCTGACTTTGCAAGCAAGAGCAAGTGGAAAGTGAAGAAGAAAGGACCAAAGCATGACAAAGCCAAAGGTCAGAATGTTCAACCTTGTGCCATTTGTGATAACACCAACCACTGAGAGTTGCTGGTTCAATGGGGAGACACAAAAAGGAAGTGGAAGAGGTGGATATGGTAGCAATAGAGGTAGAGGTGGACACAACTTCAAGAATAACAATAGAGGCCATAATAGAAGGGACTACAACACTTATTCTGAAGATCAAGCACATGAAGACTCATTGCTTCTAATGAATCTTAGCCACAAAGAAGGTAAAGAAGATGATCATTTGTTCTACATAGATTCCAGATGTTCAAATCATGTTGCAGGCAACATTGCTCTTCTATCTGATTTGGAAAGTCCAAAGCATAGACACGAAGTTCAAACACAAAGCATAATGTGGAGAAGATTGGTAATGTCAAAGCCTCCAATGGTAGGACAAACATTTTGAGTAAGGTTCTCTATGTGCCCACTATCACTAAAAACCTAATAAATTTAGGAAAAATAGTTGAAAAAGGCTTGCAAGTTAGGTTCACCCAACATGGAGCTTTTGTGGAAGATCCATGTCAAGGCTTCAAGAAGATAACCAGAGGTGAGAAGCATGGTAGGCTTTTTAATTTTGAAGTAGGAGAAACCAAGAACATAGCTCTATTCACTTTTGGGTCTCAAACCCTAAGTGAGCTTGAAGTGTGGCATAAGAGACTTGCTCATGTGAATGAAAGAACCTTGAAGGATATATGCAGGGATCAAAGTGTTCTAGGACTTCCAAACATATAAAAGCAACACATGATCAACAGATGTGATGCATGTGAGATTGGGAAGGCACAAAGACAACCATTCAACCACAAAGGCTACATCCACAACAACTTATTGGACTTAATACATAGAGATGTATGGGGACCAAGTCAAGAACCTTCATTTGCAGGATCAAGGTAGACGGACTATTCTATACTTTATCAAGAGTAAGAATGAAGTGCTTGATTGCTTCAAAAATTATCCAACACATGTGGAGAATCATACAGGTAGATCACTCAAGAAGCTCATATCTGATGGAGGGGGAGAATACTTCTCCAAAGAGTTTGATGAGTTCTTGCAGGATAAAAGTATCAAAATGGAAGTGACTACAAGGTACTCTCCTCAATTAAATGGGTTTGAAGAGAGAAGAAACAAGACATTGGTTGGATCAGCCAGAACAATTCTTGAAGAGAAGAGGTTGCCACATTCTCTATGGGCAGAGGCTATTTCAACTGATGTGTACCTTGTCAATAGACTACCATCCAAATGACTTCAAGGTATGGCTCCTTATGAAGCATGGCATGGAAAAAAAAGACCTAGTATTGGACATTGCAAGGCATTTGGTTGTTTAGCTTATGTTCATGTACCATCACAAATAAAAGGTAAGCTAGGTGAAAGGGCAAAAAAAGCAATGTTTATTGGGTATGAATCAACTCACATGGGTTACAAGTTCTATAATCCTTCAACCAAGCAATTCACTATAAGTAGAAATGTTGTGTTTGAAGAATACAAGTCTTGGTATGATGAAGACAAACAAAAGGGAACTCTACCATATGATCTTGATTCTAATTCTCATCGATTAGGAAGCAAGCATGATACACAGGTCCAAGATCCAAGAAGTGATACAACTGTTGACCAAGATGAAAGGGAAAATGATTACAAACTATGGAAGTCAAGAGGAAAAACAAAGATGCAAGAATGTGGAGAATGTTCTAAGCAAGCTCTAAGAAGATCAACAAGAGAGAAGAAACAACTAGAAAGGTATGGATATGATTCCACATTTGTTACAAAGCATTCAATCTACTTGGCAAAAGACTCAATTTCAGAAGAACCCTCAACAATCATGCATCTTATGTTTACAGAATTAAGGAAGCATTGTATGGATTGAAACAAGCTCCTTGAGCTTGGAATTATAGGTTGGCTACATACCCTCAAGATCGAGGGTTCAAACCTAGCAACTCAGATCCTTCTCTATTCATCAAAAGGGATCACAATGAGGTTATCTATCTATGTGTATATGTAGATGATATTATTGTGACATGTAATGATTTCTCCCAGATGCCTAAACCAAATGATTTGAAATTTTGAAAGGAGAAATTGGACTTCAAGTTGGTTCCAACAAGTCAAAGATTATAAAAAATGGTTGAGAATTCACTGAGATATGATCAGAGAAAGTTGACTGTTCTGAGTAGTCATAGCAGAGAAGTAGAAAAAGATGTTCAATGAATTACATGTATTATAAACATGATTGTACAAGATCATTGGCATTGTAATGATGCTCAATGATGATGGACTGAGTAAGTTATGGTGTGAGCTAGTGAGCTTCTACAAATGATTAAGGAGAGAGCTCTGACTGAGGCCATATTAGCCGCAAGATTTACAAAGGCCTTTTATAAGAGTTTTCTTCTAAGTTTGAATCTAAATTCAAACTTGGATCCAACTAAAAGTGACTCCATTGATTTAGGAGTTATTCTTTCAAATGAAATCATAGCTAATGTTCTTCCTAACTCCACGAGATATAGGCTTTTACAAGATTCTTCAAAGATTTAACCTTTTACAATAGTAAATGATCAAGTGGTTACAAGCCAAGGTTCACATGATTCATCAAGTGAAAAATTGCACACATTGTCTTCCATGCTAAGCCAAATGTGTAGGCTTGATCCTTTGCACCAATAGCTCCCCCTCAAGCCAAACATCTTGGCTTGCATTGCTTTATCAATCTTCTTGAATATCCTGTAATCCAATCATGGTTTTAACCTGCAAAGTTCAGTACCATCAAGTGCTTTGGTTAATACATCAACACACTGCATATTTGTAGATACATATGCTACTTGAATCTCTTTGCTTAAGAGTTTCTCTCTAACATAGTGATAGTGCACTTCTGTATGCTTAGTTCTTGCATGATAAATGGGATTGGTTGCAAGATGCAAAGAACTAGTGTTATCACCAAAGATAAATGGTGAATGAGTATGAAATCCCAAATCTGAGTAGAGTAATCTAATCCAAATAGCTTCTTGTGTGACATTTGCTAATCCCCTGTATTCAGCCTCTGTTGAAGATAGAGCAACAATTGGTTGCTTCTTAGAAGACCATGAGATGGGTTTATCACCTACAAAAGATAATTATCCAGAAGTACTTCTTCTATCATCCTTACATCCTACCCAATCTGCATCTGAGTACAACTTTATGTCCAAATCTGATGTGTATGGGAAGTAAAGACCTTGATTTTGAGTACCTTTGAGATACTTCAAAATTCTTTTAGTAGCTTCCAAGTGAGGTGTTCTAGGTTTATGCATGAATTGACTCAAAACACTTACTCCATAACATATGTCAATCCTTGTTGATGTTGCATAGTTTAGACTTCCAACTATGCTTTGATAACCAGCAGTGTCTTCAAGCAAATCACCTTCATGAGCACTTAATTTATGATTTACCTCCATAGGGGTGCTAGCTACTTTGGCATCCTCCAACTGGAACTTCTTCAACATGTCCTGCACATATTTCTTTTGAGTAATGTAGATTCCAAAGTTAGTGTATACTAACTCAAATCCAAGAAAATATTTCAAAAACCCTAGGTCACTGTTCTTAAACTCCTACATCATCTGGTTTTTGATTTGTTTGATGCCATTGGCATCACTACCTATAAGAATGATGTCATCCACATATGCACATAAATATATCATTTTTGAATTAATCCTCTTGACAAAAAGAGGTGAATCTACCTTGCTCATCATGAATCCTTGGTCTTGAAGATAGGTTGTTAACCTATGGTTCCATGCCCTAGGTGCCTGCTTCAAACCATAAAGAGCTTTCTTTAATTTGCACACATGATTTACCTTCTTGGATCTTCATAGCTAGGAGGTTGAGCCATGTAAACCTCCTCTGAAATCCACCCATTGAGAAAAGCATTTTTCACATCTAGTTGATACATATTCCAATTTCTAGGTGCAACTACACTTACCAATACTCTGATGGTTGATATCTTAGCCAAAGGTGAAAATGTTTCTTCATAATCTACTCCACCTTTAGCCACAAGCCTAGCTTTGCACCTGTTTATGAATCCATCTGAGTTCCTTTTGATTTTGTAAATCCACCTAGAGCCAATTACCTTCATTGATGCTTTCTTGGGTACTAACTCCCAAGTGTCATTCTCTTGGAGTGATTCTATTTCTTCATCCATAGCCTCCTTCCATTCTACTTTGGTACTTGCTTCTTCATATGAAGAAGGTTATTCAAGTGATGAATCCTTAGCAAGATAAATAGAATGCTTAGTGACTAATGAAGTATCATACCCATATCTGATTGGCTTCTTACTGTCTCTTTGTGATCTCCTTAAGGCTTGGTTGGATGACTCAAGTATGTCTTCCATTCTCTTCATCTTGACCTTGCCTTTTGATTTCCATGCTTTAAATTCTTCCAAGTTGATGGTGTCCTCATCATCTGATTTGATGTCTTCAATTGTGCTTGGATCCTCCTTGGTGAGGCTTGGAAATTCTTCTTCCAAGTCATATGGCAATTTGACCTTCCTGCATTCAGTTTCAAACCAAGAATCATTCTAATCAAACACATCTCTACTGATCATAATTTTTTTTTGGATGGATTATAAAACCTGTATCCCTTTTGATTTATATCATACCCTATGAAGATGCATTTCTCTGCCTTAGGGTATAACTTAGCTCTGATTTGACATGGAACATGCACATAAGAAACACAACCAAATATTTTGCACTGTTCAAGTGATGGTCTCCTACCATGCCATGCCTCATAAGGGGTCATCCCATCAAGGGATTTAGAAGGTAACCTGTTAATAAGATAAGTTGTAGTAGAAACACTGTTTGCCCAGAAGTGATTTGGCAACTTCTTTTCATTTAGCATTGACCTAGCTGCTTCCACAATCAATCTTTTCCTCCTCTCTGCTACTCCATTTTTGCTCAGGAGTATATCTAGTAGTGATCTCCCTTTTGATACCTCTTTCATACAAAAATGTATCAAACTCATTGGAGAAGTACTCACCTCCTCCATCTGACCTTATCCTCTTTAAGTTTTTTCCTGTTTGATTTTCCACAAGTGCAAGATACTTCTTGAAACAACTGAACACTTCATCCTTATGTTTCATGAAATACAAGATAGTCCACCTATTGAAATCATCAATAAATGACACATAGGACCTTCAGCTTGAAAATGAAGGGTCCTTGCTTGGTCCCCACACATCTGTGTGGATAGCTTCCAAATAATCCTCATGCATATAGCATTTCTTTGTAAAGGGTAATCTGTGTGATTTACCAAACTGACATGCACCACATTTATAGATCATTATTTTACTTGGGTACATTAGGTATCCCAAGTACACATTGATCTCTACATATCTGCTTCTCTCCAATGTGTCCTAATCTTTTGTGCCATATCTCTAACTCAGACAAGGTTTGATCCTTATAATTATAAAGTGCAGCGTTTCTAGTGTCCTCAAGCTCAAATGTAAATAATCTTCCTGTTTTCTCTCCCTTGGCAATTCTCCTGAATCCATGTTGGGGGTCCTCCACAAAAGCTCCAAATTTATTGAACCTAACCTGCAAACCCTTTTCCACTATCTGTCCAACACTCATCAAATTCTTTGTGATAGTAGGTACATAAAGAACTCTTCTCAACATAATTCTTTCCCATCAAAAGTTTTGACATTTCCTACCTTGACAACTGAATGCTTGGTATCATCACATGCCTACACTTGGTGCTTTCCCTTGGGCTCTTCAAGATCAGAAAGGAGAACTACATTGCTTGCTACATGGTTTGAACAACCTGAGTCAATATAGAAGAGGTGCTCATCATTCATACCTTGTTTTGAAGACATGTTCATAATGAGAAGAGAATCCTCTTGATCACTTGTATAGTTGTTGAAGTCTTTTCTTGATTTGTATCCTCCTTGATAATTGTTGTTGTAGCCATGGTTATATCCTTGATTATGGTTGAATCTTCCTCTTGATTGTGAGTAGCCACCTCTTTGGAATCCTCTTCCTCTCTGGTTCTTGAAGTTCCTATAGCACTCATCTGTTGTGTGATTAGACAGCCCACATATATTGCATGGGGAAGAGTTGAAAGGTCTCCCCCCTACCTTGCTTACCTCCTCTGCTCCTTCCTCTTGAATTCCCACCTCTCTCTGCATAGTTAGCTTGAGAAGTAGTACCTTCATCTTCAACTTTCTTGCTCTTTCTTTTATCCTTAGACTTTCCTTTATCTATATGAGAGTGGTTAGATCAGGGATTTGCATATCCATATAAATATCCATTGTAGTTGTGAAAGATTCCCACTTATCATCTGCCTTGATGCAATTGATTATCTGTCTCACTATTTGCGCCTCTTCAATATCCTCTCCTATGCTTGCCAATTGATCAACGACATCATTCATCTTAGTTACAAACTCTAAAATATTCTGCTTAGGTCACTTCTTTTGAGTAGTGAACTCCATCCACAATCGATTTTTCCTAGCTCTTGTATTGGAAGAAAAGTATGAAGATAGAGTATCCCAAGTCTCTTGGGAAGTTTTACAATTCCTAATATGAGGAAGAAAAAATTTAGAGATAGAGTTAAGTAGATATGACCTGGCTAAAGCATCTTTAGCACACCATGAGTTGAGTCTTTCTTGCTCCTCTCTTGTAGGTTGATCTTTGCTTCTAAATATGGGCATCTCCTCATCTCTTGATATGTGTCCATAGAGACTTCTTCCTTGTAGATAGGTCTTCATCCTCAATGACCATGCTGGATAATTATTCCTATCCAATTTTTCAATGAAAGAAGGGAAACCATATCCCCTTTTACCTCAACTTGCTCTGATACTACTGTTGGAGGAGATGGATGGATACCTCAAGGAAGTGAGGTGATACTACTAAAACCTACTTTGTACCTGCCCTGATACACTTCAGAGTTATAAAGTAGGCCTTTTTTTCTTGAAAATGGTACCAAGAAAGTACCTATATACTTTGGAGTTGATGCTTGAAACAATTGAATCAAAATAGACTACTTCAAGAATAGCTAGTGTTGAAACTTACTATTTTGGTCCATACACTTGTTGGTTCTTTTGCTTAGAGCTCATAGTAAATTAACAGTTGATGAAATTACTTTTGAGGGAATTCAATTAACTTAGATAGCTAATGATTGCAAGCGGAATCATCTAAAATGATCAACTATGCTATGAGAAATGAGTTTAGCAAACCAAAGCTTACCCCCAACTTTTTAGGGACTAACCAGTAGATGACCAGTGAGCACTTCGAGGACGATTTCTCCAAGACTCCTAAACCAAATGCCTTGAAATTTTTACAGCACAAATTAGACTTCAAGGTAGTTCAACAAGTCAAAGATTATTAAAAATGGCTGAAAATTCGCTGAAACATCATCAGAGAAAGTTGACTGTTCTGAGTAGTCATAATAGAGAAGTAGATAGAGATGTTCAATAAAATATATGTATTATAAACATGATTGTACAAGATCATTGGCATTGTACTGATGCTCAATGATGATGGACTGAGTGAGTTATGGTGTGAGCCACTCAACTTCTACAAATGATCAAGGAGAGAGCTCTAAGTGAGGCCACATTAGCCGTGAGATTTACAAAGGCCTTTTATAAGAGTTTTCTTCTAAGTTTGAGTTTGAATTCAAACTTGGCTCCAACTAAAAGTGACTCCATTGATTTAGGAGTTATCCTCTCAAACGAACTCGTACCTAATGTTCTTCTTAACTCCATGAGATATAGGCTTTTACAAGATTCTTCAAAGATTTAATCGTTTACAATAGTAAATGATCAAGTGGTTACAAGCCAAGGTTCACATGATTCATCAAGTGGAAAATTGCACACATTGTCTTCCATTCTAAGCCAAATGTGTAGGCTTGATCCTTTGCACCAACAACATTTTCTTTATCCTCAATTGAAGCAAATTACAGAGGTTTGAGCATAGCAACTTAAGAGGAAATATGGTTAAAAGCATTGTATATAGATTTGGGATACTATTGTTGAGTGTTAGGGTCATTCCAATAGCATATTTTGCTTATTTCTTGTACTCTCGTGCGTTCTATTCACTCAAACCTATGTTTATCACTCTCCAAAAGTATCTTTTCCAATTGTAATCATGTTGGCTGCTATGAGAATTTGAAGTTGATTGTCTCATCCAAAGATAATAAGTTTTTTGAGCTAGTGAATGTGCAAACCTATCTGTTTTGTATCGACTCTTTCTCCTTGATGCTCCAAAGTACGTAGTGCATTTTATTGCACTTATTGCATTACTATAAGGTCTATTTGAGTCTCCATAAGCTCAAGGGCTGGTCTTGTGCCAATTGGTTGGATTGAACTTGGTCGCTTTGTAACACACTTTTCTACCTCCTACAAGCTTCTCCAAGTTCTTTCCACAAGTTGGAGGCATCAAAGCATGTCTATAATGGAAAGAAATTGATTAGAGAAGAAATAGGTCACCTCTTGATGTGATGGATCTCACTTTTTGACATGCATATGTTTGATTAGTTAAAGAGGTTAGTACGTACTTTTAAAGCCTCTAATGAGTTTTATTACAAATAAGAGTCATGGAAAAGTGTGATCAATGTGACTCCTTGGGTAAGCACACCCTTTGCTATCTGTTCTACGTATATTTTGCAGAGATTTCATTTTTACACTCTATCTCTATAGATGATCTTGGAAGATCTCCTTTTATTATAATTGTTGTTTCTCCTTCATCCCAAATCCATCTATAGTGCTTTTTGGTCTTGTTGGAGGGATTAAAAATTCTCTTTGCATGGTATAAGTCTGGAGATCAGTGCCTGCACAAGTTTAGAGAAATAGGGAGAACACTCTCTATGTAGTTAGCTAATACTTTGTGAAGAGATCAAGTACTCTGTATTGATGTAGCTAGTTGAGGCACCATCTAGTGTGAAATTGGAGTGATTTTACTCTAATATATCTAAGTCTAGTTTGATTATGGAATGTTTCATTTACAATATTTTCATGTACTTAGAGAAACATAGAAAATATAGAGCATCTGCCTTAAAAAATTAGGATCCAAGAAGGGTTCATTAGCTTCGTTGTGCACATAGGAGTGATTGATGTGCAACATGAATAATCCTACAAAATATAAGACTAATTGTGCGCATGTGCTTGTAGTGAGTATTGGTAGTGTTTTTCTCCCTCTCTTCTTTTTTTCAAAAAGAAAGACTATATAAGGATGACAGAATGTACAATTGGTACAAAAAGACAACCAATATTTTTACAGGGCCAAAAATAAAATTTGTGCTTCTTGCTAATCATGATTCCCTCATTTTTGAGTGTATGATACATCCAATACTCTTCAAAGGCAATCAAAGTGGGGTCATTCCGTCAATAATTTTTGTCTCTCAACTGAGTAAGCATGCAAAGTTTTCATTGATTATCCTTGAGGAAGGGATTTTGTCATATCTTGCATTTTATTCTTCCAAGCATCATTGAAGTGATCCCTGTGCTTACGTCTACTCTACATAATATGCTTCCTTTTGATTCCATGTTTAGCATGGATGTGGCTAATCATGCAGTGGATGCTCATGTTCAAGGTGGAAAACATTTGTATGCTTCTCAAAGAAGCAAGCTGCCAATGCCTCTTTGAAAGTCTACGTGTAATGAGATGACAAAAATATCAAGCTAGAATAATAAGCACATAGATTTTTTGAATTTTTTTAGGAAGTATATTTTAAGGGTGGTGAGTGAGAAGATGATTGCAAGGAGGTTGGTTCATTGCAAATATTTGTAGGATCTTATTCCTAGATCTATTGAGTTCTAGTCTATTTTAGAGCTCTTTGATCTTGTCTCTATACTTGGAGATGATCTCTCTTTGTTCATCTATTAGACCTACAATTTGTGAAAGTCTTCATACTCCTTCACTTGTGTCTTGTAATAAGTGCATATTACTTTGTGCATTTGCCTCTTCTAGCTACGTGATCAATTCCTTCTCTTTATCCTTGAATTCTATTCGTTGTGCCCTTAATCTCTCATCATACTGTGCTTGAATTGCTGTTACATGATACATCTCAAGACCTGGGTTATAGGAAATGTGTGTATCTACAAAGGTTACCAAATTTTCATCCATGAATTTATCTAGCATATCTATGTGTTCATATGAATCATACTATTATGAAGACCCTAGTCAATCTAGTGGGAAGCACGAATACACTATTGTCATGTACGGAAATCCTAACTCTAGACCCTAACCTAGACAGATGAGACTCCTAGCACCTAGAGGACCATGCTACAGATGCCAAGATGATCACTTCATTCGTGATTGCCCTATACCTGCACCTATGCAACCCCAATCAGTGACAATTCAAGTTTTTTGTCTAGATTATGGGAAGGTGCACCTATTATGAGATTGTCCTAAGAACCCCAACAATTTACCAAAGATCACTCTTATAAATTGTTGGGGGATTCTTAGACAAGAAGGAGTTTGAGGGTTTGTAGGAGAAAATGAAAGGACCAGAAGAGGAAATACACCTTGGAAGCTTCTGCCGATTGATTACAGTAAGACAATTACAATGTTTAAAGCAAAATACAAGCCAATACTTCTGTGCACAATCACACAGAGTGCTCAATTACAAAATGTTGAAAGTTTTTCAAGCTCAAGAGTGTGGGAACATGCCCCAAATTGAACCTTCCACATCATCCACAATCAAAGGAGGCTGATTTCCATGAGTTTGAGGTATCCAATTATGCCCATAATGGAAAGAAGTTGATTAGAGAAGATTTAGCTCACCTCTTATGTGATTGGACCTCACTTTTGACATGTATATGTTTTTGATTGGTTAAAGAGGTTAGTAGGTGGTCTTTAAAACCTCTAATGAGTTGTATTATGACTTAGAGTCGTGGAAATACGTGCCCAAGCTGCCCCCTTGCTTAAGCACACCCCCTACTAGCTGTTCTCTGCATATTTTGCAGAAATTTCACTTTTACACACTCTATCTATCTAGATGTTTTTGGCAGACCCCCCGGTCTTGTAATTGTTGTTTCTCCTTCATCCGGAATCCATTTGCAATGATTTTTGTCTTGTTGGAAAGCTCATAAGTTCTACTTTGTCTGCTATAAGTCTCAGGTTCAGTGCCTGCACATGTGCATAGAAATGTCCAGAATAGTGTCTGTCTAGTTAGCTCATACTCTGTGAAGAGATCAAGTTATCTGTTTTGTTGCAGCTGGTTGAGGCATCATCCAGTATCCAAATGGAGTGATTTTACTCTCATTTGAAAGCTCTTAAAGTTTAGTTTATGCCTGCAAAATTTCATTTTCAATCTCTGCATATACTCAGAGAAACTCAGAAAATACAGAGCCTATGTCTGAAAAATTTCAGGATCCTAGGAGGGTTCATTTGCTTTTGTTGTGCACATAGGAGTGTTTATCCTCCAACAGTGGTATTAGAGCTATAAGTGGAGTATCAAAGAGAGAAGAAGGAGCTACTGAAGTGAAGTGAAGACTTCATCAAATTTTGAAGGAAGGAAGCAAAGAACGGGCACGTCAACAACAAGGGGAAGCAAATACATCATCAAATCAAAGACGAAGCTTCATCAAGAGGAGTAGCTCTATTTTTTGAGGTAAAGGCCATCCTTTTCAACTTCATTGCATCAAGGGGGAGGTTCAAAAGAGTTAGGAGGCACCATGGCTGATCTCAATGCTCAGATTGAGAAGCTCGAAAAAGGAAACTACCAACCATGGCGATTTAGAATAAGCAATTTTTTGATGGGGAAAGGTTTGTGGGGACTTGTGAGTGGTGGAGAGCCAAAACCCTACATAGATGAGGTAAATCCAACCAATGACCAGAGAAGAGCAGTAAGAGAGTGGGATGAAAGGGACAAAAGGGTCATTTTCATTTTATCTGAGCATATTAGCAACTCTATGGTAGGGCATATTCAAGATTTGGATACATCGAAGAAGGTGTGGGAGTGCTTGGAGAGATTGTACTCAACCTCCAGAAAAGCTAGAAAAATTCAGCTCAAGAATGAGCTAAATAATCTTAGGAAAAGCCCCTCTCAAGGTGCTAATGATTACATATTAAAGGTTAAAGAGCTTGCAGATGCACTAGGGTCAATCGGTTGTGCCCTAGATGATGACGATCTTGTCGCCCACACCCTAAATGGACTTAGGGATGATGAAAAATGGAGGGCTTTCACAACTTCAGTGTATGTAAGGGACTCTCTTCCTGATTTTGATAAACTAATCACTCTCATGGTGACAGAGGAGATGAACCTTGGTGGTCATAATGCCAAGGATAGCCAAGGGCAATTGTTGTATGCAGGTAGAGGAAGAGGAAGACACAACCGAGGTGCTACAAGAGGAAGAGGAAGATATCAAAGCAACCAAGGAGGTCAAGGACAACAAGAAAATGCAGGTCAAAGAGGTGGAAGAGCCACAAATAGAGGAAGAGGTGCAAGATTTGGTGGAAGAGGACAAGCCACTTCAAATGGATGCTTTGTATGCGGTAAGCCCGGTCATTTTGCAAATGAATGCTATCATAGAGCTCAAAGACAAGGGAATCAAAGCAACAACAACAATTATAGAGGGCAAGGTAATTATGCAAACACATCATCCAGCCAAGGGAATGATTATTTACTTGCCATGAGGTATGGTGAAGATACAACTCAAGCTAGTGAAGATGTATGGTATGTAGACAGTGGATGTAGCAATCATATGTCATGTCGAAAGGATCTTTTTAGTAATTTGCAGGTCCCAAAGCATCAAGGGCATGTGGAAATAGGTGATAACTCAGAGCATACCATTCAACATGTGGGAGATATCAGTTTGGAAGGAAATCAAAGAGCAAAGTGCTTATCAGAGGTATTACATGTCCCTACTATTACCAAAAACTTGATTTCGGTAGGCCAAATGGTAGAAAAAGGCTATCAAGTTAGGTTCAATGAAAGAGGATGTTTTGTTGAGGATCCAAGGGCAGGTTTCAAGCTCATAGCAAAAGGAAAAAAGCAAGGGAGAATGTTCATAATGGACATAAATCAGCCACACCATTCAATGTATGTCACATATGGAGACAAGAGGATAGCAGATTTGGATCTATGGCATAAACGAATAGGTCACATCAACCTACAAAAGCTCAAGGACATGCAAAGGAGGAGCTTGGTAAGAGGCCTACCAAATTTTACATCTAAAATGTTGCATGAAATTTGTGTAGCTTGCCAACAAGGAAAACAATCAAGGCTGCCCTTCAAGAAGAGTACCTATGTAAGTGCAAATGTTTTAGACCTCATTCACACGGATGTTTGGGGTCCAACAAGAGAAGCATCCCTTGCTGGAAATAGGTATTTTGTAACCTTCATTGATGACTTTTCAAGAAAAGTGTGGTTGTATTGCATTAGAAACAAATCAGATGTGTTCCACTACTTCAAGAAATTCAAAGCACAGGTGGAGAAGGAATCTGGCAAGTTTATCAAAACTTTGAGATCCGATGGAGGGGGAGAGTATTTCTCCCATGAATTTTCTGAATTTTTGCAGGTCAATGGCATCAAAAGGCAATTTACATGCAGGTATACCCCTCAACAAAATGGGGTAGTAGAGAGAAAGAACAGACACATAGCAGAGGTAGCAAGGTGTATGCTCAATGAAATGAATATGCCGCATTGTTATTGGGGAGAGGCTACATATACAGCCACATACATCATGAATAGATGTCCTACATCAGGTATACATCATCTAACCCCTGAGGAAGCATGGAGTGGAAGAAAACCTTGCATTTCACATCTTAGAATCTTTGGTTGTATATGCTATGTACATGTACCTCAAGAGTTGAGGTCAAAGTTAGATGCCAAATCTGAAAGGTGTATTTTTTTGGGATATTCTATGGAACAAAAGGGGTATAAATGCTATAATCCCATCACCAAGGAGCTGAAGGTAAGTAGGGATGTTGTCTTTGATGAGTTGAAGCCTTGGTATGCATGCACAAGTCCATTGCAGGTTGAAGACATAGGTGAGACAGATTTGAAGAATGATGATAGAGTTCAAGTAAGCATGGACTTAAGTGGTCCAAGCAACTCATGCAACACAAGGGCACCCTCACCATGGAGTGGAAGGCTTAGGGAAAGAGAGACCAACTCTGAAGAAAGCAAATTCAAAGGCAAAGAGAAGATTTCAATTGAAGAAGGAAGCTATGTGGACGAGAGCATGTTGGAAGATGAAGAGATAGAAGAAATTCAAACTCCAGGAGTGGCAAAACAAAGAAAGAATATGGCAACCACACCCAAAGGAAGTGAAAGAAGGTCTTCAAGAGTAAGATATCGAGTACAAAGGTTAACATATGATAATTTCATTGCAAAGCATTATGCATACATGCAATTAGGACTTTGATTGCAGTGGCCACATCAAGGAAATGGAGCTTATATCAGTTGGATGTGAAGAATGCCTTCCTCAATGGAGAGCTTGAAGAAGTAGTCTACATGAGCCAACCTCAAGGATTTGCTAGTATGAGGTACCCAAATCATGTTTGCAAGCTAAGGAAAGCATTATATGGACTAAAGCAAGCCCCAAGGGCCTGGAATCAGAGGTTAGTGGATTATTTATCAAGTTGTGGATACAAAGAAAGTGTTGCATATCCATCACTTTACATGAAGAAGCAAGGAGACAAGATGGTATACATATGCATCTATGTGGACGATTTGATCATCACAGGAAGTGATATTGCAGGTATTAAAGATATCAAATCAAAGCTAGGGAAGGAGTTCAAGATATCTGATCTTGGAACACTAAAGTACTTCTTGGGAATAGAGGTAATCTATGCACACAATGGCATCTTCTTGATTCAAAGAAAATACTTGTTGGATGTGCTATACAGGTTTGGTATGAGTGGTTGTAAGCCACTTTCTCAGCCCATGGAGCCCAATACAAAGTTGGTTGCAGGTCAAGGAGAGGCTATACAAGATATTACACTATATAGAAGCATAATTGGTTCATTAATTTATGCTACATTCACTAGACCTGATCTTGCATATGTAGTAGGTGTTCTCTCTCAATTTTTGCATGCACCTACTCATGATCATCTTATGGCGGCAAGAAAGGTGCTTCGTTACATCAAGCACACCATCAACCAAGGTCTATTTTACTCATATGATGCTGATCTAAGTGTCAAAGGATATAGTGATGCTGATTGGGCAGGTAGCAAGGATGATCGAAGGAGTACATCGGGTTATGTTTTCATGATAGGTACAAAAGTGATCTCTTGGAGCTCTAAGAAGCAACCCACTGTTGCTCTTTCATCCACAGAGGCTGAGTACAGAGGTTTAGCATTGGCTACATGTGAGCTATTATGGCTTAAGAAGATACTTAAGGACTTGGAAGTGGAAGTGGAGGAGTTTCCTCTTTATGGAGACAACATTTCAAGCATCTATCTAGCTAACAATCCCATGTTTCATGCAAGGAGCAAGCACATAGAGGTTCATTACCACTTCGTTAGAGAAAAGGTGATGGCAAAAGAGCTAGATATAAGGTATGTGAACACTAAAATGCAGGTTGCAGACATGATGACAAAGTTTCTTGAAGGTACAAAGCTTGGAGGATTCAAGGAAGCTATCAACATAAGAGACATAGGCTGAAGCAACAAAGGAAAAGACTTGAGCTTGAGGGGGAGTGTTGAAAGTTTTTCAAGCTAAAGAGTGTGGGAACATGCCCCAAATTGAACCTTCCACATCATCCACAATCAAAGGAGGCTGATTTCCACGAGTTTGAGGCATCCATTTATGCCCATAATGGAAAGAAGTTGATTAGAGAAGATTTAGCTCACCTCTTGATGTGATTGGACCTCACTTTTGACATGTATATGTTTTTGATTGGTTAAAGAGGTTAGTAGGTGGTCTTTAAAACCTCTAATGAGTTGTATTATGACTTAGAGTCGTGGAAATACGTGCCCAAGCTGCCCCCTTGCTTAAGCACACCCCCTACTAGCTATTCTCTGCATATTTTGCAGAAATTTCACTTTTACACACTCTATCTATCTAGATGTTTTTGGCAGACCCCCCGGTCTTGTAATTGTTGTTTCTCCTTCATCCGGAATCCATTTGCAATGATTTTTGTCTTGTTGGAAAGCTTATAAGTTCTACTTTGTCTGCTATAAGTCTCAGGTTCAGTGCCTGCAGATGTGCAGAGAAATGTCCAGAATAGTGTCTGTCTAGTTAGCTCATACTCTGTGAAGAGATCAAGTTATCTGTTTTGTTGCAGCTGGTTGAGGCATCATCCAGTATCCAAATGGAGTGATTTTACTCTCATTTGAAAGCTCTTAAAGTCTAGTTTATGCCTGCAAAATGTCATTTTCAATCTCTGCATATACTCAGAGAAACTCAGAAAATACAGAGCCTATGTCTGAAAAATTTCAGGATCCTAGGAGGGTTCATTTGCTTTTGTTGTGCACATAGGAGTGTTTATCCTCCAACACAAAATACCCAATATCCCAAAGTCTTCTTGCCACCGGCCTCCTCTGCACCAGACCTCCACCTGCTTCAAGCTTATCCTTGTGCACACCTTGCACCAAGCTTCCACAAAGGGGGAGGAGTGAATACCTTCTGTCGGCACGTGCACACTGCAATGAGACCTTGAGATCCTTAGGGGAGTATAGCTTAGCACTCTCTGCACAAATCCTTAGTCACTCTCCATGCACCTTGCACTTCCACTTCTCTGCGTCGCACGCTGGTGACTCTTGCACTTCTCTCTCTTGCTTCCCTTAGACTATGCTTCTCTTGCTTACTCTAAGATTGGTCCAAGAATAGACCTTGCCTTGATTTGAGTGTGTCGATCACGTACGCTCCTAACTGCAATGGTATCTTGGTGCTCCCTTTGATGTCCCAAGATTGTCTTCACAAGTGGCAGCCATCGACTCACTGTTTTGTCCTGTAGTGACTTTAGACTAAAACCAAAATTTTAATGGGGGGGGCATACTTTCACCTGTGCGTACGCTGCCGCTTCACATACCTTCACATTTCCTTTTAACTCTTCACTTTTGCACATAAGGGGGGTTCACCTGAACCTTCCAAAACACTTTAAAACACACTTTGAACCTTAGGGAAATTAGAGAAAATACCTTTGCAACCTGCAACTCACTTTCTCCAATTTACCCTTTGTGGACAATTAATTGTGCACTACCTGTGCACTTTGACACCTGCATTTTAGCACTTTGACTTTGCACCTGTTGACTCTGACCTTGACCTTGTTGACTTTGACTAGTTGACCTTGACCTTTTGACTTTGACTGCAGTTGACTTTGACCAACATGACTTTTATGGGCTCAACAGTTGCCCACCACCTAATGTGCTCTCCGTCCCGGAGAGCTACAACCAAAACTCTGAGCATAGAGGACACCATGATAATTTGCAGAAACTTGAAGAGGACATTTGAGCAGCAACCAATTCCACCAGATCAAGCACCAGAAAAGAACTAGAAGTGGGTATGTGTTATGGAAAAGCAAAAAAGGTGGGCAATGGGAGGGTAGAAAGGAAGGGGAAGGGAGGGCTGATAGGTCTGAGAGGGATAGGGTCAGGAGGGTTAAGGATGTGGCTTGGAAGATGGTGAAAGGGAGGGATTGGGAGAAGGATTATGGGGTCTGGAGAGGGGAAAAATCATCAAACAGGAGAGCTACAGAGGGAGCATATGGGAAATATTGAAACATATGGTGAGAGGAGGTGATAATATACAATGTGGCCACTGTGGTGAAATAAAAACATGTGATGAATGTGTGCAAAACATGTGGGTTTGGACCAAAAGCCAGAGAAAAAGTGGGAATTTGGAAAATTAATGGCAAAAACTGAGTCCAGAGGTGCCAAAAAACATGAAAATGACTCCATTTTTGTAAAAAACGGCCAACCGAGGCACAATCCAGAGCCAAAAGCTTTTAGCCATAAAAAATAAAAAAATAATAAAAATAAGAAAAATTAAATGAAATAAAAAAAAAAATCGGCCCCTCCTTTTTTTTTTCTTTTTTTTTATATATAATAAATTTGAACGCCCATGCCTAAAAAAACATAAAGAAAATAAATAATAAAATAGAGAAATAAAATAAATAAAATAATAAATAAAAATAAGGATTGGGGGGGGGGGCTATCAGAACGGGGGGGGGGGGGGGGTGGTCGGTGGGGGAGGGGTGGTTTTTTTTTTTTTTCAGTTTTTTTTTTTTTTGATGCCTCAACCCGAAATGCCTGGGAGGCTTTTTTTTTTGGAAAATAACCCAAAAAAATAGAAAAAAGGAAGGAAAAATCCAAAAAAATGCCAAAAAATTACCAAAAAATTCTCATGAAATTTTCTACAGGGCTAGGCCCCATTTCTTTCATCAAACCATAGAGAGCCTCCTTTTATTCCTCCTATTTGGCAAGAAAATGACATCGAAAAGGGATAAAAAATGCTAGAAAAATTCTAAAATTGCTAGAAAAATTTCCAAAAAATACCCAGCATCCAGTATCCTCTGACTCATAATATGCCCTGGAAGGTGCCCACCACCTGTTCCTTCATGTGCAGAGTGAAGGACTTCCCTCACTTCTTCTTCTTCCAAACACTTCCTAAACCTGTCATCCTTGCCCTGCCTATACAATTTATCTTCAATGAAGGTATATGGTCTACTTTTGATTAGCAGTCTCTTCTTTTGCACAACACTAGCCTTTTCTGGATACAACCCAGTTTTAATGAAATTTTTGATATCATAATACCACCCTTGAGCTTGTACAGCAAACAGATGAGCATCTGGAAAATCATCATTGATTCCACTAGTTTGATTTATCATATTGATTCTGGATAGGTGATCCGCCATAACATTTTCTTTACCTGGTCTATGGACTACAGAAAAATCAAACTCTTGGAACAACAATAACCACCTCCATATTCTACCAGTGGCTTGTGGTTTGTTGAGTAAGTATTTTAGTGGTTGGTGATCTGTTATAATAATAAATTTTACTCCCAGTAAGTAATGACGGAATTTTTGGACAGCAAAGACCATCGCTAGGGCTTCCCTTTCTGTAGTACTGTAATTCCTTTCAGCCTTGGTCAAGATTCTACTGGCATATTGAATTGGTCTGTCTATTTTAAATTCTTCACTAGGTTGGGTCAAAACTGCCCCCACTGCATAGGCACTAGCATCTACATGTATATGAAAGATTTTTGACCACTCAGGTGTGATCAAAATAGGAGCAAACACTAACCTTGACCGTAATGTTTGATATGCTTTTTCCTCCTCTTCTTCCCATTTAAAAGGTACTTCCTTACCTGTAAGTCTAGCCAGTGGTCTGGCTATCTCTGCATACATTTTTATAAATCTTCTATGGTATCCAGTATGCCCCAAGAAACTCTGAATCTCTTTAGGGGATTTAGGTTTAGGCAACTTTAATATAGAAATGATTTTGTCAGGATCTGGGGCCATACCTTTAGCGGACACCACATGTCCTAAGAGAGTTCCTTCTGTCACAAGGAAATGACATTTGTTTGGATTGAGCTTTAGCTTAGTCTCCCTGCATCTTTTGAAAACATTCTGCAGCTGCCTCAAGTGATGGTCCAAACAATCTAGAGGAGTTTCTTTGTGAGAACCTGAAAACGAAGAGAAGTCATCCATGAAGATTCTAAGTGATTCCAGCAATAGGGGGCCAAAAATGAGATTGACCATTCTGTTAAAGGTGGCTGGAGCATTTCTGAGCCCAAATGGCATTTTTACATACACATATGTTCCCCAAGGTGTGATAAAAACAGTCTTTTCATGATGCTCTAGGTGTATTGATATTTGATTATAGCCACTAAATCCATCCATAAAGCTATATAATGCATGCCCAGCCACTTCTTCAATGACCTGCTCTGCAAAAGGCATTGGGAACCCATCTGGAATGGTCACCTTGTTGAGTGCTCTAAAGGCAACACAAATTCTGATTTTATTAGTATTCTTCTTGGGTACTATAACCATAGGTGAGAGCCACTCTGAGTGTTCTACAGGAATGATGATTCTTGCATCCTCCATCTTCTGTATTTCCACATAGACAGCTTCAGCATATTTTGGATTAAGTCTATAACTCTTCCCTCTTATGGGTTTGGCTCCATCAACCAGAGGGATTCTGTGCTCTCCATAAGTTGTAGGCACTCCTTCTAAGTCTTTATAATGCCAGGAAAAAACATCTGTATAATGGGTCAAGAATAAATTCATGACCCTTGATAGATACTGTCAGCCGATGACTTTTATAATCTGTAAGGGGTGCTTCCCCTACAATTTTTCCTTTATGTAAAACAGCAGTCTTTGCCACCAAACTTGTAGTGGAAGCTTCATCAATTATCTGCAATAACTCTGACATGAATTTCCCATCCATCTTTATTAAATAAAAAATACTAACCTCCTTTTTCATGGACTTGAGTAGTTTTGAAGCCTCTGATTCCTTGAGAGCATGGGCTCCAGTTGACTTATCAAACTCCTCATGAGCCCTGTTGAAGGCATGCCCAATGGCATCACTGGTGCATATGAGATCTCCTTTTTGACTTGTACCTGCACCTGTGGTGACTTTATCTTCAGATGGTTCTCTGTTTTGATTCCATTCCTTAATCTTTGACCCTTGTTCTATGTCTGCTTGAGCCTTCCCCTTGCTTCTTGTCTGCACAGTCAAAGATTCTATTTCTTCTAATTGCACCACCCTGGTAGATGGTGATGGCTCATTGACCAGATCAGACACTTCTTCTTTGTGCACCGAAATCATTTGAATATGAGGCCCGGATGAAGAGGCTTGATTCTTAGGACAACAATTTGTATAATGGTCTCTTGCATCAGGGCAGTTCCTGCAAGGAGGGGCATTTTTTGGTAGGGTGCACCTACTTTGATAGTGCCCGCATTCTCCACATCTGAAACAGATGATTGGCCTCCTAGGCCCATTTCCAAAGTTATTCCTCTGTCTAGGATTATAGTTGTTACCTTGATTTGGTGCAGCAGCCATCACATTTGCTGGTGTTGGGGGTCCTCCTTGTGTCCAATATGTCGTTGCAGGCATTCCTCTTGATTGGCATTCATGGGCCTCATGGCCAACTTTCTTGCATAATTGACAAGTCACACTTAACAGAGGACATTCACTTACTATGTGACCTTGCTTGCTGCACATGGAACACCAAAGTCCACTCTTGATGCCACCTCCTTTGAGCTCCTGCAACTCCTGTCGCAGCTGAGCCAATTCCTCTGCCTGGGCCTCCTCCTCCTTTTGGAGCTTTAGTGCTTCAATCTCCCTTCTCAACTGAGCAACAACATTCTCCTCCTCTTTGTAGGGCTTATTTCTTTTTAAGCCCTCCAGCTCTTTCCTTAGCTGTATCACTGGATCCTCCATTTCTGTACCATATGTTGGTTGGGAAGAAGTTGCTCCATACTGGTACCTTATCTGCTCCAAGCGTGTGGCTGTGCTGATGAACTCCTCTATGGAGGCTGTAGGTAACACTAATTCCTTTATTTTGCATTGGGTGGCCACTGGTAGGGGCTTAGCCAACCATTTCTTAACAAAAAAATCATGGGGTGGATCTGGCAATTTAGCCATTAGTGCTTTGGCCCGAGTCACAAACTCTGGGAACTTTTCTCCTGGACCCAATCTTAAATTTTCTAGCTCTTCTATGATAATCTCCGCAGTGTTGCCATGCTGGAACTGATTTTTAAATGCATGTTTCATCACATCCCAAGTGGTAAAATGGTTTTCAACAAACTGGCTGAACCACTTATCAGCTAATCCCTCTAATGTGGCAGGGAAGAGAATAAAAAAGGCATCCTCCCTACCCATTAGGCCTCTAGTCTTACATAGTGCCAAGAACCTTCTAATGTGTTCATCCGGATCCTCCTGAGCTAGGCCTTTGAAAGAAGGAAACTTTATATTTAATATAGAGAGTAAAGTTTCCAAGTCTACCTGACCCGCCATGCTCTTGACTAATGATGTTGAAGATAGTGGACTGGGGGACCTTCTAACAACCTTCCTTCTTGTCTGCTTGCAGGTGACCCTCAATATTTGGGACCGGGTTGCGGTCATGAGCAGCTCATAGCCCACTCAATATGAGACACTTGATAAGAATATTTACCTTTTGTTTGATGAAGTAGCACCGTGGTTCTGTCGACACTTGATCTCTTCTATGCTTTGCACTTGGTTTCTCCTAAGCTCAAATCTCCTTGGAAGTCCCACCGGGCGTGCCAAATTTTGTTGGGGGATTCTTTGACAAGAAGGAGTTTGAGGGTTTGTAGGAGAAAATGAAAGGACCAGAAGAGGAAATACACCTTTGAAGCTTCTGCCGATTGATTACAGTAAGACAATTACAATGTTTGAAGCAAAATACAAGCCAATACTTCTGTGCACAATCACACAAAGTGCTCAATTACCCAAAGGGGGAGGAGTGAATACCTTCTGTCGGCACGCGCCCACTGCAATGAGACCTTGAGATCCTTGGGGGAGTATAGCTTAGCACTCTCTGCACAAATCCTTAGTCACTCTCCATGCACCTTGCACTTCCACTTCTCTGCGTCGCACGCTGGTGACTCTTGCACTTCTCTCTCTTGCTTCCCTTAGACTATGCTTCTCTTGCTTACTCTAAGATTGGTCCAAGAATAGACCTTGCCTTGATTTGAGTGTGTCGATCACGTACGCTCCTAACTGCAATGGTATCTTGGTGCTCCCTTTGATGTCCCAAGATTGTCTTCACAAGTGGCAGCCAACGACTCACTGTTTTGTCTTGTAGTGACTTTAGACTAAAACCAAAATTTTAATGGGGGGGGGCATACTTTCACCTGTGCGTACGCTGCCGCTTCACATACCTTCACATTTCCTTTTAACTCTTCACTTTTGCACATAAGGGGGGGTTCACCTGAACCTTCCAAAACACTCTAAAACACACTTTGAACCTTAGGGAAATTAGAGAAAATACCTCTGCAACCTGCAACTCACTTTCTCCAATTTACCCTTTGTGGACAATTAATTGTGCACTACCTGTGCACTTTGACACCTGCATTTTAGCACTTTGACTTTGCACCTATTGACTCTGACCTTGACCTTGTTGACTTTGACAAGTTGACTTTGACCTTTTGACTTTGACTGTAGTTGACTTTGACCAACATGACTTTTATGGGCTCAACATAAATGTCATTGGATTAGTGATTTATTCTACTGGAAGTGTGACTTCCACTACCCCAATGCAACTAGTCACAAGAGCTCAGACATTACAATGAAACCAAGACTTATGCCAAGAAAAGGGTTCTAAGCTTAGTGAGACAGAGATCCTAACCAAGAAGAGGACAAAAGCTTAGAGAGAAAGCGAAAGAATGAAGAGACAATGGTCAAAGAAGATGAGCGAGCTTGAGGAAAGCCTAAGAGAAACAATGGACAAAATAATTGAAATCACATCTCAAACGCACTCTCACACACCACTACCACCATCCAATCCCCCGCATGTAACCCCACCATCACCTCCTAGAGTAGGATTAGTCCTAGCCAATCCCACTCCTGAAGACCTAGACATGATGCTTAGAGCATATCCAGCCAGAATCCAAGAAGGGCCAAATATAACAGATCATGAAAAATATTACCCTAGGGTGGACTTAGAGATTGAGAAAACAAAGCTTTGTGCTAAGATGGTAGAATGGACTCAAACCATGTTTGAAGCCAATCGCCTCTTCAATTGCTCTAGTTTATCTAGGACTCAATCGCATTTTGACAGACTATTAGATAGATTTGAGAGGTTAATTGCAAACTCTGGAAAGGAAACCACCTCCCAAGGTCAAGACAAGGCAAGTGAAAGAAAGCATTCCTACCAAGGAAGCTTTCGTACCTAACTCCACCGAACCAGACACCTCTTCTTCTATGAATCGATATTCCCAAGTAATTTTAAGAGGGATTCAAGAAGAGAAATGGGTGAAAGAAAGTGAAAATCCTCCTCCCATTGAACTTGTGGATGACCTTCATGATCAATTCCCACAAGACATTCCTTCTATTTATGGAGAATAGGAGGATGCCCAATCTAGTGAGCGATTAGACTTTGAGTCTAATTCCTTACAAGAGCTATCGCATTTCACAGGCCCATGGGAAGCAAAGTCTACCTATATGAGAGCACCCACTATCATGGTAAGAAACAAAGACTCAATCATACCTAGGAATACGGAGGTAGTAAAGAACACTAAAGTGCAGTGCAATCTCACTTTAGAAGAGCTACTCAAGGTTAAGCCAAAATTGTGGAAACACATAGCCAACCAAGTGCCTGAAGTAGCGAGACCTCATTCCCAGGGAGGATCACATTGAACAGTTCTTGAAATACCTTTGGAAAAGATAGGAGACATGAGTGAAGGAGAAGAAGGAAATACATATCTTCCAGTCACTCATCAGGATTACACATCCAATGTGATTTTGGACTCAAGTGCAGGAGTTGCAATTGTGACCACTTCCCTATGGAAGTGATGGGGCAAACTAGCACTCAGACCAACAAGAATGAAGTTACAGATGGTCAAAGGTCACATAGAAAGACCCTTAGGATTTCTAGAAGGGTTAACCCTCACTACTTGTGGTGTAGAGTTTGAGCATACCTTTGCCATATGTGACTTTAGCAAGAACCAAGCCTATGAGATGATTCTGGGAAGACCATTCTTGAGGCAATTGCAAGTAGTCCAGGATTGGGGAACCAATTCATTGTATTTGCAACACTTAGGTGTCACAACCAAAGTCAATCTCAAGGATTACTCTCATAGAGATGTGCCCCCAATACAGTGGGATCCCATCCACAGAGCCATAGATGATACAGAGTCAATGCATTCCATAGGGTCTGGATCCTCATGGATGCATGAAGACACTCACTTATGGATGTGTAGATTTTCAGAAGAAGAAGAGAAAAGAGAAAAAGCTAGAGAGGAAGGTGCGAATGAAACTCATAGATCAATTCAAGACCCAGCCTATGCACTTGTCGTATTTCCAAATGAAAAGTTTGAACCTCAGGGTTGGGTAGAGATCCTAGCAACAATGGATGTAGCCATCAATGAAGAGCAATGGACACCCCACTGTGATGAAGATGTCTATGATGTTTCAGTCTTCACTGTAGAACCAATCATGTGTGATTCAGCCATTAAGGAATGTAAGCCTAGTACTGATGTAGTTTAAGAAGCAAGTGACTTAGGAAAGGTAGGACTCACCATCGAGCACATCACCTTTCTAGACTAACTTCAGGAGAGTCTCCTCAAGGAGTATCAGACGACCTTCCTGATGCTTACTTATTCAATCTAGAGGTAGTGCTTGAATGGGCTAAAAGTATAGTGCATATTCTCACCTTTGGACCTAAACATCCTGTATTGAGAACTAAAAACAAGGAAGTAGTCAGATCTTAAAAGTACCACATAATGGTAGATAGTGTGTATAAACACACTGATCAAGGCATATTGGCTCGCTGCGTAGATGAAGATGAGCATGCAAAGTGGTTGCAATTAGCATATATAGGTGCACTAAAGCAACATCACTCCAAACATCGAACCCTACAAACACTGCAAAGATTAGGGGTGTATTGGCCAACTATGGAAGCAGATGTCCATAAGTTATGTATAGAATGCCAAATCTATAGTACTAGACCACCACTGGAACATGCCACTCTATATCAAGTGTCTTTAGTACCAGATTGGAGTGAGCATTTAGTAAGCTTTTTGAGGACAAAGATAGTCCCTCAAGAGATGACATTGGCAAGAAGAAAGAGCTTAGAGTAGGAAGCACTAGATTATTCACTCATTGGCCATAATTTGTACAAGCGAGAAAGAGATGGCTATCTCAGATTGTGTGTCCATGAGAGTGAATACCTCAAGATCTTAGAAATTGCTCACCAAGGTGTGGCAGGAGGACACTTTGGACTAGATCGTGTGATCAAGGCAATCCTATTTGTAGGTTTTTGGTGGCCAACACTTCACATGGATGCACATACCTATGTGAAGAGGTGCGATATTTGTCAACAAACTCAGTATCCGATACGTAAGGACGAGATTCCATTGAAACCCATGATGGGAGGATGTGCATTCTCTAAGTGGGGAATAAACTTTTTAGGTCCCATTAACCCCCTAGCTAAGAGTTCACATGCTGAGTACATTATTGTTACCACAGACTATCTAACCAAATGGGTAGAAGTAAAGGCCAAAATGAAGAATGATGCTTAGACGACGTTCAAGTTCTTATTTGAGAATGTGTTCACATGATATAGGTTACCAATAGAGTTAGTAAGTGATAGAGGCACACACTTCTTGAATGAAGTCATTAAAAACCTTCTCCAAGAATTCTTGGTGATACATAAGAATTTTGCTCCCTATCATCCACAAGCTAACGGACAAACTGAGAGCACAAACAAGATACTATGTAATGTATTGACAAAGTTGGTGAATAATAAACGGTCTGATTGGGACGAACAACTACATCATGCTGTTTGGGCATATTGAGTTGCCTATAAAATGGTACTCCAAGCCACACCCTTTCAGATGGTATTTGACCAAAATGCAGTGCTACCATTAAACTTCTTGATACCTACATTGAAAGTAGCACAAGATCATCAATGGACCGGCCATGAGCTTTCATCTAGACTCTTTGATCTAGAATGCTTAGGTGAAGCAAGACTAAGAGCAGCTTCAGGAATATACGCGACCAAGAAAAGGCAAAAGGCTTACTTTGATGCCCACGTAAAGGATATGGGCTTGAAAGCAAGTGATTTAGTCCTAGTGTACACCTTGAAGCAACATGCAAGAAAGTTGGAGAAGTGTGGCTATGGACCATCGATCATCAATAGAATCTCCACAAGTGGAGCAGTTCAATTAGCCACTCTAGAAGGCGACATCCTACCTAGTTACATCAGCGGATGCAAAGTTAAACTATATCAAGAACCCCTCATAGAGGAAATGTTAAGTTGACTCAATATTGCAAAGAAATGCAAGGAAGAAGAAAAACAAATTCGAGAAAAAGCACAAGCAGAAGCTTTAGAATGCATCTGACATATGAAATTGGGAAGACAAGGTGGAGATCAACCTAGGTCAGACACTTAGGAAGCTCCAAGATATCACATGTCCATGTGCAAAGCATCAGGTGTATGTTCCCATAGAATAGTTGACTGAAGACCTTTTGTGACCTTAAACATAAGACAGGGAGGGAATGTGTAGCTCAATAATGAGTAGCACCTCCTTTAATGTCAATCTGGGAAGACGTGAGGATGGTATGAAGACCTCAAACAAGTGATGGCACAAGTGTGTGAGTGAGAAGCACACAAACATGCACACACATACACACACACGCGCACACAAGTTAAGAACATAGAGAGAGACAATGGAGTAACTTCTATTGCAAAAGAGTTCTTATACAAGTTCAAATCTACAACAAGCTAACCTCAAAAATGAGCTCTCTAGCTCTATTTATAGTTTTTGAGTAGCTTTGGTCCTGTCCAGACCTAGTGTCCAGCCTAGTTAAAAATTAGGTTCTAGGGCATATTTGAGGGCTCAAACGGAGTCTAAAAAATATGAAAATTGATAGGTAGGTACTTCTAATGCTCCTCAAGCTCAAGGACTCCTTGGCTTCCATAAAATGGAGCTACAAAAAGGTGGAATGGTATTTACAATGGTGTGGAGTGACTAAAATCACTATTTGGGAAGTATTTCTTTATGGAAAAATTTAAGGGCCTATTTGCCAGATCTGCGTTGACTACTTTGCCTGCTTGATCCTTGCTCTGACTCCCTTCTTTGGCTTCCTTGTCTTGTGGGTCCTTGGGTGCCTTGACTGCTGTAGCTCAGTGATGAGTAGCACCTCCTTTAATGTCAATCCGGGAAGACATGAGGATGGTATGAAGACCTCGAGCAAGTGAAGGCACAAATGTGTGAGTGAGAAGCACACTAACATGCACACACATACACACACATGCGCACACACGACAAGAACAAAGAGAGTAAGACAATGGAATCACTTCTATTGCAACAAAGTTCTCATACAAGCTCAAAACTACAAGAAGCTAGCCCAAAAATGAGCTCTCTAGCTCTATTTATAGTTTTTGCCTAGCTTTGGCCCTGTCCAGACCTAGTGTCCGGCCTAGTTAAAAATTAGGTTCTAGGGTTTATTTGAGGGCTCAAACATCATCTTATGTCTTCTCTGTACCTGCTTGATTGTCTTGTATAGCCGCTTGAGTTGTGCTGTGTAAGCAGGGGCCTCCTCTTCACTCTCCTCTGGTTCATTCCCCCGTTCTTCTTCCTGATTTTGTGTGCTAGGACCATGAGTATGTGGTGCCTCTTCTCCCAAATGTACCCTGCTTGTCTCGCCCTATGGATGTTCTCCTTGGAATGATGATCCCGGATCGGCATTGTCAGGAAAATCTTCACTATCAGATAAGTGGGCCGTCTGCAGGAATCTTTCAAAATCAAAATTGGGATCCTCAGTTAAAGCGGCCATGGATGCAAACTCGGCCTCAATAGGTAGTGGAGGGGCGGATGGGGTGGGCTGTACCACGTCCCCTGCTTGAACTCCTTGAAGATGGATCGTGAAAGGGGCGACCTGGGCTTCTTCTCTGGGGGAAGCTTCGGTCGTGGCCTCATGAGGGATCATTACCTGGGAGAGTGATCCACGCATTCGTTTCGCAGGCTGGCTCCCTGACTTCCATCCTTTGAAAAACTCAAGCTGTGAATATTTTAGGGCTCTGGCAACCGGCACGTCATATGCAAGACATCGATAGATAATCCTTGTAAGCGCACAGCAGCCGTGTAGAGTAGGCTTCCTCACACCCCACTTGCCTGCTTCATACACTTGGTCCAAGATCCATACAGGCATCTTAATGGGCAAGCTTCCAGTCTCTGCTACATATAACCCATACCATATTTTCTTGTGTGGTTGGGTGAAGCGGTCTTGAGCTGGAAATGCGAAGTGTTGTAGGCACATTCGCAGAGGTATGGCGATGTTAGGGGTGAGGGCACACATTTCCTTTAGCTTTTTGATTCTGTTGCTCTTCATCGAGTCTGGTATCAAGGGATCGCGATCCGACGGTACGTGAGTGCCATACATTTGAAGGGCTTCCCTGATTAAGGTAATATTCAATTCAAACTTCCTCATTTCTTCTCAGTTTGATAAGGAGGGCACCCAAAATGTGCCTGAATGATCTTTATCACCTGTCGGCTTCAGTGTGGCAATTAGGTAGTAGCACCTGAGGAAATCGGGTTTAGGCAGAGCTGCACTAAAATAAGTTTTTAATCCTGCTTTTTGCCAGATATCTTGAAGTGGAGCTGCATTCTGTAAGGATTCGAATTCTCTTGAAAAGAACTGGAAGGTCCACCACACTCCTCCACACTCCATCTTGGACTCCCATATATGATCTGCGTCTCCCAAGTCTCCTGGCATCTCATTGAACCAATGAGAGTGCCCTTTTACTCTTTCGGTCAGGCCATTTGGTGGATCTGGAATAGGAATTCTCCGCACTTTCACGAACTCTTCAGGCCGAGCTGTTGGTGGGGCCTCCACCGGCATGGCATCCCAATTGATTTGAGCACCAGAGCCTGCCTGAGAGCTTGTGCCTGCTGCTACTGCCATGGGAATCGGGTGCTTATCTGCTAGAAGAAGAAAGGCACATTAGTGTTGCATAGGAAACAGGATGTAATGGTGTTCCCTTCACAATACTAACATGACAATCCCGAAGGTTAGTGGTCAGAGATGAAGTGCTTGTGATAGGTGTGAGTGGTGATTAGAGGTCAGTATCATCCTAGATGCCTACTTTGGTTATGCAGTGGACTCGGAATGCACCTATGTCAGAGTGGATGGATTTACAAAAATTGGGTCAAGGGGTTTGATACATGGTTTAGGTCTCCAAACTTTGATAGGGGATTCGTAGCTCTTAGAGCTAAAGACAGGCAACGGTTTATGAACTAGGTTGTGATGGATTCGGGACCTTTTGGGTACCCATTTCCAGACATTCCTCGATGTGACTGAGTGTGGGTCAGAGTGGTATTTAGGTAGAGTTCCTGCGTTGTTAGTCGAGAGGACTTGAGAGTGTTGAATTATGCCAGTAACTAGAGTTGGAGCTATTTGGGCTCGTAAACAGGCCTTGGGCACCCATATGTGTCTAGTATTGGGGCTAGCCTTCCTTGACCGCTTAGGGACCCAAATAGATGTGGTGTGCCTAGGAGGTTTCCTAGGGTACTCCTTCACTTGTGTCCGTGATAGTGTGGCTTGTTTGTTGTCTCCTCGAGAGTCTGCTATTAGCGTTGTGGGTTTTCCATCCTTGCGTATCCAGATCTGCTTCGCACCACGAGGTGCTCCGTGTTGCACGGGTTGGCGCTCCTGCCTCTTGATCAGCGGCCTCCTTCGTGTCGAGTGATGTTCGGTCTGCCCGTTTAGAATCTTCTTTGGATAAGTTGGGAACTCCTTATTGGCTCCTGTACCTTCAGTAAGATTGAAAATCCTTTGCACCATAGAAGTTTGGACAAGAACAACATTGTTATCTTCATGTGGATTCCTGGAGGGACCAGGAGTTGGTGCATGTTCTATTGGTTTGAGTGCTTGATTTTCTAATTCAATCGTGAGATGGCTTTGGCCTACCCAAGCCTGAAGAAGTCCACTTCTTAGGTTGAGGTTGACTGCGTGATCGTAGATCCAGTCTTGGCCCAGGACCAGAGGTTCGGTCAGATCCTCGTCTTCACACACTAGCACTTTTGCTGGCATGAGGACCTCTTGTATGTAGAGGGGAAGATCCACCTCTCCCATGCAAGGGGTTTCAACACCTCCTAATCCTATCAGATATGCTTCTAGGGATTTTACCTCCAATTGCAGCTGCTGGCAATAAGAAAGCCGAACTGCACTTGTGGCTGCTCCTGAATCAATTAAAGCTCTCACGCTTGTGCTGTCTCTTTGTCCTATTTCTAGGGTCACAAAAGGTCGTCGATCCACTATCTTATGGGTACGTTCACCTGAAGCCTCACACATGGCCATGTGATAGCCTGGAGACTCTTGAGTGTCAATCATAGGCTGATCCCTCCCTTGTCTCCTCAACTTCATTCGTCTGAGGCGCTCTAAGGCCTCTGCCTGTGCTTCTTCTCGAATTCGTTTTTCCTCCTCTTTACGTTGCTTAGCAGTATTGAGTCGACTTAGCATTTCCTCCGTGAGGGGTTCCTGATACAACTTGACTCTGCATCCGCTAATATAGTTTGGGAGAACATCACCCTCTAAAGTGGCTAGTTGTACTGCTCCACTCGTGGAGAACCTATTGATGATCATAGGTCCGTAGCCTCTCTTTTCCAGCTTCCTTGCGTGTTGTTTCAATGTGTAGACTAAAACTAGATCTCCTACTTTCAGGCCCTTATCCTTCACATGGGCATCAAAGTATGCCTTCTGTCTCTTCTTAGCTGCATATATCCCTACAACTGCTCTCAGTCTTGTTTCTCCTAATCGTTCAAGGTCAAAAAGTCTAGAGGAGAGTTCATGACCCGTCCATTCGTGCTCTTGTGCTACTTTCAATGTAGGTATTAAGAAGTCCAAAGGTAGCACGACGTTTTGGCCAAATACCATCTGAAAGGGGGTGGCTTGGAGTACCGTTTTGTAGGCGACTCGGTATGCCCAAACAGCATGGTGTAGCTGTTTGTCCCAATCAGAGCGTTTATTGTTCACTAATTTTGTCAATACATTGCATAGGATTTTATTGGTGCTTTCGGCTTGCCCATTGGCTTGAGGGTGATAGGGGGCAGACTTCTTATGCACTACCAAGAATTCTTGGAGCAGATTTTGAATAACTTCGTTCAAGAAGTGAGTGCCTCTATCACTAACTAGCTTTATAGGTAGCCCGTATCTTGTGAATACATTCTCAAACAAGAATTTAGCAGTTGTCTGAGCGTCGTTCTTCGTTGTGGCTTTTGCCTCTACCCACTTGGTTAGATAGTCCGTGGCAACGATGATATACTCAGCATGGGAACCCTTAGATGGGGGATTGATAGGACCTATAAAGTCTATTCCCCACTTAGAGAATGCACGTCCGCCCATCATAGGCTTCAGTGGCATCTCATCTCTGCGTATAGGAGGCTGGGTTCGCTGACAAATCTCACACCTCTTCACATAGGTATGTGCATCCATGTGAAGGGTGGGCCACCAAAATCCTGCAAATAGAATTGCTTTGATCACCCTATCTGGACCAAAATGTCCTCCTGCTGCACCCTGGTGAGCTGTTTCCAAGATCTTTAGATATTCACTTTCATGGACACATAGTCTCAGGTAACCATCCTTACCACGCTTGTAGAGATTATCACCAATGAGTGAGTACTCTAGGGATTCTTGTTCTAGACTTCTTTTCCTAACCAGAGTCATGTCTGGAGGGAATGTTTTCGTCCTCAGGAAGGCTACAAGTGGTTCACTCCAACCTAGCACTATGGACACTTGATAAAGAGTGGCATGTTCCACAGGTGGTTTAGTGCAACAGATTGGGCATTCCTTGATGGAGAGTGTTAATCTCCAAAAGAACAAGTTGTACTTGAACTTAGAACTCCTCTATATCAAGAACAACTTCAGACTCCACTTAATTTTAGAAAACAATCACCAAATTATCAGAATTTTGGCTAACTGTTGAAAACTGAAATTTCTGGAAAGTCTGCTTCAGATTAATCACTCATTGACTAATCAATCCTGTAAAGTTTTTTATAAAACTTTGCACAATACTTCGACTTGAGGTTGCGCAGCTTTTCCAATTTAAATTTCTCAAAATGATTGAGTACACACTGAGAAATGTGTAAAACACTTTACCTATGTCTGAAACAGCTTCTCTGCAATGGCGACTTTGACACCTGCAACTTCTTAACACTAGTTCTCCCAAAGTAAATCCCGTTTGATCAAGATCTTTTAGCCATAGATGGCTTACCTTCCAACTTAGATTTTGAGCCCTCACTTGTGTAAAACTTTACACTGTGGACTGAGCAATGATCATTTCTCTGAAGATGAAATCTGCGCCAGTTTTGACGACTCTCAGAACATTTTCACATATGAATGTTCCTAAACAAAATTCTCTCAGCCTGATTGCAATTAACCTCTCAAATTCTAGTCATAGATAGATTAGCTATTGACTTAGATTCATGCAAAAGGATTCCTCAAAAGATTAAACACAGAAGGAGAATGACAGAGAAGATCGACGCACCATTTCTGAATTTTTCACTTATCTTTTTCCTTCATACATCTGATGGATGATTTATACAATGTACATCTCCTAACTCATCTCAACTTTCTTCTCTATGTCTCTCTTCTACATGTCCCGACTCTTTCAAACTATTTATAGGCAAATATATACAAACTTATGACTAATCATAAGTGTGAGTCAGCTATATCTGAACTAATGTACATATGTGTACATAGCTTTGAATTTCTGAGTATGTCCTTCCTTCAAACTTCTGAATTTGTTATCTTCTTAATCTCTTGACTTCATTTCTTCATAATCCTTCAATTGATGATTGACATGCACCAACAGCTCCCCCTCAATCATTAATTGAGGTTCTTCTCTTTCTTCTTGATTCCTGCCATATCCTTGAATCTCTGTAGCTTTGGTCCATCTAGACTTTTTGTCATCATATCTGCAAGTTGATCTTTTGTAGGAGTGTGTATGACTTCAATCTCCTTATCAATGACCTTCTCTCTCAGAAAATGATACTGTATTTCAATATGCTTAGTTCTAGCATGAAACACAGGATTAGCTGCCAAGTATAAAGAACTCATATTGTCTCCACAAACAATAGGAGTACTTTGAACCACATCAAAAACCTTCATAAGTGTCTTTAGCCATATTACCTCCTTTGCAGCTTCCACCATAACTTTATATTCTGCTTCTGTAGATGATAAAGCAACTGTATGTTGCTTCTTAGAACACCATGAAATCAATTTGTCTCCTACATAACACAAGTATCCATGTGTTGATCTTCTATCATCCACATTACCTGCCCAATCTGCATCACTATATATCTTCACTCTTGTATCAGAAGTAAATCCATAGTACAACCCTTCTCTGAGTGTACCCTTGATGTACCTAAGTACTCTTTGTCCTGCAATCCAATGTTCCTTTCTAGGACAATGCATAAATTGTGAAAGCACACCAACTGCATATGACAAATCAGGCCTTGTCAATGTAGCATAAATCAAGCTACCAACCAAACTTTGATAGAGCTTCATGTCTGTGAATTCTTCTCCTCCAAATCTAGACAATTTATGGTTCACTTCCAATGGTGTAGGTGCAACCCTGCAATCTTCCATTTTAAATTTGTTTAGCAAATTTTTAAGATACCTTTCTTGGGTCACATATACTCCATGTCGAGTATATAAAATCTCCATTCCCAAGAAGAATGACAAGTTCCCCAAATCACTGATTTTGAACTCTTTCTCCATCTGCTTCTTGATCGTTTGTATTCCTTTATCATCTGTTCCTGTAAGTATTATGTCATCAACATAAATACAAACATAAATGAATCCATCTTCACTTGCTTTGACTAGCAAGCTACTATCTGCCTTTGATGCTTGAAATCCAAGATCATTCAAGAATTTTACAAGCCTATAATTCCATGCCCTTGGGGCTTGCTTTAGTCCATACAAAGCTCTCTTGAGCTTACACACATAATTTGGATTCACTTGATCTTTGAATCCATCTGGTTGCTCCATGTAAACTTCATCTGAAATGTAACCATTCAAAAAAGCATTTTTAACATCTAATTGAGATAGCTTCCAACCTTTACAAGCAGCAATTGCTATGAGAGTTCTGATGGTTGTCATTTTTGCCACAGGACTATAGGTCTCATCATAGTCCACTCCATATGTCTGTGCATACCCTTTCACAACAAGTCTGGCTTTGTACCTAGACACACTTCCATCTGCAAATCTTTTGGTTTTATAAACCCACTTACAACCAATAATTTTCAGACTATTTGGTTTAGGAACCAAATCCCAAGTCTGATTCTCTATCAATGCATCATACTCCTCTTGCATGGCTTCTTCCCAATTTCTCTTGCCTTTGGCTTCATCATATGTAGATGGATCTTCATCTGCTTTTACCAAATAAGCATAATCTTTAGTAGTCAAGAATGAACTGTCATAGCTATACCTTGTAGGTTGCCATTTGTGCCTAGATGACCTCCTAACTTCTGCACTTTTTGAAGTCTCTGGTTCATCACATTTTGGATCAAACCTTGGCCTCTCTTCAACTTCAACCTGTACTTCATTATTCTCACTTTCATCAAGTAATTGAATCTTTGCTTTACCTTTCCTTTGATCCACTACTTCTTCAACATCTGCATGTATATTATATTTACCTGCATACCAAGTACCTTGCTCATCAAATGTAACATCCTTGGATACAAGGAATTGCTTTGTGGATGGACTCCACAACCTGTATCCCATTTGCTTATCATCATAACCAATAAACACATACTTTTCTGCCTTATGCTCCAACTTATGCCTCAATCGAGATGGCACATATGCATATGCCAAGCATCCAAATATTCTGCAATGATCCAAGGTAGGTTTCTTACCCCACCAAGCTTCATATGGGGTCATACCTTGCAAAGCTTTACAAGGCAATCTATTGACCAAATAAGTAGCTGTATTTACAGCCTCTGCCCACAAATAATTTGGACAATTCTTCTCTTTCATCATGGACCTTGCAAACTCAACAAGAGTCCTATTTCTCCTTTCTGCTACACCATTTTGTTGAGGAGAGTACCTGCAAGTAACTTCTCTCTTTATACCTGCATTCCACAAGTAATCATTGAATTCATTTGAAAAATACTCTCCCCCTCCATCTGACCTTAGTCTCTTCAATTTTTGACCTGTAATCCTTTCTGCATATGCATGATAGTGTTTAAATGTATTAAACACTTCTGACTTTTCTTTAATCACATAAATTGTGATCCATCTGGTAGCATCATCAACATATATGACATAATATCTTGAACCATTTATACTAAAGTCCTTTGAAGGACCCCACACATCTGTATGCACCAATTCAAGTCTTTCTGAATACATAAACCCATGCTTGGAATAGGATTGCTTATGAGCCTTACCTAATTGACATGCCTCACATCTGTATGTCATGTGTTGACCTGCAATGTTAGGCAATCCAAGCACTGAATCATTATTAATCATGTCTTTGATACCTCTTTCATTGAAGTGTCCAAGTCTTTTGTGCCAAAGATCCAATTCTGACACCTTCTGCTCTCCATATGTGAACATAGCATGTCCAACATTTCCTTGTACCTTCAATGTGAAGAGCCTTCCTTCTTTCTTTCCTGTAACAACCTGTTTATACCCTTGACTAGGGTCTTCAACATAGACTCCATCATTGGTGAATCTTACCTCATATCCTTTTTCCACAATTTGACCTACACTAATCAAATTCTTTGGAATTGTGGGAACATAAAGAACCTTACTCAGAAGAGTGCTCCCATCTTTAGCTTTGACTGAACCAATTGACTTTACCTTATGCTTTGTATTATCACCTGTCTGAACTGTATGGTTAATTGCATTATGATCTAGATCAGTCATCAAAGCAATATTTCCACTTAAATGATTACTACATCCTGAATCAATGTAGAACACTCTCATGTCCTCATGTGAGGTTTCATATGTTGCATTCATAATGAGAGTCGAATCCTCCTTTTGATCTGATGCATAGTTGTAGTAGGTGTTATTATAGGATTGATTTTGGAAGCTTCTTCCTCCACCTCTTCCAAAAGAATTCCTACCACCTCTACCTCTGAAGTTTCCTCTCTGAAATCTACCACCTCTTGCTCTTTGATTAAAGTTCTGATAATTACCATTATTTTGATTATTGTGGCAACAATCATGAGATAGATGATTGGTCTTACCACATATCCAACAAGCTCTTGCATTATCTTTGTTGTTTCTGCCTCTTCCTCTACTTCTGCCATTTCCTTTTCCTCTTATGAAATTTGCCTGATTTGAAGTACCTTCTTCTTCACCTGATTGTTGCTTTCCTTTGTTAGCTTTCTTCTTGTCTTTAGAGTACATTGCATGACCTGCACTCTTATCAACATCTCCTTTGATATCATTCTCAAAAGTTAGCATATGACCTAACAATTGATTCAAATCAGGAGTGAAGTGATCTAATGAAAGTTCTGTAGACAAAATAAAAGGCTTCCACTTCTCATCTCCTCTTAGCCCTGTGAGAATTTGTCTTACCAATTTATCTTCTTCAATATCTTCATCCACTGCACCTAAAGAATCTGCAATGTCCTTCATCTTTGTCACATAATCAGAGATTGATTGTGAAGCCTTCTTTTTGAAAGTAGTAAATTCTGCCCATAGTGAAGCCTTCCTTGATTTGGTTGTGTTTTGGAAATGCTCTTCCAAAGCATTCCAAATGTCACTTGCACTTTCAAGTCCTCTAATGTGAGGAAGCAAATAGTCATTGACTGCCATGTAGATTATGCTCCTTGCTTGAGCATCCTTCTTCATCCAATTCTTTAGATCTGACAATTCTTCCCTAGTTGGAACACTAGGATCTCTGAACTGAAGCTTCTCTTCTTCACTTGTATTGTATGCTATCAAATCTTTGCTCATCAGATGAGCTTCCATTCTCATAGACCAAGTTGGATAGTTCTCTCTATCCAACTTTTCAATTTGGAGACTATCTCCCATTGTTTCTTTACTTGTATTGCTAATTCTTTAACCTTTATGAGAAATAAATGTACCTTCACTTTGAATCTTACTCCTTCTGATCCTTTTGATAACTTCAATGTGTCTACCTTCAAGTTTTCTTCAACCTTTATCCCTTTGCACCTTCGAGATGTAAAGATTTGTATTTCTGCAGTAGTCGGAGTCTTCTTCACTTCAATTTTGACATATCCTGCTCTGATACCACTGATGGAGAGTGTTAATCTCCAAAAGAACAAGTTGTACTTGAACTTAGAACTCCTCTATATCAAGAGCAACTTCAGACTCCACTTAATTTTAGAAAACAATCACCAAATTATCAGAATTTTGGCTAACTGTTGAAAACTGAAATTTCTGGAAAGTCTGCTTTAGATTAATCACTCATTGACTAATCAATCCTGTAAAGTTTTTTATAAAACTTTGCACAATACTTCGACTTGAGCTTGCACAGCTTTTCCAATTTAAATTTCTCAAAATGATTGAGTACACACTGAGAAATGTGTAAAACACTTTACCTATGTCTGAAACAGCTTCTCTGCAATGGCGACTTTGACACATGCAACTTCTTAACACTAGTTCTCCCAAAGTAAATCCCGTTTGATCAAGATCTTTTAGCCATAGATGGCTTACCTTCCAACTTAGATTTTGAGCCCTCACTTGTGTAAAACTTTACACTGTGGACTGAGCAATGATCATTTCTCTGAAGATGAAATCTGCGCCAGTTTTGACGACTCTCAGAACATTTTCACATATGAATGTTCCTAAACAAAATTCTCTCAGCCTGATTGCAATTAACCTCTCAAATTCTAGTCATAGATAGATTAGCTATTGACTTAGATTCGTGCAAAAGGATTCCTCAAAAGATTAAACACAGAAGGAGAATGACAGAGAAGATCGACGCGCCATTTCTGAATTTTTCACTTATCTTTTTCGTTCATACATCTGATGGATGATTTGTACAATGTACATCTCCTAACTCATCTCAACTTTCTTCTCTATGTCTCTCTTCTACATGTCCCGACTCTTTCAAACTATTTATAGGCAAATATATACAAACTTATGACTAATCATAAGTGTGAGTCAGCTATATCTGAACTAATGTACATATGTGTACATAGCTTTGAATTTCTGAGTATGTCCTTCCTTCAAACTTCTGAATTTGTTATCTTCTTAATCTCTTGACTTCATTTCTTCATAATCCTTCAATTGATGATTGACATGCACCAACATTCCTTGCACAACTTTTGGACATTAGCTTCCATAGTTGGCCAATGCACTCCGAGTCTCCTTAGCGTCTGTAGGGTTCGTTGTTTTGAGTAGTGTTGCTCTAATGCACCTACATGTGCTAATTGCAACCATTTAGCGTACTCATCCTCTTCCACACAACAAGCCAAGACTCCTTGATCTGTGTGCTTGTACATACTACCTGCCATGATGTGATACTTTTGAGCTTTTACTACTTCTCTATCCTGCGTGTTTATTACTGGGTGGTTAGGCCCGTATGTCAATACTGGTACCAATGGCTTAGCCCACTGCGGTACAACTTCCAAATTAAACAAGTAAGCATCACGAAGGTCATCTGACACTCCTTGTGGGGCTTCTCCAGATGTGAGCCTAGAGAGATGATCCGCTCTCAAGTGAGTCTTCCCTTTCCTTACTACAACCTCGAATTCATATTCCATTAGCAAGAGAAACCATCTTACTAATCTTCCTATATTGCATGGCTTGTTCACGAGATATAACAATGCTTGGTGGTCAGTAAAAAATTTAAACTTGTTTGCAAGCAAATAGTGTCTAAATTTCTTAACTGCATATACCATGCCTAAGCCTTCTCTCTCAGTAGTGGTGTAATTTCGTTCAGCTGCATTCAATTGTCTACTGGCATAGGCAATTGGGAGATCCATATTACCTTCACCAGTAGGTTGTGCGAGTACACATCCAATAGCGTAATTGGATGCATCCACATGAACATGGAATGGCTTGTTCCAATCTGGTGTGGTCAAGATTGGTGCTGAACATAATATTCGTTTAAGCTCCTGAAAGGAATTCTCACATTCATCAGTCCACTCAAAGTTAGTCAGAAGTCCGTACATGGGCTTTGCAATGACAGCATACATGTGAATGAACCGGCGGTAGTAACCACAATGCCCCATGAAAGCTTGTACTTCCTTGACATTCCTTGGCCTAGGTAGCTCTGCTATGGCTCTCACTTTCTCTTCATCAGTGGATATGCCATTCTTTGACACTATGTGTCCTAGAATCTTGCCTTGCCTGACCATAAAGACGCACTTTTCTGGGTTCAGGCAGACTTGATATTCTCTACATTTGCCAAAGATTTGTCTGAGTTCGGGAATATGGGTTTGCCTAATGTTGGAATGAGCACAAAGATCATCAACATAGACTTCTAAGTTCTTCCTCAGGAACTCTTTAAACACATGGCACATCAGCCTTTGGAAGGTAGCTGGTGCATTGGTAAGCCCAAATGGCATTACTCTAAAGGCAAAAATGCCCCATTCAGTGGCAAATGCCGTCTTATGCTGATCTTCTGGAGCTATGGCTACTTGATTGTAGCCCGAAAATCCATCGAGGAAGCTGTACACTTCTTTGCCTGCTACTCTTTCTAAGAGATGCTCTGTGATAGGAAGCGGATAGTTATCTCGAATTGGGGCTGCATTAACCTTCTTCAAGTTAATGCACACACGTAGCTTTCCGTTTTTCTTGGGCACCACTACAATGGGGGATACCCACTCAGTGTGATCAATTTCATAGATAAATCCAGCTTCAACCAGTCTATCTATCTCCTCTTTGATCTTGGCAGCGTAATTATCATTGTATGTATATGGCTTTTGCTTAGAGGGTTTGGCATCTGAGGTCATGGGGATAGTGTGTGAGCATATGTCTGGATCAACACCCTTCAAATCCTTGTAACTCCAAGCGAACACATCTCTGTATTCTCTTAGCAAGGCTATTAACTCTTGTTCTTCCTCTTCTGTCAGGTCATGACCTATGTATGTGCATCTTTCTTCTTCTTCCTCGATGGCGACAACTATTTTCTTGGTAGTTTCCTTGCTATCATAGGCTTCTCCTGCTTGTGCCTCACGTTTAGGCATTCTTATCATGACCCTCCTATCATCTATCTCATATTTTTTAAAGTTTTCAGGGACCTCAAACAAGGATTCTTCTACCTCCAGAGTGACTTCCTTCTTCTTTCTTTTCTTTCCTCCGCTTTTAGTAGCTACTTGTGTGGCTAACCTCACCTCATTTGTAAGCTCTCCGTGCCTCTGGGGTTGAAATTCTACTTCATAGAAGTATTCTTCATCTGATGCAAAAGGTGGGTCCATGATGATTGACTCTAGATCGGAGTCACTCGCATCCTCAAATGCATCAAGGATAGGTTCGCATTCTTGTAAAACTGCATCTCCCATGATTGGCTCTATTGAAAAGACTGAAATGTCATAGCCATCCTCATCACAGTGAGGTGTCCACTGCTCTTCATTGATGGCTACATCCATTGTTGCTAGGATTTCTGCCTAGCCATGGGGTTCAAATTCCTCATCATGAAAGACTACAGGTGCATAGGCTGGGTCTTCAATTGATCTACGTGTTTCTTTTGCACCTATCTCTCTGGCTTTTTCTCTTTTCTCTTCTTCTACTCCCACTTTGCACATCCATAAGTGGGTGTCTTCATGCATCCACGAGGATCCGGATCCTATGGAATGCACAGACTCAGTCTCATCTTTGGCTCTATGGATGGTATTCCATTGAATAGGTGGTACGTCTCTATGAGAGTAATCCTTAAGATTGACTTTGAAGTTGTAACACCTAGATGTTGCAAATACAAGGAATTGGTTCCCCAATCCTGGACTACTTGCAATTGCCGCATAAATGGCCTTCCCAAAATCATCTCGTAGGCTTGGTTTTTGCTAAAGTCGCATATAGCAAAAGTATGTTCAAACTCAACCCCACATGTAGTGAGAGTTATTCCTTCTAGCAATCCTAAGGGCCTTTCAATATGACCATCAGCCATCTGCAATTTCATTCTCGTTGGTCGGAGTGCTGGCTTGCCCCATCGCTTCCATAGGGAAGTTGTAGCAATTGCAACTCCTGCACCTGAGTCCAAAATCACCTTGGTTGTGTAACCCTGATGAGTAACTGGGAGATAGGTATTTCCTTCTTCTCCTTCACTCATGTCTCCTATCTTATCCAATGGTATTTCAGGCACTGTTCTATGAGATCCTACTTGGGAGCGCGATTTTGCTATGTCTGGCACTTGTTTGGCTACATGTTTCCACACTTCTGGCTTAACTTTGAGTAGCTCTTCTAAAGTGAGATTGCACTGCACTTTAGTGTTCTTTACTACCCCTGTATTTCTGATCATGACTGTGGGCGCTCTCAGACAAGTAGACTTGGTTTCCCATGGGCCTGTGAAATGTGGTAATTCTTGTAGAGAATTAGACTCAAAGTCTAATCTCTCTTGAGAGTGGATGCTCTCATGCTCCTCATAAATGGATGGGATGTCCTGTGGGAATTGCTCGTGTGCATCATCCACAAGTTCAATGGGAGGAGGGACTTCACTTTCTTTAGCCCATTTGTCTTCTTGAATCTCTCGTAGGAATTCTGGTGTGAACCGATTCATAGAAGATGATGTGTCTGGCTCCGTAGAGTTAGGCACGTAGGCTTCCTGGGGAGGTAGGCTCACGTTCTCACTTGCCTTGCCCTTATTTTGAGAGGCGGGTTCCTTTTCTGATTGTGCAATTAGCCTCTCTATTCGTTCTAGTAGTCCATCAAAGTGTAACTGCGTCTTAGCTGAACTAGAGATGTTAAAGAGGCGACTGGCTTCAAACATAGTCTGAGCCAATTCCACCATCTTAGCACAAATTTTGGTTCGTTCTAGCTCTAGTTCTGCTCTAGGGTAACACTTTTCATGATCCGTTACGTTTGGCCCTTCTTGGATTCTGGCTTGATATGCTCTAAGCATCATGTTTAGGTCCTCGGGAGTGGGATCGGCTAGGACGGATCCTACTCTGGGTGGTGGGTGGGTTAAGGGTGGTGTATTGAAAGGTTGGGGAATGGAAGAAGGTGGATTGGCGGGTAAAGGGAGAGGTGGTGGAGGGGTGGTGTGAGAGTGGTTTTGAGATGCGAGTTCACTTATCTTTGCTTTGGTTTCTCTCAAGCTTTCTTCAAGTTTGCTCATCTTTTTTGCCCATTGCCTTTTCATTCTTTCACGACTATCCTTCCAGGCTCTAGTCCTCTTTTTGGTTATGCTCTCTGTTTCACTCACCTCGGGGCTCTTTTCCTGACCAACACCTTGGTTTTGTTGTAGTGCTTGGGCTCTTGTGATCACTTGCACAGGTGCAGTGGAAGTCACACTCCCTGTGGAGTCTACAACAAACCCAACAACATTGATAGGAGTGATTTTAGGCATGTTATTAGGGTTCTTTGATCGTAGGAGATGCTCTTTCCCGCAGTCTTGACAGAAACCCTGAATTGTTAGTGGTTGAGGTTGTGTAGGGGCAGGCAGTGGACAATCACGTATAAGGTGATCTCCCTGACATCTGAAGCATGGTCCTCTAGGAAATGGGGGTCGCACCTGCCTAGGTTGAGGTCTAGAGTTGGGGTTTGTGTACATGACATTGGCATACTCATGCTCCCCACTATTTTCACTTGGGTCCTCATAATAGTATGACTCATTATGCTCGGGTGACTGCATGTAGTAAGCCTGTGGGCTATCAATATGTGTGGAGTCAAAACTATGGTCACTTGGATCACTGTCTGATAGCAATGGGGTGACTGGAACTATGGCTCTGTTCGGATTTTCTTCAGCAGATGCATATTTCACTGGGATCACATTGGTTGGAGCAGGGGGTTGCTGTACTAGGACTGGTTGAGGTCTCTGCTGCCCTTGATAAGGTGGCTGATAAGTTTGCTGTGGTCGGTTGTATTGTTGTGGTGGGTACTGATTCTGGTATCTACCTTGTTGTGGATATGGCTGAGGGTAGTTTTGCCTGACAGTTTGTTTGTTATATGGGCAGTCCTGTGCAGTGTGGTTGGTGTACCTTCGCTCTATGGTGCAGTACTGGCTACTAGAATTCACCTGGGGTTGCGCCATAATGGGGCATACATTTGCCATATGGTCACCTCCACAAGTGTAGCACCGCTTAACTGGGGCAAATCTCGGAATTCGTTTGCTAGAGACACCTAGTCTTTGAGCTACCTTCTCTGCAAGTTCCTCAATGGATGTGGATTGACCAGATGTGAGGCTACTAGAGCTATCCGAATCCTTATAGATTTTTGATAGTTCTAATTCCTCACCTAGATTGTCCTCAATGTCTATGCACATGCGCACGCACTCTTCTATCGTTCTGGGGTCCTTCAGATACACATATGACCTGAGCTTGGTGCTCAACAATCCATCTAAGAACAAGGCCACTTGTTTGGCTGGTGTGGGTAACTCCGGCATCGGGCATCTCTCCAGGTATTGCCTAAATCTTCTTCCAGCTAGTCTGACCGTCTCTTGAGGTGTTTGTTTGAAGCTATGAATTAGTGAGGAAGTGTTGTGCCTGATTCCACTCTTAGAAAACTCAATGATAAATGCCTCTAAGAGCTGGTCTATGTTTCTGAAATGCCTCTCGTTCAATGGTTGAAACCACGTAAGGGCAGTGTTCCTAAGGGTTAGACCAAAGGCATTATATTGTGTGAATAGGTCCTCTACCTGTTCAGCTTTCAATACTTGCCGAAATTCTGCCACATGGTCATAAGGGTCTCCAGTGCCATCGAAGTAATTCTTCATGGACTTCACCAGTTGAGTTGGTCGCAGGGTCCTAGTGTGTTCTCTCGGCCTTGGCAGAGGAAAATCGTCAGCATTCCTTTGATTCCATGGGGTTCTATGTCCCTCAGGTTCCACTCTATTCCTTTCCGTTCCCGTTCTTTCTCTTCCCAGGGAGTTGGCAAAACTTACCTCAGGTTTGTCTCTACTTCTATCTCTTTGAGCTCCATGAGCTTGGGAGGTCCCAGCTCCTTGGTGACTGTATGACACATTAGTCCGAGGTTGGGGGAAAACAAATTCACCCTTCCATGTGTAGGCATGTCTGCCATGCTCGGTGACCACGAAGATCCTCTCTGATGTATTGTCTAGGTATGTTACTTTACCTGGGTTGTCAGGGTCTTTAAACTCATAGATTGTGAGAGCACCTACTTCATGAGGCAAGGTAGGCTTATACCTCCAAAAGGCCTCATCGGTTTCTCGGTTTAAAAGCAAATCTATGCTTTTATTATCCTGTGGAATCCACTCTGGAGTCATGATTCTGGTCAAGACAGATTTACCACGGGGGGTTCTTGGCTCTTTCTCTAAATTTCCTTGCTCTATATCACCCATATCGGTTTCTGCAATCACATTTCCAAACTCATCAGTTCTATCAGGAAGAGTGGTGACTACATATACAGTCCCTTCTTTATCTAGGTATGCTCCATTCTCAAACTTCACTACCGGGTGTTCTGGTCCATGGGGTTGATCGGGGTTCTTAATCTGGACCACAGATCTTCTCAGTCCGTCTTCGTAGATGCGAGCACCTAGACGATTCGTCCTGATGTATTCCAATTGAGTCTTGTAAGGTCCCTCTGGCTTTTCTAGATAAGCCACCCCTGAACTACCTACTGGTCTCTCCATGTGATAGGACATCTCAGAATCACTTGTTTCTGATCTGGGAGTGTATGGGTAATCACTCAACTGCTGGGCCCAAGACCTGGCAGTGTGATTGACACTAGCTTCAGAAGATCTGAGGCTTTGTCTGTCTCGGCCTAAGTGTCTGCTTGATCTAAGGTTCATATGCCTGATTTGTCTACCCCCTTGGACCCAAGCACACTCTCGTTGCAGGTTAATTTGCACCAATCACTTTGTTCTTTTGAGTTGAATATTATGTTTATGATCTTGTCTGAAATCGCGTTGTCAGGAGTACTTAAGTGAATTTCGCACTTGATAAGTGATCGACTCCAGTTTACCTTTTGTCCCTTAGGGTTTTTGCACTTAAGACCTACTTAATTCTTGCACTTGGTTGATTAATTCTCTTGGACTTGATTCGTGCCTAACGTTGCCCTAATTAATTACCACACCTAAGTCGTACTTAGCCTAGGCTAGGAATTGACAAAGGAGGGTTGAGAGATCTTCCAACCTCAATTAGCTGGTTGACCAGACTACTACACAAGCCCAGGAAGCCTTCTCCCAAGCTTAGTACTCACCCTTGCTAGCTAGCTTTGGATTGCCTTGAGTGCACACAATGTTCCTGCAAAAGCTCACCAGTCAGTATAGCTCTATTACCACAAGTAATTGAAAGACACACATCAATATTTTCAGTCCCCCCTGGAGTAACTCACTGTACTCCCTCAATCTTAGGACCACCTAGTCTCACCTAAAGGCCAACTTGAAAATACATGTTCTAAAACTCCACGTATGATTCTACAAAAAACCAGTCAAGGTCCACGTAGGATTTTCAACAAGCTTTCCAACGAGACCAAAATCTCATCAATCGGAGTTCGTATGGTGAAGTTATGACCATTCAGGCACTTAGGGGTCCAAACAGGCTCTCAGGGTTCAGGAAATTCCTCCCTGGTTTCTAGGTCTTTTGCCCACTCCTAAGGCTCTTATATCCTCCCAATGTGTCCAAGATTAAGCCCAAAGATACCTTAATTCAGTCAATTAAATTACTCTAAATTTTCATGCGTTACGCCCATGTATCGCGATAGGTCGGGTCGAAGTGTCGCGATAGCTCCCAAGTGTCGCGATAGGTCGTGAGGTGTCGCGATACTCCCAAGTGTCGCGATAGGTCGTGAGGTGTCGCGATAGCTCGTGAGGTGTCACGATAGGTCGTGAGGTGTCGCGATAGGTCGTGAGGTGTCGCGATACTCCCAAGTGTCACGATAGCTCGTGAGGTGTCGCGATACTCCCAAGTGTCGCGATAGCTCGTGAGGTGTCGCGATAGGTCGTGAGTGTCGCGATACCTCGAGGTGTCGCGATAGCTCGGGATATGGTGAATTTTTCAGTTCTGTCTAGTGATCCTAGGAGCTCTCAGCCTGCGTAGTGTCGTGGTGCACTCAGAAACGCGATTAGTCGAAGTTTGCGAAGTGTCACGATAGCTCGAGCTCAACGCCTTGGGGCCTGTGCAGAAGGATTCTGTACCTGCTGAGCTTGCTGGAGATGGTGATGGAGCTGGTACCTGCAAGAACATGCAAAAAATACACAAAAACAAGCACACACACTCGCTCTCTCTCAAACTCGCACACAACAAATGAGGGGAATGACAAGGAAGAGGGAATATGTAGTGGAGAAGGAGGTGGAGGTGGAGATGGAGAAGGAGGTGAAGATGGAGATGGAGATGGAGAAAAATCAGAAATTTACCGACTACTTACCATTCCAACGCGTCCTCTCTACGTCTTACCATCACACGCTCATCCTCAAAGCTCGAATCCCCAGCAACGGCGCCAAAATTTGGTGTAGCTCAGTGATGAGTAGCACCTCCTTTAATGTCAATCCGGGAAGACATGAGGATGGTATGAAGACCTCGAGCAAGTGAAGGCACAAATGTGTGAGTGAGAAGCACACTAACATGCACACACATACACACACATGCGCACACACGGCAAGAACAAAGAGAGTAAGACAATGGAATCACTTCTATTGCAACAAAGTTCTCATACAAGCTCAAAACTACAAGAAGCTAGCCCAAAAATGAGCTCTCTAGCTCTATTTATAGTTTTGCCCTAGCTTTGGCCCTGTCCAGACCTAGTGTCCGGCCTAGTTAAAAATTAGGTTCCAAGGTTTATTTGAGGGCTCAAACGAGATCTAAAAAATATGAAAATTGGCAGGCAACTACTTCTAAGGCTCCTCAAGCTCGAGGACTCCTCGGCTTGTACAAAATGGAGCTACAAAAAGGTGAAAATGGTATTTACAGGGGTTTTTAGTAATGAGAATCACTTTAAAATGATGTAAGGGTTTTGAAAAAAAATGAAGGGTTGCCTTAGTGCTAGATCTGCATGTGTGTCCGTACTTGCTTCTTCCCGTATACTGTCAACAACTGCTGCCAACACCCCCCCTCTCTCGCATCTGTCGTCTCTGACAAGCCCTTGTTTGGCTGAGCGTTTGACATAGTATTTCACCACATTTGAAGCGAGGTGATGTTCTTCTAGCCGTAGCCCTCGTGCTAGGTCTATTAATAAAGCATCCCAATCTATTGGCCCTCGAATGTCCGGATGTGGCAGCTGTAATTGATCTGAGTGTAAGGTCCTCTCCATAGCGAACAATTGGAGTAGATGTGAGGGTCTGGGTACGAATATTTCAAAGTGGTATTCCCATAGATAGACATAATTTAACCATTTTGCACAGCCTTTGACGTTCTTGACAGCAATGGCAAGCTAGGGCTAGGTGCGTCTTCGGAGGACTGGAATGTAACATGGATTATACTTGATAAATAGTGGCATGTTGTTCCATGTGCCGACCATTTTTGGATATGTTTCAAGGAGATGAATCCGCTAGGTGGGTTGGAATGTTGATCCTTGTTTCGCACGTTCAGGTAGATCTTTAGGACCAAATTGAGTGGCAAAAGTCGAGGCTTTGCCACATCTTCGTTGAATCTCCAGATTGTAATCTGCTAAGAGCACACAGTAAGGGACATATTGAGCATCGTTTGTTCCTATCCAATGGTGATGTGACATGTGCCTGAAGTACTCTGAGTTTATGATAGTGTCCTCCAGTTTAGCCATTGATTGGATTTGGACTGCAATGCGATCTTCATGGGTTTTGGAGGTCTTTTCGAGTTTCTGAAGCCATTCGGGTGCTTGGACTTCCAGGGTGTCCATTCCTTCCGATGTTTGCTGGCCGCCCGACATAGGCATAGGAGCATAGGGTTCCTCATACGACTCATCCACTTCGATGGGCACCAATTTGTTTGGCTCTGGTTCGATAATTGGAGAGGGTTGTCTTTCATACTCAAGTAGCTTCCTTTGTAATTCTTCAACCTACTCTTTTAGCACCTTTACCTCCTCTGAAGTCGATGCTGACTCTATGATCTTGGGTTGTTCTTCTTGCTCCCTTAGCTGGCAGTGCAGTGTATCTCGTTTCTTTTCCATATCATCATGTGCTTCCAATAGATCAACATAGCTTTCCAGAATTGTTTTCATCGTATATGAAGGGATTGCTTTAAACTGTTATGGGTCGATCTCATGGGGGAACCTTCCATCGCAGCTTCTAGGTTTTCTTCATTCTTCTTTTGAAGTCGTTTATTTTCTTCTAGGGCCATGGCCATGTGCTTTCATAATAACGTCAGGTTGCATCGGACTTTGAAATTCTTTGATTGATATTGTTCAAGTAAAGCTGTTAATTTCTTAACTTCAGAAGACTCGGATTGCTGGAAGGCTTCCAACACAGTTTGGTGGGCGTGTTCAAGCGTAGTATATTGTTGATTCAAGTCAGCATTTTCTTCTTCTATAGTCGCAAGCGGCCTCTGTAGTTGCTGGTGATCTGTAGTTAATTGACGATGGCGATCTTCGAGAGTCTGATATTCACTCTGTAATTGATATACACATTGATGTAAAGTAGAAAACACATTATTTACATGTAAGAATGCTGGAAAAGGAGAGGATGCAGGGGGGATGGGGAAGGGAAAGGGAATCGTGAATGCGGTGGAATCAAGTGGTGATGTGGGTGGAGGGGGTATGGGAGATTGTGGCTGTGTGTGGGGAGGGAATGGTGCTATGGCTGGTGATGTCTCCATTGTGTCAAAAGTATGTGTGACTGTGTAAATGGGAACCAAAGGTGGGGTGGATGTGATGTTGGTGAATAGTGTTGTGAATGTGGGCATGGTAACCCCTCCCAGTTGGATGCCTAGAGAGAGAAGAATTCCCATAACATATGTGGTGATCGTGGAAGTTGGGGTGGTTGTGTCATGGGGCGAAGTGAATTGTGCAATGAGAGGTGAGGAGTGTGGTGATGGCGGTGCTGCCTGATGTTCTTCCATCTGTGTGGTATCTCGTGGTGCCGACACATCTATGTGAATTTGCTTGCCGGAGCGAAGGGCACAGGTAGGCACTCGTTTCAATATCCACAATTTGGGCGCTGGACCCCGCCTGGGAACTGGTGCCTCCTGCTTTTGCCATGTTAATTCTTGTTTGCTGGTTCTATGAGAATATAGAAGCATGTGTTAACATTGTAATGGACAAGATAGAATGATTTTTGTCCCCGTTACAACATTAACATGAGGTTAGTGATAGGTTAGTAGGTCAGTGAGTGCTCCGTGATTGTGTGTGTAGTTAGTGAATGAATAATCCTATGAGCTAAATGGAAAGATGCAGTGTGAGGATGATGCAGTTAGTAGGTGGAGATGAATTTACAAATGGGGGTCAGGGGGTTTATTACAAGCTTTGGGCTGCCAAACACAGTGGATGGCTTTTGGTTTTGATTTTGTGGAGACTCTGGAGGGCTTTATAAGAGTGTCTACTTGGAAATGAGGCTTTTTAGGGACCCATTTACAAGTGATTTTGTTCGTGCTCATGGGAGAATATGTGTTCGTGCGTGTCGAATAAGAGTGGGTATCAACTGTTCGAGCGAGTGAACCATGTTGTACATGGTGTGGTCTGTGTGTAGCTATTTGAGCCCGCAAGCAAGCCTTAGGGACCCAAATTTGTCTTGATTGTGGGTCAGCCTTCATCGACTTCTTGGGTACCCAAATAGACTTCACTTTAGTAGACAAATTTTTGAAAGACTTCTTATTAGTGTCCTATCATTGATCACTAATATGAAGTTTAGCCAGTGGTTGTGACTGGACCGCAACAGGTTGATCGCCTTTTCACACCCACACTTGTTTTGGTGGTTGAGATAGTGTGCTACGTACTTTCTTTTGGCTTCACGCATAGGTCATCTGCTTCTTCTGCATTTGATCCGCCTTTGGTTGCTGCATCCCTATGGCCTTTGGAAAAGAAGGGAGTTCCGTCGTATCCTTGACTTCTTTGTTGAGACAATCATCCTTCTGCATCACATAGTTTTGGACAAGAATAGCATCATCATCTTCATGTGTACTCCTGGAAGGACCAAGAGTTTGTGCCTTTCCTAGTTCCTTGAGTGCATCATTTTCTAACTCAAGTGTTATATGGTTTTGATTGCACACCTCCCAATCCTATGAGATATGCTTCTACAGGATTGACACTTAAGTTCAATTCTTGACAGTAAGAAAGTTTGACAGCACTAGTAGCTGCACCTGAGTCAATCAAGGCTCATATGGTTCTTGCACTATTTCCTTGTCCTATTTCTAAGGTTACAAAAGGACGTCGGTCAATTATTCTATTGGAACTTACACCTGAGACTTCGCATATAGCCATAATATGATATCCTGGATCTGCATCGGCATCCGTCCTATGCTGATCTCTACCCTAAATTCTCAACTTCATTCTTCGGATGCGTTCCAATGCTTTTGCCTGAGCTTCTTGTCGGATTCGTTTCTCTTCTTCCTTACGTTTCTTGGTAGTGTTGAGTTGAATGAGCATTTCCTCAGTGAGGGGTTCCTGATATAACTTGACCTTGCATCCACTGATATAATTTGGTAGGATGTCGCCTTCTAGAGTGGCTAATTGAACTGCTCCACTTGTGGAGATCCTATTGATAATCATGGGTCCATAGCCTCTCTTCTCTAATTTCCGTGCATGTTGCTTCAAAGTGTAGACTAGGATTAGGTCTCTTGCCTTCAAGCCCTTATCCTTCACATGTGCATCAAAATATGCTTTTTGTCTTTTCTTGGCTGCATAAATTCTTGCTTCAACTCTTAATCTTGTTTCACCTAATCGTTCCAGGTCAAAGATTCTAGATGAGAGCTCATGGCCTGTCCACTCGTGCTCCTGTGCTACTCTCAATGTAGGTATCAAGAAGTCCAATGGTAGCACTACACTTTGACCAAATACCATTTGAAAGGGAGTGGCTTGGAGTAATGTTTTGTAGGCAACTCGGTATGCCCAAACAACATGGTGTAGCTATTTGTCCCAATCAGAGCATTTATTATTCACTAATTTGGTCAGCACATTGCATAGAATCTTATTTGTACTTTCGGCTTGCCCATTGGCTTGTGGGTGATAAGGGGCAGACTTCTTGTGTATAACCAAGAACTCTTGGAGAAGATTTTCAATAACTTCATTCAAGAACTGAGTGCCTCTATCACTAACTAGTTCTATAGGTAGCCCGTATCTGGTGAACACATTCTCAAATAAGAACTTAGCTGTCGTTTGAGCATCATTCTTCATTGTGGCCTTCACTTCTACCCACTTGGTTAGATAGTCTGTGGCCACGATGATGTATTCAGCATGTGAACTCTTGGCTGGGAGGTTAATAGGGCCTACAAAGTCTATTCCCCACTTAGAGAATGCATGTCCACCCATCATAGGTTTCAGAGGCATCTCATCTTTGCGTATAGGATACTGAGTTCGTTGGCAAACATCACACCGCTTCACATAGGTATGTGCATCCATGTGAAGGGTTGGCCACCAAAGACCTGCAAGTAGTATAGCCTTGATCACCCTATCTGGTCCAAAATGTCCTCCTGCTATACCCTGGTGAGCAGTTTCCAATATCTTGAGGTATTTGCTTTCATGGACACATAACCTTAGGTATCCGTCTTTCCCTCGTCTATATAAATTATCTCCAATGAGAGCATAGTCTAGTGCCTCTTGTTCTAAGCTTCTTTGTCTAGCTAGGGTCATCTCTCGAGGGAATGTTTTTGTCCTCAAGAAGGCTACTAATGGTTCACTCCAATCTGGTATTAGAGACACTTGGTATAGAGTAGCGTGCTCCACAGGTGGTTTAATACAACAGACTAGGCATTCCTTACAGAGCTTATGGACATCTACTTCCATAGTTGGCCAGTGTACTCTGAGTCTCCTTAGTGTTTGTAGGGTCCTTTGCTTTGAGTAGTGTTGCTCTAATGCACCTACATGTGCTAATTGCAACCATTTAGCATACTCATCCTCTTCCACACAACAAGCTAATATTCCCTGATCTGTATGCTTGTACATACTCCCTGCCATGATACGGTACTTCTGGGCTTTTACTAGCTCCCTATCTTGAGTGTCTATTACTGGGTGTTTGGGTGCGTATGTCAATACTGGCACTAATGTTTTGGCCCACTGCGACACAACTTCTAAATTAAGCAAGTAATCATCAAGAAGGTCATCTGATACTTCTTGTGGGGCCTCTCCATATGTGAGCCTAGAGAGATAATCTGCTCTCAAATGAGTCTTCCCTTTCCTCACCACAACCTCAAAGTCGTATTCCATTAGCAAGAGGAACCATCTCACCAATCTACCTGTATTGCATGGCTTGTTCACGAGATATAACAATGCTTGATGGTCAATAAAAAATTTAAACTTATTTGCAAGCAAATAGTGTCTAAACTTCTTAACCGCATATACCATGCCTAATCCTTCTCATTCAGTAGTTGTATAATTTTGTTCAGCTGCATTCAATTGTCTACTAGCATAGGCAATTAGAAGATCCATCTTACCTTCACCAGTAGGTTGAGCGAGCACACATCCGATTGCATAGTTGGATGCATCCACATGCATATGGAAAGGCTTGTTTTAATCTGGTGTTGTTAAGATTGGTGCTGAGCATAATCGTCATTTAGGCTTATTGAAGGAGTTTTCACATTCTTCAGTCCACTCAAAGTTAGTCAAAAGTCCGTATAGAGGCTTTGCAATGATGGCATACATGTGTATAAAATGTCGGTAATAGCCACAATGCCCCATGAAAACTTGCACTTCCTTGACATTCTTCATAAGTGGGTGTCTTCATGCATCCATGAGGATCCTGATCCTATGGAATGCACTGACTCAGTATCATCTTTGGCTCTATGGATGGGAGGTACGTCTCTATGGAAATAGTCCTTGAGATTAACTTTGATTGTAACACCTAAGTGTTGCAAGTACAAGGAATTGGTTCCCCAATCTTGTACCACTTGCAACTACCGCATAAATGGTCTTCCCAAAATCATCTCATAGGCATGATTTTTGCTAAAGTCACATATGGCAAAAGTATGCTCAAACTCAACACCACATGTAGTGAAACTTTGAGTAGCTCTTCTAAAGTGAGGTTGCATTGCACTTTAGTGTTTTTTACTACCTCTGTGTTCCTAGGTATGACTGAGTCTTCGTTTCTTACCATGACAGTGGGTGCTCTCATACAAGTAGACTTACCTTCCCATGGGCCTGTGAAATGGGGTAGTTCCTGTAAGGAATTAGACTCGAAGTCTAATCTCTCACGAGATTCGGCACTCTCCTCCTCCTCGTAAATGGAAGGAATGTCTTGTGGGAATTGATCATGTGTGTCATCCACAAGTTCAATGGGAGGAGGGACTTCACTCTCTTTAGCCCATTTCTCTTCTTGAATCTCTCGCAAGAACTCTGGTGAATACCTACTCAGAGAAGAAGAGGTGTCTGGTTCAGTGGAATTAGGCACATAAGCTTCTTGGGGGGGATTGCTTATTCTTTTACTTGCTTTACCTCTTCCTTGGGAGGTTCCTTCCTTGTCAGATCTTGCAATTATGCTCTCTAACTTCTTTAACAGTCCATCAAAATGTAACTGTGCCTTAGCTGAGCAAGAGTAGTTGAAGAGGCAACTAGCTTCAAACATGGTCTGAGCCATGCTACCATTTTAGCACAAAGCTTGGTTCTCTCTATCTCTAGATCAGCTCTAGGGTAACATCTGTCATGATCTGTAACATTTGGCCCTTCTTGGATTCTGGCCTGATATGCTTTAAGCATCATGTCTATGTCTTCAGGAGTGGGGTCAGCTAATATTGATCCTACTCTAGGGGGTGGTGGAGTTGTATGCGGTGGATTGGAAGGTGGTAGGGATGAAGATGGTGGTGGTATGTGATAGTGTGTTTGAGAGGCGAGTTCAACAATTTTGGCTTTTGTTTCTCTTATGCTCTCTTCTAATTGGCTCATCTTCTTAGACCATTGTCTTTTCATCCTTTCCCGACTATCTTTCCAGGCTCTCATCCATGTCTTGGTTATGCTCTCAGTTTCATTAACCTCGACACTCTTTTCTTGGTCTAGACCCTGGTTCTGTTGCAAAGCTTGAGCTCGGATGACCACTTGCACTGGTGCAATGGAAGCTACACTTCTTGTAGAGTCTAGTACGATCCCAATAACGTTGATAGGAGTGATTTTTGGCATGTTATTGGGGTTCTTTAGGTAGTCTTGTAAGAGATGCTCTTTCCCACAATCTTGACAAAAGCCTCGAATTGTCATCGATTGGGGTTGCGTAGGGGCAGGTATGGGGCAATCACGAATGAAGTGATCTCCCTGACATCGGTAGGATGGCCCTCTAGGAACTGGGGGTCTTACCTGCCTAGGTTGAGGTCTAGAGTTGGGGTTTGCGTACATGACATTTGCATACTCAGGCTCCCAACTAGGTTCACTTGGTTCTTCACAATAGTAGGACTCACTATGCTCAGGTGACTGCATGTAGTAAGCCTATGGACTATCCATGTGAGTAGAGTCAAAACTATGATTGCTCGGGTCACTTTCTAAAAGCAGTGGTGTCACTAACACTATGGCTCTATTCAAGTTTTCTTCTGCAGCTATGTACTTTACGGGAATCACATTGGCTGGGGTTGGAGGTTGCTGAGCTAACACAGGCTGAGGCCTTTTCTGGGTTTGGTAGGGTTGCTGATAGGGTTGTTGAGGTCTGCCATATTGCCGTGGTGGGTACTGGTTCTGATATCTTCCCTGTTGTGGATATGGCTGAGGGTAGGTTTGCCTAACCGCTTTCTTATTGTATGGGCAATCTTGTGCGGTGTGATTAGTGTATCTCCGTTCTATGGTGCAGTACTGGCTACTAGGATTCACTTGGGGTTGAGCCATAATGGGACATACATTCGCCATATGGTCACCTCCACAAGTATAGCATCTTTTCACTAGGGCAAACCTTGGTATTTGTTTACTAGAGACTCCTAGCTTATGAGCTACTTTCTCAACGAGTTCCTCAATAGATGTGGATTGCGTGGAAGAGAGGCTAGTAGAACTATCTGAATCTTTGTAGATTTTTGAAAGCTCTAATTCCTCCCCGAGGTTATCCTCGATGTCGATGCACATGCATACACACTCTTCTATGGTCCTAGGGTCCTTCAGGTACACATATGATCTCGATTCGGTACTCAATAACCCGTCTAGGAATAATGCCACTTGTTTGGCTGGAAGGTGGCATCAAGATTGCCAGTCATCTGTCAGAATTAGATTATCGTTCGATTGGCAGTAGCAACAGAACCAGATTGTTGCAGACTGTCCCGTTAGTAATACTACGCGATTAGTACAAAAGATGATACATGCCGGTTACTCGATCCGGTGAAACGTATCCCAAGAACCATCAGTCTGGAGTACTAAAGCCAACTTTGGGAGGTAGAAGTACAACTAGGACTGACCCAATTGTCAAGAAAGTTAAGAACGTTAAAACTGATTCCGGTCATATTCCGGTGGAACCTGTTACGCCTCTGGTACATTCCGGTACTATTTCGGCACAGTCTGTCGAAGATATAGTAATTCCAAAATCTACCAAGACACAGGGGGAATCTAGTTTAACAATCTTGGGAAAAGATTCAGATTCATCTACGATTAGAAACACTTTAGTCAAAGAAATCGACGAAGGCGAAAAAACGCCGAATTCGGGCATAATTTCGGTTCATTCCGGTGAAATTTTGGTAAGAGAATCACAGTTTTTCGGTGACGTTTTAGCATTTTCTGCTGAATCTTCAGCTCATCTGCCATGCTTGGAAGCGAGTTCCCATACACTGGACATCAAGGAGGAAGGAAGGTTGTTCGAAACAGAGATTCGAAGCATATTAGGCAAGATAATCGCACCGAAAAGTGCGTCATCCGACGATACAGATTCCGGTAGTTCAGAAGGAAAATATAACACGCTCACGATGAACGGACAACAACAGTTATGTCCACCAAGGCCACCTCCAACGGGAGTGACATACATGAAGTTTGGTGGATTTCGAGGAGATGATCCGGATGCTCACGTACGCACTTTCGAGATAAGCTACACAGTTCTCAACCATCCACCGGATCAGGCCTACAAAGCCATTGTCTTCCAATCTACACTTGTTAATGAAGCAGCTAGATGGCTTACAGAATATGATATTAATCATTTCGGCACCTACGAAGCAGTACGAGATGCTTTTTTGCAGCGATTCAGGCTAAAAAAGAATCCAGCCGAAATTTTTGATTATCTGCAGAAAAACAGACAGAAACCAAATCAAACCGTACAGGAGTATGCTACTCTCTTCAGAACACACTTAAGGGAGCTACCACCGGCCCATGCTAACTTACCAGATGATGTTATCACTCAGTGGTTCATCAATGGTTTGGTTCCACAACTTAAGCAGATCATGATCATAAGATGTGTCGGAGCCATGTCCCTCGATGCAATCATTGCAATGACTCTGCAAGTGGAACACAAAGTTGGTGGATTTACAGAAGATTTAGAATGGTTAAAAGCAAACAAGAATGTTGCAGAAGATATGACTAGACAGGTATACTACAACATATGCAAAAATTCAGGACATACCAGTGCCAATTGCGCACTTAATCAGACATTCTGCGCTATCTGCAACATTGTCGGACACACCACCGAAAACTGCACATACAACGCTAGAGTACAAGGAACAACGACTGTCAATGCAATTATCCAGGAACAAGGGCAACCAACCAACCACTATGTGCCTCCACAAATGAGAAACAACCAGCAGCAAGGATATTGAAATTACCGAGGACAGAGGAATAACAATTATAATCCAAACCGTTGGCAAAACGGATCACCACCGAAAAATCCTAATTTACCACCACCACGCTGCCATTTTTGTGGTGAATTTGGACATATTAGGAGATTTTGTAAGGATGCAGCTGAGTATGATCAAAGGAAGAAGGAACGTCAAAATCCAATGGCCAACATGGTAAAAATCACACCGGTGGAGACACAGGCTGCTGCAGTCCAGACCCGTTCCGGTAAACAACTGCAACCGGCAGCAGAAATATTTGAACCAGGGATACGTGAACAACACAGAATGTACAACAAGGCTAGTCAATGGACCACAGCAGAACCACCAGTCTTTCCAGAGCCTATTCCGGTAACCCAGCCCTCGTTAACAAAGGAAGGAACACAGCAAAAGGAGTCAGCAGCAAGAACATCATCAGCAGCAGATACATTGCCAGCCGTAGACACCTCCGCATCAACAGAGGCATCAACTTCAACATCAGTAGAGCCTGTCAATCAATCTCAACAGACCTGGGAAATCCTATCTAAGGCATCTATCACTCTGCCTTTGGGCCAACTACTGGCATTAGTACCTGGAATTCGACAACAGTTCCAACAACAGTTCAGTCCGGTACCTTCTTGTATTCCGGCGACAGAAGTAGTTCAACCGAAACCTGATTCTACGATCGATCATTCAGTCCCCTTGATTACAGTATGGTATAAGAATCATAAGATTACGCAAGTATTGATTGATGGAGGCTCTGGTGTTAACATTGCGACTGCGGCATTATGCAAAAGATTAGGATGGACCGAAATTGAACCAGTTCAATTTTTTGTCAGAATGGCAGATCAATCAAGAGTCCATCCCGTAGGACTTGTGCGAAATGTACCCATCACTTTACAAGGTACGACCTTTAAAATGACCTTTGTTATACTAGATTTTCCGGAATCCACTTTGGATTACAACCTCCTTTTCGGTCGACCTTGGCTGAAGCATGCGAAGGTAATACAGGTCTGGTCTGCACAAGAGCTTACGTTTAAAGATGCCAATCGTAGATATGTGGTAAAATTAGATGCGATACAACCTTGCGAGCTACACGCTAGACCGTATTTTGCTGAACCAGTCCATATGCTAGATGGATTGTCAGACGATGAAGAAGAAGAGTTTCTGAAGAATAACGCTGATTTAATTTCCTTAGGAACTGTTGATCTACAGACCGTTGTAGATAATTGGAATGCTTCAGTTTGTACAGTAATACCCGTCACAGAAGAGGCTAAGAAGGAAGACACTATCTCGACACATGACAATGAACTGCAGCAACTCTTTAAACCAACAGACAACACAGAGAAACATCAACAGTTCTATGTCCCCGAAGATCAGCTGATTACTTACAATTTAGGAGATGAAGATCATCCACGTCCTGTGAAGATAAAGCAAAACTTACCTGAAACATTTCAAGCAGATTTAATCTAGCTACTCCAAGAATTCACTGATGTCTTTGCATGGGACTACAAAGACATGAAAGGATTGGACCCCCATATCTACCAGCACAGGGTCATGCTGAAGCCAGAAGCAATACCGATAAAGCAAACCAGCTACCGGATGAATCCCCATTATGCATCCCAGGTAAAGGCAGAACTTGATAGGTTATTGAAAGTTGGATTTATCGTGCCAGTAGAGCATGCTGAATGGATCTCTCCGATTGTGATTGTGCCAAAGAAAAACAAGCAATTGAGAATCTGTGTAGATTACCGGAAATTAAATGCAGCAACCGTACCAGATCCTTTTCCAATTCCCTTTTTGGATACCATGCTTGATAGAGTAGCAGGACACGAGATGTATTCATTCCTAGATGGATACAGTGGCTACAACCAAGTAAGAATGGCCAAAGAAGATATACCAATTGGGGTGTCTTTGCTTGTACGGTAATGTGGTTTGGATTAAGAAACGCACCAAGCACATTTCAAAGATGTACGCAAGAGATATTTTCTCCTTATCTCACTTCATTTATGCAAGTATATCTCGACAATTTTTCAATTTTCGGTAAGATGATAGCACATCTGTTCCATTTACGGTGCTGCTTTTAGAAATGTAGAGAGTATAGACTCTGTTTGAATCCAAACAAATCGGTGTTTGCGGTCTCATGTGGCAAGTTACTTGGCCACATTGTATCTGCACAAGGTATCCAAGTAGATCCAGATAAAATTTTGGCAGTATTAGAAGCTCCGGTGCCAGCTTCTCCAAAAGAAGTTATGCGCTTTATGGGCCAAGTACGGTGGCATGGAAGGCACTTACGGTGGCTCGCTCATCTGGCTATACCACTAAACAAGCTAATCAGCAAAACACCTCGACAATTTGAATGGACCCAGGAATGCCAGATAGCATTTGATCGGTTAAAGCATTTATTAACACAAGTTCCTATCTTACAACCGCCGGACTGGGATCACCCATTTCATATATTTGTTGGTGCTTCAGATATAGCAATAGGAAGTGTATTGATGCAACAAATTGATAAATGGTTCAGACCAGTGTATTATGCAAGTCGAAGATTAGCACCTGCTGAGAAAAATTACTCTGTAACAGAAAGAGAATGTCTAGGGCTAGTATATTCTGTCAAGAAATTCAGACATTACTTGCTAGGCCGTAAATTCACATTTCATGTAGATCATGCTGCACTTGTCTATCTAGTTCGGCAACAGCATCTAGGTGGTCGATTAGCGTGATGGGTCTTACTCTTGCAAGAATTTGACTACGAAGTCATTCACCGGCCAGGCAGTTCACATGCCTTAGCAAATTTCTTATCCCGCTTAGATTCCGGTGAAGCTCCGGTGGGCATCGATGACACGACACCCGCGATTTATGTATCAGAACCAATTAATGAAGAATCTGCAGACCCACCTATCCCATTTTCGTATTATGATCAGATCTTGACCTTTCTCACTGATGGTTGCCTTCCATCTCAGACTTCTACGACAGTACGCAGAAAAATTGCAGTCTTTAGCCGTCAATTTCGGTTAATTGCTGGAGAATTATATTATGTAGATCATACCGGAATCTTACTTCGCTGTATTCCACCACATGAAGTTAATTCAGTTATTACTTTGGCTCACTCAATTCCTTCCGGTGGCCATTTTGCAGTAGACTTAACTCACCGGAAAATTCTCCAGAGTGGTCTCTGGTGGCCAACAATGAACAGAGATATCTCACAGTTTGTCAAACAATGTGATACATGTCAGAGATTTGGTCAGCCTTTGCAACGTCATCTTTTTCCTCTGCAACCCATCTTACCATTGGAACCTTTCCAGAAATGGGGTCTAGATTTTATCGGTCCAATTACACCTCCAGCAGTCTCCAGTAACAACTGTTACATACTGACCTGCACAGACTGTTGGTGCATTTTGCCCAAGCCTACATGCTTGATATACTTGATATTATCCTCATTTGTAAGTCACATGAGTAGTCATGTGAACACCTCTCGTAAAAGAGTACATTTTATCTCTTGTAAATGGAAAAAGAAAAAAGGAAAAGGATGGCTTACCTCATCCATGATGTAAAAACAAATTCGTGGTTCTAACTACCTAAAACCATGAAATTTAGAGCTGAGGGAATCTCTCCTAACTTTGGGGATCACTTTTAGGTGGAGCCATTCAAATTCGAATTCAAAATTCCCTCCAAGAATAGCTATAAATGGAGCAAGAAGGAAGAGGCGATTAGCAAGCCTTGTACGTGACGACTTGATGTCATTTTGTAGAGATTGAAGAGCTTACTCCATAGCTCTATCATTCTACTCCCATTGTGCAAAGATTCATTGCCAATGTGGTTGTAATCATATGTGAATCTATACATTTATCATCATCTACTTCTCTGTTTTGTTCTCTGCTATACTCACTCAGAGCAGTAACTTCAGAAGCTCATATCTCGAGTTCTACTAAACCCTTTTCAGTGATCTAACTTGCGTTGGATAGCTTGTACTGTCTACTTTGTGCATATAAATTTTCAAGGTCATTCGATTAATACTTTTGGAGATATCTGCATTTTACTGCTTACTGGTCTATCTCTCCAGAGCCCCGAGAATTATGGGAATGTTCCAGAAATTGATGAAACTTGTTCTCAGTGCTCAGTCCATCATTTGAAGTGTTTTAACTTGGATTGGGAAGCTTGCTAAGTCTATTTGCTATGCCCAAAAGGAATTTTTCTAATTCCTACCCGGTTGAGAGCACTGTTCATTTTTTCCAGCAGGTGTATGTCCAAAAATAGCAAGTTTTGGGAGCTAGTCATTTCGCAACTAGTCTGTCTTGACTTAAACTTTTGGGATACATGTTCCAAAGTACTTGGCTGATATTTTGGTGGATTTAGGAAGCTCAAAGGGTCTACTAATCAACTCTGAAGTCTCAGTTGGCTGGTGTGAAGCTGGTTGTAGCAGCACCTACTCATCTTTGGATTGCATCCACCATCTCTCTTCACAGTGGTATCAGAGCATAGTCAAGCAACATGGGAGATGGATTTCCATCAACAATTGACGAATTGGATCGAAACAACTACCCGGCATGGTCTCTAAGGATGGAGGCTTACCTTCAAGGGAGGAATCTATATGGATTCATATCCGGAGATGAAGCAATGCCAACCATGAGGAACAAAGGGCAACCATCACATGAAGAAGTGGAAGGACTTTCGAATTGGTGTTCGAAGGATGCACTTGCAAGGTCCTGTATTCTAAACTCAATCTCTAATTTTCTTTTACCTCATGTCAAGGGATGCAAGACATCAAGAGAAACCTGGAATGCACTTGCTTCTTTCTTCTCTTCCAACACTCGAGCCAGGAAGAACCAATTGTGGATGCAGTTCACAACAATGAAGAAAAGCCCGAAGCAAAATGTGACTGATTATGTCACAAAGATGAAGGAGATTTCCGACCAACTTGGAAGCATTGAAGAGGTAATTGAAGAGGAGCAAATCATAAGACAAATCATGAATGGAATCAAAGCAGACGACAAGTGGGAGTCATTCACAATAGCCATGGATTTATACATGGATATGCATGTACCTGACCTCAACACACTCATGGGCCAACTCTTCACTCATGAAGCAAAGATTAGCAAAGGTGGTGAGTCCTCAAGAGGTAATCAAACTTCTGCCTTATATTCTGATAAAGCTAAGGTCAAGGACAAGTCAAAGAATAGGAAGAATGAAGATGAAGGAAGCTCTTTCCAAGCAAACTTTGCAAGTAGAGGAAGAGCTAGAGGAAGAGGTAGAGGTGGAAAGCAAGGCAGGGGGAGATTCCAATCATCTCAACCTTGCAACATATGTGGCTTATCTGACCATACTACAGAAGAATGTTTCAGGAACCCGAGGAACTCAAGAGGAAGAGGATTCAATAGAGGTGGCTATGGATCAAATAGAGGTAGATACAATGGAGGCTACAACAACAACAACTACTACAACAACAATTACAACAACAACAACAACTATCAAAGTGGCCATAGAGGAAGAAGAGATTACAATAACTATGCAGAGGACCAAAGTCAAGAAGATTCATTATTGATTATGAATCTATCAACGAAGAAGGGTAAGGATGATGATCACATATTTTACATTGAATCGGGATGCTCGAACCATGTAGCAAGAAATGTGGCTTTACTTTCTGATTTGGAAGATCCTCATAACAAGCATGAAGTGCAGACAGGAGATGACACAAAGCACTCATTGGAGAAGATAGGTAATGTGAAGACATCAGATGGGAATATGAACCTCTTAAGCAAAGTCGTGTATGTCCCTACAATTACCAAAAATTTAATAAGTGTTGGACAGATTGTTGAAAAAGGATTGCAGGTTAGATTGAATCGATTTGGAGCATATGTTGAAGACCCAAGGCAAGGCTTTCGAAGGATTGCCAAAGGAGAGAAGACAGGAAGGCTTTTCACTTTTGAAGTGGAAGATACAAAGAACATAGCTTTGTTTAGCTATGGATCTCAAACTCTTACAGAGTTAGAGATATGGCACAAAAGGCTTGCTCACATTGGTGAGAGGACACTCAAACAGATTTGCAGGGACCAAAGTGTACTTGGTTTGCCTAATATCACAAGGCAACACATGATTTATAAGTGTGAAGCTTGTCAACTCGGCAAGGCTCATAGACAGACTTTCAATAAGAAAGGATATATGTATCAAAATCCTTTGGATCTAGTGCACACGGATGTGTGGGGTCCAAGTAAGGATCCATCTATATCAGGCTCAAGATATTATGTGTCTTTCATAGATGATTGTAGCAGGTGGACCATTCTGTTTTTCATGAAGCACAAGGATGAAGTGTTTAATTGCTTTAAGAAGTATATTGCTCTTGTTGAAAATCAAACAGGTAGGACTTTGAAAAGACTCAGATCAGATGGTGGAGGAGAATACTTCTCTTCTGAATTTGATGCCTTCTTGTATGAAAGAGGCATTAAAAGGGAAGTCACTACAAGGTATACACCCGAACTCAATGGTGTAGCAGAGAGGAGGAACAGAGCTATTGTCGAAGCAGCAAGGTCCATGCTCAATGAAAAGGGATTGCCAAACTACCTATGGGCAGAGGCTGTGTCTATAGCCACATATCTCATAAATAGACTTCCATCTAAGTCACTAGATGGAACCACTCCATACGAAGTGTGGAATGGAAGAAGACCTAGTCTAGAGCATTGCAAAATCTTTGGATGCTTAGCCTATGCTCACATTCCTTCTCAAGTAAGAGGGAAATTGGATCCCAAGGCAGAGAAGTGCGTATTTATTGGTTATGACCAAAACCAAAAAGGATATAGATTTTACAATCCATTCAATAAAGGATTTTCTGTGAGTAGAGATGTAATTTTTGATGAAAGCAAATCATGGTTTGATGATGACAGGAAAGTGAAGCTGCCATATGACTTGGATGAAGATTTTCCATCACTTCAACCAAAGGAGCCAAAGCAGATTGAAGAAAGTGATTCGGAGATTGACCTAGAAGACTTGGAAAGACTAAAGCTATGGAAGAACAAAGGTAAAGCAAAGATGCAGGATGCTACATATGGACCCGAGAGCTCACATCAACCACTTAGAAGGTCTTCGAGGGAGAAGAAGAAACCAGAGAGGTTTGGTTATGATACTTCTTTGGTCACCAAGCACTCAATCTACATTGCAAAGGATTCAACCAATGAAGAACCTACCACATTCGAAGAAGCACAAAGCAAGAAAGCTTGGAGAGATGCAATGGATGAAGAAATGGAAGCCTTGAAGGAGAATGACACTTGGGAGCTTGTACCTAACAAGCCATCTATGAAGATAATCGGATCTCGATGGATATACAAAATCAAGAGGAATCCAGATGGAAGTATAAATAGACACAAAGCAAGGTTAGTTGCTAAAGGGTTTGCTCAAACCCATGGTATTGATTATGAGGAGACTTTCTCTCTTGTTGAAAAAATGCCTACAATTAGGGTTCTCATTAGTCTTGCTGCATCTAGAAATTGGAATCTTTATCAACTTGATGTAAAGAATGCTTTCTTGAATGGATGGATTTCTGAGGAAGTGTATATGGCACAACCTCCTGGATATGAGGATGCACATCATCCTAACTATGTATGCAAACTAAAGAAAGCTTTGTATGGATTGAAGCAAGCTCCAAGAGCTTGGAATTTCAAATTGGTGACTTATTTGCAGGACCAAGGATTCAAAGCTAGCAAGGCGGATACCTCTTTGTTCATAAAGAGGAATGGATCTGAAGTGATCTATTTATGTGTGTATGTTGATGATATTATTATCATAGGCAATGATCTTGAAGGAATCAAACAGGTAAAGAGTCAAATGAAGGAGGAGTTCAAAATAAGTGACCTCAGACCACTCACTTATTTTCTTGGATTGGAGTTGATCTACACAGATTCAGGTATATACATCACACAAAGGAAGTATGTCCATGACATGCTCGTCAAGTTCAAGATGGAAAATACAAAGTGTGCAGGTACACCTATGGAGCAAAATCATAAGCTTAGTGCTTATGAAGGAGAGCCAATTGAAGACATCACAAGCTATCAAAGCTTGGTTGGAAGTTTGAACTATGCAACACTCACAAGGGTGGATATATGCTATAGTGTTAGCATATTGAGTCAGTTTATGCATAAGCCGAGAAGACCACATATGGAAGCGGCCAAGAGAGTCCTCAAGTACCTAAAGGGGACCATGAATGAAGGTTTGTTTTATTCATTTACTTCAGATATTGAGCTAAAGGTCTACTCAGATGCAGATTGGGCTGGATCTAAAGATGATAGAAGAAGCACATCAGGGTATATATCATTTGCAGGTTCAAAAATCATTTCTTGGTCATCGAAGAAGCAACCAACCGTGGCATTATCGTCTGATGGAGAGTGTTAATCTCCAAAAGAATAACCTAGTCTTATGATTAGAGCACCTCTATACCAAGAGTAAGTCAAAATCTTCACCAAATTAGAGGTTCAATCTCCAAATTATCAAAAGTTGAAAAATTCTGTGAAGAAGATAAAACACAGAAAGTCTGCTGCATAATTTCTTCTCATTGACCTATCAAACATGTAAAGTTTTCTATGAAATTTTGTATGGTGTGTCGCCTAGAAGTTGCGCACCTCCTCCAAGTTAAATTTCTTCAAAAGGTTCAGTATATCTTGAGAAATCAACTTCACAAGTTACCTATGTCTAAATCTGCACTTCTGAGAAGTCAATTTTGACACCCATAACTTCTAACACATAGTTCTATCAATCTCGAACCCGTTTAAACAAATGCTTGTAGATACAGGCAGCTTACCTTCTAACTTAAAGATTAAGTGCTTGCTTGCACAAAACTTTAAACTGTGGAGTGAAAACTGACCAAAAAATCAAGATCAAAATTTGCGCCTGTTTCAGAGAACTGTGAACACTCATCACATATGAATGTTCCTATTAACAATTCTCCTAGCATGTTTACAATTAGACTCTGAAACTCAAGTCATAGACTCATTAACTATGAACTTAGATATCCTCAAAAGGATTTCACAAATGATCTAACACAGATGGAGCAGACACAGAAACATCGGGCGCAATATTTCTTCGATTACTCAGAAAATTACAGTTGAGTGATGAGAGGAAAATTCAACTAACATTTCACTTGTCTCATTACATCTAACTTCTCCTTTCTTGACTTCTATACTCACTCATCTATTCTTTCATATGCTCTCATATCACGCCTCGACATTTTCAAGGTATTTATAGAGAAATTTGTACAAGTCTATGACTAATCAAAGATCTAAGTGAACTATAACTATACTAATGTACATATGTGTACATTCCTCATATCCTCTGAATGTATTCTTCTTCCAAGCTTCAAGAATTGAGTCTTCCTTCATTCTTTAATCTTCCAAACATTCAATTGGTGATTGGTCTACACCAACAGCTCCCCCTCAATCATCAATTGAGGTTTCTCTTATCTTCTTTATGCCTGCCATGTCTTTAAACTTCTGTAACTTTGGTCCATCCAAACTCTTTGTAAGCATATCAGCTATCTGATCCTTAGTTGAAGTATGTATGACTTCAATCTCCTTATCCATCACCTTCTCTCTTAGAAAGTGATACTGTATCTCAATGTGTTTGGTCCTGACATGAAAAGCAGGATTAGCAGCTAAATACAATGAACTCATGTTATCTCCATATATAATTGGTATCCCATGCACAATGTCAAAACTCTTCATCAAGATCTTGAGCCAAATCACTTCCTTTGCAGCTTCAACCATGCCTTTATATTCAGCTTCTGTAGAAGACAAAGCAACTGTATGTTGCTTCTTGGAACACCATGAGATAAGTTTATCTCCCACATAACACATGTATCCATAGGTTGATCTTCTATCATCTGGATTACCTGCCCAATCTGCATCACTATAGATCTTGATGTTTGTATCTGATGTAAACCCATAATACAAACCTTCATTGAGTGTACCCTTAATATACCTCAACACTCTTTGTCCTGTAATCCAATGTTCTTTCCTAGGACAATGCATAAATTGAGACAAAACCCCTACTGCATATGATAAATCAGGTCTAGTTAAAGTAGCATAGATAAGACTACCAACCAAACTCTGATATTGTCTCATGTCCTTGAATTCTTCACCTCCAAATTTACTCAATTTGTGATTCACCTCCATTGGTGTAGATGCTACCCTGCAATCATCCATTTTAAACTTGATTAACAAGTTCTTCAAATACCTTTCTTGAGTCACAAATACTCCATGTTTGGTATATGTAATCTCCATGCCCAAGAAGTATGACAAGTCTCCCAAGTCACTTATTTTGAACTCCTTTTCCATTTGCTTCTTGAGTCTTTGTATTCCTTCCTCATCTGTAGCTGTAAGGATTATATCATCAACATATATGCACATGTATATGAAACCATTATCACTTGCTTTGACAAGCAAGCTACTATCTGCTTTAGACACCTGAAATCCAAGTTCTTTCAAGAACTTTACAAGTCTATAATTCCATGCCCTTGGGGCCTGCTTTAAGCCATACAAAGATCTCTTGAGCTTGCACACATGATCTGGATACCTTTTATCTCTGAACCCTTGAGGTTGCTCCATGAACACATCATCTGAAATATAACCATTCAAAAAAGCATTTTTCACATCAAGTTGACATAACTTCCAACCTTTACATGCAGCAATAGCTATAAGTGTCCTGATAGTTGTCATCTTTGCCACAGGACTATAAGTCTCATCATAGTCAACACCATATGTCTGAGCAAACCCTTTGACAACAAGTCTAGCTTTGTATCTAGACACACTTCCATCTGCAAACCTCTTGGTCTTGTAAACCCACTTGCATCCAATAATTTTCTCACTATTTGGCTTTGGAACCAAATCCCATGTTTGATTCTCCAATAGTGCATCATATTCTTCCTGCATAGCTTTCTCCCATTTTTCCTTACCTTTTGCCTCTTCATATGTAGAAGGGTCTTCATCTGTTTTCATCATATAAGCATAATCTTTTGTGGCCAAAAAAGAAGTATCATAACTATACCTTGTAGGTTGCCACCTATTTCTTGATGATCTTCTGAGTTCTCCACTCCTTGAGGTTTCTGGTTCTTCACACTCAGGATCAAATCTTGGCATTTCTTCAACTTCACCCTGCACTTCATTATTCTCTTCTTCATCAATTATTTGAATCTTTGACTTACCTTTCTTTTGACTCACTTCCTCTTCATCACCTGTATTGATATTGATTGTACCTGCATACCAAGTACTTTGCTCATCAAATGTAACATCTTTAGAAACCATGAATTGTTTTGTAGATGGATTCCACAATCTATAACCCATATGCTTATCATCATAACCAATGAAAACATATTTTTCAGCTTTAGGTTCCAATTTGTGTCTTAATTGTGATGGCACATATGCATATGCCACACATCCAAAAACTCTGCAATGATCCAAGGTAGGTCTCTTACCCCACCAAGCCTCATATGGTGTCATACCCTGCAAGGCTTTACATGGTAACCTATTGACCAAATAAGTAGCTGTATTTACAGCCTCAGCCCATAAATAATTTGGGCAATTTTTCTCCTTCATCATGGACCTTGCAAACTCAACAAGAGTCCTATTTCTCCTTTCTGCTACACCATTTTGTTGAGGAGAGTACCTGCAAGTAACTTCCCTTTTTATACCTGCATTCCACAAGTAATCACTAAATTCATTAGAGAAATACTCTCTCCCTCCATCTGACCTTAATCTCTTCATCTTATGACCTGTAATTCTTTCTGCATATGCATGATAGTGTTTAAATGTATTAAACACTTCTGACTTATCTTTGATCACATAAATAGTGATCCATCTAGTAGCATCATCAACATAAATCACATAATACCTTGACCCATTTATACTGAAATCCTTTGATGGTCCCCACACATCTGTGTGTACCAATTCAAGCTTCTCTAAGTACATAAAACCATGCTTGGAATAGGAATGCTTATGAGCTTTACCTAATTGACATGCCTCACATTTGTATGTCATATGTTGACCTGCAATATTAGGCAATCCAAGCACTGAACCATTGTTAATCATGTCTTTAATACCTCTTTCATTGAAATGTCCAAGCCTGTTATGCCAAAGATCTAACTCAGAGATCTTATGTCCTCCATATGTGAACATAGCATGACCAATATTGCCTTGAATCTTCAATGTAAATAATCTTCCTTCTTTCTTCCCTGAAACAATCTGTTTATGCCCTTGACTAGGGTCTTCCACATATACTCCATCATTAGTGAACCTTACTTCATATCCCTTTTCAACAATTTGTCCTACACTTCTCAAATTCTTAGGAATTGTAGGAACATACAGAACCTTACTCAATAAGGTACTACCATCCTTAGCCTTCATTGATCCAATTGACTTCACATTGTGCTTTGTGTTGTCACCTGTTTGAACAACATGATTAAAAACCTTATTCTCCAAATCAGTCATCAAAGCTATATTACCACTTAGGTGATTGCTACACCCTGAGTCAATGTAGAAGACTCTTTGATCTTCACTCTGCCTTTCACAAGTTGCATTCATTATCAATGTTGAATCCTCCTTTTGATTTGAAGCATAATTGTAGTAGGTATTGTTATATTGTTGACTTTGGAATCCTCTACCTGCATTTCTTCCAAAGTAACTCCTACTACCTCTACCTCTGAAATTACCTCTTTGATTTCTGCCTCCTCTTCCTCTTGAGTTATAGTTTTGATTGTATCCATTATTACTCTGAGTATTGTGCCAACAATCATTAGCTAAATGATTTGTCTTACCACAAATCCAGCAAGCTTTGCCTCCATCTTTGTTGTTCCTGCCTCTTCCTCTACCTTTGTCACCTCCTCTTCCTCTTAGGAAGTTGGCTTGACTAGTTGTGCCTTCTTCTTCACCTGATTGTTGCTTTCCTTTGTTAGCTTTCTTCTTGTCCTTTGAGTACATTGCATGACCTGTACTTTTGTCACCATCTCCTTTAACATCCTGCTCAAATGTTAGCATATGACCTAGCAACTGATTTAAATCAGGAGTGAAATGATCAAGTGATAATTCTGTAGAAAAAATGAATGGCTTCCATTTGTCATCACCTCTTAAACCTGTAAGGATTTGCCTTACCAATTTATCCTCCTCAATGTCTTCATCAATAGCTCCTAAAGCATCTGCAATATCTTTCATTCTTGTCACATAGTCTGAAATGGATTGAGAAGCCTTCTTCTTAAAGGTGGTAAACTCTGCCCATAAGGATGCCTTCCTTGACTTAGTAGTATTCTGGAAACGCTCCTCCAAAGCATTCCAAATATCAGTTGCACTTTCAAGACCTCGAATATGAGGTAACAAGTAATCATTGACTGCCATATATATAATGCTTCTGGCTTGAGCATCTTTCTTCATCCAATTTTTCAAATCTGCTAACTCTTCCCTAGTTGGAACACTAGGATCTCTGAACTCTGGCTTCTCTTCTTCTCCTGTGATGTAGGCTATTAAATCTTTGCTCATAAGATGAGCTTCCATCCTCATTGACCATGCAGGATAGTTTTCCCTATCCAATTTCTCTATCTGAAGAGAATCTCCCATCTTTCTTCTACCTGTGTATTGAAATCTTCAAGCTTTATGAACAATATATGTACCTTTACTTCAAATTAGAGTCCTTTTGTCTTTCTTGATGTCGTATGGTCTCCTCCTCAAGCTTTGCCTTCAAGCTTTCACCTTTTAGTTCTTCAATTGTTGAATTTCTTGAATCTACAGCAGTCGGGATCCTCCTTTCCTTGATTTTGATGTCTCCTGCTCTGATACCACTGATGGAGAGTGTTAATCTCCAAAAGAATAACCTACTCTTATGATTAGAGCACCTCTATACCAAGAGTAAGTCAAAATCTTCACCAAATTAGAGGTTCAATCTCCAAATTATCAAAAGTTGAAAAATTCTGTGAAGAAGATAAAACACAGAAAGTCTGCTGCACAATTTCTTCTCATTGACCTATCAAACATGTAAAGTTTTCTATGAAATTTTGTATGGTGTGTCGCCTAGAAGTTGCGCACCTCCTCCAAGTTAAATTTCTTCAAAAGTTTTAGTATAACTTGAGAAATCAACTTCACAAGTTACCTATGTCTAAATCTGCACTTCTGAGAAGTCGATTTTGACACCCCTAACTTCTAACACATAGTTCTATCAATCTCGAACCCGTTTAAACAAATGCTTGTAGATACAAGCAGCTTACCTTCTAACTTAAAGATTAAGTGCTTGCTTGCACAAAACGTTAAACTGTGGAGTGAGAACTGACCAAAAAATCAAGATCGAAATTTGCGCCTGTTTCAGAGAACTGTGAACACTCATCACATATGAATGTTCCTATTAACAATTCTCCTAGCCTGTTTACAATTAGACTCTGAAACTCAAGTCATAGACTCATTAACTATGAACTTAGATATCCTCAGAAGGATTTCACAAATGATCTAACACAGATGGAGTAGACACAGAAACATCGGGCGCAATATTTCTTCGATTACTCAGAAAATTACAGTTGAGTGATGAGAGGAAAATTCAACTAACATTTCACTTGTCTCATTACATCTAACTTCTCCTTTCTTGACTTCTATACTCACTCATCTATTCTTTCATATGCTCTCATATCACGCCTCGACATTTTCAAGGTATTTATAGAGAAATTTGTACAAGTCTATGACTAATCAAAGATCTAAGTGAACTATAACTATACTAATGTACATATGTGTACATTCCTCATATCCTCTGAATGTATTCTTCTTCCAAGCTTCAAGAATTGAGTCTTCCTTCATTCTTTAATCTTCCAAACATTCAATTATGGATTGGTATGCACCAACATCGTCTACCGAAGCCGAATATAGAGGTTTGGCTAATGCAACTCAAGAAATCATGTGGTTAAAGTCTTTGTACACAGATCTTGGACTTCATTCTTCAACACCTCACATTTTTGGTGACAACACAAGCTCACTACATCTAGTAGCTAATCCGGTATACCATGCTAGAACCAAGCATATTGAAGTCCACTACCATTACGTAAGGGAGAAGCTAACGAGCAAGGATATTCAACTATCCTATGTCTCTACAGGTATGCAATGTGCCGACATGTTGACTAAAGCTCTTGATGGTACAAAATTAAGTAGATTCAAGTTGATGATTGGCTTGCAGGAAATCAAGGACAATTGAAGACTTATTTGAAGGCCAAGCATGTTAGGCTTGAGGGGGAGCTGTTGGTGCATTTTGCCCAAGCCTACATGCTTGATATACTTGATATTATCCTCATTTGTAAGTCACATGAGTAGTCATGTGAACACCTCTCGTAAAAGAGTACATTTTATCTCTTGTAAATGGAAAAAGAAAAAAGGAAAAGAATGGCTTACCTCATCCATGATGTAAAAACAATTTCATGGTTCTAACTACCTAAAACCATGAAACTTATAGCTGAGGGAATCTCTCCTAACTTTGGGGATCACTTTTAGGTGGAGCCATTCGAATTCGAATTCAAAATTCCCTCCAAGAATAGCTATAAAAGGAGCAAGAAGGAAGAGGCGATTAGCAAGCCTTGTACGTGACCACTTGATGTCATTTTGTAGAGATTGAAGAGCTTACTCCATAGCTCTATCATTCTACTCCCATTGTGCAAAGATTCATTGCCAATGTGGTTGTAATCATATGTGAATCTATACATTTATCATCATCTACTTCTCTGTTTTGTTCTCTGCTATACTCACTCAGAGCAGTAACTTCAGAAGCTCATATCTCGAGTTCTACTGAACCCTTTTCAGTGATTTAACTTGCGTTGGATAGCTTGTACTGTCTACTTTGTGCATATAAAGTTTCAAAGTCATTCGATTAATACTTTTGGAGATATCTACATTTTACTGCTTACTGGTCTATCTCTGCAGAGCCCCGAGAATTGTGGGAATGTTCCAGAAATTGATGAAACTTGTTCTCAGTGCTCAGTCCATCATTTGAAGTGTTTTAACTTGGATTGGGAAGCTTGCTAAGACTATTTGCTATGCCCAAAAGGAATTTTTCTAATTCCTACCACGTTGAGAGCACTGTTCATTTTTTCCAGCAGGTGTATGTCCAAAAATAGCAAGTTTTGGGAGCTAGTCATTTCGCAACTAGTCTGTCTTGACTTAAACTTTTGGGATACATGTTCCAAAGTACTTGGCTGATATTTTGGTGGATTTAGGAAGCTCAAAGGGTCTACTAATCAAATCTGAAGTCTCAGTTGGCTGGTGTGAAGCTGGTTGTAGCAGCACCTACTCATCTTTGGATTGCATCCACCATCTCTCTTCACAGTGGTATCAGAGCATAGTCAAGCAACATGGGAGATGGATTTCCATCAACAATTGACGAATTGGATCGAAACAACTACCCGGCATGGTCTCTAAGGATGGAGGCTTACCTTCAAGGGAGGAATCTATATGGATTCATATCCGGAGATGAAGCAATGCCAACCATGAGGAACAAAGGGCAACCATCACATGAAGAAGTGGAAGGACTTTCGAATTGGTGTTCGAAGGATGCACTTGCAAGGTCCTATATTCTAAACTCAATCTCTAATTTTCTTTTACCTCATGTCAAGGGATGCAAGACATCAAGAGAAACCTGGAATGCACTTGCTTCTTTCTTCTCTTCCAACACTCGAGCAAGGAAGAACCAATTGTGGATGGAGTTCACAACAATGAAGAAAAGCCCGAAGCAAAATGTGACTGATTATGTCACAAAGATGAAGGAGATTTCCGACCAACTTGGAAGCATTGAAGAGGTAATTGAAGAGGAGCAAATCATAAGACAAATCATGAATGGAATCAAAGCAGACGACAAGTGGGAGTCATTCACAACAACCATGGATTTATACATGGATATGCATGTACCCGACCTCAACACACTCATGGGCCAACTCTTCACTCATGAAGCAAAGATTAGCAAAGGTGTGAGTCCTCAAGAGGTAATCAAACTTCTGCCTTATATTCTGATAAAGCTAAGGTCAAGGACAAGTCAAAGAATAGGAAGAATGAAGATGAAGCAAGCTCTTTCCAAGCAAACTTTGCAAGTAGAGGAAGAGCTAGAGGAAGAGGCAGAGGTGGAAAGCAAGGCAGGGGGAGATTCCAATCATCTCAACCTTGCAACATATGTGGCTTATCTAACCATACTACTGAAGAATGTTTCAGGAACCCGAGGAACTCAAGAGGAAGAGGATTCAATAGAGGTGGCTATGGATCAAATAGAGGTAGATACAATGGAGGCTACAACAACAACAACTACTACAACAACAATTACAACAACAACAACAACAACAACAACTATCAAAGTGGCCATAGAGGAAGAAGAGATTACAATAACTATGCAGAGGACCAAAGTCAAGAAGATTCATTATTGATTACGAATCTATCAACGAAGAAGGGTAAGGATGATGATCACATATTTTACATTGATTCGGGATGCCCGAACCATGTAGCAGGAAATGTGGCTTTACTTTCTGATTTGGAAGATCCTCATAACAAGCATGAAGTGCAGACAGGAGATGACACAAAGCACTCAGTGGAGAAGATAGGTAATGTGAAGACATCAGATGGGAATATGAACCTCTTAAGCAAAGTCTTGTATGTCCCTACAATTACCAAAAATTTAATAAGTGTTGGACAGATTGTTGAAAAAGGATTGTGATTCAATCGATTTGGAGCATATGTTGAAGACCCAAGGCAAGGCTTTCGAAGGATTGCCAAAGGAGAGAAGACAGGAAGGCTTTTCACTTTTGAAGTGGAAGATACAAAGAACATAGCTTTGTTTAGCTATGGATCTCAAACTCTTACGGAGTTAGAGATATGGCACAAAAGGCTTGCTCACATTGGTGAGAGGACACTCAAACAGATTTGCAGGGACCAAAGTGTACTTGGTTTGCCTAATATCACAAGGCAACACATGATTTATAAGTGTGAAGCTTGTCAACTTGGCAAGGCTCATAGACAAACTTTCAATAAGAAAGGATATATGTATCAAAATCCTTTGGATCTAGTGCACACGGATGTGTGGGGTCCAAGTAAGGAGCCATCTATATCAGGCTCAAGATATTATGTGTCTTTCATAGATGATTGTAGCAGGTGGACCATTCTGTTTTTCATGAAGCACAAGGATGAAGTGTTTAATTGCTTTAAGAAGTATATTGCTCTTGTTGAAAATCAAACAGGTAGGACTTTGAAAAGACTCAGATCGGATGGTGGAGGAGAATACTTCTCTTCTGAATTTGATGCCTTCTTGTATGAAAGAGGCATTAAAAGGGAAGTCACTACAAGGTATACACCCGAACTCAATGGTGTAGCAGAGAGGAGGAACGGAGCTATTGTCGAAGCAGCAAGGTCCATGCTCAATGAAAAGGGATTGCCAAACTACCTATGGGCAGAGGCTGTGTCTATAGCCACATATCTCATAAATAGACTTCCATCTAAGTCACTAGATGGAACCACTCCATACGAAGTGTGGAATGGAAGAAGACCTAGTCTAGAGCATTGCAAAATCTTTGGATGCTTAGCCTATGCTCACATTCCTTCTCAAGTAAGAGGGAAATTGGATCCATTGCTTCTTGCCATTGCTTCTTGCCATTGCTTCTTGTTTTTAGCTTCATCATAGCTCTGAGGTTCATCATCATCTTTGATCATATATGCATAATCTTGCTGAGTTATATAAGATGTATCATATGAGTACCTTTCCGGTTGTCTTCTTACTCTGTTTGATCTTCTTAGCTCATATTCTTCGTGTGCATCTGAATACACGTCTTCATCTTCGTTTCTCATACCTGATCCGGTCCTGGACGTACTTGCCTGCGTATAATCTTCATCTTTATTCTCCTGCATGATTGATTTACCTTTCTCTTTTCTTTTTATCTCTTCTTCAAATTCTTCAGCTGTATGACTCTGATCTGCATACCAACTTTTCTGTTCATCAAATGTTACATCCCTGGAAACAGTAAATTGTTTGGTTAAAGGACTCCATAACCTATAACCCATCTGCTTTTCATCATATCCTACGAACACATATTTTTCTACTTTCGGTTCAAGCTTATGTCTCAGTTGAGACGGTATATAAGCATAAGCGACTGATCCAAACACTTTACAATGATCGAGTGTTGGCTTCTTCCCCCACCAGGCTTCATAAGGGATCATTCCTTCTAACGCTGTACACGGTAATCTGTTTACCAAGTACGTAGCTGTATTTACAGCTTCAGCCCAAAGATAATTTGGACAATTCTTTTCTTTCAGCATAGCTCGTGCAAACTCGACTAGAGTTCGGTTCCTTCTTTCTGCTACACCGTTTTGTTGTGGTGTATATCTGCAAGTTATTTCTCTCTTGATGCCTGCATTCCAAAGATAGTCATTGAATTCTCGGGAGAAGTATTCTCCCCCTCCATCAGACCTCAGTCTTTTAAGCTTTCATCCGGTAAGCCTTTCAGCATATGCATGAAAATGCCTGAAGGCTCCAAATACTTCTGATTTTTCTTTCAAAACATAAAGAGTTATCCACCTTGTTGCATCGTCAATGAATAAAACATAGTACCTTGATCCGCTGATTGATCCTTCTTTCGTTGGCCCCCATACATCTGTATGAATAAGCTCGAGTACTTCATCATGTTTGAATCCTTTCTTCTGGAAAGGTAACCTGTGGGCTTTTCCCAACTGGCATGCTTCACACTTGTGAATCATATGTTGATTCTGTATATTTGGTAATCCCAATACTGACTGATTCGTTATCATAGCTTTAATTCCTTTTTCATTGAAATGACCCAATCTCTTATGCCATAAATCAAGTTCTGTAATTACCTTTTCATCATGTGTGAGCAACGCTTGGCCAATGTTCCCTTGTACTCTTAAGGTAAAGAGTCTGCCTTCTTTCTTTCCAGAAACGATCTGGTTATATCCGTTCTCGGGATCTTCTACAAATACACCTTTGTTTGTAAATCTGACCTGAAAACCTTTCTCAACTATCTGTCCCACGCTAATCAAATTTTTCGGTATTGTTGGAACATACAAAACATTGGTTAGCAAATCTGCTCCACTCTTGCATTTCACTTTTCCGATTGAGTGTACGCTATGTCTCGTATTGTCACCTGTTTGAACAGTGTGACTAGAACTACCTTTTTCTAGTTCTGACATCAGTTCTATATTTCCTGACAAATGATTAGAGCATCCAGAATCAATGTAAAATACCTTTAGGTCTTCGTTTTCCGATGTGCTGATAGAGTTCATCATCAACGATGTATGACTTTCATTCTGCGTGTCGTTTGCGTAATTGTTGTAGGTGGTGTTGTAGGATTGATTCTGTCCCCAACTTCTTACTCCACCTCTACCATAGCCTCCTCTTTGATTTTGTCTTCCTCTTTGATATCTTCCGCTTCTGCTTCTGCTATTACTGTTTTGATTTTGATTTGATCCTTGTTGATTGTGCCAACAGTCATGAGCCAGATGATTACTTAGTCCGCAAATCCAGCAAGCTTTCTTGTTGGTATTCTGGCTACTTCTTCCTCTTCCAAAACCTCTTACTCTTCCTCTGCTAGTGCCTTTACCTCTTGCATAATAGGCCTGAGAACTCGGCTCTTCTTCGTCTTTTGACTTACCTTTGTCTTTCTTTTTGTTCTTCATGTACATTGCAGAGCTTTGTCCTTTATCTGTATCTCCCTTTAGGTCTTGCTCATATGTGAGCATCAAACCAAGCAACTGATTTAAATCTGGCACAAAATGATTTAAAGAAAGTTCAGTTGATAGTACGGAAGGTTTCCACCTTTCATCTCCTCTCAAACCTGTGAGCACTTGCGCTATCAATCTATGATCTTCGACTTCTTCATTTATGGATCCAAGACTATCTGCTAGATCCTTCATTTTAGTGACGTAGTCACTTATGCTTTGACTCGACTTCTTTCTGAATGTCGTAAATTCGGACCATAAACTAGCTTTTCTAGCTTTCGTAGTATTTTGGAAATGATCTTCCAATGCACTCCATATGTCCTTTGCTTTCTCCAGACCTCTAATGTGTGGTAGTAGATGATCTGAAACAGTGTTGTAAATATAGGCTCTTGCGGTTGCATCTTTCTTCTGCCACAGCTTCAAAGCTTCTAACTCTTCTTTTTCCGGTTGGCTATCATCTTCGAAGGTCGGCTTCTTTTCTTCTCCGGTCACGTACATCATTAAATCCTTACTCATTAGTAAGTCTTCCATGCGCATTACCCATGCGGGATAATTATCTCTGTCCAACTTATCAATAGTAACGTGGTCTGCCATGATCTTCTTGTTCCTGTTACTTCCGGTGAGCTTTTGAGAATCTTTCTGCTCTTCAGAATCTTTCTCGTTCTGGTTCCACTCGTTGTGGTTAACTGGCTCTTGTTTCCAATAATGGTGAATGCTCTGGGCTCTAATTGGATACGCCTAGCTCTGGTTCTGATTAGATACGCCTAGCTCTGGCTCTGATTAGATATGCCTAGCTCTGGCTCTGATTAGATACGCCTAGCTCTGGCTCTGATTAGATACGCCTAGCTCTGGCTCTGATTAGATACGCCTAGCTCTAGCTCTGATACCACTTGTTGCGGATGTGTGGTATTCTTCTTTTACTCTGATACCACTCCTTTACGACGCGACGAAGGCTGAGCCTTGCGGAAACCGCCACGCCGAAGAAGAACTAAGCTAGAGTGATTCAGAACACCTCTGTAATCAATCAATAGCTTAGCGAAGTTTAGCGCTCAACATATAAGACTGCGCTCTAAATTCACTGGAAAAGTTGCATCGGAATTTCATCGGACTGTCACTGGATTGACACCGTAATCGTACCGGAATTGTACCGGAATGAACTTCAAATCTATTTATAATTACTTCAAGTAAACATACATGAAGTAAGGAAGTGACGCAAAAGCTTCCTTAACTTACTGAACACTTTCTGAAGTTTAAGAGAAAAACTCCACCAGTTCAGACAACCTCTTTCCGGTCATACTTTGTACTGTGTATAGTTATCTTTTCTACCGGAAAACTTAATCAACTAAAAGTAGAGATGTCTAGCTATAGAATGAGCTATCTCTCACACAAAACTTCAAATTCTACTGCGAGATATACTTCGTTGTTCTACCGGAAAATACTTTTACAGTAAGAACTGCAATTAACCGAGAATGCGGTTACTGAGAAAACGTTAACTGTTAACTAACTTTAAAAACATACTCTGTTTCTTCCGCATACAAACAGTACACCCAAACATCCACATAAACATGTGTTTTCTATTAGAGAAGATGTGTACAAGTGAGCTTGGCCTCTTCTTGCTCAAGCTACAAAAACTCTCCTATACTGAGTAGTTTCTTATTACCATCTCTCTCAGATGAATACCTGATATCTCAGGCTTCTGTTATTTATCTATACATACGCGATCTCTGGCGTCTTCTTCTATATACGTGATCTATGGCGTCTCCTGTCTATAACTCTGCGTCTCTGCGCATCTGCTATATTTCGTCTAACTCTCTATCTCTCTCTCTCTGAGTCTTCTTATCTTCATCTCTCTTCTTCTTCAATCCTTGGTATGTATGTATACACTTTTCCTTCTGCGCTCTTCCTGCTCCTGTTCCTTTAATGCGCCGCACACCAAAATTTTTATTCATGCGCCGCACACCGCGTACTGACATCGCACACTGTACAACTGACGGCTTTGATTTTCTGAAGATTCCGCCCTTCTTTTTCTCCTCTTTTTCGTTTGTCAAATTCGTGAGTGATTCTTCAACAACATTATCGTCTACCGAAGCCGAATATAGAGGTTTGGCTAATGCAACTCAAGAAATCATGTGGTTAAAGTCTTTGTACACAGATCTTGGACTTCATTCTTCAACACCTCACATTTTTGGTGACAACACAAGCTCACTACATCTAGCAGCTAATCCGGTATACCATGCTAGAACCAAGCATATTGAAGTCCACTACCATTACGTAAGGGAGAAGCTAATGAGCAAGGATATTCAACTATCCTATGTCTCTACAGATATGCAATGTGCCGACATGTTGACTAAAGCTCTTGATGGTACAAAATTAAGTAGATTCAAGTTGATGATTGGCTTGCAGGAAATCAAGGACAATTGAAGACTTATTTGAAGGCGAAGCATGTTAGGCTTGAGGGAGAGCTGTTGGTGCATTTTGCCCAAGCCTACATGCTTGATATACTTGATATTATCCTCATTTGTAAGTCACATGAGTAGTCATGTGAACACCTCTCGTAAAAGAGTACATTTTATCTCTTGTAAATGGAAAAAGAAAAAAGGAAAAGGATGGCTTACCTCATCCATGATGTAAAAAAAAATTCGTGGTTCTAACTACCTAAGACCATGAAATTTAGAGCTGAGGGAATCTCTCCTAACTTTGGGGATCACTTTTAGGTTGAGCCATTCGAATTCGAATTCAAAATTCCCTCCAAGAATAGCTATAAAAGGAGCAAGAAGGAAGAGGCGATTAGCAAGCCTTGTACGTGACCACTTGATGTCATTTTGTAGAGATTGAAGAGCTTACTCCATAGCTCTATCATTCTACTCCCATTTTGCAAAGATTCATTGCCAATGTGGTTGTAATCATATGTGAATCTATACATTTATCATCATCTACTTCTCTGTTTTGTTCTCTGCTATACTCACTCAGAGCAGTAACTTCAGAAGCTCATATCTCGAGTTCTACTGAACCTTTTTCAGTGATTTAACTTGCATTGGATAGCTTGTACTGTCTACTTTGTGCATATAAATTTTCAAGGTCATTCGATTAATACTTTGGGAGATATCTGCATTTTACTGCTTACTAGTCTATCTCTACAGAGCCCCGAGAATTGTGGGAATGTTCCAGAAATTGATGAAACTTGTTCTCAGTGCTCAGTCCATCATTTGAAGTGTTATAACTTGGATTGGGAAGCTTGCTTAGTCTATTTGTTATGACCAAAAGGAATTTTTCTAATTCCTACCAGGTTGAGAGCACTGTTCATTTTTTCCAGCAGGTGTATGTCCAAAAATAACAAGTTTTGGGAGCTAGTCATTTCACAACTAGTCTGTCTTGACTTAAACTTTTGGGATACATGTTCCAAAGTACTTGGCTGATATTTTGGTGGATTTAGGAAGCTCAAAGGGTCTACTAATCAACTCTGAAGTCTCAGTTGGCTGGTGTGAAGCTGGTTGTAGCAGCACCTACTCATCTTTGGATTGCATCCACCATCTCTCTTCACACAAACTATGCAACCAGATGGGCAGAAGCCTGGGCTTTACGGTCTGCTACAGCAGTTACGGTAGCAAAGTGTCTGCTAACCGATGTCTTTCCACGTTTTGGCTTACCACTAGAAATTGTCTCAGATCAAGGCACTCATTTTGTAAACAATTTAATGAAGGCACTTACACAATCGTTCCAGGTCACACATAAATTTAGTTCTCCTTATTATCCTCGAGCTAATGGATTGGCCAAAAGTACAAACAAATCTCTGCTGAATATCCTTCGAAAATTGATCATGGAATCACCGGAAAGATGGGATCAACTGCTACCTGTAGTATTATGGGCCTATCGGACTACATACAAGGTAACAACAAGATTGACACCTTTCAAATTAGCTTATGGCTTAGAAGCTATAGCACCAATGGAGATAGTCATATCAAGTTTACGCGTAGCAATCACTCAGAAACTTCTACCGGAAGACTCACTGTCAATTCGGTTGGACACACTCAAAGAGTTAGAAGAGCATCGATGGCTCAGTTTTTTAACCATGCACGAAGTTCAACTAAGACAAGCAAGGACGCACGATCGAAACTTGAAGACTCCAATATTTTCGGTAGGACAGCTTGTACTTTTCTATAATGCAAAGTCAAATAGATCCACAAGCAAATTCAAATTACGGTGGTTCGGGCCTTACAAGATCTCAGAGCAAATCGGTCCAGCAACTTTTCGGTTGACTACGTTGACCGGAAATCCACTTCCAAAAGCAATCAACGGCTCGAAGCTGTGGCCGTATCAAAGCGCTACTAGTCCGCATTAAATCATTTGGCGGTGTACCGCATTTTTTAGCTTTTGTTTTTTACTTTTCATTATGTTCTTTCTTTTCTCTTTTTATAGCCGTGTTTTGTCATAAGCCGCCCTCCTTACCAATTACTCAAGTATGCATGCCAAATTAAAAGCAATATCATTCTAGCACCACACAATGATAACCATCACTTACTACCCCCCCCCCCCCCACCGTAATGTCTGTACTTAAGCTCTTCGGTTGCGCCAAAAAACGCTATTGTGTTCTTGTGATTGTGCTCGTGTCTTCTGTGTACTGTGTATTCGTGTGCTGTGATCTGTGTATTCATGTTCATGTGCGAAATGGAAGCATTGGCGAATTTCACAGCTTTCCATGGAGGTATCCCTACCGAGGTAGGAGATTACCTGCGTATCCGAGGGTTGGCCAACTTCGTTGAGCTGCCTTGGCACTCAGTGGAAGCCCATCCCTTCTTCGCACAAATTATCCCAGCCATCGCCCAATCTCCCATCGCCGAACGCCAATGGATTTTCCCCTCCCTCCCTTCTAGAACCGTAGTGACCTTCCAAGTTTTCGCCGAAGCCTTCCGTCTCACCCCACAAGGCCGCGAAAATGGCCCAAGCATCCCTATAGCTCGAATGATAGAACTTTTTCCCCGATTTTCATCAAATGAATACGCCATTCTCTGCCGCCCCGAACCTGAAAAAACCGCATTGCAGTTCTTAGTTGCAATCCTTAACCTCCAAAAACGCACATACGGTATCTCCCGACCATTCTATTCCGCCATCGACCTTGCCGCACGAGAACCCATTAATTTCGCCTCATTTTTCTTTCACCGAATCCATAAGGAGTGCGTCGCCATAGTGAAACAAGTCAACAAAGGAACCACCCCTCGATCCAGACTTCCCCCCACATCCTTTCTTTTCTCTTCCCAACCATACTCGCCGCTCAACCACCACCACGAGGACCAGTTTTAAGGCACGAAGAGTCAGTTCAACTACTAGAAGATGAGGAAGAAGAAGATGAAGAAGAGCTCAATCAGTTGTTCCGCCGGAAACGTATCAGAATTAGCTCCTCAGAAAGTGAAGCACAAGGCTCAGCCGGCAAAGTTAACGATGACGATAAAGACGAAGAGAAGAACGAAGAAGAAACCTTCCATGATACAGAAACCTCCATGCACAATGAATCATCGACAGAGCAACAAGAACAACAGGAGCAAACAGAAACAGAATCCATTTCGAGTGAAAAAGAATCAGAGCAATAGGAAAATGAGCAGCAATCTAATCAAGATGCACTAGACAAGCTACTGAAGGTAGCGGAATCCACATAAGCGCACAATGCAGAAACGGAACAAACAAACAAGGTAACAACTACTGACTCTGCCCTCCCCAAAACACCGCCTGTTAACCCATCTCCCAACCGGAACCACCCCGCAGCCCCATCAAGCCCAGTCACCCCACCGGAACTTCTGAAGCCTCTACATCCTCCCCCAACTATTCACCTCCAAATTCACAACAACTCCTCACCGAAACCTTTTTGCAACCTCGCCCTCCTCTGCCATTCCACCCCATTCCAATTTTTTTGGAACTAGAAAATATGGGTCACCTTTTAATTAATCTATCCCAACAACTGCCGCAACACCTGAAGCAAGCCACAGACAGTGCACGAGAGGAATTCCAAAGGAAATTGGAAATAATGGAGGCGGATATCACCCCTCTTAAGGAAGAATTACAAGCAGCAAGAGCGGAAAATCATGCACTACATGAGCAGATCAAACAACTACAGGCTACACTCCAAGCACAGGAAGAACACTCAAACCAGAGAGATAAAGCACTGGCTGAAAAAGACGAACTACTGATAGCTGCCGACACCGAAATAATAAAGTTAAATCAAACAATCAAAGATACAGAAGACACACGGATAGTGCTAGGCAACTTACTGGAGGAAACTAGACTCCAGCTGCAGGACGCAGTACAGAAGTATCAAGAACAGCAGAAAGAAGCGAAGCAAGCAGAAGAACAGCTACAGAGAACAAAAGAATCACTGGATGAGGTGAATTCTATCCTCAAACATCAATTACTTAGGGAAGCTAAACATAAAAAAGACTTAGCAAATGTCCGCAAAGAGCGAGATGCCTACCACAAAACCATACAATTTCAGAATCAACAGTTTGAAAGACTGGATAATCAGGTACGAAACCAAAAAGACAGAATCATTGAGATGCAGAAACAAGTAACACACATGAAGACAGCCAGAGACGCGGCATTATCCAACGATTTTTATTTACAGGAGGCCTTTTTGCAAACACAGGCCGAAATTTTGCTTACTGAAGCCATCGCACTTAGTTCCGTTAGAGTAGATGCGCAGATTTTAGAACCCGATACCCTTAAACAATTATTAGAAACCCTTAAGAAAAAAAATAGCCCGCACATTTAGATTAGCAAGAAATATGTATCTAGAAGGAATCGTAGATGAACAATGAGTTTTGTAATCAAAATCACTTGCGGGTTCGAGTCCACCGTGCGTGCCAGTGTTAGACGGCCGCCGGAGTAGGACAAATGTATGCCGGCCTTAATACACTGTGGAGTATGTTCTGTTTGTTTTACTGAACTTATTGCATTCGGTGACAAAGACGAATTATTACTTTCAGTAAACGTAAACTTTTAATTGAGATCTCTGTAAGTGTTGTGACGAACGAATCTGTCGGTTAAAGTAGTATCTCCGGTTGATTACTACTGTTAAGATTGTAGTCCAGACTACTGCTCTCTTCCAATAGCAGGGTAGTCTGAAGAAGTACGGTACCCAGGAATATAGAAAGCTAGTCTCGCCCAGTTAATGTTAATGATTTGAGCTAAGACACGTAGTAGTTGTTGGTGCAGATCAATCACCAATTGAAGATTTGAAGTAAAGAAGGTGGATACATTCACAAGAGTGAAGAACATGTACACATATGTACATTAGTTATGACATAGGTTACATATACTTATGCTTTGATAAAAAGTTTGTACATAATTGCCTATATATACTTTTGGAAAATGTCGGGGTATAGAGAGAAGACAAGGAGAGACTTTGTATGAGCATAGGAATAGAGAAATAAGGTATTGTAAATGTCAGTAGACACATGAGAAGTGAGTTGAAGTCTTTCTCATATTTTCAGTTGTAGTCTTCTCCAAAAATGAAAGAAATATTGCGCCCGATATTTCTGCGTTTGCTCCGTCTGTGGTAGATCATTTGTTAAATCCTTTTGAGGATATCTAAGTTCATAGTTAATGAGTCTATGGCTTAAGTTTCAGAGTTTAATTGTAAACAGGCTAGGAGAATTGTGTGTTCTGTGGAGTATGTTCTGTTTGTTTTACTGAACTTATTGCATTCGGTGACAAAGACGAATTATTACTTTCAGTAAACGTAAACTTTTAATTGAGATCTCTGTAAGTGTTGTGACGAACGAATCTGTCGGTTAAAGTAGTATCTCCGATTGATTACTACTGTTAAGATTGTAGTCCAGACTACTGCTCTGTTCCAATAGCAGGGCAGTCTGAAGAAGTACGGTACCCAGGAATATAGAAAGCTAGTCTCGCCCAGTTAATGTTAATGATTTGAGCTAAGACACGTAGTAGTTGTTGGTGCAGATCAATCACCAATTGAAGATTTGAAGTAAAGAAGGTGGATACATTCACAAGAGTGAAGAACATGTACACATATGTACATTAGTTATGACATAGGTTACATATACTTATGCTTTGATAAAAAGTTTGTACATAATTGCCTATATATACTTTTGGAAAATGTCGGGGTATAGAGAGAAGACAAGGAGAGACTTTGTATGAGCATAGGAATAGAGAAATAAGGTATTGTAAATGTCAGTAGACACATGAGAAGTGAGTTGAAGTCTTTCTCATATTTTCAGTTGTAGTCTTCTCCAAAAATGAAAGAAATATTGCGCCCGATGTTTCTGCGTTTGCTCCGTCTGTGGTAGATCATTTGTTAAATCCTTTTGAGGATATCTAAGTTCATAGTTAATGAGTCTATGGCTTAAGTTTCAGAGTTTAATTGTAAACAGGCTAGGAGAATTGTGTGTTCTGTGGAGTATGTTCTGTTTGTTTTACTGAACTTATTGCATTCGGTGACAAAGACGAATTATTACTTTCAGTAAACGTAAACTTTTAATTGAGATCTCTGTAAGTGTTGTGACGAACGAATCTGTCGGTTAAAGTAGTATCTCCGGTTGATTACTACTGTTAAGATTGTAGTCCAGACTACTGCTCTGTTCCAATAGCAGGGCAGTCTGAAGAAGTACGGTACCCAGGAATATAGAAAGCTAGTCTCGCCCAGTTAATGTTAATGATTTGAGCTAAGACACGTAGTAGTTGTTGGTGCAGATCAATCACCAATTGAAGATTTGAAGTAAAGAAGGTGGATACATTCACAAGAGTGAAGAACATGTACACATATGTACATTAGTTATGACATAGGTTACATATACTTATGCTTTGATAAAAAGTTTGTACATAATTGCCTATATATACTTTTGGAAAATGTCGGGGTATAGAGAGAAGACAAGGAGAGACTTTGTATGAGCATAGGAATAGAGAAATAAGGTATTGTAAATGTCAGTAGACACATGAGAAGTGAGTTGAAGTCTTTCTCATATTTTCAGTTGTAGTCTTCTCCAAAAATGAAAGAAATATTGCGCCCGATGTTTCTGCGTTTGCTCCGTCTGTGGTAGATCATTTGTTAAATCCTTTTGAGGATATCTAAGTTCATAGTTAATGAGTCTATGGCTTAAGTTTCAGAGTTTAATTGTAAACAGGCTAGGAGAATTGTGTGTAGGAACATTCATATGTGATGAGTGTTCACAGTCTTCTGAAACAGGTGCAGATTTCGAGTCTAATGAAATGAGTAGTGCTCAGTGCACAGTGTAAAGTTTTACACATATGATAGCTCAAAATCTAAGTTGAGAGATAAGCTACCTACATCCAAAAGGATTTTGTAAAACAGGTTCGACATTGTGAGAACCAAAGTTAAGAAGTTAGGGGTGTCAAATCGACTTCTCAGAAGTGCAGATTTGGACATAGGTAACTTGTGAAGTTGATTTCTCAAGTTATACTAAACCTTTTGAAGAATTTTAACTTGGAGGAGGTGCGAAACTTCTAGGCGACACTCCATACAAAATTTCATAGAAAACTTTACATGTTTGATAGGTCAATGAGAAGAAATTGTGCAGCATACTTTCTGTGTTTTATCTTCTTCACAGAATTTTTCAACTTTTGATAATTTGGAGATTGGACCTCTAATTTGGTGAAGGTTTTAACTTACTCTTGATATAGAGGTGTTCTAAATTCAAGAGTAGGTTGTTCTTTTGGAGATTAACACTCTCCATCAGTGGTATCAGAGCAGGAGACATCAAAATCAAGGAAAGGAGGATCCCGACTGCTCCAGATTCAAGAAATTCAACAATTGAAGAACTAAAAGGTGAAAGCTTGAAGGCAAAACTTGAGAAGGAGACCATACGACATCAAGAAAGACAAAAGGAGTCTAATTTGAAGTAAAGGTACATATATTGTTCATAAAGCTTGAAGATTTCAATACATAGGTAGAAGGAAGATGGGAGATTCTCTACAGATAGAGAAATTGGATAGGGAAAACTATCCTGCATGGTCAATGAGGATGGAAGCTCATCTTATGAGCAAAGATTTAATTGCTTACATCACAGGAGAAGAAGAGAAGCCAGAGTTCAGAGATCCTAGTGTTCCAACTAGGGAAGAGTTAGCAGATTTGAAGAATTGGATGAAGAAAGATGTTCAAGCTAGGAGCATTATATACATGGCAGTCAATGATTATTTGTTACCTCACATTCGAGGTCTTGAAAGTGCAACTGATATTTGGAATGCTTTGGAGGAGCATTTTCAGAATACTACTAAGTCAAGGAAGGCATCCTTATGGGCAAAATTTACAACCTTCAAGAAGAAGGCCTCTCAATCCATTTCAGATTATGTGACAAGAATGAAAGATATTGCAGATGCTTTAGGAGCTGTTGATGAAGACATTGAGGAGGATAAATTGGTAAGGCAAATTCTTACAGGTTTAAGAGGTGATGACAAATGGAAGCCATTCATTTTGTCTACAGAATTATCACTTGATCATTTCACTCCTGATTTAAATCAGTTGCTAGGCCATATGCTAACATTTGAACAAGATGTTAAAGGAGATGGTGATAAGAGTACAGGTCATGCAATGTACTCAAAGGACAAGAAGAAAGCTAACAAAGGAAAGCAACAATCAAGTGAAGAAGAAGGCACAACTAGTCAAGCCAACTTCCTAAGAGGTAGAGGAGGTGGCAAAGGTAGAGGAAGAGGCAGAAACAACAAAGATGGAGGCAAAGCTTGTTGGATTTGTGGTAAGACAAATCACTTAGCTAATGATTGTTGGCACAATACTCAGAGTAATAATGGATATAGTCAAAATTATAATGCAAGAGGAAGAGGTGGCAGAAATCAAAGAGGTAATTTCAGAGGCAGAGGTGGTAGGAGTTACTTTGGAAGAAATGCAAGTAGAGGATTCCAAAGTCAACAATACAACAACACCTATTACAATTATGCTTCAGATCAAAAGGAGGATTCAACATTGATAATGAATGCAACTTGTGAAAGGCAGAGTGAAGATCAGAGAGTCTTCTACATTGACTGAGGGTGTAGCAATCACCTGAGTGGTAATATAGCTTTGATGACTGATTTGGAGAATAAGGTTTCTAATCATGTTGTTCAAACAGGTGACAACACAAAAGCACAATGTGAAGTCAATTGGATCAGTGAAGGCCAAGGATGGTAGCACCTTATTGAGTAAGGTCTTGTATGTTCCCACAATTCCTAAGAATTTGATAAGTGTAGGACAAATTGTGGAAAAAGGTTATGAAGTAAGGTTCACTAATGATGGAGTATATGTGGAAGACCCTAGCCAAGGGTATAAACAGATTGTTTCAGGGAAAAAAGAAGGAAGATTATTTACGTTGAAGATTCAAGGCAATATTGGTCATGCTATATTCACATATGGAGGACATAAGATCTCTGAGTTAGATCTTTGGCACAAGAGGCTTGGACATTTCAATGAAAGAGGTATTAAAGACATGATTAATAATGGTTCAGTGCTTGGTTTGCCTAATGTTGCAGGTCAACATATGACATACAGATGTGAGGCATGTCAATTAGGTAAGGCTCATAAGCATTCCTATTCCAAGCATGGTTTTATGTACTCAGAGAAGCTTGAGTTGGTACACACAGATGTGTGGGGACCATCAAAGGATTTCAGTATAAATGGGTCAAGGTATTATGTGATTTATGTTGATGATGCTACTAGATGGATCACTATTTATGTGATCAAAGATAAGTCAGAAGTGTTTAATACATTTAAACACTATCATGCATATGCAGAAAGAATTACAGGACATAAGTTAAAAAGACTAAGGTCAGATGGAGGGGGAGAGTATTTCTCTAATGAGTTCAGTGATTACTTGTGGAATGCAGGTATAAAAAGGGAAGTTACTTGCAGGTACTCTCCTCAACAAAATGGTGTAGCAGAAAGGAGAAATAGAACACTTGTTGAGTTTGCAAGATCCATGATGAAAGAGAAAAATTGCCCTAATTATTTGTGGGCTGAGGCTATAAATACAGCTACTTATTTGGTCAATAGGTTACCATGTAAAGCCTTGCAGGGTATGACACCATATGAGGCTTGGTGGGGTAAGAGACCTACCTTGGATCATTGCAGAGTTTTTGGATGTGTGGCATATGCATATGTGCCATCACAATTAAGGCACAAGTTGGAGCCTAAAGCTGAAAAATATGTTTTCATTGGTTATGATGATAAGCAGATGGGTTATAGATTGTGGAGTCCATCTACAAAACAATTCATGGTTTCTAAAGATGTTACTTTTGATGAGCAAAGCACTTGGTATGCAGGTACAATCAATATCAATACAGGTGATGAAGAAGAAGTGAGCCAAAGGAAAGGTAAATCAAAGGTTCAGATATTTGATGAACAAGAGAATAATGAAGTGCAGGTTGAAGTGGAAGAAACACCTAGGTTTGATCCTGAATATGAAGAACCAGAAACCTCAAGAAGTGGAGAACTTAGGAGGTCTACAAGGAACAAATGGCAACCTACAAGGTATAGCTATGATACTTCATTTCTGGCTACCAAAGATTATGCTTACATGATTAAAACAGATGAAGACCCTTCTACATATGAAGAGGCAAAAGGTAAGGAAAAATGGGAGAAAGCTATGCAGGAAGAATATGATGCACTATTGGAGAATCAGACATGGGTTTTGGTTCCAAAGCCAAATAGTCAGAAGATCATTGGATGCAAGTGGGTTTACAAAACCAAGAGGTTTGCAGATGGAAGTGTGTCTAGATACAAAGCTAGACTTGTTGTCAAAGGGTTTGCTCAGACTTATGGTGTTGACTATGATGAGACTTATAGTCCTGTGGCAAAAATGACAACCATCAGGACACTTATAGCTATTGCTGCATGTAAAGGTTGGAAGTTATGTCAACTTGATGTGAAAAATGCTTTTTTGAATGGTTATATTTCAGATGATGTGTTCATGGAGCAACCTCAAGGGTTCAGAGATACAAGGTATCCAGATCATGTGTGTAAGCTCAAGAGAGCTTTGTATGGCTTGAAGCAGGCCCCAAGGGCTTGGAGCTATAGACTTGTAAAGTTCTTGAAAGAACTTGGATTTTAGGTGTCTAAAGCAGATAGTAGCTTGCTTGTCAAAGCAAGTGATAATGGTTTCATATACATGTGCATATATGTTGATGATATAATCCTTACAGGTACAGATGAAGAAGGAATACAAAGACTCAAGAAGCAAATGGAAAAGGAGTTCAAAATAAGTGACTTGGGAGACTTGTCATACTTCTTGGGCATGGAGATTACATATACTCAACATGGAGTATTTGTGACCCAAGAAAGGTATTTGAAGAACTTGCTAATCAAGTTTAAAATGAATGATTGCAGGGTAGCACCTACACCAATGGAGTTGAATCACAAATTGAGTAAGTTTGGAGGTGAAGAATTCAAGGACATGAGACAATATCAAAGTTTGGTTGGTAGTCTTATCTATGCTACTTTAACTAGACCTGATTTATCATATGCAGTAGGGGTTTTGTCTCAATTTATGCATTGTCCTAGGAGAGAGCATTGGATTGCAGGTCAAAGGGTGTTGAGGTACATTAAGGGTACACTCAATGAAGGTTTGTATTATGGGTTCACATCAGATACAAACATCAAGATCTATAGTGATGCAGATTGGGCAGGTAATCCAGATGATAGAAGATCAACTTATGGATACATGTGTTATGTGGGAGATAAACTTATCTCAAGGTGTTTCAAGAAGCAACATACAGTTGCTTTGTCTTCTACAGAAGCAGAGTATAAAGGCATGGTTGAAGCTGCAAAGGAAGTGATTTGGCTCAAGACCTTGATGAAGAGTTTTGACATTGTGCATGGGATACCAACTATATATGGAGATAACATGAGTTCATTGTATTTAGCTGCTAATCCTGTTTTTCATGCCAGGACCAAACACATTGAGATTCAGTATCACTTTCTAGGAGAGAAGGTGATGGATAAAGAGATTGAAGTCATACATACTTCAACTAAAGATCAAATAGCTGATATGCTTACAAAGAGCTTGGATGGACCAAAGCTACAGATTTTAAAGACATGGCAGGTATAAAAAAGAAAAGAGAAACCTCAATTGATGATTGAGGGGGAGCTGTTGGTGCAGATCAATCACCAATTGAAGATTTGAAGTAAAGAAGGTGGATACATTCACAAGAGTGAAGAACATGTACACATATGTACATTAGTTATGACATAGGTTACATATACTTATGCTTTGATAAAAAGTTTGTACATAATTGCCTATATATACTTTTGGAAAATGTCGAGGTATAGAGAGAAGACAAGGAGAGACTTTGTATGAGCATAGGAATAGAGAAATAAGGTATTGTAAATGTCAGTAGACACATGAGAAGTGAGTTGAAGTCTTTCTCATATTTTCAGTTGTAGTCTTCTCCAGAAATGAAAGAAATATTGCGCCCGATGTTTCTGCGTTTGCTCCGTCTGTAGTAGATCATTTGTTAAATCCTTTTGAAGATATCTAAGTTCATAGTTAATGAGTCTATGGCTTAAGTTTTAGAGTTTAATTGTAAACAGGCTAGGAGAATTGTGTGTAGGAACATTCATATGTGATGAGTGTTCACAGTCTTCTGAAACAGGCGCAGATTTCGAGTCTAATGAAATGAGTAGTGCTCAGTGCACAGTGTAAAGTTTTACACATATGATAGCTCAAAATCTAAGTTGAGAGATAAGCTACCTACATCCAAAAGGATTTGGTAAAACGGGTTCGACATTGTGAGAACCAAAGTTAAGAAGTTAGGGGTGTCAAATCGACTTCTCAGAAGTGCAGATTTGGACATAGGTAACTTGTGAAGTTGATTTCTCAAGTTATACTAAACCTTTTGAAGAATTTTAACTTGGAGGAGGTGCGCAACTTCTAGGCGACACTCCATACAAAATTTCATAGAAAACTTTACATGTTTGATAGGTCAATGAGAAGAAATTGTGCAGTAGACTTTCTGTGTTTTATCTTCTTCACAGAATTTTTCAACTTTTGATAATTTGGAGATTGGACCTCTAATTTGGTGAAGGTTTTAACTTACTCTTGATATAGAGGTGTTCTAAATTCAAGAGTAGGTTGTTCTTTTGGAGATTAACACTCTCCATCAGTAGTGTTGTTGTTGATTGTAAAGAAGGTTTGGGAAATTAGTACAAGGCCTCTGTCTAACAGACCCCTACCACTCCCAAGAACCCACGCTGGTCTGGTAACGTTTTTTTGGTAATGATACTGAAAGCTTAACCCATTTTATGGTAAAACACTGTTTCACGTTTAACATTTGTTCGGTAACGATTTCGGCTGGTCAGCGTTATTGTTTTTAACAGAAAGTTATGCCAGTTCAGGGTTCTAGGGCTAAAACTGGGTTAAAACAGGCTAACAGGCAGACAGGATTTCTCGAATTACCTATGTAGCAGCCTCGCAATGCTCTAATAACCCTTAATTTTTCCCAAATATTAGCCAAAAAATAAACCAAATATCTCTTGCCCTAAAAAATGCCGAATTTGCCCGTCAATCACGATTGATGTGTCAGCCGCGATCGACGTGTCGATCGCGATTGATAGGTCTGTCGTGGCTGTCGGTCACAATTGATGGGTCAATCGTGATTGACACGTGGCCCAAAATTTCAGTCAGTTATGATCAAACAATCATTGACTGGGTCAGTCACGATTGACAAGTCAGTCCTGGTCGATGGGTTGATTGCGATTGACACGTGTCATGCGAGAGGTCTGTCAGTCGTGGTCAAAGCATCGTTGACTTTGTCGGTCACGATTGATAGGTCTGTCGGGATAGTCAATCATGATTGACAGGTCGATCGTGATTGATGGGTCGATCACGATTGACACATGGCACGCATAGGCTCTATCGATCATGGTCAAACAGTTGTTGACTCTGTCGGTCGCGATCGACGTGTCGGTCGCTATTGATAGGTCCGTCGGCAAGTGTCCATGGTCGTTTGTTAATCGCGATTGATGTGTCAATTGTGATTGATAGAAAACTGAGGAATTTTAAAATTTTAAACACAGATTTAGGATGCCCTAGGCATACGCATCATGGTTATGCACTTTGTTTTGCAAAAAGGTCAATTTTTCTGTCGGTCGCGATTGACAAAGGTCAATGCCTCAAGACCTGCATAGTCAAAAATTTTACCTAGTGGAGCTCGTGCAGCTGCTGGGGATGCTGATTCTTGCAGAAAATCTCAAGAAACACACAAAAACACAAGCATGCAAACGCTCTCTCACTCTCTCTCACAAGTGAAATGAGGGGAAATGGTATGGGAGAAAATGTCACGATGATGGAGATGGAGGTGGGAGATGGTGATGATGATGGTGATGAAAATAAAAGGAAATAGATAAAAGTAAAGAAAATACCTATGACTCCAACGTCTCAACTCTACGTCTTACCATCACACGCTCGTCCTCAAAGCTCGATCCGCGACAACGGCACCAAAATTTGGTGTAGCTCAGTGATGAGTAGCACCTCCTTTAATGTCAATCCGGGAAGACATGAGGATGGTATGAAGACCTCGAACAAGTGATGGCACAAGTGTGTGAGTGAGAAGCACACAAACATGCACACACATACACACACGCACGCACACACAAGGCAAGAACAAAGAGAGAGACAATGGAGTAACTTCTATTGCAAAAGAGTTCTCATACAAGTTCAAATCTACAACAAGCTAACCTCAAAAATGAGCTCTCTAGCTCTATTTATAGTTTTTGACTAGCTTTGGTCCCGTCTAGACCTAGTATCCGGCCTAGTTAAAATTTAGGTTCTAGGGCATATTTGAGGGCTCAAACGGAGTCTAGTCACAACTACAATGGTTTAGAGGATGCAAAGCTTCCACACATCAATCCAAGCAAATGATGGGCACTATTCCTTGTGTCCAGACACGAGAAGTTCTTATAACCCCAGAGGTCTCACCACAAGGGGATGCCACAATGCCTCCTTTTACAATTCAAATTTCTAGATTTGGATATGAAGGCACGCCACGAGTTGCCCCATCTGCTCCTCCCATCCCATCGAAATTTGAATTTGCTACCATGGGAGATGCAGAAGGGATGAGCACCTTTGATTTGGAATCCTTTTTGCAAAACACACACTATTGGATGTAGAATTCTTTTTGGATAGAGAAGAACTTGGCACATCCTCCCAAAGAAGGGGAAAATCAACAGAAGGTTGCCATGTACACTGAGAAGACATTCAAGAAAGGACCCTATCTCAACAACTAGAATGACCAGAGGGTGAAGAAGAGGAAGGAGAAGAAGAAGAAGAAGAAGAAATGGCAAAAGCCCCAACTTACACTGCTGAACTCCGTAGATTATACTAGATCATGGAAAGGGTGCAAGCACAACAATTACTCTCTAAAAATAACAGTAGAATGCTCATGCCCAACTCTTGGAAGAGGCTGGTATAGACTCTAAATACTGTGAAACTCTACTATTGCTAGCAAAAACCTATGGTGTAGTGGAAACTATCCGATCTGCATTGCAGAAGCCTCCCATTCAATACGATCCAGGAAGATTCCAAAAAAGACCAAGGTCAAGCAAAAACATTCAGGTTCCCATCATCGCTATGGGGGAAACTACCACCGTGACCAAACCCATAGCTACAAGATCCCAAGCAATTGAAACTCTTGGCCATCAACCCACGGTCATCCTTGAAGAATCAACAAAACCACTACCTCCAACAACCCAACCTTCACCTCCTCAAACAGAAGCTGATAAATATCATCCTGACCACTAACCCTACAGAGCAAACCTTCATCTTCCATAATCCCACTCCCAGTTCCACCTTGTTTGCATCTTTTGACAACCCTTTATATCATACCACCACCGTTACAATCGAATCCCTCAAGGAGCTTGCCTTAAGACACCCTGCCTCCACAACTTGTGTAGTAGGCCACCCCGATCTTAGGTCCACACTTTTAGGTTTCCCCATATCCAAAGATGTTCATTGGATAGTTCCATCTCAAAGCTCTAACATTCCAATTAATGTCCCACCAATCCTTCAACCCATCCAGGCTGCTTTCTTGAGCATGTTCCAGCCCATGTCTCAACCATTTCCACCATATGCATGAGCTACCAAGCATGAAGAAAAAACCACTAGTGGACACACAAGTGCCATAACAACCAGCGTAGTCATAGTCAAAAAAATCATGTAAATCTTACATCTCAAATGAGGCACGCAAATCAGCCTTAAAATCAGCAATATGCTTCTCATCAGGACCAATGAGAAGCATGTCATCAACATAGACAACAATGATTAAAAGCACATCATTTGCACGCTTAACATATAAGGTGCTGTTAGTTGGAATGTTCTCAAAACCATGTGCAATCAGGTAGGCATGTATCTTTTCATGCCAAGCATGTGCTGCTTGCTTCAAACCATATGATGCCTTTTTCAACCTGCACACTTTGTTCTTATGCCCTTTTTGCACAAGACCACATGGCTAAAAAAGATACACTTCTTCATGCAAGTCACCATTCAAAAATGCAATTTTAATTTCCAATTGATCTATATTCCAACCATGATGAGCTACAAGTGCACAAATCATATGAACAGTAGTGATTTGGCATGTAGAAGCAAAGGTCTCATCAAAATCAATGCCTCTTTCTTGAGCATAACCTTTTGCAACAAGCCTAGCCTTATACCTGTCAAATGTTCCATTAGGTTTTCACTTCAGCTTGTATACCCACTTAGTGTCAATGGCTTGGAAGTCACATAAAGAATAGGTACCATTTTTCATAATAGCATCATATTCTAATTGCATAGTAGCCATCCAATTTTTTGAATTTTGTGCTTCATCAAATGAAATTGGTTCATTTCTCATCACAAAGACTCGAGGCAGCCATAGCATAGCAATCTGATGCAAAAAAGAACTATGAGAGGTTGAACGTGTATGATATGATAGAGGTGCATCTAATTTACTATCTTGCAAGGCCTAGACTAGCCATTTAGGCATAATTTTTGCCTCCTCTATATCAGTTCTCTCATCAATAAGTGCATCATGTAAATCTGCATAAAAAATGGAGTGATTTGCATCATCATGTGAAACTTGTAAAGGTTGAGAAGTTGCCTCACAAGGACCATCACTAGATTGTTCACTTCTAAAAAGAGGCAGCAAAGTGTCATATATGTCTTTGGAGCTAACTGATGTCTCCTTAGTACATGAAAGTAATGGTTGAATATCATCTTCCACAAAAAGAACATCACGACTAAAAGAAATGTGTTCAATCTATGGATGATACAAATGATAGCCTTTGCTTTTAGAACTGTACCCAGCAAAAATACATTTCATTGCTTTATCATCCAATTTCTTGCATTGTTGTTTAGGCATTAATGCATATACTAGAAAACCAAAAACACACAAATGAGAAACATATGGCTTACAACCATGCCAAGCCTCATATGGAGTGATAGACTGCAACGCTTTAGTGGGATACTTGTTAAGTACATATGCTCCACACATGACAGCCTCAAGCCAGAAATTATGTGGTAAAGCCTGACTCTTGACCATACACCTTGCCATCTCCATGAGTGACTTGTTCTTCCTTTTAGTGACTCCATTCTATTGAGGTGTATACAACACTAAACACTGATGTTTTATCCCATGTTCAGTGAGAAATGTATTAAAATTTAAAGACATATATTCCCCCCCGATCAAAACGAAGGGTGCCCATTTTACATGCTGTTAGATTTTCAGCCAAAAGACGAAATTGTTTGAAGCAAATAAACACTTTAGACTTTGCTTTCAATGGATATACCCATGCATGCCTAGAAAAATCATTGATGAAAGTAATGAAGTAAAGATAGTTCCCAAAATAAGGTATTTGCATAGGAGCAAAGACATCACTGTGAACAAACTTAAATTTCTGAGTAGCTCAAACTGAACCATCTTTTGGGAAGGAGGGATGTTGCATTTTTCCCAAAGTACAGCCTTCACAAACATGTTTATCAGGTGCCTCAAGTTTGGGCAAAGAGGACACCATTTCAGATTTGTGTGGGCGTAGCAAACTAGCAAAATTCAGATGACCAAATCATGCATGCCAAAGCTTTGCATCTGACGTAGCCTGAGAATCTTCAATTGCACATGTTGAATCATTCACAGATTTTGCATAATCTATGAGCTTATATAGCCCATGACATAAAATTCAAGAAGCAATAACAGCATCGCCATTTGATAGATCATGAACTATACATCTCTCATAAAACAATTTCATAACCAAGCCAATCTTGGCTAATGCTAAAATTGATAAGAGATTTTTCTTGATCCCTCACACAAATAAAGCATCTAACAATATAAAAGAACTACCATCAACAATAGTCAGAATGATCTTACCAACTCCCATAATAGGATGAGAGGAGCTGTTGGCGCATGTGACAATATTCCCTATAGGTTCAGGCTCAAGAGAAGTGAAGAAATTGTGTTGTGAGGTAATATGTTTGGTTGCCCCACTATCAAAGTACCAAACATCTGAGTCTAGTGCAGACATACACTGTTCATGAGAAGATGGGTCATAATTGCAAACAGTAGTACTGCCTAACTTCATTCTACACAAGATTAACAAATTCTTTTTTTGGTGTAGAGGCCTCTACAACAACCATTCCAACCTCTTTCTTCTTTGCCTCTTTTGCATCTAGTTTTGGAAAACTCTTTATGACATGATCATTTTGTTTACAATATCTGCAAAACAATTTTGCTTTTCTATTTTTGTATCATCCCTATCATCTTTCTTTGATTATGGAGAATTAGCAGATTTTTGCTTACGAGTAGATGAGCTCCATTTACCTTCGCCCTTCTAACTAGCCAAGAAAGCTTAATCTCCAACACACATAATGGGCCTGTTCTACCTAGATTGATCTTCCTATCACAAAACAGAGACTATCCCCTTGAATGTTAATGCATTTTGATTGCCTTTCATAATCAATTGAAGAGTAGAAGCAAAACAGCTCTTATATGAATTTGGAAGACCATTCGGAACATTCTGCATAAGTGAACTGTCAAGCAAGATTTTGTCAGCAGAAATGAACTGCTCCTTCAAGTCTTTGATCTTTGTCAAAAAATTATCCATGGAATCTCCTTGATTCATGTGCTCACTCTCCAACTATTTTTGGAGGTAAGCAACACGAGGCTCATTCCTTGCCTGGTATAAAGTGATAAGTGTATCCCAAGCATCCTTTGCTATTTTGCAAGAGCAAATGTGAGGAATAATGGCATGCTTGATAGACAAGGCTATCAATGCATGTGCCTGAGCATCTTTTCCATCCCAACGAAGTTGCTTTGCAGTAAGTGTAGTAGGAACTGCAACATGAATAGGAACCTAAAGAATATCACCATCTTCAATGCTATTTGCATAACCTTCAATAACTGTATTTGCAGGTGTAATAGGATGTTTTTCAACCCTTGCACAATATTCCAAATTCCTTTTGCAACCAATACATAATGCATCATATAAGCCCATAATGGGTAATTGGTACCATCCAGCTTATCCTCAACTGCCAACATATGGAATACATCACTGCTTTCAGCCATGGCCACTGGCTAAAATACCTTGATGCAAAAAAATGAATGTATCTCAAAAAGAACAGAACTACCTTATCGAGTTCTGCTAAACCTGTAGCAGACTTCGAAGTGCTTATATTGGCGAATCGAAACTTGTATATATCTTTGACACAAAAAGATGAAATTGCCTGCATAGGTGCTACGATAATGTGTTCTGAGTATGCTCACCAAATTTCATGGGATTCAGAGACTATGACCGAAGGGGTGTCGATGATGCCCTAGATGAAGCAGAGACCTGCTTTGATACCAATTGTTGGACTTTGAGGTCTGCAGAAGCATGCAAACAACACAACGAAGAAGAAGAAGCTTGGAGCACAACACACAATATTGAATGTATTGCCAAGAGAATGTACACATGAGGTTATAGGCATATATACAAGATGAGGGGAAAAAACCTCTTATCACACACATCACTACCTGAATATATCAATAGGACAATCAACTTGCCATGGAGACATGCCATGACAAAAGGTTACCACCTCATAGACCAAACTGTGAGTTTATTTATACGAATTGTTTATTTTCTTTATTCGGTCTTTCATTTCTAGCTTATTGAGAATACTAAATTTGGTTTTTTGAGTACAATATTTTTAGGTGTGTTTTTATGTCTGCACCATATGTTCTTGAGAGAATTGTGTTTTTTAAATATGTTTATGCCTTACAAATGTGTATCCCTTCTCGTAGAAGGAGTGGCAACCCATTGAGTGTATTATTGCGCTCATAGATGTACTCCATGGTCATCTTGGGAATGTGCAATAAGAAGGGGGATCTGGATCTGGCCTTGTGGAGGAGGTATTTTTCTATGATCACCTCTATCAGCTTGTGGATCAAAGTTCACAAAAAGGGGTAACCTTCAAAAGATCCCTCTAGAAAAAACTCATCTTGAAGTCTTGTTGTATCTAAAATCAATCAATGAATCTATACACCTACAAAAGAATATACCAAAATTTTATATCTATCTTTGAAAGGAATAGCAATATTGAGCCTAGGCATGACACGGTTGGTAATAATTTATAGGTATTTTATGATGATATATGGAGTGGACAAATAAAAATCCCCCCTCCCTAAAGGTGGTCTATCTTTTGAAAGCCCTCTTTCTTTTTGTGACTTGGTTCAAGTGCCACTTGGTGTTCTTTTTGTTTCCATCCCCTTTTGTTGATAGAAGTTCTTTAAGGGTCTCTCAATTCCCAACTCTCACCCATGTCAAACTCAAAAAACTATATCTTAAAATCCCAATATCATTTTAAAGGAAATCAATTGAGAGCCTATGGGGTTCTATATGAGATTTTTGACAAGCCCTAAAAATAGAAAAATGGACATTTGACCAAAAGATTTTGTCAAGTGAGGCTACTAGGGGTCATAAAAAGAAAACATGATCTATTGGGGGTCTTTGTGTGTTGCAAACCTTCTCAATGCCCCTTAAAAATGTATTTTTTAGCCTATATACAAAAAAAATTATCTTTGGTAACATACTATTGCAAAGGCCCTTTTTGGTGATTTTTTGAGTGTATTTAGTGGTGCATAAGCAATAAGCTATGTTTCCCTTGATGTGTAGGCAATGCCAATCGATTTTTAGCCTTGTTTGCAAAAAGCAAAGCCTACTGCACACGCTAACTCAGGGAAGCCAAAATTTGAAACCCTATATTTATTTCACCTTTTCCTTGCCAAGGGATTCTACACTATTTATTTAGGTAAGCACCTAGACCACTTGAAAACTAAATAAGACTCCAAAAACACTTAGTTGCATTTAATGAATTCCATAGACTATGGAAATTGTCTTTTGTAGGATGGGTATTTTCTCACTTTTATTGCTAATACAAGTCATCTTAAGCCTTTACGGTGTATGTGCCTTCAATTTGAAGCCCTTTAACCGCTAAAATCAATAGTTTCAATTAAGGACTTCTTTGGTTAAGGAAGCCAAAATTTACATGTTTGCTTTAGACTTCGTTTTTTGTAGCATCCAAGCTCCTATTCTAAGGCTTAGGAGTTTAGAACACACTTAATGTGTGATAAATCACAAGATTGCAATTTCTAATGTCCTTGGAATTTACCCATGCCTAGGATTTCAAACTTTGCAATATTCACTAGATTGAATTTTCTTGTGAGGCCCCCTACTTCGCCCACTTCTTGTCTCTTATACAACTCAAAGAAGCTAAAATCCATAAGAAAATCATTTTTTACAACTTCTCACTTCTTTACCAAGAACCTAAGATTTTTGACATCATTTCTCTTGTTTAACATCTTGAATGTGTAGTTCTTCTAGGTTTCTAGGATGATGCCATTCCATAATAGCTTGAACATTTTTAGGATCCATCTAGATTCCATGTTTGGAGATGATATGTCCAAGATATCTAACCTCATGTTTGATAAATTCATGCTTTGATTCTTTGGCAAAGAGTGAATTTTACCTTAACACTTGGAGGACTATCTGTAAGTGTTCCAAATGTCTCTTTTGACTTACTATAAATAAAAATAGCGTTAGGAAAGTCTACTACATACTTTCCTAAATAAGGCCTTAACACACTGTTCATGAGTGTCATGAACATGGTTGGAGCATTCGTGAAACCAAATGGCATCACCAAAAACTCATAATTCACATACCTAGTCTTAAAAGCAATCTTTGATACATTGGCTACTTTTATTTTAACCTGGTGATATCTTGATTGTAGATCAAGCTTAGTGAAATATCAAGTTTGATGTAACTGATCAAATAAATCATCCAATCTAGGCATTGGAAATATATTTTTAATAATTTCCTTATCTAATGCCCTATAATTAATTCACAATCTTATAGAGCCATCTTTATTTTTTACTAAGAGCATTGGTGATGCCCATGGTGAATTACTAGGCCTAATAAATCCTTTAGCTAAATAATCTTGAATATGATTTTCTACTTCCTGATGCTGAGCTACACTAAGCCTATATGGAGGTTTTTAGATAGGTTTTATGTCATGTCAATGGAATGGTCAATGTATCTTGTAGAAGGTGGTAATCCTTTGGGTAAGTCAAGTGGAAATACATCTTTATATTCAAACATTAGTTGTTTAAAAACTTTCACTATACATTCTTGCAAAAACGAATGATAGAAAGTCCTTTCTATAGTTCAATTATGATCAAAAGAAATGCATAGATATCATATACATCATATGAATCAAATAAAGTATCTAACTGAATGCATGAGATAAGAGGTGCAATGGTACATCTCTCTCACCTAGATATACAAAATGCACTTCCATTCTTAGAAAAAGCAATAGCATTGTTTTGGTAACTGATTTTATGTGTATCCCCTAATCTCCAAAGCCATTCTCTACCCAATACCATATCTATCCTATCCATATTTTTAATTTGGAAGTCTAAGTGATCTGTAAGTCCTTGTATCTGGACTTCAAATTGGATACCATAATATCCCATATTATCTTGTCCTCACTGTGCATCATAGATACAACATATTTATGTGCATTGGGTTTTTGAGGAATCTTTGGTTTCTTTACCAGATCATAATTAATAAAATTATGAGCGACAACATCATCGATAATGACTCCCATCCTGATTCCCTATACACTACCATGAAGTTTAACCAAATCATATGGTCCAAACTACTATGACCACAATCACTAGGTTAAATGACAAGAATGTTATATATCCTCATGCATCATCTCCACTTCCTTGCAGCTAGAGCTACCATAAATTAGAAGTGTTTGCACAAGGTGTACTACCTTTTTGCCTTTATCTAAGGCTATTATGTTCCCTGATCCTTGCTTTTTAGCTTCCCCCTTTTTTACTGGGAAATTCCAGTGAGAGTGGTTAGGAGAATTTGGCTTTCTTAGTATGAAATTGATATGTACTAAGTCTAGACCCTTTTTTCTTTCTTAGTATGAATTTGCTTTTGCCTAGGATTACCCATTTCTTGAATATAGTTACCTGACTAGGTCTAAGATTTTGGTCTATATCCATACCTATATGACTAGTTACTTGAGTTGGTCTAAGATTTGGTGGGTATCCATACCCAAAGACATGGTTGAATGTTGATGTATCACAATTGAAATCAGTAGGAAACATACGATACAAAGTGCTATGGATACGTAACAAGATCTCATAGAAGCAAATAGAGAACATGAACAAGCACATATCAAGAAAAACCGATTCAAACTTTTAAGTGAACAACTTTTCAAGCAATGCATGAAGTCACAAACTCAACTAGAGAAAGCAAAGGGAGAACTGGCAAATGCAATGCTAAACATGGATACATTAATAGCTGAAAATGCAACATGGCTGTTGGCAGTATACGGGAAGAAGCAAATACGGGCATACATGCAGATCTAGCACTAAGGCAACTCTTTATTTTTTCCAAACCCCTACACCATTTAAAAGTGATTCTTATCACTAAAAACCCTTGTAAATATCATTTCACCTTTTTGTAGCTCCATTTTGTACAAGTCGAGGAGTCCTCGAGCTTGGGGAGCCTTAGAAGTAGTTGCCTGCCAATTTTCATATTTTTTAGATCTCGTTTGAGCCCTCAAAAAAAAACCTGGAACATAATTTTTAACTAGGCCGGACACTAGGTCTGGACAGGGCCAAAGCTAGTCAAAAACTATAAATAGAGCTAGAGAGCTCATTTTTGGGCTAGCTTCTTGTAGTTTTGAGCTTGTATGAGAACTTGGTCGCAATAGAAGTGATTCCATTGTCTTACTCTCTTTGTTCTTGCCATGTGTGCGCGTGTGTGTATGTGTGTGCATGTTAGTGTGCTTCTCACTCACACATTTGTGCCTTTACTTGCTCGAGGTCTTCATACCATCCTCATGTCTTCCCGGATTGACATTAAAGGAGGTGCTACTCATCACTGAGCTACACCAAATTTTGGTGGCATTGCCGGGGATTCGAGCTTTGAGGACGAGCGTGTGATGGTAAGACGTAGAGAGGACGCGTTGGAATGGTAAGTAGTCGGTAAATTTCTGATTTTTCTCCATCTCCATCTCCATCTTCACCTCCTTCTCCATCTCCACCTCCACCTCCTTCTCCACTACATATTCCCTCTTCCTTGTCATTCCCCTCATTTGTTGTGTGCGAGTTTGAGCGAGAGCGAGTGTGTGTGCTTGTTTTTGTGTGTTTTTGCATGTTTCTTGTAGGCTTCAGCTTCATCATCATCTCCAGCAAGCTCAGCAGGTACGAATTTCCTCTGCACAGGTCCCGAGGCATCAAGCTCGAGCTATCGCGACACCTCGAAAACTTCACCCAATCACAATTCTGAGTGCACCACGACACTGCGCAGGCTGAGAGCTCCTAGGATCACTAGACAGAACTGAAAAATTCACCATATCCCGAGCTATCGCGACACCTCGACTTATCACGACACTCACGACCTATCGCGACACCTCGAGGTATCGCGACACCTCACGACCTATCGCGACACTTGGGAGTATCGCGACACCTCACGACCTATCGCGACACCTCACGACCTATCACGACACTTGGGAGTATCGCGACACCTCACGACCTATCGCGACACTTGGGAGTATCGCGACACCTCACGACCTATCGCGACACTTGGGAGTATCGCGACACCTCACGACCTATCGCGACACTTTGGAGTATCGCGACACCTCACGAGCTATCGCGACACTCACGACCTATCGCGACACTTGGGAGCTATCGCGACACCTCACGAGCTATCGCGACACTTCGACCCGACCTATCGCGATACATGGGCTTAACGCATGAAAATTTAGAGTAAATTAATTGACTGAATTGAGGTATCTTTGGGTTTAATCTTGGACACATTGGGAGGATATGAGAGCCTTAGGAGTGGGCAAAAGACCTAGAAACCAGGGAGGAATTTCCTGAACCCTGAGAGCCTGTTTGGACCCCTAAGTGCTTGAATGGTCATAACTTCACCATACGAACTTCGATTGATGAGATTTTCAAGTTGGCCTTTAGGTGAGACTAGGTGGTCCTAAGATTGAGGGGGTACAGTGAGTTACTCCAGGGGGGACTGAAAATATTGATGTGTGTCTTTCAATTACTTGTGGTAATATAGCTATACTGACTGGTGAGCTTTTGCAGGAACATTGTGTGCACTCAAGGCAATCCAAAGCTAGCTAGCAAGGGTGAGTACCAAGCTTGGGAGAAGGCTTCCTGGGCTTGTGTAGCAGTCTGGTCAACCAGCTAATTGAGGTTGGAAGATCTCTCAACCCTCCTTTGTCAATTCCTAGCCTAGGCTAAGTACGACTTAGGTGTGGTAATTAATTAGGGCAACATTAGGCACGAATCAAGTCCAAGAGAATTAATCAACCAAGTCCAAGAATTAAGTAGGTCTTAAGTGCGAAAACCCTAAGGGACAAAAGGTAAACTGGAGTCGATCACTTATCAAGTGCGAAATTCACTTAAGTACTCCTAACGACGCGATTTCAGACAAGACCATAAACATAATATTCAACTCAAAAGAACAAGTGATTGGTGCAAATTAACCTGCAACGAGAGTGTGCTTGGGTCCAAGGGGGTAGATAAATCAGGCATATGAACCTTAGATCAGGCAGACACTTAGGCCGAGACAGACAAAGCCTCAGATCTTCTGAAGCTAGTGTCAATCACACTGCCAGGTCTTGGGCCCAGCAGTTGAGTGATTACCCATACACTCCCAGATCAAAACAAGTGATTCTGAGATGTCCTATCACATGGAGAGACCAGTAGGTAGTTTAGGGGTGGCTTATCTAGAAAAGCCAGAGGGACTTTACAAGACTCAATTGGAATACATCAGGACGAATCGTCTAGGTGCTCGCATCTACGAAGACGGACTGAGAAGATCTGTGGTCCAGATTAAGAACCCCGATCAACCCCATGGACTAGAACACCCGGTAGTGAAGTTTGAGAATGGAGCATACCTAGATAAAGAAGGGACTATATATGTAGTCACCACTCTTCCTTATAGAACTGATGAGTTTGGAAATGTGATTGCAGAAACCGATATGGGTGATATAGAGCAAGGAAATTTAGAGAAAGAGCCGAGAACTCCCCGCGGTAAATCTGTCTTGACCAGAATCATGACTCCAGAATTGATTCCACAGGATAATAAAAGCATAGATTTGCTTTTAAACCGAGAAACTGATGAGGCCTTTTGGAGGTATAAGCCTACCCTGTCTCATGAAGTAGGTGCTCTCACAATCTATGAGTTTAAAGACCCTGATAGCCCAGGCAAAGTAACCTACTTAGACAATACATCAGAGAAGATCTTCGTGGTCACCGAGCATGGCAGACATGCCTACACATGGAAGGGTGAATTTGTTTTTCCCCAACCTCGGACTAATGTGTCATACAGTCACCAAGGAGCTGGGACCTCCCAAGCTCATGGAGCTCAAAGAGATAGAAGTAGAGACAAACCTGAGGTAAGTTTTGCCGACCCCCAGGGAAGAGAAAGAAGGAGAACAGGGACGGACAGAGGGGAAACCGAGAGATTTAGAGACCCAAGAAACCGAAGAAATGCTGATGATTTTCCTTTGCCAAGGCCGAGAGAACACCCTAGGACCCTGCGGCCAACTCAACTGGTGAAGTCCATGAAGAATTACTTCGATGGCACGGGTGACCCTTATGACCATGTGGCAGAGTTTAGGCAAGTCTTGAAAGCTTAACAGGTAGAGGACCTATTCACACAATATAATGCTTTTGGTCTAACCGTTAGGAACACTGCCCTCACATGGTTTCAACCATTGAACGAGAGGCATTTCAGAAACATAGACCAGCTCCTAGAAGCCTTTATCATTGAGTTTTCTAAGAGTGGCATAAGGCACAACACTTCCTCACTAATTCATAGCTTCAAGCAAACACCTCAAGAGACGGTCAAACTAGCTGGGAGACGGTTTAGGCAATACCTAGAGAGATGCCCGATGCCGGAGTTACCTACACCGGCCAAGCAAGTGGCCTTGTTCTTAGATGGATTGTTGAGCACCAAGCTCAGGTCATATGTGTATCTGAAGGACCCCAGAACTATAGAAGAGTGCGTGCGCATGTGCATAGACATTGAGGACAATTTAGGCGAGGAGTTAGAACTGTCAAAAATCTATAAGGATTTTGATAGCTCTAGTAGCCTCACATCTGGTCAATCCACATCCATTGAGGAACTTGCAGAGAAGGTAGCTCAAAAACTAGGTGCCTCTAGCAAACAAATTCCGAGATTTGCCCCAGTTAAGCGGTGTTACACTTGTGGCGGTGACCATATGGCAAACGTATGTCCCATTATGGCCCAACCCCAGGCGAATCCTAGTAGCCAGTACTGCACCATAGAGCGCAGGTACACCAACCACACTGCACAAGACTGCCCATATAACAAACAAACTGTTAGGCAAAATTACCCTCAGCCATATCCACAACAGGGTAGATACCAGAATCAGTACCCACCACAACAATACAACATACCACAACAAACTTATCAGCCACCTTATCAAGGGCAGCAGAGACCTCAACCAGTCCTAGTACAGCAACTCCCTGCTCCAACTAATGTGATCCCAGTGAAATATGCATCTGCTGAAGAAAATCCGAACAGAGCCATAGTCCCAGTCACCCCATTGCTATCAGACAGTGATCCAAGTGACCATAGTTTTGACTCCACACATATTGATAGCCCACATGCTTACTACATGCAGTCACCCGAGCATAACGAGTCATACTATTATGAGGACCCAAGTGAAAATAGTGGGGAGCCTGAGTATGCTAATGTCTTGTACACAAACCCCAACTCTAGACCTCAACCTAGGCAGGTACGACCCCCATTCCCTAGAGGACCATGCTTCAGATGTCAGGGAGATCACCTTATACGTGATTGTCCATTGCCTGCCTCTACACAACCCCAACCAGTGACAATTCAGGGTTTCTGTCAAGACTGCAGAAAAGAGCATCTCCTACGAGATTGCCCAAAGAACCCTAATAACATGCCTAAAATCACTCCTATCAATGTTGTTGGGTTAGTTGTAGACTCCACAGGGAGTGTGACTTCCACTGCACCTGTGCAAGTGATCACAAGAGCCCAAGCACTACAACAAAACCAAGGTGTTGGTCAGGAAAAGAGCCCCGAGGTGAGTGAAACAGAGAGCATAACCAAAAAGAGGACTAGAGCCTGGAAGGATAGTCGTGAAAGAATGAAAAGGCAATGGGCAAAAAAGATGAGCGAACTTGAAGAAAGCTTGAGAGAAACCAAAGCAAAGATAAGTGAACTCGCATCTCAAAACCACTCTCACACCAACCCTCCACCACCTCTCCCTTTACCCGCCAATCCACCTTCTTCCATTCCCCAACCTTTCAATACACCACCCTTAACCCACCCACCACCCAGAGTAGGATCCGTCCTAGCCGATCCGACTCCCGAGGACCTAAACATGATGCTTAGAGCATATCAGGCCAGAATCCAAGAAGGGCCAAACGTAACTGATCATGAAAAGTGTTACCCTAGAGTAGAACTAGAGCTAGAACGAACCAAAATTTGTGCTAAGATGGTGGAATTGGCTCAGACTATGTTTGAAGCCAGTCGCCTCTTTAACATCTCTAGTTCAGCTAAGACGCAGTTACACTTTGATGGACTACTAGAACGAATAGAGAGGCTAATTGCACAATCAGAAAAGGAACCCGCCTCTCAAAATAAGGGCAAGGCAAGTGAGAACGTGAGCCTACCTCCCCAGGAAGCCTACGTGCCTAACTCTACGGAGCCAGACACATCATCTTCTATGAATCGGTTCACACCAGAATTCCTACGAGAGATTCAAGAAGACAAATGGGCTAAAGAAAGTGAAGTCCCTCCTCCCATTGAACTTGTGGATGATGCACACGAGCAATTCCCACATGACATCCCATCCATTTATGAGGAGCATGAGAGCATCCACTCTCAAGAGAGATTAGACTTTGAGTCTAATTCTCTACAAGAATTACCACATTTCACAGGCCCATGGGAAACCAAGTCTACTTGTCTGAGAGCGCCCACAGTCATGATAAGAAATGAAGATTCTATCATACCTAGGAATACAGAGGTAGTAAAGAACACTAAAGTGCAGTGCAATCTCACTTTAGAAGAGCTACTCAAAGTTAAGCCAGAAGTGTGGAAACATGTAGCCAAACAAGTGCCAGACATAGCAAAATCGCGCTCCCAAGTAGGATCTCATAGAACAGTGCCTGAAATACCATTGGATAAGATAGGAGACATGAGTGAAGGAGAAGAAGGAAATACCTATCTCCCAGTTACTCATCAGGGTTACACAACCAAGGCAATTTTGGACTCAGGTGCAGCAGTTGCAATTGCTACAACTTCCCTATGGAAGCGATGGGGCAAGCCAGCACTCCGACCAACGAGAATGAAATTGCAGATGGCTGATGGTCATATTGAAAGGCCCTTAGGATTGCTAGAAGGAATAACTCTCACTACATGTGGGGTTGAGTTTGAACATACTTTTGCTATATGCGACTTTAGCAAAAACCAAGCCTACGAGATGATTTTGGGAAGGCCATTTATGCGGCAATTGCAAGTAGTCCAGGATTGGGGAACCAATTCCTTGTATTTGCAACATCTAGGTGTTACAACTTCAAAGTCAATCTTAAGGATTACTCTCATAGAGACGTACCACCTATTCAATGGAATCCCATCCATAGAGCCAAAGATGAGACTGAGTCTGTGCATTCCATAGGATCCGGATCCTTGTGGATGCATGAAGACACCCACTTATGGATGTGCAAAGTGGCAGTAGAAGAAGAGAAAAGAGAAAAAGCTAGAGAGATAGGTGCAAAAGAAACAAGTAGATCAATTGAAGACCCAGCCTATGCACCTGTAGTCTTTCCTGATGAGGAATTTGAACCCCATGGCTAGGCAGAAATCCTAGCAACAATGGATGTAGCCATCAATGAAGAGCAGTGGACACCTCACTGTGATGAGGATGGCTATGACATTTCAGTCTTTTCAATAGAGCCAATCATGGGAGATGCAGTTTTACAAGAATGCGAACCTATCCTTGATGCATTTGAGGATGCGAGTGACTCCGATCTAGAGTCAATCATCATGGACCCACCTTTTGCATCAGATGAAGAATACTTCTATGAAGTAGAATTTCAACCCCAGAGGCACGGAGAGCTTACAAATGAGGTGAGGTTAGCCACACAAGTAGCTACTAAAAGCGGAGGAAAGAAAAGAAAGAAGAAGGAAGTCACTCTGGAGGCAGAAGAATCCTTGATTGAGGTCCCTGAAAACTTTAAAAAATATGAGATAGATGATAGGAGGGTCATGATAAGAATGCCTAAACGTGAGGCACAAGCAGGAGAAGCTTATGATAGCAAGGAAACTACCAAGAAAATAGTTGTCGCCATCAAGGAAGGAGAAGAAAGATGCACATACATAGGTCATGACCTGACAGAAGACGAAGAACAAGAGTTAATAGCCTTGCTAAGAGAATACAGAGATGTGTTCGCTTGGAGTTACAAGGATTTGAAGGGTGTTGATCCAGACATATGCTCACACACTATCCCCATGACCTCAGATGCCAAACCCTCTAAGCAAAAGCCATATACATACAATGATAATTACGCTGCCAAGATCAAAGAGGAGATAGATAGACTGGTTGAAGCTGGATTTATCTATGAAATTGATCACACTGAGTGGGTATCCCCCATTGTAGTGGTGCCCAAGAAAAACGGAAAGCTACGTGTGTGCATTAACTTGAAGAAGGTTAATGCAGCCACAATTCGAGATAACTATCCGCTTCCTATCACAGAGCATCTCTTAGAAAGAGTAGCAGGCAAAGAAGTGTACAGCTTCCTCGATGGATTTTCGGGCTACAATCAAGTAGCCATAGCTCCAGAAGATCAGCATAAGACGGCATTTGCCACTGAATGGGGCATTTTTGCCTTTAGAGTAATGCCATTTGGGCTTACCAATGCACCAGCTACCTTCCAAAGGCTGATGTGCCATGTGTTTAAAGAGTTCCTGAGGAAGAACTTAGAAGTCTATGTTGATGATCTTTGTGCTCATTCCAACATTAGGCAAACCCATATTCCCGAACTCAGACAAATCTTTGGCAAATGTAGAGAATATCAAGTCTGCCTGAACCCAGGAAAGTGCGTCTTTATGGTTAGGCAAGGCAAGATTCTAGGACACATAGTGTCAAAGAATGGCATATCCAGTGATGAAGAGAAAGTGAGAGCCATAGCAGAGCTAGCTAGGCCAAGGAATGTCAAGGAAGTACAAGCTTTCATGGGGCATTGTGGTTACTACCGCCGGTTCATTCACATGTATGCTGTCATTGCAAAGCCCATGTACGGAGTTCTGACTAACTTTGAGTGGACTGATGAATGTGAGGATTCCTTCCAGGAGCTTAAACGAAGATTATGTTCAGCACCAATCTTGACCACACCAGATTGGAACAAGCCATTCCGTGTTCATGTCGATGCATCCAATTACGCTATTGGATGTGTACTCGCACAACCTACTGGTGAAGGTAATATGGATCTCCCAATTGCCTATGACAGTAGACAATTGAATGCAGCTGAACGAAATTACACCACTACTGAGAGAGAAGGATTAGGAATGGTATATGCAGTTAAAAAGTTTCTTGCAAATAAGTTCAAATTTTTTACTGATCACCAAGCTCTACTGTACCTGGTAAACAAGCCATGCAATACAGGAAGATTAGTAAGATGGTTTCTCTTGCTAATGGAATATGAATTCGAGGTTATAGTAAGGAAAGGGAAGACTCACTTGAGAGCGGATCATCTCTCTAGGCTCACATCTGGAGAAGCCCCACAAGGAGTGTCAGATGACCTTCCTGATGCTTACTTGTTTAATTTGGAAGTTGTACCGCAGTGGGCTAAGCCATTGGTACCAATATTGACATACGGGCCTAACCACCCAATAATAAACACGCAGGATAGAGAGGTAGTAAAAGCCCAAAAGTATCACATCATGGCAGGTAGTATGTACAAGCACACAGATCAAGGAGTCTTGGCTTGTTGTGTGGAAGAGGATGAGTACGCTAAATGGTTGCAATTAGCACATGTAGGTGCATTAGAGCAACACTACTCAAAACAAGGAACCCTACAGACACTAAGGAGACTCGGAGTGCATTGGCCAACTATGGAAGCTGATGTCCAAAAGTTGTGCAAGGAATGCCCAATCTGTTGCACTAAACCACCTGTGGAACATGCCACTCTTTATCAAGCGTCCATAGTGCCAGATTGGAGTGAACCACTAGTATCTTTCTTGAGGATGAAAACATTCCCTCCAGACATGACCCTGGCTAAGAAAAGAAGTCTAGAACAAGAAGCCCTAGATTACTCACTCATTGGTGATAATCTATACAAGCGGGGTAAAGATGATTACCTGAGACTATGTGTTCATGAGAGTGAATATCTAAAGATCTTGGAAACTGCTCACCAGGGTGTAGCAGGAGGACATTTTGGTCCAGATAGGGTGATCAAAGCAATTCTATTTGTAGGATTTTGATGGCCCACCCTTCACATGGATGCACATACCTATGTGAAGAGGTGTGAGATTTGTCAGCGAACCCAGCCTCCTATACGCAAAGATGAGATGCCACTGAAGCCTATGATGGGCGGACGTGCATTCTCTGAGTGGGGAATAGACTTTGTAGGTCCTATCAATCCCCCAGCTAAGGGTTCCCATGCTGAGTATATCATCGTTGCCACGGACTATCTAACCAAGTGGGTAGAGGTAAAAGCCACAACGAAGAACGACGCTTAGACAACTGCGAAATTCTTGTTTGAGAATGTATTCACAAGATACGGGCTACCTATAGAGCTAGTTAGTGATAGAGGCACTCACTTCTTGAATGAAGTTATTGAAAATCTGCTCCAAGAATTCTTTGTAGTGCATAAGAAGTCTGCCCCCTATCACCCTCAAGCCAATGGGCAAGCCAAAAGCACCAATAAAATCCTATGCAATGTATTGACAAAATTAGTGAACAATAAACGCTCTGATTGGGACAAACAGCTACACCATGCTATTTGGGCATACCGAGTCGCCTACAAAACGGTACTCCAAGCCACCCCCTTTCAGATGGTATTTGGCCAAAACGCCGTGCTACCTTTGGACTTCTTAATACCTACATTGAAAGTAGCACAAGAGCACAAATGGACGGGTCATGAACTCTCCTCTAGACTTTTTGACCTTGAACGATTAGGAGAAACAAGATTGAGAGAAGCTGCAGGGATATATGCAGCTAAGAAGAGACAGAAGGCATACTTTGATGCCCATGTGAAGGATAAGGGCTTGAAAGCAGGAGATCTAGTTTTAGTCTACACATTGAAACAACACGCAAGGAAGCTAGAAAAGAGAGGCTACGGACCTATGCTCATCAATAGGATCTCCACGAGTGGAGCAGTACAACTAGCCACTTTAGAGGGTGATGTTCTCCCAAACTATATTAGCTAATGCAGAGTCAAGTTGTATCAGGAACCCCTCATGGAGGAAATGCTAAGTCGACTCAATACTGCTAAGCAACGTAAAGAGGAGGAAAAACGAATTCGAGAAGAAGCACAGGCAGAGGCCTTAGAGCGCATCAGACGAATGAAGTTGAGGAGACAAGGGAGGGATCAGCCTATGATTGACACTCAAGAGTCTCCAGGCTATCACATGGCCATGTGTGAGGCTTCAGGTGAACGTACCCATAAGATAGTGGATCGACGACCTTTTGTGACCCTAGAAATAAGACAAAGAGACAGCACAACAAGCGTGAGAGCTTTAATTGATTCAGGAGCAGCCACAAGTGCAGTTCGGCTTTCTTATTGCCAGCAGCTGCAATTGGAGGTAAAACCCCTAGAAGCATATCTGATAGGATTAGGAGGTGTTGAAACCCCTTGCATGGGAGAGGTGGATCTTCCCCTCTACATACAAGAGGTCCTCATGCCAGCAAAAGTGCTAGTGTGTGAAGACGAGGATCTGACCGAACCTCTGGTCCTGGGCCAAGACTGGATCTACGATCACGCAGTCAACCTCAACCTAAGAAGTGGACTTCTTCAGGTCTGGGTAGGCCAAAGCCGTCTCACGATTGAATTAGAAAATCAAGCACTCAAACCAATAGAATCGACACCAACTCCTGGTCCCTCCAGGAATCCACATGAAGATAACAATGTTGTTCTTGTCCAAACTTCTATGGTGCAGAGGATTGTCAATCTTCCTGAAGGTACAGGAGCCAATAAGGAGTTCCCAACTGATCCAAAGAAGATTCTAAACGGGCAGACCGAACATCACTCGACACGAAGGAGGCCGCTGATCAAGAGGCAGGAGCGCCAACCCGTGCAACACGGAGCACCTCGTGGCGCGAAGCAGATCTGGATACGCAAGGATGGAAAACCCACAACTCTAATAGCAGACTCTCGAGGAGACAACAAACAAGCCACACCATCACGGACACAAGTGAAGGAGTACCCTAGGAAACCTCCTAGGCACACCACATCTATTTGGGTCCCTAAGCGGTCAAGGAAGGCTAGCCCCAATGCTAGACACATATGGGTGCCCAAGGCCTGTTTACGAGCCCAAATAGCTCCAACTCTAGTTACTGACATAATTCAACACTCTCAATTCCTCTCGACTAACAACGCAGGAACTCTACCTAAATACCACTCTGACCCACACTCAATCACATCGAGGAATGTCTGGAAATGGGTACCCAAAAGGTCCCAAATCCATCACAACCTAGTTCATAAACCGTTGCCTGTCTTTAGCTCTAAGAGCTACGAATCCCCTATCAAAGTTTGGAGACCTAAACCATGTATCAAACCCCCTGACCCAATTTTTGTAAATCCATCCACTCTGACATAGGTGCATTCCGAGTCCACTGCATAACCAAAGTAGGCATCTAGGATGATATTGACCCCTAATCACCACTCACACCTATCACAAGCACTTCATCTCTGACCACTAACCTTCGGGATTGTCATGTTAGTATTTTGAAGGGAACACCATTACATCCTGTTTCCTATGCAACACTAATGTGCCTTTCTTCTTCTAGCAGATAAGCACCCGATTCCCATGGCAGCAGCAGCAGGCACGAGTTCTCAGGCAGGCACCAGCACTCAAATCAATTGGGATACCATGCTTGTGGAGGTTCCACTGACAGCTAGGCCGGAAGAGCTTTTGAACGTAAGAAGAATTCCCATTCCGGATCCACCAAGTGGCCTAACAGAAAGAGTAAAGGGGCATTCTCACTGGTTCAATGAGATGCCAGGAGATTTGGGAGACGTTGATCATATCTGGGAATCCAAGATGGAATGTGGAGGAGTGTGGTGGACCTTCCAGTTCTTCTCACGAATTTGAAGCATTGCAAAATGCAGCTCCTCTTCAAGATATTTGGCAGAAAGCGGGATTGCAAGATTACTTTAGTGCAGCTTTGCCTAGACCAGACTTTCTTAGGTGCTACTACTTGATTGCCACACTGAAGCCGACAGGAGATAAAGATCATTCAGGCACATTCTGGGTGCCCTCCCTATCAAACCAGGAGGAAATGAAGAAGTTTGAGTTAAATGTTACTTTAATCAGGGAAGCTCTTCAGATGTATGGCACCCATGTGCCTTCCGATTGCGATCCCTTGATACCATAGTCAATGAAGAGCAACAGAATCAAGAAGTTGAAGGACATGTGTGCCCTCACCCCTAACATCGCCATACCCCTGCGAATGTGCCTTCAACACTTTGCATTTCCAGCTCAAGACCGCTTTACCCAACCTCACAAGAAAATATGGTATGGATTATATTTAGCAGAGACTCGAAGCTTGCCAATTAAGATGCATGTATGGATTCTGGATCAATTGTATGAAGCAGGCAAGCGGGGTGTGAGGAAGCATACATTACACAGCTGCTATGCGATTACCAGAATTATTTATAGATGTCTTGCATATGATGTGCCAATAGCCAGGGCCCTTAAATATTCACAACTGGAGTTTTTCAAGGGGCGGAAGTCAGGGAATCAACCTGCGAAACGAATGCGTGGATCACTCTCCCAGGTCATGATTCCTCACGAGGCCACAGCCGAAGCTCCCCCTAGAGAAGAAGCACATGTAGCACCTTTCACGGTACATCTCCAAGGAACTCAATCAGGGGGTGTAGTACAGCCCACTCCATCCGCCCCTCCACTACCGACCGATGCCGAGTTTGCATCTATGGCCACCTTAACTGAGGATCCCAATTTTGATTTTGAAAGATTCCTACAGACGGCCCACTTATCTGATAGTGAAGATTTTCCTGACAATGCCGATCCGGGATCATCATTCCAAAGAGAACAGCCACAGGGCGAGACAAGCAGGGTACATTGGGAAGGTGAGGCACAACATCCTCATGATCCAAGCACACAAAATCAGGAAGAAGAACGGGGAGATGAACTAGAGGAGAGTGAAGAGGAGGCCCCTGCCTACACGGCACAACTCAAATGGCTATACAAGACAATCAAGCAGGTACAGAGAAGACATAAGATGACAGAAGAGGCGAATAGAGCTCTAGTGAACCAAATGCTTCAAGCCGAGAACGTAGACTCACATTTTGTTGAATCATTGAATCTATTGGCTGACACATGTGGGATCGGGGAAGCATTGAGGACTATGGTCTATCGGGAGAACCCTACCTATGATCAACGAAGGATTGATACACGGCCACGACGAGGAAAAATGATTCAAATGGAAGTCTCTACTGCCTTGCCTACCACAATTTCAGAGGATGTTCACATGACGAGCCCAAGTCCCACTGACGAACAAGATGTAAATACACAGGTACCATCTCCACCGTCACCTTCCATTCAACCCTCAGAACCCTTCTCCACTAGTCTTTCTGAACAACCGATATCCACCCATCATGAAACCATTGTACACACCTCTGTTTTTACATCCTTCCCTTTACCCACATCCATCACTTCCACCCAAATTTTTGAACCTCACACCGGTCATCTTGCCACCGATCAAACCATAATAGGTCACCCTTCCTATCCCCCCGCCCTTGGACAACCACTTGCCACTAGCCAGATCTTATTCCATCCTTTTCCATTCACCCACACCCAAACCCTATTGTAGCTCAGTGGTGAGTAGCACCTCCTTTAATGTCAATCCGGGAAGACGTGAGGATGGTATGAAGACCACGAGCAAGTGGAAGCACAAGTGCGTGAGTGAGAAGCACACAAGCATGCACACACATACACACACACGCGCACACACGGCAAGAACAAAGAGAGTAAGACAATGGAATCACTTCTATTGCAAGAAAGTTCTCATACAAGCTCAAACTACAAGAAGCTACCCCCAAAAATGAGCTCTCTAGCTCTATTTATAGTTTTTGACTAGCTTTGGCCCTGTCCAGACCTAGTGTCCGGCCTAGTTAAAAATTAGGTTCCAGGGATTATTTGAGGGCCCAAACGAGATCTAAAAATTATGAAGATTGACAGGCAACTACTTCTAAGGCTCCCCAAGCTCGAGGACTCCTCGGCTTGTACAAAATGGAGCTACAAAAAGGTGAAATGATATTTACAAGGGTTTGTAGTGATGAGAATCACTTTAAAATGATGTGAGGGTTTTGAAAAAAATGAAGGGTTGCCTCAGTGCTAGATCTGCATGTGTGTCCGTACTTGCTTCTTCCCGTATACTGTCAACACTCTCCCCCCCCTAGGGTCTGTCGCCTCTGACAGACCTTTGCTCTGCGGGTTGATCAATATAGTTCTGGAGAATGTCAGCTCCCACCTCATGTTCTTTGATTCGCAGCCCTCGGATCAGGTCTCTCTGCAGGGTATCCCAATTGACTGGGCCCGGTATGTCCGTCTGTGGCGTTGTGTAGAGTTCTGAGTGCATCGTTTGTTCGCATGCAAAGAGGTGTAACAAATGGGTGGGCCGTGGCGCGAACACCTCTGAGTGTGCTCCCCAGAACCCCGTGGTGAACATTTCATCGAACGTTTGCTTGTAGCAGGCAGGGAGATATCTGATGCGTGCGTGCCATGCGTAAGCCACTCGTATGCTCGGGGTTGTGCTCATATCATATAGCAGGTCGTAGTTACCATTAATAAACCCGGGAATAGGAGGTTGAATGCGGCATACATTGCGAAAAGTTTTGAGTACGACCTGCATCATATCGAAGATCTTGAGCATCATCTGGGCAGCGACATCTGGCATGGGGTGGAGACGTGGTATCCAATGTCTGATGGTTGCCATCATGTATGACACCGTGGGAGTACCGGTTGGGGGAGCGATGGCGGGGTAATTGAGCCATTCTTTGCAATTAGCATTGTTCTTGACTTTGATTGCAAATGACTTCCATGTCCTTCTCCGTTGTACTGGTCCATAGCAATTGTTATACTTTAAATGCATGGGTGCGTGGTCCCATGTTCGTAGCATCTCGTGATAGGTCTCCAATAGCTTTTGCCTCCAGATGGGTTGATGTATTCTCCCTTTGCGCGCCTCCTCTGGAATGTCCTCCGGTTCAAATTGCGTTGCGAACGTTGGGTACTTGTTGGTCTTACGTTTGATCTCGGTGTTGTAGTCTGCCAACAGTACAAAGTATGGCTTATATTGTAATTCTGAGCTGGTGATTAGTCTTCTAGGGGCCAGCTGTCTGAAGTATTCTGATTGAAGTATGGTTTCTTCAATGGTCTTCATGGCCAACATCTGGTAGGTGATACGTTCTTCATGAGTCTGCCCCATTTCTTCTACCTGTTTCATCCATGCCGATGGGGGTTCCTCATAAGTGTCCTGTCCCTCCTCAGTGGTTGTGCCTCCTGGAAAAGGTTGAGGCTCATAGTTCTCTTCATATGCTTCCTCCACTGGAATAATAACTTCTTCCTCTTCCATGGGTTGCTCAGGTGGGGAAGGAGGTCGCTCGTACTGCATCAACTTCAATTTTAATTCTGCAACCTGTTGCCGTAACTCCAGTACGTCATTGGTCGTTGAATGTTTAGGTTCAGGTGAAGTAGCAGCGTCGGTCATCTCTTTAGGTTCCCGTTGGTGTGGTGTAGACTCTTGGGGTCTCTGTAGGTCCTTCAGTTGGTCGGCAAGCTGATCATGTGCTTCTAAAAGATTGGCATAAGTTTCCAAGATCTGTTGTATGCTTTCTGAGGGAACAGCTTGAAATTTAGCCGGGTCTATGGGTGCTCCCGGGGTGTTCTCCATGGCCGCCTCGAGGTTCTCTTGGTTTTGTTGTTGAAGCCGTCTGTTCTCTTCTTGAGCTGCCGCCAGATGTCGTCGTAGCAAGGCCATGTTTCGTTGAAGCCTTGCATTGCGGCCCATTTGATCTCGCAGTTGTTCCTCCATGGCTTTGCTCTCTTCCATATGCCTCGCTTCGAGTTGCGCATTTGCATGTTCGAGGGCAGATATTTTGCTTTGTGACTCCGTATGGCTGGACTCCAAAGCATTGACACGCTCTTGGAGTGTTGCTGAGAGGGTGCAAAGCTCCTTGTTATTTTCTTCCAATAATTTATATTCCTGCTTAAGCTGAGTGGCAGCTTCGAGCATGGTGTCGAGTGCAAGACTAAATGAGGTGGGTGTAGGGGTAAGGATGGAAGATGCAGGGGGTTGGGAAGTGGGAATGGGAAAAGTGGATGTTGTGCCTACAGTGCTTGGAAATGGCGACGTGAGTGAAATGATATGTGGTAATGTTGGGATAACAGTGGTGGTGGGTGATCCTGCGGATGGTGAGATGTCCATGGGATTGGACGTGAGAGTGTGTGATTCGTGCACTGTGAATACAGGAATGGTGGGTGGTGTGATAGTGGTGGCAGTGAATGTGGGGGAGTGGGTTTGGGAAAGGGACTTTTTATTATAAGTATCCACCTGTTGGAGTATATTTACAAGGTTTGTCCAAAATGAGGGTTGTGTGACTTGGGTTGAGTGTGAGTCAGTTGCTAGGGGAGTGGCGGATAGGGTTTGGGTGTGAGTGAATGGAAAAGGATGGGATGAGGTCTGGCTATTGGCAAGTGGTTGTCCAAGGGCGGGGAGATAGGAAGGGTGACCTATTATGGTTTGATCGGTGGCCGGATGACCGGTGTGAGGTTCCAAAATTTGGGTGGAAGTGTGGGACGTGGGTAAAGGGAAAGATGTAAAAACGGAGGTGTGTACAATGGTTTCGTGATGGGTGGATGTCGGTTGTTCAGGAGGAATAGTGGAGAGGGGTTCTGAAAGGTGGAGGGAAGGTGGCTGTGGAGATGGTACGTGTGTAATTACCTCATGTTCGTCGGTGGGACTCGGGCTCGTCATGTGAACATCTTCTGAAATTATAGTAGGCAAGGCGGTAGAGGTTTCCATTTGAATCATTTTCCCGCGTCGTGGTCGTGTATCAATCCTTCGTTGATCGTAGACAGGATTTTCTTGATATACCATTGTCCTCAATGCCTCCCCGATCCCACATGTCTCTGCCAATAAATTCAATGATTCCACAAAGTTGGAGTCAACATTCTCGGCTTGAAGCATCTGGTTCACTAGAGCTCTATTCGCCGCTTCTGTCATCTTATGTCTTCTCTGTACCTGCTTGATTGTCTTGTACAGCCGTCTGAGTTGTGCTGTGTAGGCAGGGGCCTCCTCTTCACTGTCTTCCGGGTCATTTCTGTGTGCGCCTTCCTGCACTTGTGTGCTTTGGTCATGAGGATGTTGTGCCACTCCTTCCCCATGTACTCTGCTCGTCTCGCCCCGTGGCTGTTCTCTTTGGGCAGATGCACCCGGACCCACATTGTCAAGGGAATCTTCACTGTCGGATAGGGGGACCGTCTGCAGGAATCTTTCAAAATCGAAATTTGGATCTTCTGTGAAGGTGGCCATAGATGCAAACTCTGCATCGGTAGGTAGTGGAGGGGCGGATGGAACGGGTTGTACCACCTCTCTTGGTTGAGACTCTTGGAGATGGATTGTGAAAGATGCCACTTGGGTTTCTTCTCTAGTGGAGACTTCGGCGGTGGCTTCTGGAGGGATCAGGACCTGTGAAAGGGATCCACGCATTCTTTTTGCCGGTTGATTCCCTGACTTTCGCAACTGGCACATCATATGCCAGACATCTGTAGATGATCCTTGTCAGTGCACAACAACCATGTAAAGTGGGCTTCCTCGCCCCCCGCTTGCCAGCCTCATATACTTGATCTAAGATCCATACTGGCATTTTAATGGGCAAGCTTCTGGTCTCGACTAAATACAACCCGTACCATATCTTCTTGTGAGGCTGAGTGAAACGGTCCTGAGCGGGAAATGCGAAGTGCTGGAGGCACATGCGCAGAGGTATGGCGATGTTGGGGGTGAGGGCGCACATTTCTTTGAGCTTCTTGACTCTATTGCTTTTCATTGATTCTGGTATCAAGGGGTCGCGATCTGAGGGCACATGAGTGCCATACATTTGAAGTGCTTCCCTGATTAACGTTACATTTAATTCAAACTTCCTCATCTCCTCCAGATTGGATAAGGAGGGCACCCAGAATGTGCCTGAATGATCTTTATCCCCGGTAGGTTTCAGCGTAGCAATCAAGTAATAGCACCTGAGGAAGTCGGGTTTAGGTAGAGCTGCACTGAAGTAAGCTTGTAGTCCTGCCTTTTGCCAGATATCTTGAAGTGGAGCTGCATTTTGTAAGGTCTCAAATTCTCTTGAAAAGAATTGGAAGGTCCACCAAACCCCTCCACACTCCATCTTGGACTCCCAGATGTGATCTGCGTCTCCCAAATCCCCTGGCATTTCATTGAACCAATGGGATTGCCCTTTTACTCTTTCGGTTAGTCCACTGGGTGGATCTAGAATAGGAATCCTTCGCACATTCAAGAATTCTTCAGGCCGAGCTGTTGGTGGAGCTTCCACTGGCATGGCATCCCAATTGATAGGAGCACCAGATCCTGCCTGAGAGCTTGTGCCTGTCGCGGTTGCCATGAGAGTAGGTTGCTTATCTGCTGGAAGACGAAAGGCACATTAGTGTTGCATAGGAAACAAGATGTAATGGTGTTCCCTTCACAATACTAACATGATAATCCCGGAGGTTAGTGGTTAGTGGTTAGTGGTGAGGTGTTTATGATATGTGTGAGTGGTGATTAAAGGTCAGTGTCATCCTAGATGCATACTTTGGTTATGCAATGGGCTCGGAATGTTCCTGTGTTAGTGTGGACGGATTTACAGAATAGGGTCAGGGGGTTTAGTACACAGTTTAATTCTCCACACTTTGATAGAGGAGTCATAGCTCTTAGAGCTAAGGACAGGTGAAGATTTCGGTATGAGAGTGTGATGTATTTGGAACCTTTTGGGTACCCATTTCCAGATATTCCTAGGGTTGATGGGAGTGGGGACAGTGAGAGGTGTAGGTATCTTGTCACTTTCTGAGTTGTTGGCCAAGAGTGCTTGTGAAAGCTGCTTCATCCTAGTGCCTGAAGGTGAAGTAATTTGGGCTTGTAAGCAAGCCTTGGGCACCCATATCTGTCTAGCATTAGGGGTGGCCTTCATTGACCGCTTAGGAACCCAAATAGAAATGGTATGCCTAGGGGTTATCCTAGGGGGCTTCTTCACTTTGTTCCTTGATGGTGAGGCTCGTTTCTTGTCTCCTTGAGAATCTGCTATTGGAGCTGTGGGTTTTCCATCCCTGCGTATCCAGATCTGCTTCACGCCACGAGATGCTCCATGTTGCACGGGTTGGCGCTCCTGCCTCTTGATCAGCGGCCTCCTTCGTGTAGAGTGATGTTCGGTTCGTTCGTTTAGAATCTTCTTTGGATCAGTTAGGAACTCCTTCTTGGCTCCTGAACCTTCAGTAAGATTGACATTCCTCTGCACCATAGAAGTTTGGACAAGCACAACATGGTTATCTTCGTGTGGATTCCTGGAGGGACCAAGAGTTGGTGCCTGTTCTATTGGTTTGAGTGCTTGATTTTCTAATTCAATCGTGAGACGGCTTTGGCCTACCCAAGCCTGAAGAAGTCCACTTCTTAGGTTGAGGTTGACTGCGTGATCATAGATCCAGTCTTGGCCTAAGACAAGAGGTTCGGTCAGATCCTCGTCTTCACACACTAGCACTTTTGCTGGCATGAGGACCTCTTGTATGTAGAGGGGAAGATCCACCTCTCCCATACAAGGGGTTTCAACACCTCCTAATCCTATCAGATATGCTTCTAGGGGATTTACCTCCAATTGTAGCTGCTGGCAATAAGAGAGCCGAACTGCACTTGTGGCTGCTCCTGAATCAATTAAAGCCCTCACGCTTGTTGTGCTGTCTCTTTGTCCTATTTCTAGGGTCACAAAAGGTCGTCGGTCCACTATCTTATGGGTACGTTCACCTGAAGCCTCACACATGGCCATGTGATAGCCTGGAGACTCTTGAGTGTCAGTCATAGGCTGGTCCCTTCCTTGTCTCCTCAACTTCATTCGTCTGATACGCTCTAAGGCCTCTGCCTGTGCTTCTTCTCGAATTCGTTTTTCCTCCTCTTTACGTTGCTTAGCAGTATTGAGTCGGCTTAGCATCTCCTCCGTGAGGGGTTCCTGATAGAGCTTGACTCTGCATCCGCTAATATAGTTTGGGAGGACATCCCCCTCTAAAGTGGCTAGTTGTACTGCTCCACTCGTGGAGATCCTATTAATGATCATAGGTCCGTAGCCCCTCTTTTCTAGCTTTCTTGCGTGTTGTTTCAATGTGTAGACTAAAACTAGATCTCCTGCTTTCAAACCCTTATCCTTCACATGTGCATCAAAGTATGCTTTTTGCCGTTTCTTTGCAGCATAGATGCCTGCTGCTGCTCGTAGCCTCGTCTCACCTAAACATTCTAGATCAAAGATCCTAGAGGACAACTCGTGTCCATTCCACTCATGCTCTTGTGCTACTCTTAAAGCTGGAATTAGGAAATCTAATGGTAGCACCGCGTTTTGTCCGAAGACCATCTGAAATGGGGTGGCATTGAGTACCGTTTTGTAAGCAACTCGGTATGCCCAAACAGCATGATGAAGTTGTTTGTCCCAATCCGAGCGTTTATTATTTACAAGTTTCGTCAATACGTTACATAGGATCTTATTCGTGCTCTCGGCTTGTCCGTTAGCTTGTGGGTGATAGGGGGCAGACTTCTTATGTATCACCATGAATTCTTGAAGTAGATTTTCAATAACCTCATTCAAGAAGTGCGTACCTCTATCACTAACCAACTCTATTGGTAACCCATATCTAGTGAACACATTTTCGAATAAGAATTTAGCCGTCGTTTGAGCATCATTCTTCGTCGTGGCTTTTACTTCCACCCACTTTGTAAGGTAATCTGTGGCTACAATAATGTATTCTGCATGGGAGTTTCTAGCTGGGGGGTTGATGGGACCTACAAAGTCTATACCCCACTTGGAAAATGCACGTCCTCCCATCATTGGCCTTAAAGGCATTTCATCTTTTCTTATCGGATATTGGGCACGTTGGCATGTGTCACAACTCTTCACATAAGTATGTGCATCCATATGAAGAGTGGGCCACCAAAGTCCCGAGAATAGAATGGTCTTAATTACTCTGTCAGGCCCAAAGTGTCCACCTGCAGCACCGCTGTGTGCCGTTTCTAAGACTTTCAAGTAATCTGATTCATGAACGCACAGTCTTAGGTAACCATCCTTGCCTCTTCGATATAGGTTGTCTCCTACTAAGGCATAGTCTTGAGCCTCTTGCTCCATGCTCCGTTTTCTTGCAAGACTAGCCTGATTGGGTAATGTTCCCGATCTCATGAACTCGACCAATGGAGCACTCCAATCTGGGATTAATGACACGTGATAAAGAGTGGCATGTTCCACTGGGGTTCTCTTCTGGCACACTGAACAATTGTGAATCCAATCTTGTATTTCTTTGTCCATGCTAGGCCAATACACTCCTAAACGTTTTAGATTCTGCAATGTTCGTTGTTTAGAGTAGTGATTCCCTAGCAATCCCTCATGGGCTTGTTGCAACCAACTAGTATGTTCATCGTCCTCGACACAACAAGCTAATACGCCCTCGGTATCTTGCTTGTACATACTTCCGGCCAATATTTGATACTTTAGTGATTTTACAATTTCCTCTTTGCTTGTTTTCACATTCTTATTTGCAGGCCCGAAGGTTAGGACTGGTACCAACTTATTTGCCCATTTAGGAACAACTTCTAAATTGAACAGATAAGCATCGGGCAATTCATCAGACACTCCTTGCGGTGGCTCTCCTGAAGTGATGCGAGAAAGATGGTCAGCCCTAAGATGGGTTCTACCTTTCCTGACAACAACTTCAAAGTCGTATTCCATTAGTAAGAGGAACCATCTTACTAAGCGGCCTGTATTGCAAGGTTTATTGACCAAATATAGTAAAGCTTGATGATCAGTGAAAAACTTGAACTTATTGGCCAATAGATAGTGTCTAAACTTCTTCACAGCATATACCATACCTAGGCCTTCTCTCTCCGTTGTGGTGTAATTTCGTTCAGCTGCATTTAATTGCCTACTAGCATATGCTATCGGCAAATCCAGGTTTCCCTCACCTGTGGGTTGTGCTAGTACGCATCCTATTGCATGATTGGAGGCATCTACATGGACATGGAAGGGTTTGCTCCAATCCGGAGTAGTCAATATTGGTGCTGTGCACAGACGTCTCTTCAGCTCGTTGAAGGAAGTCTCGCATTCCTCACTCCACTCAAAATTTGTTAACAACCCATAGAGAGGTTTAGCTATGATGGCATACATGTGGATAAACCTACGGTAATATCCACAATGGCCCATAAAGGCTTGTACCTCTTTCACATTCCTTGGTCTGGCCAATTCTGCTATTGCTCTTACCTTGTCTTCATCTGTTGATATTCCATTCTTAGAAACAATGTGACCTAAGATCTTACCTTGTCGTACCATAAACACACACTTCTCTGGATTCAGACACACTCGATAATCTCTACACTTGTTGAAGATTTGCCTGAGCTCAGGGATGTGGTAACTTCTCTCTTGGGAATGAGCGCACAAATCATCCACATATACTTCTAAGCTCTTTCGCAAGAACTCTTTGAAGACATGACACATGAGTCTTTGGAATGTTGCAGGTGCATTGGTGAGCCCAAATGGCATCACACGAAATGCAAAGATTCCCCATTCTGTGGCAAAGGCTGTTTTGTGTTGATCTTCGGGGGCAATGGCTACTTGGTTGTAACCTGAAAATCCATCAAGGAAGCTGTAAACTTCCTTGCCTGCAACACGCTCCAATAGATGTTCGGTGATTGGAAGTGGATAACTATCTCGGATCGTAGCGGCATTAACCTTTTTAAGGTTAATGCACACTCGCAATTTCCCATTCTTCTTGGGCACCACTACAATGGGGGACACCCATTCAGTGTGCTCAATCTCATAGATGAATCCAGCTTCAATCAGCCTGTCAATTTCCTCTTTTATTTTGGCTGCATAATTGTCATTATATGTGTAGGGCTTTTGTTTGGTGGGCTTGGCATCAGCGGTCATCGGAATCGTATGAGAGCAAATCTCTGGATCTACTCCTTTCAAGTCTCTATAGTGCCAAGCGAACACATCCCTATATTCCCTTAATAGAGCTACAAGCTCTGCTTCTTCTTTGGCACTTAGGTCATCTCCTATGTACGTACATCGCTCTTCGTTCCCTTCAATGGTCACTACAATTTTTTTGGTCTTTTCTTTATTGTCATATGCTTCTCCTATAATGGCCTCTCTCTTAGGCATTCGTACCAAAATTTTCCGGTCTTCCACTTCATATTTTTTGAAATTTTCTGGTACTTCAAACAATGATTCTTCCTCTTCTTGCCTTACTGCTTTTCTCTTCTTTTTCTTTTGACCTCCTTCACTTCCTTTCTTTGAATTTATCGTTTTAATACTCGCAAGGGGTTCTTCTTCTTTTTGGGTTAGCACTCCTATGTCTTCTAAGTAATGTTCCTCTGAGTCAAAGTATGTATCCATCACAATGGATTCTAGATCATCGTCATTCTCTTCTTCTTCTATGAACTCACTAGGATCACACTCTTCCAACAAGGGTTGACACATGAACACTGAAATATCATAACCCTCCTCATCACAATGGGGTGTCCATTGTTCCTCATTGACTGCAATGTCCATGGTAGCTAAGATTTCTGCCCAACCATGAGGCTCAAATTCCTCATCTGGAAATATCATTGGTGTATAGGCTGGGTCTTTTATTGGTCTATCTCCTGGGGAAGTTCCTTCTTCTCTCGCTTTTAGGCGCTTTTCCTCTTCCTCAGCGACCTTGCACATCCACAAGTGAGTATCTTCATGCAACCAGGATGGTTCAGGTGAACTTCCAGAATGCACGGAGATAGAATCTTCTTTTGCTTTGTGGATAGGATTCCACTGTAGGGGTGGTACATCTCTGAAGGTGTGATCCTTCAGATTGACCTTGGTGGTGACCCCTAAGTGCTGTAAGTACAAGGAGTTGGTTCCCCAATCCTGTACTATTTGCAATTGTCGTAGGAAAGGTCTTCCTAGGATCATCTCGTAAACATTATTCTTCTCAAAGTCACATATAGCGAACGTATGTTCAAACTCCACACCACAAGTGGTTAGAGTTATCCCTTCAAGCAATCCGAGAGGTCTTTCAAAATGACCATCTGCCATTTGAAGTTTCATTCTCGTTGGTCTTAAGGTGGGTTTGCCCCATCGCTTCCACAGGGAGGTGGTCGCGATAGCAACATCGGCACCCGAATCCACAATTGCTTTGGTTGTGTAACCTTGATAGGTGATCGGAAGATAAGTGTTACCTTCTTCACCTTCGCTCATGTCTCCTACCTTGTCGAGAGGTATCTCTGGTACTTTTTGTTTAGAGCCTATTTTTGGCATATTGGATTCAAGTTCTGGAACCTGATCCTTCACATGATTCCAGAGCTCAGGTTTTGCCTTGAGCAGTTCCTCTACAGTGAGATGACATTGAACCTTAGTGTTCTTCACAACATCAGTGTTCCTGGGAATCACTGAGTCTTCATTTCTCACCAATATTGTGGGAGCTCTGATCTGGAGAGATTCAGATTCCCATGGGCCTGTGAAATGAGGCAACTCTTGTAAAGAATTAGATTCAAAATCTAATCTCTCATCCTCTTGTTGCTCTGTTTGATCTCCATAGATAGACGGAATGTCTTGGGGAAATTGATCACGAAGATCATCAATCTCAGGAATAGGAGGGGAATCACTCTTCTCCTTGGCCCATTTCTCTTCTTGTATTTCCCGCAAGAACTCTTGAGAGTACTGTTGAATTGAAGGAGGTGTTCCAGCATCCGTGGAATTAGGAACATAAGCTCCCTTAGGTGGTGAGCTTCCTCTTTCAACAACTGGTTGAGCCTGTAGAGGTAAAGAAACTTGTGATTTGTTTACCAACTGCTCTAATCTTTCTAGTAAGCCTTGGAAATGCAAATCCGGCTTGACAGAGCTTGTCTGATTGAACTTTTGACTAGACTCAAGTATAGCTTGAGCTTGTTCTACCATTTTCACGCACATTTTCATCCGTTCAATCTCTAAATCTGCTCTAGGGTAACTCTTGTCTAGGTTTGCAGCTGTTGGCCCTTCTTGAAGTCGAGCCTGGTAGGCCTTGAACATCATGTCCAAGCCTTCAGGAGTGGGGTCAGCTAATACTGATCCTACTCGGGGTGGTGGGTGGGTTACGAGGGGTGTATTAGAGGGTGGAGAAATGGAGGGTGATGGGGATGGTAGTGGTGGACGTGTGTGGGAGTGCGGTTGAGATGTGATCTCTGTGATTTTTGCCTTGGTTTCTCTCAAGCTTTCTTCAAGTTCGTTTATCTTTTTTGCCCATTGCCTCTTCATCCTTTCACGACTATCCTTCCAGGCTCTAGTCCTCTTTTTGGTTATGCTCTCTGTTTCACTCACCTCGGGACTCTTTTCGGGACCAACACCTTGGTTTTGTTGTAATGCCTGGGCTCTTGTGATCACCTGCACAGGTGCAGTGGAAGTCACACTCCCTATGGAGTCTACAACTAACCCAACAACATTGATAGGAGTGATTTTAGGCATGTTATTAGGGTTCTTTGGGCAATCTCGTAGGAGATGCTCTTTCCCGTAGTCTTGACAGAAGCCCTGAATGGTTACTGGTTGAGGTTGTGTCGGGGCAGGTAGTGGACAATCACGTATAAGGTGATCTCCCTGACATCTGAAGCATGGTCCTCTAGGAATTGGGGGTCGTACCTGCCTAGGTTGAGGTCTAGAGTTGGGGTTTGTGTACATGACATTAGAATACTCCGGTTCCCCACTATTTTCACTTGGATCCTCATAGTAGTATGACTCGTTATGCTCGGGTGACTGCATGTAGTAAGCCTGTGGGCTATCAATATGTGCGGAGTCAAAACTATGGTCACTTGGATCACTGTCTGATAGCAATGGGGTGACTGGGACTATGGCTCTATTCAGATTTTCTTCAGTAGATGCATATTTCACTGGGATCACATTGGTTGGAGCAGGGGGTTGCTGCACTAGGACTGGTTGAGGCCTCTGCTGACCTTGATAAGGTGGCTGATAAGTTTGCTGTGGTCTGTTGTATTGTGGTGATGGGTACTGATTCTGGTATCTACCATGTTGTGGATATGGCTGAGGATAATTTTGCCTAACAGTTTGCTTGTTATATGGGCAGTCTTGTGCAGTGTGGTTGGTGTATCTGCGCTCTATGGTGCAGTACTGGCTACTAGGATTCGCCTGAGGTTGGACCATAATGGGACATACACTTGCCATATGTTCACCGCCACAATTGTAACACCGCTTTACTGGGGCAAATCTCGGAATTTGCTTGCTAGAGACACCTAGGTTTTGGGCTACCTTCTCTGCAAGTTCCTCGATGGATGTGGATTGACCAGATGTCAAGTTACTAGAGTTATCAGAATCCTTATAGATTTTTGATAGTTCTAATTCCTCACCTAGATTGTCCTCAATGTCTATGCACATGCGCACGCACTCTTCTATCGTTCTGGGGTCCTTCAGGTACACATATGACCTGAGCTTAGTGCTCAACAATCCATCTAGGAACAAGGCCACTTGTTTGGCTGGTGTGGGTAACTCCGGCATCGGGCATCTCTCCAGGTACTGTCTAAATCTTCTTCCAGCTAGCCTGACCGTCTCTTGAGGTGTTTGTTTGAAGCTGTGAATTAGTGAGGAGGTGTTATGCCTGATTCCCCTCTTAGAGAACTCAACAATAAATGCCTCTAAGAGCTGGTCTATGTTTCTGAAATGCCTCTCATTTAGTGGTTGAAACCACGTAAGGGCAGTGTTCCTAAGGGTTAGACCGAAAGCATTATATTGTGTGAATAGGTCCTCTACCTGTTCAGCTTTCAATACTTGTCGAAATTCTGCCACATGGTCATAAGGGTCTCCCGTGCCATCGAAATAATTCTTCATGGACTTCACCAGTTGAGTTGGTCGCAGGGTCCTAGTGTGTTCTCTCGGCCTTGGCAAAGGAAAATCATCAATGTCCCTGTGATTCCATGGGGTTCTATGTCTCTCAGGTTCCACTCTATTCCTTTCTGTTCCCGTTCTTTCTCTTCCCGGGGAGTTGGCGAAACTTACCTCAGGTTTGTCTCTACTTCTATCTCTCTGAGCCCCATGAGCTTGGGAGGTCCCAACTCCTTGGTGACCAAAGGACACAGTAGACCTTGGTTGGGGAAAAACAAATTCTCCCTTCCATGTGTAGGCATGTCTGCCAAGCTCAGTGACCACGAAGATTCTCTCTGATGCATTGTCTAGGTAGGTTACTTGACCTGGGCTATCAGGGTCTTTAAACTCATAGATTGTGAGGGCACTCCCTTCCTGAGATTGAGGAGATTTATATCTCCAAAAAACCTCATCGGTTTCTCGGTTTAAAAGCAGATTTATGCTTTTATTATCCTGTGGAATCCACTCTGGAGTCATGATTCTGGTCAAGACAGATTTACCACGGGGAGTTCTTGGCTCTCTCTCTAAGTTCCCTTGCTCTATATCATCCATGTCGGTCTCCGCAATCACATTTCCAAACTCATCAGTTCTATCAGGGAGAGTGGTGACTACATATATAGTCCCCTCTTTATCTAGGTATGCTCCATTCTCAAACTTGACTACCGGGTGGGCTAATCCATGGGGTTGATCGGGGTTCTTAATCTAGACCACCGATCTTCTCAGTCCGTCTTCGTAGATGCGAGCACCTAGACGATTCGTCCTGATGTATTCCAGCTGAGTCTTGTAAGGTCCCTCTGGCTTTTCTAGATAAGCCAACCCTGAACTACCTACTGGTCTCTCCATGTGATAGGACATCTCAGAATCACTTGTTTCTGATCTGGGAATGTATGGGTAATCACTCAACTGCTGGGCCCAAGACCTGGCAGTGTGATTGACACTAGCTTCAGAAGATCTGAGGCTCTGTCTGTCTCGGCCTAAGTGTCTGCCTGATCTAAGGTTCATAAGCCTGATTTATTTATCCCCTAGAACCCAAGCACACTCTCGTTGCAGGTTGATTTTGCACCAATCACTTTGTTCTTTTTAGTTTAATATTATGTTTATGGTCTTGTCTGGAATCGCGTCGTCAGGAGTACTTAAGTGAATTTCCGCACTTGATAAGTGATCGACTCCAGTTTACCTTTTGTCCCTTAGGGTTTTCGCACTTAAGACCTATTTACTTCTTGCACTTTGTTGATTAATATTCTTGGACTTGATTCGTGCCTAACGTTGCCCTAATTAATTACCACACCTAAGTCGTACTTAGCCTAGGCTAGGAATTGACAAAGGAGGGTTGAGAGATCTTCCAACCTCAATTAGCTGGTTGACCAGACTGCTACACAAGCCCAGGAAGCCTTCTCCCAAGCTTGGTACTCACCCTTGCTAGCTTGCTTTGGATTGCCTTGAGCGCGCACAAAGTTCCTACAAAAGCTCACCTGTTAGTATAGCTCTATTGCCACAAGTAATTGAAAGACACACTTCAATAATTTCAGTCCCCTTGGAGTAGTTCACTGTACCCCCTGAATCTGAGAACCACTTAGTTCCACCTAAAGGTCAACTTAAAAATGCATGTTCTAAAACTCCGCGTATGATTCTTACAAAAACCAGTCGAGGTCCACGTGGGATTCTCAACGAGCTTTCCAACGAGACCAAAATCTCATCAATCGGAGTTCGTATGGTCAAGTTATGACCATTCAGGCACTAAAGGGTCAAAACAGGCACTCAGGGTTCAGGAGATCCCTCTCTGGTTTCTAGGCCTTTTGCCCACTTCCAAGGTTCTAAAGTTATACCAAGGTGCCTAAAATTAAGCTCAACTACCCTTCCAATCACTAAAAAAATTAACCCTAAATTTTCATGCGTTAAAGGCCGTGTATCGCGATAGGTCGGGTCGAGGTGTCGCGATAGGTCGAAGTGTCGCGATAGGTCGGGGTGTCGCGATAGCTCGTGAAGTGTCGCGATAGCTCGTGAGGTGTCGCGATAGGTCGAAGTGTCGCGATAGCTCGTGAGGTGTCGCGATAGCTCGTGAAGTGTCGCGATAGGTCGGGGTGTCGCGATAGCTCGTGAAGTGTCGCGATAGGTCGAGGTGTCGCGATAGCTCGTGAAGTGTCGCGATAGGTCGGGGTGTCGCGATAGCTCGTGAAGTGTCGCGATAGGTCGGGGTGTCGCGATAGCTCGTGAAGTGTCGCGATAGGTCGGGGTGTCGCGATAGCTCGTGAAGTGTCGCGATAGGTCGGGGTGTCGCGATAGCTCGTGAGGTGTCGCGATAGGTCGGGGTGTCGCCATAGCTCGTGAGGTGTCGCGATAGGTCGGGGTGTCGCGATAGCTCGTGAAGTGTCGCGATAGGTCGGGGTGTCGCGATAGCTCGTGAAGTGTCGCGATAGGTCGGGGTGTCGCGATAGCTCGTGAGGTGTCGCGATAGGTCGGGGTGTCGCGATAGCTCGTGAGGTGTCGCGATACCTCGAGGTGTCACGATAGCTCGGGATATGGTGAATTTTTCTGTTCTATCTAGTGATCCTGGGAGCTCTAGGCCTGCGCAGTGTCGTGGTGCACTCAGAATCGTGATCGGGTGAAATTTTCGGAGTGTCGCGATAGCTCGAGCTCAACGCCTCGGGGACTGTGCAGACAATTTCTGTACCTGCTGAGCTTGCTGGAGATGATGATGGAGCTGCCACCTGCAAGAAACATGCAAAAAACACACAAATACAAGCACGCACAATCGCTCTCTCTCAAACTCGCACACAACAAATGAGGGAATGATAGGGAAGAGGGGATATGTAGTGGAGAAGGAGGTGGAGGTGGAAATGGAGAATGAGGTGAAGATGAAAATGGAGATGGAAAAAAATCAGAAATTTACCTACTACTTACCATTCCAACGCGTCCTCTCTACGTCTTACCATCACACGCTCGTCCTCAAAGCTCGATCCCCGGCAACGGCGCCAAAATTTGGTGTAGCTCAGTGGTGAGTAGCACCTCCTTTAATGTCAATCCGGGAAGACGTGAGGATGGTATGAAGACCACGAGCAAGTGGAAGCACAAGTGCGTGAGTGAGAAGCACACAAGCATGCACACACATACACACACACGCGCACACACGGCAAGAACAAAGAGAGTAAGACAATGGAATCACTTCTATTGCAAGAAAGTTCTCATACAAGCTCAAACTACAAGAAGCTACCCCCAAAAATGAGCTCTCTAGCTCTATTTATAGTTTTTGACTAGCTTTGGCCCTGTCCAGACCTAGTGTCCGGCCTAGTTAAAAATTAGGTTCCAGGGCTTATTTGAGGGCCCAAACGAGATCTAAAAATTATGAAAATTGACAGGCAACTACTTCTAAGGCTCCCCAAGCTCAAGGACTCCTCGGCTTGTACAAAATGGAGCTACAAAAAGGTGAAATGATATTTACAAGGGTTTGTAGTGATGAGAATCACTTTAAAATGATGTGAGGGTTTTGAAAATAATGAAGGGTTGCCTCAGTGCTAGATCTGCATGTGTGTCCGTACTTGCTTCTTCCCGTATACTGTCAACACCTATCCACCACTTCCCTAGTAACTGCCTCATACTCAACCCAAGTCACACAACCATCATTCTGGACAAACCTTGTAAATATACTCCAACAGGTCGAGAACTATAATAAAAAGTCCCTTTCCCAACCCCACTCCCCCACATTTACTGCCACCACTAACACACCACCTACCGTTCCCGTATTCACAATTCACACTCCACACACTCTCACATCCGATCCCATGGATATTTCACCATCCACAGAAGCACCCACCACCACGTCTGTTCCACCATCAGCACATCTCACTTCACTCATAGGCACATCATCCACTTTTCCCTTTCCCACCTCCCGACCCTTTGCATGTTCCACCTCTACCCATGCATCCACATCATTTAGTAATGCACTAGACACCATGGTTGAAGCGGCCACTCAGCTTAAGCAAGAGTATAAGCTATTAGAAGAAAATAACACAGAGCTGTGCAATCTCTCGGCTCAACTCCAAGCACGAGTCGATGCCTTGGAACTAGGTAATACAGCACTACAACACTAGGTGACTGCCCTCCAACACTCAAAGACAGAACTCGAAGCTAAGTATGCAGAGACAGGCAAAGCTATGGAGGAACAACTCAGAGAACAAATGGGCCGCAATGCGAGACTTCAATGCAAAATGGCCCTACTACGTCGCCATCTAGCAGCGGCTCAAGAAGAGAACCGAAGGCTACAACAACAAAACCAGGAGAACCTAGAAGCGGCCATGGAAAACACCCCGGGAGCACCTATAGACCCTGCAAAATTCCAGGCTGTCCCCTCAGAGCATATTCAACAGGTTTTAGAAGGTTATGTGACCCTCTTGGAAGCCCATGATCAGTTGGCAGACCAGATAAAGGAACGACAAGGATCCAAAGTACCGACAACACACCCACCCACACCTAAAGAGACGGTCGATGCCGCTACTTCGCCAGAACCTGAACCTTCAACCAACAGTGAGGTACTTGAGCTACGACAATAGGTTGCAGAACTAAAAATCAAGTTGTTACAGTATGAACGACCTCCCTCTCCACCTGATCAAACCATAGAAGAAGAAACAGTAGTCATTCCAGTGGAGGAGACATTTGAAGACAATTATGAGCCCAACCCCTTCCAGGAGGCAGAATTACGGAGGAAGGCCAAGACACATATGAGGAGCCCCCATCGACATGGATGAAGCAGGTAGAGGAGATGGGCCACACTCACGAAGAGCGCGTAGCAACTCAGATGCTGGCCATGAAAACCATTGAGGAGTCTATACTCAAGTCTGAATATTTCTCGAACTTGGCTCCTAGGCGGCTGATCACCAGTTCAAAGTTACAATATAAGCCCTATTTTGTATTGCTGGCTGACTATAATGCTGAGATCAAACGCATAACCAACCAGTACCCTACGTTCGCAACACAGTTTGAACCCAAGGACATTCCAGAGGCAGCCAGAAAGGGGGCCATATTCCAACCCATATGGAGGCAAAAGTTACTGGAGACCTATCCGGAGATGTTACGAACCTGGGATCATGCTCCCATGCATTTGAAGTATAACCCTTGCTTTGGTCCAGTACAAAGAAGAAGATCATGGAAAGCATTCGCCATCAAGGTTCAGAACAACACAAATTGTAAAGAATGGCTCAATTACCCCGCAATCACACCCCCAACCGGCACACCTACAGTATCATACATGATCGCCACCATCAGACATTGGATGCCACGCCTCCACCCCATGCCGGATGTCGCCGCTCAAATGATGCTCAAAATTTTGGACATGATGCAAGTGGTGCTAAAGACCTTTCGAAATGTACGTAACATCCAGCCTTCAATTCCGGGCTTCATCAATGGTAATTATGATTTGTTGTATGACATGAGCATGACCCCGAGCATTCGAGTAGCTTACGCATGGCATGCACGAATAAGATATCTCCCTGCCTGCTACAAGCAAACCTTTGATGATATGTTCACCACGGGGTTTTGGGAGTCACACTCAGAAGTATTCGCACCACGCCCAACCCACCTGCTACAACTATTTGCGTGTGAACAAACCATGCACTCGGAACTCTACACCACACCACACCCTAATCTGCCAGGAGCAGTCATTTGGGATGCCCTTCAGAGAGATTTGGTCCGGGGACTACGCATCAAGGAACAAGAAGTGGCAACCGACCTCCTGCAGAGGTACATTGATCAAACAATGGAGCAGAGGTCTGTCAGAGGCGACAGACGCTAGGGGGGGAGAGTGTTGGCAGTATACGGGAAGAAGCAAATACGGGCATACATGCAGATCTAGCACTAAGGAAACTCTTTATTTTTTTCCAAACCCCTACACCATTTAAAAGTGATTCTTATCACTAAAAACCCTTGTAAATATCATTTCACCTTTTCGTAGCTCCATTTTGTACAAGCCGAGGAGTCCTCGAGCTTGGGGAGCCTTAGAAGTAGTTGCCTGCCAATTTTCATATTTTTTAGATCTCGTTTGAGCCCTCAAATAAACCTTGGAACCTAATTTTTAACTAGGTCGGACACTAGGTCTGGACAGGGCCAAAGCTAGTCAAAAACTATAAATAGAGCTAGAGAGCTCATTTTTGGGCTAGCTTCTTGTAGTTTTGAGCTTGTATGAGAACTTGGTCGCAATAGAAGTGATTCCATTGTCTTACTCTCTTTGTTCTTGCCGTGTGTGCACGTGTGTGTGTATGTGTGTGCATGTTAGTGTGCTTCTCACTCACACATTTGTGCCTTCACTTGCTCGAGGTCTTCATACCATCCTCATGTCTTCCCGGATTGACATTAAAGGAGGTGCTACTCATCACTGAGCTACAATGGCAATCCAAGGTAAAAGAGATTACTCAAGAATTAGAGGGAATAAAAAAGGAGAATGTAGAACTGCAAAGCAAATACCCACTCATTAAAGTTGAAAAGGTACATATACCTAATCGAGCAAAACTAATTGGATCTCATATCAAAGCCTACATGAAAGAAGCCAATTCTCTAAGGATCGACAATTAAGAATTGATGACATCATTACTCTTCAATCAACTGATAGAAGGATAGGTAAAATTTGATGAAGAAATCCAAGGCTTAAAGAAGCAATTGGAAGACTATGCATCACAATTAGAAGAAGAAAAGGTGCATAGAGCAAAATTGGAAGAAACTATGTATGGGACACAACTAAATTGAAGAAAAAATAGAATGATTTGATAAACATGTATGCAAAGAACTATAGTCAAGATGTAGGGAAAGTATAAAGGAATTTGTGAAAGCAAAATGAAGGTAGAAAAAAAATTACAAAAATTATAGAGCCAAGTACAGGAAAAGATCAACTTTAGGAATAGATTTTGAAGCTGCAAAATGAAAAAAAGATGCAAACGAAGAACATGGGGACACTAGTAATGCCCAAACCTAATATGGCTGCTTAGGAGACTGAGGTACGTCATTCTCCTATCCAAAAGCAACAAGCAGAAGTCCTTGATGAAGTCCTAATGCCATACACTACAGAGTTAGATCAGAAAGAGCAGGCACAATTGGTGTCTCACATGACATAGGAGTTTGAAGAAGTGGTAATATGGTTAATGAAGGAAGCAAATATCCAAAGTGAAGACCTCAATAAAATAATGAAGCCATTCAACATACCATACGGCATAATGAAGGAACAAACTCTTAGGTACATAAAGAAGATCACACAAAAGGATCCAGACCATGACTTAAATTTTATGGATACAACATTCAGTTACACACAAGAGAAATTCAATGAGGCCGATCCTATCTAGTGTAAAACAATTTTTGGAAAAGAATCCAACTATGCGAGTACACTGGAAAGAAGCACCCCATCTCCTACAAGTTAATCCATCTTTTTTTCCCGCACCTCGATATAGAGCATGGCTAGAGTTTTGGGAAGAACAATAGAAAGGTACTATCAATAAAAAATGGCTCAATTTTCCTTTACTTCTGAGCTCACCATGTAACTACCTACCTACAAAAGCATATATGGTGTAGAGAATAGAATATTGGCTCCCAAGACATGCTCATGTCCCAGATTTAACAATATAGCTCACACATAAGATAATCAGCATGGTACTTACAATTCTGAAGGTCTTTAAGTGTGTAGAGTACACATTTTTAAACTTCATCCATATAAACCAAGGAGTAGCTCCCCTAATTTTTTACTTGTCAGTTACACCTAGTCGTGCTACAATTATGTCATACTACTCATAACTCATGTTCTTACTGAGTCCTTACTTAGAAAATTTTGAAGAGGCCTTCTTCTCAGGATTGTTTGAGATGGACTTTGAAATATTTTTAAAGATGTCGTCAAACTTGAATGCAAGATTAGTAGCATACGAGCTACAATTTTATGCTGATCATTGAAAAGCCCCAATTGATGGAGTCAAACTAGAACAATGGCAAAACTCCATGATTCATGAAGCAAACCTGCTCAAGGCCAAAGAACAAAGACTCTATCAAACTTATGCACGTCACCATCAAAAGCTTGTCGAGGACAATAGAGTTCAGGAGGAGGGACGTGTGGAGGGAGAATCCAACAAGAAAAGAAGAAAAAGAATATAGGGCTATAAGTTGGAAAGGGGAAATGGTGAGAAAAGCCCTTTCTAGAAAAGTCTTGGGCACGTCCTCTACTACTAGTTGTGTGCAAGGCCAATGACAATGCAACAAGCCCAAGTGGATGGAGATCAAGAGTCAAAGAGCAAGAAACCTTTGAAGAATCAGCCATAGAGCTTCAAGATATTCAAAGGGAAGCTTTTGAAAGATTAGACAATGGTGATGAAGGCATCTCTAGTCACTTGTGGTGTGTCAGGAAAACCCGAATGAAGCTTATCAAGGGACGATAGAGACAAAGAGGAGGAGAGTGTTACAGAGGACTCAAGACAAGAAGATAGAAGAAGAGCAGCCCCAAATTATTTTCTAAGAAATAACCAATTTTCTTTTCACATATCCCATCATTAAACAATAAAAAGTCTTGTAAATGCACTTGAGGAATCCCCTAGATGCATACTACTTGAATATGGTACAATATCCATGTACAATAGTAGGATTTTAGGGATTTCTAGAGAAAGTGCCCGTCTCACATGTGAAAAGACCAAGCTTAGGGCACGTGTATATAAGTCATTTGTGACATAATTATAAACACATTTTGCCATAATATACAACTAACTTACAAAATTCTCTTCTTCTTGCTTGTATATCTTCTTTTTGATGAGCTTGTATGTGTGTTTGAGGCATGAAACATATGCTTGGAGATGTGCTCTATTCCTTCTCCACCTTTTCAGTGATATCATGTGTGTGTGTGAAGCATAGGGAGTCATTAGTTGTAGGTAGGTGATTCTTGAGACTTAGTTTTTTAGGTATAACTTGGAGCAGGTAGTCAGATTGATTTGAGAATGCATCATTAGATGTGTCTCATTAACAGATTGAAAAATAACCTACTATTGACCATATTTGGGTATTAGAGCTAGGAGAAATCCTCGATTTTGTGTTTATTGCTGCACCAAGTATCACGACACACGTGCGTGTAGAAGGTGTTGTCACGTCATAATCTTAGTTTGACACCTACAATGAAAGGATATTATGTGGAAAGATCTTGGAAAATGGAGCTCTTGTTCAAGCACTTAACATTCTAAGTACACAAGTGGTGCTTTTAGTATCAAACCATAGTTTCTATGGTATTGCAATATCTCATTGGTTTATCCAATGGTGCTAGCTCATCTAGTTGCAACTTTTGCCTCTCTTGGTTTGAGGCATGGGACAACTCTAGATGGCTACACTTGCAAGGCATGCCTCATGCACTTAATGTGGTGAGATGCAAACCTGTCTCTTTGAGGAGTTAGTGGGACTTCAAGCACTTTGCTGAAACTACTCTTTTTGTCTTGCCTTGAGGTCCATCCCTTCCTAGTTCCAACCCTTAGCAAGCCTTTGAGCTCTATCATTCCTAGTAGGTTTTAGGCATTTAACCCTTGGTTTTTGGATTTGGGGGTCCCACAAGTGTTATGCCCTTCACGATTGTACTTTCCATTACCTCAAATCTATAAAGAAGATTAGAACACCAATCCAAATTCCTTTGAAAGCAATATCCCACAATTAGGCTTACACTCTGGAATCGACCTAGCTTTTTTGTGATGACATCTTGATTTTTTATCATTTCAAGAACCATTTGGAGTTCTGTATGAAGTGAAATTGTGGGGAAGGTAATCAAAACAAGGAAGAACTCAAAAACCTATTTGCATGAAGTGATGGAAGGCCCCACTAGAAGTATAATGTACTCTCGACCATTGAAGGATTAGAAAATAATGCAATTTGATTAGACCATAGTCAAAGTAGAACCTAGTCCAATGGTTGACTATTGAATTATAGCCCAAGGGATATAACAAGTGTCAAAGTAGTCTATTTATTCATTGGTCATTGGTTATATCTATCTTGTGTAATCCCAAAAGGTTTCTTCTATCTTATATTAAGGCTTGTTTCCATCATCTTATAACTATTAAGGCCTAATTTTGAGGCCATTTCACCCATTCTTTGAACTTGTTGCATTTTAAATCTTTATTCTTTATTTAACGATAAGTAGCCCATTAGGGCAATAGGCATATATACAAGCCGGGGGAAAAAACCTCCTAAAGAGGGAAAAAAGTGACCTGGCGGTCCTAGTGTGTTCACACACATCACTACCTAAATATATGAACAATGTAGTACCTTTTGTCACCAAGGTGGCCTCCTTCTTGCCATTTGGTTGCAGTTGTCCTCCTCTTCTCTCTGAAATTGATTGTTCCAATTGTGATGTTGATACTTTTGGAAGAGAAGGGGGGTTCTAGCACTTTCATGAAGTGCCCATCGATAGGTGAGTAATGGTGCACATTGGACTATGTAATGCTTGCAAATCATGGGGTACTAGAATCAAAATTCAACTATTAGGCATTGCTTGTTAACCCAGGCCTGAAGCGATGGCTTCCATAGGTTTAAGTTAATTGCATGATTGTATAACCAATCCTACCCTAGTATCATATGTTCTATGATGCCCTCCTCATGGAAAACTAACAACTTTACTATCAAAGGGACATCCTTTAAGAGGATAGGAATGTCCACCTCGTTGATACAAGGGGTTTCCATGCCTCTTAAGCCCACTAAATACGAAGCTTTGGAGTGTTGTGCCCTAGCTCAACCGTGATGAATGGTCATCTATCTATGATTCTAGGATGTGCACTCTTTTTGGTGCACATAGCCATGTGATATCTTGGGGCATTGGGATTGACATCTAGGCCTTGTTGCCTTAACTTATTTTGCCCAATGCGCTCTCTAACCTCTACCTGTGCTTCTTCTCTAATGCTTAACTCTTCTTCTTTTTGCTTCTTAGTAGTGTTGAGTCTCATTAGCATATATGATGTAAGAGGTTCTTGATATAATTTGACTCGGCATCCACTAACATAGCTTGGAAAAATATCACCTTCTAGAGTGTCCAATTGAATTGCACCGCTAGTGGAAATTCTATTAATGACCATGGGTCCATATCCTCATTTTTTTCCAATTTACAGGCATGCTTCTTTAGTGTATAAATGAAAACTAGGTCTCCCTGTTTCAATCCTTTATCCTTGATGTGTGCATCAAAGTATGCCTTTTGTCTTTTCTTTGCAACATAGATGCATGTTGTTGCTCATATCCTAGTTTCACCTAAGTGTTCTAGATCCAATATCTTAGAGGACAACTCATGTCTATTCCACCCATGCTCCTGTGCTACTTTTAAAGTTAGGATCAAGAAGCCTAATGTTAACACAACATTCTGTCTGAAGTCCATCTGAAATGGGGTGGCATTGAGTACCATTTTGTAGGCAACTCGGTAAGCCCAAACTCCATGATGAAGTTGTTTATCCCAATCAGAGCATTTTTTATTTACCAATTTTTTCAATACATTACATAGAATCTTATTTGTGCTCTCCACTTGTCTGTTAACTTGAGGATTCTAGGGGCAGACTTCTTATGTATCACCAAGAACTCTTGGAGAAGATTTTCAATGACTTTGTTCAAGAAGTGTGTATCTCTATCACTCACTAACTCTATTGGTAACCCATATCTAGTGAACACATTCTGAAATAAGAACTTAGCCATCATTTGAGCATCATTCTTTGTCGTGGCTTTTACTTCTACCCACTTTGTGAGGTAATCTATGGCTTCAATAATGTACTGTGCATGGGAGTTTCTAGCTGCGGGGTTAATGGGACTTCTAACCACTTTGTGAGGTAATCTATGGCTTCAATAATGTACTCTGCATGGGAGTTTCTAGCTGGGGTGCATTCTCACTTCGAGAATATGCATCCTCCCATCATTGGTCTCAAAGGAATCTCATCTTTTCTGATCGGATATTGTGCATGTTAGCATGTGTCGCATCTCTTCACATAGGTATTTGCATCCATATGAAGAGTGGGCAACCAAAGTGTCCACCTGTGACACCGCTATGTGCAGTTTCTAAGATTGTCAAATAGTCTAATTGGTGAACGCATAGTCTTAAGTAACCATCTTTTTCTCTTTGGTATAGGTTGTCTCCTACTAAGGCGTAGTCTTCAGCCTCTTGCTCCATACTTTGTTTTCTTGATAGATTAGCCTCGTTGGGTAGTGTTCCACATCTCATAAATTCTACTAATGGAGCACTCCATTTTGGAATAACGACGTGTGATAAAGGGTAGCAAAATCCATTGGGGGTCTCTTCTAGCACACTGGACAATTCTCAATCCTCTCATGTATTTCTCTATCTATACAAGGCCAATACACTTCTAAGCATTTCAGAGTTTGCAATGTTCGCTATTTAGAATAGTGATTTCCTAGCAATCCTTCATGGGCTTGTTGCAACCAACCGCTATGTTCATCCTCCTCAACACAACAAGCTAGTACACCCTCTATATCTTGTTTGTACATAATTCTTGCCAATATTTAATATTTTTGTGATTTTATAATTTCATCTTGTTTGTTTTGAAATTCTTATTTGCGGGTCCAAAGGTTAGTACATATAGCAACATATTTGCCCATTTAGGAACAACTTCTAAATTCAACAGATAAGCATTGGGCATTCATCAGACACTCCTTGTGGTGACTCTCCTGAAGTGATGTGAGAAAGGTGATCTGCCCTGAGGTGGCCCTACCTTTCCTAACAACCACTTCAAAGTCGTATTCCATTAGTAAGAGGAACCATCTTACTAAGCATCCTATATTGTGAGGTTTATTGAGCAAATATAATAAAGCTTGTTGATCAGTGAAAAACTTGAACTTGTTGGCCAATAAATAGTGTCAAAACTTCTTCATGGCATATACCATGCCTAAGTCTTCTCTCTTGGTTGTTGTATAGTTTCATTCAGCTATGTTTAGCTGTCTACTAGCATATGCTATAGGAAAATCTAGATTTCCTTCATGTGTGGGTTGTGCTAGCACACATCTTATTGCATAATTAGATGCATCTACATGGACATGGAATGGTTAATTATAATCAGGAGTGGTCAGTATTGGTGCTTTGCACAAACGTCTCTTTAGTTCATTGAAGGATTCTTTTCATTCATCATTCCACTCAAAATTGATCAATAGAGCATAAAGAGGTTTAGCTATGATTGCATACATGTGGATAAACCTACGTTAATATCCACAATGGTCTATAAAGGCTTGTACCTCTTTAACTGTTGTCAGGATCTTGCTCACGCGCATACAGAGATTACGGACGCAGAAAAACACACAGAAAATAGAGGCAACAAGAGACGAGACCGAACGCAAGATTGGGTGCAATCTCCCCCCATGCACTCTGTTTCGACAGTCCACAGAGTGCATGCATTTATAGGACTTTTGATTACGTCAAAAATAGTGGTTACATGAGGGCGGCTTCAAAAAGTAGGCGTGAAACTAAAAGTTAGTAACTTTTACAGAAAGCCATTACTTTGAATAACAGAAACTGCGGTCTACAATGACCCTTATTCTAACCATTACTTTTCTAACAATAGAACCTTCTACGCAGGTTTATTTACAAGCTAAATAATAATTGTTCGGATTATTGATGTCCGCCCTTTCACGCCTTGCACGCTCCTCAAAAACCTTTAGCTGCTATAACAGAAACATCAAAAACATATTAATACATTAATAATATAACACTTTAACAATACATTGTTCAATAATATACAACATGCCTCCCAGTTGACAAGTAACTGACCTCAGTTGATAAAATAATTCAACACTCTAACAATTTATAATGCAGTGTTCAACATATTCCATGTGACAATCCAACAATGCATTGGCTATTCTATATTTCAATCCAACAATGAATTGGCTATTCTATATTTCAATCCAACAATGCATTGGCTATTTTATATTTCAATCCAACAATGCATTGGCTATTCTATATTTCAATTCAACAATGCATTGGCTATTCTATATTTCAATCCAACAATGCATTGTTCAACATATTCCATAAGTTATAACATGCCCCTCAGTTGAACAAGCAACTGACCTCAGTTGATAAAATAATAAACATGGATGGCCAGTCACATGTTGCATCACTGAATAAAGAAAATCGGCATGTGCCATGTAAAAATACATGCATGGAAATGTTCATGGAGCTGTTACATTAATGTGTTTGTGTATGATATGCAGAAATTAAGTGGTCATAATGAGGTGTTAATTGTGTTTTATGTATCCATTGACATTCTTCAATAGAGTGATTTTTGTACTTAACCAAATATCGATGATATTGAGTACCTGTGCGTGTAGTAGTGACATCATAATCAATGATTTTCTCAGGAACTAAGATTTCAGATTGTTCTTCAATTAAAGGAGGGTCATCAAGAAGTGGAGCAAGTGGTAAAGTTCCTTTAAATGGTTTAAGTAAACTAATATGAAAAGAATTATGAATGGTCCAATGGGATGGAATATCTAATCGAAATGAATTATCATTAATTTTTTCTATAATGCGAAACGGTCCATAATAGCGTGGTGCAAGTTTAATTTTAGGATGCTGCAAAATATTTTTGAGACGTCTTTTAATTATTCGCAACCATACAAAATCATTTTCCTTGAATTCTTTGGCTAATCGTTTAGTATTGATAATACGTGTATATCGCTCTTGACGTTTCCTAATGTGCTCGTGAACATCATGAAGTATAGAAACGTGATCTTGAGCAATAGAATCAGCCATCGGAATGTCGGTTTGGGTGAGGGACATGGGAGTGGGAAGCTTTTTACCAAAAACTATTTCAAAAGGTGCACGACTAGTAGTGGTGTGTGAAGTGTTATTGTAAACAAATTGAAGCAATGGCAACTTTTCATCCCAGTTATTAGGATTATCTAATGAATAACAATGCAATAAATCAAGAATAGTACTATTTGTAGCCTCACTCTGTCCATTACTTTCAGGATGAAATGCAGAGCTAAAATCTATTTTAGAACCAAAATGTTGAAATAAGGCAACCCAAAAATGATTACAAAACCTAACATCACGATCAGATAACATTACTTTAGGAAATCCATGATGTGGAAAAATGCATTTAATGAATAATTTTGCAGCTTGAGGTGCAGTCAAAGTTTTTCTACATGGAATGAAATATGCATATTTACTAAACCTATCAACTATTGTCCAAATCATATCATTATGTGATGAAGTGATAGGAAGACCTGTGATAAAATCCATAGAGATTTGTTCCCATGGTTCATTTGGAATAGGAAGTGGCATTAATAATCCAACTGGTTTACCATGATGCCGTTTGACACGCTGACATACAATGCATTGAGAAACATAATGTGCAATGTCTTTTTCCATGTGTGGCCAAAAGAAGAAATATTTGCAAGCAGAAATGGTGCTTTGTATGCCTCTATGACCCATGTAAGATGGTTCATGCATTTCTTTAATGACAAAATCTTTAAAAGCTTGGGTTATGCACAATCTATGTTGAAAATAGAGAAAACCATTATGAAATGTATAATGTTCATCAGATAAAGATGCAGCATTGTTGAAGTCATGCCATGCACGTGAAAAATACAAATCAGATGCATAAGTGGAAACCATTTCTTGAAAAGAATGAATTTGGATGGCAGAAATATTATTCAAAACAACAGAATGCAAAGGAAAACGGCTAAGAGCATCCGCTACAACATTAGCTTTACCAGGCTGATATTGTATCATGGGTTGGAAATTTTGAATGAATGATGCCCATTTAAGATGCCTATCAGAGATTAAGGGCTGATTTAATAAATGTTTAATAGCCTGTTGATCGGTTTTGATTAAGACCTCAGAGCCCATAAGATAGTGTTTCCAAATTCGCAAAGCATGCACAACTGCTAACAATTCTTTATCATACGTACTATAATTATGCTCTGAGGGTTTAAGCTTTCTACTCTCAAATGCAATGGGATGGTCATTTTGCATCAGAACAGCACCTATTCCTGAACCGCTAGCATCAGTAACAACATGAAAGGGTTGTGAAAAATCAGGTAATTGTAAAACAGGTGCATGTGAAAGTGCATGTTTAAGTTTGTCAAAGGACTGTTGTTGGGTAATTCCCCATGTAAATTTTATTTTCTTTTTCAACAACAAGGTAAGAGGCAATGCTAAATAAGAAAAATTTCGAACAAACTTCCTATAGAAACTAGCCAACCCAAGAAAAGAACGAACATCATTTACTGATTGTGGTGTAGGCCATTCTATGATAACTCTAATCTTTTTCGGATCCACATGCACACCTTCACTTGAAATAATATGTCCTAAATATTCTAGCTTATGCTGAAAGAAATAACTATTTTCAGGATTAGCATAAAGTGTGTACTCTCGTAACAAATGAAAAACGGTTTCAAGATGCTTTTCATGTTCACTATCATTCTTACTGTAAACAAGCATGTCATCAAAGAATACAAGAACAAAAGCTTGGTAATCAAGAAAAATATTGTTCATCATTTGCGCAAATGTAGCAGGGGCATTAGTAAGTCCAAAGGGCATTACCATAAATTCATAATGGCCATTTTGAGTTCTAAATGCAGTCTTAAAAATATCACTTTGTGTCATACGAATCTGATGGTAACCCAATTTAAGATCAATTTTACTAAAGACACGAGCTCCTCGTAACTTATCTAAGAGATCATCTATTCGAGGAATAGGGTATCTATTCTTGATCGTGATCTTGTTAAGGGCTCTATAATCAATGCACATTCGATAAGTTTTATTCTTCTTCTCTACTAAGAGAACTTGTGCTCCAAATGGGGAAGAACTAGGCCTAATAAGTCCTTTTTGTAGTAGGTCTTTTACTTGATTTTCTATTTCCTTTTGATGTAGTGGGCCATGTCTATAAGGTGCTTTATGAGGAGGAGAACTACCAGGGACTAAGTCTATGCTATGGTCAAAGGATCCTCGAGATGGTGGTAGTTCAGAGGGATATTCAGACATAAAACAATCCTTATAAGTACTCATGAAAGGTTTATATGTATCTTGAAGTGTATGAGTATAATCATTGATGACATTGACAAAAACAATGCATGAGTTGAATCCTTTCCTAAATGCACGCTTTACTTGAGTGTGACTAATCAATGGAAATGGCTGGAAATCATGCCGTGCAGACAAAGTAATGATTTGACCTTTGAAAACAAACTTAAAGGTATGAGTATGGTAGTCAATACGTGGGTTATAATGATGACGAAAAGGCATACCTAGTATAACTTCATAAGTTTGCAAAGGTGCAATTAAAAATGTTCGTGAATCAACATAAGGGCCTATGCTAATCGTAACATCTTGCACTTCTCGTGTTACATTATAACGACTACCTTGAAATGCAGCTTTCACTTTATACAAAGAAGGAAACGTTTGTAAATTAAGTTCTTGTACTAATAAATGTGAAATGAAGTCATGTGAACTACCATCGTCATGTAGAATTTTAACTAGTTTGTTATTTATTGTACCCTGCATGCAAAGAAGAGAGTGTAGAGAGATATCGTTACCCAAGGTACTTAAATCCTTCTCCAATGATTCCTCTGTCCAAACAGGAGGAATTTCTTCATTATAGACCTCCATGTTATGCAATCGAGCTGTAGCCTGTTTCATATGAAGAGCTTGCAATCTGCACCTTATTTTTGTATGTCCAGGTTTACCACAATTCCAACAAGTGATTCGTGGTCGCTTCTGTTGGGCATTCACTGCTGAAGTTTGAAGGGTAGGTGGTTTGATTGGTTGGAGAGATGAAGCAACGGGTGGAGTTGAGTAATTGGATTGTGGAGGACGAGGAAAACTAGGGTAAGATGGGGCATTAAAATTATGCTTCATAGGAAATGAAGGTTTAATAGGAAATGGTCGTGGACGTGGTTGTTGTAGACGGAGTGACTTGGTTATGGACTAGAATTCTTTTTCTGCATCATAAGCAAAAGATATAGCCTCGTTGAGGGTTGTAGGTCGTAGGGTGTGAAGCTTAGCTTGGATTCCCACCTCCAAACCATCTTCGTATTTCTGCTGCAAGATATCTTCTGATACATCTTCAAGCATTTGTACAAGTAGTAAATTTTGCCAGAACCGCTCTGTGTAGGTAGTAACCGTATCACCCTCCTTCCATGTAAGGGTCGTCCATGCTCGTCGAACATGCAAATGGTATTGAGGAGGAAGAAATGAATCCTTCACGTTTTCTTGAAAAGCCTTCCAAGTTGTTGGACGCTCCGTACTGTGCCGCAGGACATTCCACCAGAGTTGTGCTTTACGTACTAAATAGTTAGTGGCAAATTTAACTTTTTCACTTTCAGCATACATTTCATCGGTGTAAAAATCATCAAACTGCGAAAACCAAGAAAGTACTAAAGGCCCATCCTTTCGGCCATCAAATCGTAGAAACTGGTAGTTTCTATTACCAATCTTTGAATGAGTAACATCAGATTGGGCAGACACAATAGCTTTTACTACTCTCGTAAGGTTGTCTTCCTCAGCTTGCATCTTTTGGAGGATTTCATCACGTTGTTGGATCTCGTTCTGAGCTCCTTGAAGCTCATGCCGCAAGAGCTCTAGTTGTTGTTCAAGTGTTGCCGCAGGTAGAGGTGAATCACTGTAATCCTCCATGGTTCTCTTGGACCCTTGCTCTCAACCTTGGTGTATTGAACCTTCTTGTTTGCAACCTTGGTGTCTTGATCCCGTGTTCTCAACCTTGCTTGGTATCTTGAACACTCAATCAAGTGCCACCCAAGGATTTTGAAGGAATTCACACTTCCAAGCTAGCTCATTGGAAAGTTCGTTCCGAGAGCTTTCCAACGGTATATTACACGCCTCAATCCGACCTACGGATTGAGAGATACACTTGATTCTTTCTTGGGTCCAATCTTGAAATCGACGCGCGCGCCTTCCACAAGTAATTAAGAAAGAGAACTTGAGTACAACTCCAAGAGATGGTGGAGTGGTCAAAGTACTTCCCTTGAAAGTAGGAGGTTGTGGGTTCAAATTCTCCTACCTTAGGGACTCTAAACCTCTCTATTACCACTCAAAATTTAAAATTTCCTCGCGCGTAGCCAAGGGAGCCTTGGGTGCCAATGTTGCCAATGTATTGCCTAAGTTATTGCCTAAGTTCTTTGCCTTAGTCGACGCCTTGGAGTAAACGTAGGTGAAAACGTAGGTGAAAACGTATTACTCCCGAAGGAGTAAACATAGGTGAGAACGTAGGTTCTGGTTCTGGAACAAGAACAGAAACCGAAACCGAAACCGAAGACGAAACAGAAACAGAAACAGAAACAGAAACAGAAACAGAAACCGAAACCGAAACCGAAACCGAAGACGAAGATGAAGACGGAGATGGAGATGGAGATGGAATCGGAATTCAGAATCGCGAACAGAGAACAGAACCCTCTGTATTGACGCGTGCAGAGCTCTGATACCATTGTTGTCAGGATCTTGCTCACGCGCATACAGAGATTACGGACGCAGAAAAACACACAGAAAATAGAGGCAACAAGAGACGAGACCGAACGCAAGATTGGGTGCAATCTCCCCTCATGCACTCTGTTTCGACAGTCCACAGAGTGCATGTATTTATAGGACTTTTGATTACGTCGAAAATAGTGGTTACATGAGGGCGGCTTCAAAAAGTAGGCGTGAAACTAAAAGTTAGTAACTTTTACAAAAAGCCATTACTTTGAATAACAGAAACTGCGGTCTACAACGACCCTTATTCTAACCATTACTTTTCTAACAATAGAACCTTCTACACAGGTTTATTTACAAGCTAAATAATAATTATTCGGATTATTGATGTCCGCCCTTTCACGCCTTGCACGCTCCTCACGAACCTTTAGCTGCTATAACAGAAACATCAAAAACATATTAATATATTAATAATATAACACTTTAACAATACATTGTTCAATAATATACAACATTAACATTCCTTGGCCTCGACAACTTCGCTATGGCTCTTACTTTGTCCTCATCCATTGATATTCCATTCTTAGAAACAATATGACCTAAGGTCTTACCTTGACATACCATGAACACACACTTTTCTGGTTCAGACAAACTCGATATTCTCTACACTTCTTGAAGATCTGTCTGAGCTTTGGGATGTGGTGTCTTCTTTCTTGGGAATGAACACATAACTCATCCACATATGCTTCTAAGTTCTTTCACAAGAACTCTTTGAAGACATTACACATAATCCTTTGGAACGTTGCAGGTGCATTGGTGAACCCAAATGGCATCACACAAAATGCAAAGATTCCCCACTCTATGTCAAAGTCTATTTTGTGTTGATCTTCTAGGGCAATGGCTACTTGGTTGTAACTTGAAAATCCATAAAGGAAGCTATAAAATTCCTTGCTTGCAACATGCTCCAATAAATGTTCAATGATTTGAAGTGGATAGCTATCTCTTATCATGGTGGCATTAACGTTTTTAAGGTTAATACACACCCGCAACTTTTTGTTCTTCTTGGGCACTACCATAATGGGGGACACCCATTTAGTATGATCAATCTCATAGATAAATCCATCTTCAATCAGTGTGCCAATTTCTTATTTTATTTTGGCTGCATAAGTGTCATTATATGTGTAGGACTTCTGTTTGGTGGGCTTTGCATCATCCATCATGGGGATCGTATGAGAGCATATTCTTGGATCTACCCGTTTCAGGTCTCTATAGGTCCAACCAAACACATCCTTATATTCCCTTAATAAAGCTACAAGCTCTACTTCTTCTTCTGCACTTATGTCTTCTCCTATGTACGTACATCACTCTTCATTCTCTTCAATGGTTACTACAATTTTTTTGGTTTTTTCTTCATTATCATACAGTTCTCTTGTGATGGCTTGTCTCTTAGGCATTCACACCAAAATTTTCTAGTCTTCAACTTCATATTTCTTGAAATTATCTGGTACTTCAAACAATGATTCCTCCTTTGATTGTTTCACTACTTTACTTTTCTTTTTGTTTTGACTACCTTCACTTTCCTCCCTTGAATTTATGGTTTTAATGCTTGTGATAGGTTCTTCTTCTTTTTGGGTGAATACTCCTACATTTTCTAGATAGTGCTCCTCTGAGTCAAAGCAACTATAAATCACAATGGACTCTAGATTGTTGTTGTCCTCTTCTTCTTCTATGGCCTCATTACAATCACACTCCTCTAGAAAGAGTTCACACATGAACAAAGAGATATCATAACCCTCCTCATCACAATGAGATGTCCACTGTTCTTTAGTGACAGCGACACCCATGGTGGCTAAGGTTTTTGCCCAACCATGAGGCTCAAATTCCTCATCTGGAAAGATCATCGGTGTGTAGGCTAGGTCTCTCACTGGTCTGGCTCCTTGAGAAGTTCCTTCTTCTCTCGCTTTTGGGCATCTTTCTTCTTCCTCTTCAAGCTTGCACATCCACAAGTAGTATCTTCATGCACCAAGGATGGATCAGAAGAACTTATAGAATGCACAGAGATTGAATCTTCTTGAACCTTATGGATAGGATTCCACTATAGGGGTGGTACATCTCTGAAGGTATAACCCTTCAGGTTGACCTTGGTTGTGATCCTTAAGTGCTGCAATTACAAGGAATTGGTCCCCCAATCTTGTACTATTTGCAATTGCCATAGGAAGGGTCTTCCTAAGGTCATTTCATATATGTTATTTTTGCCAAAGTCACTCATAGCAAATGTGTGTTCAAACTCTACACCACAAGTGGTTAGAGTTATCCCTTCTAGCAATCCTTGAGGTTTTTCAATATGGCTATGAGTCATTTGAAGCTTCATTCTAGTTGTTCTTAATGCTGGTTTGCCCCATTGCTTCCACAAGGAGGTGGTTGCAATCGCAACACTAGCACCTGAATCTAAGATAGCTTTGGTTGTGTAACCTTGGTAGGTGATTGGAGGATGAGTATTACCTTCTTCACCTTCACTCATGTCTCCTATTTTGTCTACATATATCTCTAATACTTTCAGCTTAGAGCTTGTTTTTGACATCTTGGAACCAAGTTTCGGTACCTGATTTGCCACATGTTTACACAACTTAGGTTTTACTTTGAGCAGCTCTTCTACGATGAGGTGACAATGCACCTTAGTGTTCTTCTTGACTTCAGTGTTTCTTGGAACCAATCAATCTTCATTTCTTATCAATATTGTGGGAGCTCTGATATGAAGAGATTCATATTCCCGTGGGCCTATAAATTGTGGCAAATCTTGTAAAGAATTAGATTCAAAATCTAATCTTTCATCTTCTTGTTGCTCTTCTTGGTCTCCGTAAATAGATGGAATATCTTGGGGAAATTGATCATGAAGATCATCAATTTCAGTAATAGGAGTGGGATTACATTTCTCCTTGGCCCATTTCTCTTCTCGTATTTCATGCAAGAGCTCTTGAGAGTACTATTGAATTGAAAGAGGTGTTACAACATCCATGGAATTCAAACATAAACTTTCAATGGTGGTGAGCTTTCTCTTTCAACAATGGCTTGGGCCTGTGGAGGTAAAGAAACTTGCAACTTGTTTACCAACTACTCTAATCTTTCTAGTAAGCCTTGGAAATGCAAACATGATTTGAAAAAATTGGTATGATTGAACAATTGATTGGCCTCGAGCATAGCGTAAGATAGTTCTACCATTTTCATGCAAAATTTCGTCCTTTCAATCTCTAAATTTTCTCTAGGGTAACTCTTGTCTAGGTTTGCAGCTGTTTGCCCTTCTTGAAGTCAAGCCTGGCAGGCCTTGAACATCATGCCAAAGCCTTTTGGGGTTGGATCTGTGAGAACAAATCTTGGTTGTGGTCTATTCACAATGAGTGATGTGGTGGGATGAAGTGGAGTGGATGGATTTTTTGGCATGCGAGGGGTTTTGAGATGTAATGTCTGCAACTTTTATTTTTGTGTCTCTCAGGCTTTCTTCTAGTTTAGATAACTTCCTAGCTCACTTACGATTGACCTTCTCCTTGGTATCGTTCCATGTTCTTGTTTTCCTCTTACTAGGCTCTCGTGATTCACTTGACTCTAATTGTTTAGCTAGTTTAACCTATTTTAAGGCTTGTGCCCTAGTGTCTACCTGTATAGGAGCCATGTTAACACTACTTGAACTTGAATCCACCACTAAGCCTACCATAGTAATTGGTGTAACCTTGGGCTCACTAGAGGGGTTCCTTGGACAATCTCTCAGGACATGTTCTTTGCAGCACTCAAGACAAAAGCCTTGTATTGTGATGGTCTATCCTTGTCCCAAAGCTCGTGGGTGGGGAGATTCACAAATGAAGTGGTCTCCTTGACATCTAAAACATGGTCCTCTAGGGGCTTGTGGTCTCATTTGTCTCACTTGGGGCCTCAGGTTAGGATTTGTATACATGACATTGGAGTATTTTGGCTCCCAATTTGGTTCCATAGGTAGTGCCTCATATTGATACACATAATTATCACTATGCTCCGGTGACTTTGTCTAATAAGCTTTTGGACTATCTTCATGGGTGTAGTCAGAACTCTGAGAATGAGGGTCATTTTCAGAGACCAAAGGTCATTGTCACCAATGTTCTATTACGGTTCTCCTCTACCACTACGTACTTAGTGGGAATCACATTGGTAGGAGGTGGCGGTTGGTTCCTTAAGACCGGTTGTGCCCTATATGGTGCCTGATATTGTTGTTGGTATTGAGGTTGATATCGCTATTGTGGCCTATAACATGGCTACTAGTATTAGTTCTGATACCTACCCTATTGGTAATGTTGCTGATAAGTTTTTTTCATGGCCGACCTATTGTACAAATAATCTTGAGATGTATGTTTTGTGTATTTTCTCTCAATAGTGCAATATGAAGCATTCAATTCTCTCATGTTCTTGTTTTGCATTGGGCATACGTTAGCCATGTGTTCACCTTTGCAAGTGTAACATTGCTTCATTGAGACCATTCTAGGCATATGCTTGCTTGAAACTCCTAATTTTTGAGCTACCTTTTTTGCCAGTTCATCAATGGAAGTGGATGGTTTGTAAGTGAATCTTTGTAGATTTTTGAAAGTTCGAGTTTGTCACCTAGGTTGTCCTCAGTATCTATGCACATGCAAACACACTGCTCTATGGTTCTAGGATCCTTTAGATACATGTAAGATCTCAATTTATCACTTAGTAGTCCATCTAAGAATAGTGCTACTTGTTTGGCTAAAGTGGGTAGCTCTAGAATTGGGCATCTCTCCAAGTATTGTCTAAAACTTCTTCCTAGTAGTCTAACCCTCTTTTGAGGGGTTTGTTTGAAGCTATGGATCAAGGATGAGGTGTTGTGCCTGGTGCCACTCTTAGAGAAATTAGTGATAAAAGCTTCTAACAATTGGTCAATGTTCCCAAATTGTTGTTGATGTAATGATTGAAACCATGTAAGGAAGTGTTCTTGAGAGTTAGACCAAAGCCATTGTATTGAAAGAATGGTCATCAACTTGTTTGGCTCTTAATACCTATCTAAACTCCATTATGTGATCCTATGGGTCTACTATACCATCAAAGTAATTCTTCATGGATTTAACCGATTGAGTCAGCCTCAAGATCCTAGGATGTTCTCTAGGTCTTGGCAGGGGAAAATCATCCATTCCTCTCTGATTCCTTCAGCCTCTAGGTCTTTCATTATCCATTATATTCATTTTTTCTCCATATCTTTCTCTCCCCATTGGGTTAGCAAAACTTACTTTAAGTTTATCTCTACTCCTTTCCCTTTGAGTCTCGTGAGCTTGGGATGTTCCAACTCCTGTCGACCATACGAGATATTTTATCTTGGTTGGGGAAAGATAAATTCACCCTTCCAAGTGTAGGCATGCCTACCAGGCTCCTATACCACAAAAAATCTCTCAGATGTGTTGTCCAAGTAGACCACTTTGCCTATTGTATCTCTTCGTTCAAGAATAGCTCTATGCTCTTGTTGTCCTAGGGGATACACTTTGGGGTAATCACTCTAGTTAAGATAGATTTGCCTCTAGGGGTCCTAGGATCTCCTCCTATGTGTCCTTGTTCTAGCTCTCCCAACTCAGTTTTTGAAATCACAATTCCAAATTCATCTATTCTATCTGGAAGATTTGTGACTAAATACATGGTTCCCTCTTTATCAATGTATGAGCCATCTTGAAATCTGACTGCTGGATGTTCAAGTCCAATAGGTTGATCTAGGTTTTTAATTTGGACAACAAATCTTCTCAAACCATCCTCATAGATGCGAGCACCTAATCGATTGGTTCTGATATACTCTAGTTGAGTCTTCTAGGGCCCTTTTGGCTTTTCTAGGTATGCCAGGGCAGTTCTTCTCTTTCACATTGACCTTGTAAACTCAACAAGAGTTCTATTTCTCCTTTCTGCTACACCATTTTGTTGAGGAGAGTACCTATAAGTAACTTCTCTCTTTATATCTATATTCCACAAATAATCATTGATTTCATTTGAGAAATACTCTCCCCCTCCATCTGATCTTAACCTCTTCAATTTTTGTCTTGTAATTCTTTCTGCATATGCATGATAGTGTTTAAATGTACTAAACACTTGTGACTTGTCTTTGATCACATAAATAGTGATCCACCTCGTAGCATCATCAACATAAATGACATAATATCTCGACCCATTTATGCTAAAGTCCTTTGAGGAACCCCACACATCTATATGCACCAATTTAAGTATTTCAGAATACATGAAACCTTGCTTATTGTATGAATGTTTGTGAGCCTTACCTAACTGACATGCTTCACATCTGTATGTCATGTGTTGACCTGCCACATTGGGTAATCCAGCACTGAACCATTGTTAACCATTTCTTTAATACCTCTTTCATTGAAGTGTCCAAGCCTCTTATGCCAAAGATCCAACTCAGACACCTTTTGCTCTCCATATGTAAACATGGCATGTCCAGCATTACCTTGTACCCTCAATGTGAAGAGCCTTCCATCAGTTTTTCCTGTAACAATTTGCTTATACCCTTGGTTAGGGTCTTCAACATAAACTCCATCATTAGTAAATCTCACTTCATATCCTTTTTCTACAATTTGTCCTACACTGATCAAATTCTTTGGAATTGTAGGAACATATAAAACCTTACCCAAAAGAGTACTTCCATCTTTAGCCTTCATTGATCCAACTTACTTCACCTTGTGCTTTGTATTGTCACCAGTTTGAACTGTATGATTGATTGCCTTATGATCCAAGTCATTCATCAAATCAATGTTTCCACTCAGGTGATTGCTACACCCTAAGTCAATATAGAATACCCTTAAGTCTTCATTTGAAGCTTCACATGTTGCATTCATAAATAAGAGTTGAATCTTCTTTTTGATCTGATCCTTAATTGTAGTAGGTGTTACTGTAGAATTGGTTTTGGAAGTTTCTTCCTCCATTTCTTCCAAAGAAACTCCTACCACCTCTTCCTCTGTAATTTCCTCTCTGATTTCTTCCACATCTCCCTCTTTGCTTAAAATTTTGATTAAAGTTACCATTGCTTTGATTATTATGCCAGCATTCATTAGATAGATGATTGGTCTTACCACATATCCATCAAGCTTTGACATTATCTTTGTTATTTCAGCCTCTTCCTCTACTTCTGCCACTTCCTCTTCCTCTTAGGAAGTTTTCTTGGCTTGAAGTACCTTCATCTTCAATTGATTGTTGCTTTCCTTTGATAGCTTTCTTCTTATCCTTAGAATACATTGCATGACCTGTATTCTTATCAACTTCTCCTTTGATATCATTCTCAAAATTTAGCATATGTCCTAGCAATTGATTCAAATCAGGAGTAAAATGATCCACTGAAAGTTCTATTGACAATATGAAAGGCTTCCACTTCTCATCTCCTCTTAGACCTGTGAGAATTTGTCTTAACAATTTATTTTCTTCAATATCTTCATCAACTGCACCTAAAGAATCAGCAATGTCTTTCATCTTTGACACATAATCACATATTGATTGTGAAGCCTTCTTCTTGAATGTGGTAAACTATGCCCATAGTGATGCTTTCCTTGACTTGGTTGTATTCTGAAAATGCTCCTCCAAATCACTCCATATATCACTTTCACTTTCAAGTCCTCTGATATGAGGAAGCAAGTAATCATTTACTGCCATGTAGATAATGCTCCTTGCTTGAGCATCCTTCTTCATCCGAATCTTTAAATCTGCATGCTCCTCCCTAGTTTGAACACTAGGATCTTTGAAATCTATCTTCTCTTCTTCTCTTGTGATGTATCCCATCAGATCTTTGATCATAAGATGAGCTTCCATCCTCATAGACCAAGCTGGATAATTCTCTCTATCGAACTTCTCAATTTGGAGATTGTCTCCCATTCTTTCTTTACCTGTATTATCAAATCTTCAACCCTTATGAGTAATGTATGTACCTTTGCTTTGAAATTTACTCCTTCTTATCCTTTTGACTACTGTTTGTGTCTTCCTTTAGGATTTCCTTCAAACTTTGTCCTTTTGAATCTTCAAAAGTTGAATTTTGTATGTCTGCAACAGTCGAGGTCCTTCTTCCCTTCAATTTTATTAGTTTCTACTCTGATACCACTGATGGAGATGATTAATCTCCAAAAGACAAGCTACACTTGAATTTAGAACACCTTTATATCAAGAATAGCAAGGAAACTTCATTAAATTTGGAAATCTTTACCAAATTATGAATCTCTATTACTTTTGTGAGTTATAACTTCACTCAGGAAAGTCTGCTTCACAAAACTCTCCCATTGACTAATAAAATGGTTAAAGTTTTCTATGAAGCTTTGTGACACCACTCCTCTGATGTTTATGCAGCTACTAGAAGTGAAATTTCTTCAAAAGAACTTATAAAACTTTAGATTTACTTCAATAAGTAAACCTATGTCTGAAATAGGATTTCTTTGCAAGCGACTTTTCAATATGCAGCTTTAACTACTTGGTTCTTTCAATCTACAACCCGTTTAATCAAACGCTTTTAGAAATAGATGGCTTACCTTCCAACTTAGATTTTGGGTCCTCATTTGTGTAAAACTTTACACTCTACAGTGAGATCTGATCAAATCATTGACCATCAAATTTGTGCATGTTTCATGAATCACTTAATACATTTGCACATATAAATGTTCCTACTCACAATTATCTTAGCCTGTTTGCAATTGGACTCTCAAAACTTGACCATAGATGCATTAATTATGGACTTAGAAGCATACAAAGGGATTTCTAAAATGATCAAACACAGAAGAAGAAATGGAGAATAGATCGACGTGCAATTCTTAGAAAACTTGTTCTATTCAACTCATATTACATGTGATGGATAAATCTTCTTTTTCTTATGATCTAGTCCTCTCTTTATCATCTATACTTCTTCTTCCACATCTATCATTTTTGGGAAAGATGGATGGATGCTCCAAGAGACTTAGTAGGTACTGCTAAACCTGCTTTGTACTAGCCCTCTTTTGCTTCAGAGTTGATACCTAGACCTCCTTAGCTTTCCAATGATACCATAAAATGTCCTATGTACTTTGGAAATGATGTGTGTAATGATTGAATCAAAACAGATAACTTTGGAAGTCACAAATTCAAGAAAACCTTCTATTTATGTCTTGACACCTGCTGGGTATTTTGCTTAGTATGACCAGCACAATAGGAATTGGAAAAATTCCTTTTAGGGGTATCTAATTAGCTTAGTAAGCTACCTATTCCGAGTGGAATGATGTAAAATAATAAACTATGCTAAGAGAAATCAATTTAGCATGTTAAGCTATACCCCCAACTTTTAGGACTGTAGGAGAAAATGACCAGAGATCACCTCGACGCAGATTTCTCCAAAATGGCTGAATAGAATATCTTCAAACTTTGAAAGCATGTAGATTACTTCAAGCTGAATCCAAAAAACTTTGAATCACTGAATTTGGTGAAGAATTGACCGAGATATGCCCTTGACAAGTTGACAGACTTTTGAGTAGACTAACAGAGAACTCAGAGATGGACAATGTGAATATATGTATTAATGAACATTTTTATACAACTCCATTGGCATGAATATCATTGCCAAATGGTGTAGAGAGGTGTGGGCTAGAGTGTAGGCCTCACACACACTCAAAAATCATTAATGCTAGGCTCGGGAGTGCTCTCTCTTACCCGCGACTTTCATGTCCATTTTTATAAGGAATGAGTAAAAGTTTGAATTCAAATTCAAACTTTTGGCTCCCTATGATCAAGCTCCTAAATGCTTGGAGATATTCTTTCAATCAAACAACTAATTTTTCCACGAATCCTTTTGGTAGGTGATTACAAGAGATTCTAAGTCAATTTGACTTTTACAATGAGATAAAGTGGTAATTAACCACTAGCAATGGTTCCTATGCTTCTTCACATATGTAAAATCTTCAAGATATCTTTCAAGCCAAATGTGTAGGCTTGTGATTTACACCAACAATCATGACTATATACAAGTTTATATATATATATATATATATATATATATATATATATATATATATATATATATATATATATATATATATATATATATATATATATATATATATATATATATATATATATATATATATATATATATATATATATATATATATATATGAGCATAGATTTGTCATTACTTCAAGTATTTTTGAAGTATTTACAAAGCTAATGTACATGTTTACGTAGACCATCTCTTTCTGAACCTCTACTTCAGTTCATGCTCTTAGGCTTCAGTCTTTTCTTCACATCTTCACTCTTAAGCTTCATATAATCATCAATTGTTGATTGTTTTGCCCCAACAAAAATGAGCTCTCCAGCTCTTTTTATAGACCTAGTGTCCAACCTAGTTAAAAATCACATTCCAGGGCTTATTTGAGGGCTCAAACGGAGTCTAAAAATCATGAAAATTGGTCCGTAGATACTTCTAATATTCCTCAAGCTTGAGGGCTTCTTAGCTTCAAAAAAATGGAGCTGCAAAAATATGAAATGATATTTACAATGGTTTTTAGTGATGAAAATCACTATTTTTATAGGGGTTTCTTTTGAAAATTTGACATATACTTCTTGGAGATCCCTGCATGCTCCCTTATCTTGTGTGTCCACTTCTTTGACACGTTCCCATGCCTTGTGCTTGAACTTGAGTGCCAACATATTGGAAGTACAATTGATCTTGTGTATTGCATCTCAACTTGTCTTGTTTCCACAAACGCCCTTTTTGAAAAAGGGACATACAATCCTCAAGAAAAGAACCTCACCACGTGTGGTTTCATGAGGTTCTTAGGTATAGTTTGGAATGCATAGTGGGAAATTCGGAAAGAAAGGTTAGCAAGATGTACCTCCTTCTACGACCTAATCTCATCCCTAAAAGGATTTTTCCCTAAGTCCAATATGAAATTCGATAAACACCCCTTCAAGAAGGAATTTGATTTCAAGGCAAAAACAAGAACACTCCTTTCACACACATTCTAATTCTATCACCAAGATTATGGTAGAGGAGCGCAATCAACATCAACATCAACATCTAGAAGACCAAGCTGATAACTATTGTGGTTGAATCCAATTTTGTGAGGACGAAATAGGGAAACATGAGGATCCAAGACCCATCTATGAAAGGAGATAGAAGAACTAAAGAAGAGTTTGCATGGATCAAGTAGGATATTAAAGAACTTCAGACATCCAATGAGGTATGAACATGGGGCACGTTTCATATGATTATCCAAAGAAAATTGCATGCCAATTCTATGTAAAACATGTCCATGAGGCACGAAATGGGCCCTACGTTAAGATGTTGCAATAATGGGCAAATGGATACTTTCTATTCCAATATGTCCTTGAAATGTGGCGAGACAAACAATAAAATGTGGCAAGAAAAACAAAATATCACCCATCCATTGATGTGCTGACATTGTGGAGAATATGGCCTTGTGCAAAGAAAATGTGCACTTACAAAAGGGTCCCCTCTATGTCAAAATTGTCTTACAGCCAAGGACTAGTACATGTACAACTACCCAAAGTCATGAGGAGTAACTCTACACATGACTATTAAAAATTCCATCTAAAGATATGATTATTGAACTAACGGTGCTTTTCTCTTATAGGAAAGAAGTGATGATCAAGGAATGTAAAAACCTTAGAAAAAGAGCCATAAGAAGATGATGAAGTCTTAGCTATGCCACCACTAAATGTGACACAAGGAATCAACAAAGACTAAAACTTTACGATGGCTGAGCTACAAGAAATCAAGTTGTCTTGAGCTTATTCAAGTAGACCCAAGAGTTATAAGTGATTTACTTTCATAGAGGACAACTTGCAGATTACTAAAATTCAAAATTAACTATGTTCATCAAGAAAGTTCCTCTTACAATGGCTATAATTGATGATGCTCAATATCAACCTTATTCTAGGATTCACTTGTTGTCAGGATCTTGCTCACGCGCATATAGAGATTACGAACGCAGAAAACACACAGAAGAATAGAGAAAACAAGAGATGAGACTAAACGTAGTATTGGGTGCAATCTCCCCCCATGCACTCTGTCTCGACAGTCCATAGAGTGCATGTATTTATAGGAATTTTGATTACATCAAAAAGAGTGGTTACATGAGAGTGGATTCGAAAAGCAAGCGTGAAACTTAAAGATTTTGCCATTAAAGAAATGCATGAACCATCTTACATGGGTCATAGAGGCATACAGAGCACCATTTCTGCTTGCAAAGATTTCTTCTTTTGGCCACACATGGAAAAAGATATTGCACATTATGTTTCTCAATGCATTGTATGTCCGCGTGTCAAACGTCATCATGGTAAACCATTTGGATTAATAATGCTACTTTCCATTCCAAACAAACCATGGGAACAAATCTCTATGGATTTTATCACAGGTCTTCCCATCACTTCCACACATAACGATATGATTTGGACAATAGTTGATAGGTTTAGTAAATATGCATATTTCATTCCATGTAGAAAAACTTTGACGGCACCTTAGGCTGCAAAAGTATTCATTAAATGCATTTTCCCATATCATGGATTTCCTAAAGTAATGTTATCTGATCATGATGTTAGATTTTGTAATCATTTTTGGGTTGTCTTATTTCAACATTTTGGTTCTAAAATAGATTTTAGTTTTGCATTTCATCCTGAAAGTAATGGACAAAGTGGGGCTACAAACAATAATATTCTTGATTTATTGCATTGTTATTCATTAGATAATCCTAATAAATGGGATGAAAAGTTGCCATTGCTTTCAATAACAGAAAATGCGGTCTACAACGACCCTTATTCTAACCATTACTTTTCTAACTGTTTCTAACAATAGAACCTTCTACGCAGGTTTATTTACAAGCTAAATAATAATTATTCGGATTATTGATATCCACCCTTTCACACCTTGCACGCTCCTCACGAACCTTCAGCTGCTATATCAGAAACACCAAAAACACATTAATACATTAATAATTTAACACTCCAACAATTACTTGTTCAACATATTCCATAATTCATAACATGCCTTTCAGTTGAAAAGACAACTGACCTCAGTTGATAAAATAATAAACATGGATAGCCAATCACATGTTCCATCACTGAACAAAAAAAAATAAGCATGTTCCATGTAAAAACACATGCATGGAAATGTTCATGGAGATGTTAAGTTATTAAGATTAACCATGCGATGCTTGACATAGTCTAGGGTCCATGAGTACGAAAAGAACAGAACCCTCTTGCTACAGGCTTTCTTTGCTCTCAACCTCAATCTCTTTAACCTAATTCTCACCCATGTAACTTATCTTGGACCTTCAATCTAATGCTTCCCTCTCGGGATGTACCCTCAGGGAATGTACCCTAGCAGAAAAGTACCCTGTCTGGATGTACCCTGATGTACCCTGATAGGATGTACCCTGTCTGGATGTACCCTGGTGTACCCTGAGAAGTGTACCCTCACAGGATGTACCCTGAGACGCGCCGCATCGCGTCGCACCATGCCGCCTTAGGGAATCTAAACCACTCTATTGCCACTCAAAATTAAAATTGCCTCACGTGTAGCCAACGGTTGCCAAGGGAGGCTTGGGTGCCAATGTTGCCTATGTATTGCCTAATTTATTGCCTAAGTTCTTTGCCTTAGTCGACACCTTGGAGTAAGTCGAAGGAGTAAACGTAGGTGTAAACGTAGGAGCAAACGTAGGTGAAAACGTAGGTTCTGGTTTTGGAACTGGAACAGAAACAGAAACAAAAACAGGAACAGGAACCGGAACCGAAGATGGAGACGGAGACAAAGACGGAATCAGAATCGCGAACAGAGAACAGAACCCTCTGTATTGACGCGTGTAGAGCTCTGATACCACTATTGTCAGGATCTTGCTCATGCGCATACAAAAATTACGAACACAGAAAACACACAGAAGAATAGAGACAACAAGAGATGAGACCGAATGCAGTATTGGGTGCAATCTCCCCCCCTGCACTCTGTCTCGACAATCCACAGAGTGCATGTATTTATAGGAATTTTGATTATGTAAAAAAGAGTGGTTACATGAGATCGGCTTCGAAAAGCAAGCGTGAAACTAAAAGTTGGTAACTTTTACAGAAAGCCATTGCTTTCAATAACAGAAACTACGGTCTACAACGAGTGGTGCTGCAAAACATTTTCACTACACCAGCCAAATGAAGTCCAGAGATATGTAGTGGGCCCCTTTAGCTTTCCAAAAGATGTATTAGATACCCTATGTACCTTGGAAGATCACTCTCATAAAGATGAATCAAAACAGAGAAGTTGAGGTAGATTCAAGAGACAAAAACTTGCTATTTATGTTCATACACCTATCCAAAGTTTTGAACAATTCTCTGGCCACAATATCAATTAACTTAATTCCTTTTGGAGAAATCTTATAAAATTAATAAGTTAACAATCATGAGTGATTTGATAAAAAAAGATGAAGCCACACAAACAGAAAAGAACTTAGCAAGTCATAGGACCATCTCGATTTTCATGGGTTGTAGAAGTACTCAGACCCGTGAGTAGAAAAGTAGCAATATCTCAAGATTCAAAAATCTAATGCTTACGAAATTTTGTAAGCATATACTAGACAGTATGCGGATTCTAAAAAGCTTTGAAGCATGGAAAATGGTGAAGTACACACTGAGAAACAGCTATGAGAAAATGACAGTTTTGAGAGAGTGCTGATAGAGAAGTAGAAAATGAAATGATATAGTCGACTTCAAATGAACATAGCTGAGGATTGAAACATCCAATTGCAATGGAAATTTGTGAATATATAGTAGATGTAGAGAACTAACTTTACCAAGCTGAATCAATGAAAATGATGCACTAGGCTCTGATAAATCATCTCTATAATGTGACTGAGAAAACTGAGAGATATGGCAGTGAACAGTACACTTCACAAAAGCATGAAAATATGAACTCAAATAATCATGAAAATGAAAGTATATTGATTTTTGAATACAATGGAATTACTGATACATATGTGTGCCTTGAAACCACACCTTGATATGGCATAAATATCAGCTCATGGAGGTCTTCTAAACACGATTAAAGAGCCGTGTATTCATAGTCATCTTTGAAGCCAAGATTTGAATTTGAATCTTGCCTAAAATCACTCTCCAATCTTTTGGTGATTGATTCTCCTACTAACCTTATCAACATTCGTGGATTTTCTTTCCTTTTTCATCAAGTGGACTCAACCACTTAGATTCCTTTACTTTTACATCAAGTAAAGACTCCAAAAAATTACAGGGGATAGTTCACAAGTGAACTCTTCAATTTCCATACATTGTCTTCTCCTTATGACCTTGTGAGACTCAAGCCAATGCTTAGGCTTGTCATAGAATTGCTCAAACAACTTTGAATGCCGAGAAACCATATCTCATATGATAAAGAGGCATTGGTACCAGAAACCATTAAGAGGAGTTGGATTTATAAGTTGGCTTTGATGTCTAGCATTACAATAGGACTCTCCACATCTCTACCTACACATATGCATGCAAAGTCTTTCATATGGGTAAGGAGGAAGGTTTTGAATGGTAGTTGTTGCATCACCAGAATCATCTATATGTGTCTAGCATATGAAATGCCCATTGAGCCTACCTTTATGATGGAGCATCTATATGCCTTTCCATGGGACACTATCACAAGAGAATGTGAGGTACCATCCCATGCTTCCAACATCCATAGGCTATGGTTACTCCCACCCATTCTCCAAAGCTTGGTCTTGAAAGAATAGTGCCTCCTTTCGTAATAAACTGACATGAATAGAGGCCCAAGAAGAAGACCAACACCAAGAAGAGAAAGAAATATAGAAAAAACCGTTACACTTGACATGAAGACCCAAGGAGATGGATAATGTGAGCCTTCATGATATGTTTCCCTATTAAGATTAGAGACCTCGACTCAAAAGATATAAGGCCCGACCTTTGGGTCTTTTCACTTTCCAATGAATGATTAATTTTAGGTCTTCCAATTTATCAATATAGTTTGCAATTCAAGAAAATGAATGTCCCAATTATCTGGCATCACAAAAAGACCAAGAAGAAGAGAGGGACTGGGAAGAAGATCAAATCATCCAACTTATACAAAAGAACATGAAATAATTGTAGCTATTCAAGCCCGTGTGCAACTAGAACATGAAAGAGTGTTTTTTCTCGAGAACAACAAGATTAAAGCCAAGTGGGCCTCGCATGAGGGGGACAAACATGTTATCAACCTCCTTTGTAAAACCCTCTAGCTCTGTATGTTCTTCCCCTGCTTTGTGAGATTCTGGGGGTCCCATGGGTGCTAGGCCCATTCACACGTACTTTTTTTTCTTTTATTTTAATCAAAGCATGAGAGAGTAGGCTAATGTTGAACTTCATCTTTAAAAAAAAAACTAGAACATGAACAGGCACGAGATGGTTGAACTACATCCTAAGAGGAAGGATTAGGAAGTAATACTCAACCATGGCTTTTGGGGCAAGTGGTTAGCCCATCACACTCCTAGCCAAGAGGTTATGAGTTCAAATCTCATATAGATATAACATTGGTATCAGAGCCTAGGAAGTAGGCTTGGGCAAGGTGGATGGATTCCACAAATGTGATGGGCACCCAATGGTATCTAAAAAAGGCACTTTGGCACTCTAGCATGTGAAAGGGTACAAAAGGGGAGGCGACACTTTGAGAATTCTACCCAAAAAAATTGGAGTGTATATCTCAATATATATGGAAAATTGAGGCAGATAAGGTACCATTCGAAATTATGGGAACAAAATTTTCAAATCCCATGTAGGAAGCGTGAAAGCCTTGGGACACCTTGAGTGAAACTTGATTGAGGGTTCAATATATCAAACATGGGCGAGAATGAGGTTCAAGATACTAAGGTTTAGAATAGGATTCAACACACCAAGGCTGTGAACAAGGTTCAAGAAACTATGCGATGTTGAAAACATCAATTCAAGGATACCTCGGGAGTTCAAGAGCTAATAACCAAGGTTAGAGGGATACAAGAGTAGATTGTTGAGAACAATGATCAACCAAGGGGCAAAGAATGTAATAAAGTGATAGGTAGGAGATGGTTAAACCACCCTTGATAGGCAGGAGATGGTTGAACTACACCATAAGAGGAGGATTCGTAAGTAATTCTCAACCATGCCTTTTGGGGCAAGTGATTGGCCCATCACACCCCTAACTAGGAGGTTGTGATTTCAAATCTCCTATAGATATAACAAAGAAGATCTTCAAAAACCTTTAATAAGAAAAATGGCATGGAATCAAACAACTTAAATAAGCCTAGAACCTTCATAAACATATTTTCTTTTTTAATCCATGAGCCATTGGGGATTAAGCGTCAAGATCATTGTCCAAGCTTCCCTTGGTGGCAACCTTGAGAGAAGCATTATGTCCATTCACTTCTACAAATTGACAAAAGAATACACTTCAATGAAGATGATTACAAAGCCATTGCATATGTGAGTGCTAAAAGGGAATGTAGGAGTAATTAAGGAAGATTACAAAAGCTTTAAGTTCATCATGAGAATCCTTGATATAAGTTTGCATGCGAGTCAATACGTCTAACCCATAGCACATGAAATGGATGCTGGAGAGTGGAGCAAAAGGAGAAAAATAATGACCAAAGATATTTCCAAGAGGTGAGTTGAGACAACACAAGTGATCATGTAAATCTTAATTCGGAACAAGATAGCACAAGAAAAATTAATTTTACTTTTCCAAATGATAACGTCATGAGCCATTGTAGTTGCAACAAGTAGGTAGGAACATGGTGAATGAAAGCATGGTAATATTTTCCGTAAATCTAAGCATGAAAATCACATGAAACTAGAAGTTCCCAAAATAGATTTCACATTTCAACTCAATGGATGTCAATAAATTGGCCTTTTTTAAGCAATAATCATGTGTAATCCTTCCTTTGAGTAGTGTGTCATCCTTCTTTGCTTTGTTGTTGGGTTTCGGACACAAATCGCCCTCATGGGGTAGTTGAAAAAATACAAAACTTTAAGTCACCATCATAGAAGGAGTTGCCAACCTACAAAACATAACTTCAAGAAAGCCAATCCATATCATCAGATGTCTCAAATAGTAGTTAGTAGCAAAAAGTTCCTTCTAGTGTGATTAAGAAGCAGAAACAAATCCTTTTTGAAGGATGAATACATGAACTTATGTGCTTCAAGTAAACATAGAAGTAAAAAAATGCGAGCCCTAATCTCATAGGATGAGGTCCAAGAGGTAGACAGACACAAGTCTATATGCCTAATAGGTTCCACCATGAGCATGACATGGAAGTTCGTTTTCATCATGTGGAGCATAATGGCATCAAGATAAGAGGTAGAATGTATCCATCTTGAGACCATAGGAAAAGTGGAAGATTTTTCATACAAAGTGTCCCCTAAACTTAGACTTTTCACACCAATCATGCTATGAGGCAATACATGAGTCCTTATACAATGCTTCATAGCCAAGTTTCAAGTGACCATTTGAAATAGAAACACGTAGAATAAACCTATGTCCAAACCAACATTACATGGTAGCAAAAAAAATTCAAAACATTCAAGCTTCCAAGGTTCACTAACCTTCACACCTAGGTAAGCTTAGTTAATCATAATATCCACGACATCATTGTAATAGAGCATGAAAAAATAAATCCACATAGCAAATAATAGAGATAAGGAAAGAGAAAAGGGGATGGATCAACCCCATGCTTTGTCTTATAACACCAAGATCAATGGTCCTTCCAAAGAGTCTTCCCCTTGAGAACTTTATGCAATCTATTGGATGGTTCATTGTGATCTAAATGTAGATAAGGAGGACATGGAGGAGAATTCGCAGCTGCCAAGTGGAAATGTCTTTGACATGTGAAGTTGTTTTTCCGTTTTAGAGAGTTAGCATTATATTTGAATCATCCTCAAAACCTTCTTGTTAAGTCCTTACTCCAAGTGTTTGTGCTATAAAGAGAGCTAAGAGGAGATAAATACACATATAGAGATAAGGAGCTTGGAGGAGACATCGAGATTGAGCATGATTGCCCACACTCATATAGTCTGATGTGAGAGAGTTGTCAAAAACCCCATTTATTTCAACACGATGATCAACACCAATCTCTTTAGGAAGAATAATCTCTTGATATATCTAGATAGTGATGTGACTGAACACACTAGGACTGCGGGGGCACTTTTTTCCCTCGTTAGGAGTTTTTTTCCCCCCCTTGTATATATGCCTATTGCCCTAATGGGTTACTTATCTTTGTACATTCTAGTGGTAATACATTCAGTATTGTGTGTTGTACTCCGAGCTTCTTCTTCTTTCTTGTGTTGTTCGCGTGGTTCTACAAGCATCTAACTCCAACAATTGGTATCAGAGAAGGTCGCTGCTTCATCTAGGGCATCGTCGACACTTCTTCGGTCACAGTCTCAAAATCACACAAAATTTGGTGTGCATACTTTAGGGTGATTAGGAGATCAAACTTGCTTCGCTTTGTGATGCCAAAATCACGATCTGAGCTCGTTTTGGTCTCCAAACGCACTATCATAGTGCTTGTGTAGGCTATTTTGTCTTTTTGTGCCAAAGATATATACCAATTTCGGTTAGCTAGTATAAGCGTCTCAAAGTCCGCTACATGTTTAGTCGAACTTGTTAGGGTAGTTATGTTCAACTTTTCTAGATACAATCATTTTTCTACATCAGGGTATTTTAGTTAGTGGCCATGGCTGAAAGCAGTGATGTATTTCATATGTTGGCTATTGAGGATAAGTTGGATGGTATGAATTACCCATTGTAGGCTTATATGATGCATTATGTATTTTTCACAAAAGGAATGTGGAATATTGTGCAGGGTGTTGAAAAACGTCCTATTATACCAACAAATACAGGTACTGAAGCTGATGCAGATGGCGTCGAAGATGGTGATATTTTGTAGATTCTTGTTTGTGTTGTAGTTCATGTTGCACCTACTGTAGAGCAAATTTGTTGGGATGGTAGAGATGTTCAAGCACATGCATTGATAGCCTTGTCTGTCAAACGTGCCATTATTCCTCACATTCGCTCTTGTAGAATAGGTAAGGATGCTTGGGATACACTTACCACATTCTACTAGGCTAGGAATGAGGCTCGTATTGCTCACCTTCAAAAACAATTGAGAGTGAGCATATGAATGAAGGTGATTCCATGGACAATTTTTTGACAGATTTGAAGCAATAATTGATTTCTGTTGATGAAGTCCTCCCTGATAGTTCACTTGTGTAGACTGTTTGAAATGGTCTTCCCGACTCGTATCAGAGTTTTGCTTCTACTCTTCATTTGATGATGAAAGGCAATCCAAATGCCTTAACATTTGAAGAGTTTGTTTGTGTTCTGTTGTAGGAAGATCAATCTAGGCATAACATGTCTATTATGCGTGTTGCAGATCAAGCTTTCCTTGCTAGTCAGAAGGGCAAAGGTAAATGGAGCTCTTCAACTAGTAAGCAGAAGCTTGCTAATTCTACACAAACAAAGAAGAATGGCATAGATGATAATGAAACAGAAAAGCAGAAATTGTTTTGCAAGTATTGTAAAGCAAATGATCATGTCATAAAGAATTGTCCAAAACTGGCTACAAAAGAGGCAAAGAAAAAAGAGACCGGAATGGTTGTTGCAGAGGCCTCAACACCGAAAACAGAGTCTGCTAATCTAGTGTAGAATGAAGAATGGCACTTACTACTGTTTGCAGTTTTGACCCATCTTCTCTTGAACAGTGTATGTCTGTAGTAGACTCGGATGTTTGGTACTTTGATAGTGGGGAAACCAAACATATTACCTTGCAGCACAGTTTGTTCACTTCACTTGAGCCCACCCCTACAGGGAATACTATCACATGTGCCAACAACTCCTCTTATCCTGTTATGGAGTTGGTAAGATCATTATGACTAATTTTACATTGTCAGATTCTTTATTTGTACAAGGGATCAAGAAAAAACTATTATCAGTTTTTGCATTAGTCAAGATTGGCTTGGTTGTGAAATTTGTTTATGACAGATGTACAGTTCATGATTTGTCAAATGGCGATGTGATTATTGCTTCTGGCATTTTATGTCGTGGGCTATATAAGCTCATAGACTATGAAAGATTTGTGAATGATTCAACATGTGTAGTACATGATTCTCAGGCTATGTCAGATACAAAACTTTGGCATGCATGCTTTGGTCATCTGAAATTTGCTAGTTTGCTACACCTACAGAAATCTGAAATGGTATCCTCTTTGCCCAAACTTGAGGCACCCAAAAAACATGCCTGTGAAGGCTATATTTTGGGCAAAATGCAGTGTTCTTCCTTTCCAAAAGATGGTTCAATTCAAGCTACTCAAAAATTGCAGTTTGTTTACATTGATGTCTGTGGTCCTTTGACATGTGCTTCTTTGAGCTCCCTACATGCTCCTTCTTCTTGTGTGTCCACTTCCTTGATGTGCTTCTATGTGTGTGCTTGACCTTGACTGTCAACAGAGGAGTATTGGTTTGCATGGAGCAATGAGTATTTGACAAGGTGGGAGAAGAGTAGAGCTCAGTGTGAAGCCCTAGTTGATTCTTTCTTTTTTCCCTTTTTATTTATAAGAAAAACACCAATTAAAATATTTCTCTCTAGTTTTTCCATAATTATATTTGGAAAAAACTTTTGGGGAAAAAAATTATATATATATATATATATATATATATATATATATATATATATATATATATATATATATATATATATATATATATATATATATATATATATATATATATATATATATATATATATATATATATATATATCTGTGTGTGTGTGTGTGTTTGTGTGTATGTGTGCTCTTCTCCTCCTAACTCATTTACCATAATCACTAAAAGATATCCATGAGATTATAGGAAAATTTTACCTAGTGTATATATGGCTTTGTAATGTATCCCTGTTTGTGCATACTCTAGATGCAATTTCTTCATGATGCATCAAAAAGGCCTTGAGAAAAGTGATTGAGTGGATCTTTGATGTGATTCTTTGATGCTGATGCTTTACTGATATAGTTGCTATCTAAAATTGGCAATATGTTTATGTACATGAATCTCTATAATATATACTTCATCCTCATCTACTTCATTGACCTTCTCTTTGCTTCCGACTTTTTCTTTAAAATCTTCCTAGATATATCCTTCTTCTCTTCTTCAATGCTATGTTTTATATTTTTTTTATCTTTTGTTTTGGAACCTGAATCTACTTTACCATCTTCTTGTCAACAAAATTTGAATATTGATCAATACCCTTGTTTGCTATGTTTCTTTCGTATGACAGATTTAGGTATCCATATATGTCCCACTTTGTTCTTCAAGATTATATTTTTTTGATGATGTTCTAACTTCTTATGATTCTTGTAGATATTATTTTTCCTTCCTTTACTTTGTATATATGAGAATACAAAAGTCTCCAATTCTGATACCTACACAAAATGAATTATAATCTTTTGTTCACCCACCATTAAGTTTACAAAATGATTTGAAAAGTTTAGTGAGACTCCATACTCTTTCATTCATAATTTTGCTAATATTAAATCTTCTCACATTAAGGCTTTAAACTATTCTTCACCTCTATCTTGCATTTCTTATCCTCAACATGAGCATCTACCTCTATATTAGCCAAAAATATAGACTTTGTCCATTTATATATATCTGACAAGCACTTTTGATTATTTTCTATTTACAAGGAGCCCCCTCAACAATCTTGAACCTAACAAATTAACTTGAGCTCTAGAATCTTGAACTTAACAAATTAACTTTAACTTCAACACAATAATAGGGAAATTCTTTTCCATATCGTATGATTCAACGTTAAAGTTTATTAATTGTCTCGATCTTCTTCATTTATTTCTCTTCTTTATTCTTTCGTTTTCTTTTCTCTATGCTTCCTCTCTTACTACCATATGTTCCTCCTTCACTTTACAACCTCTTATGGAATTCAGAATTACATCTCCATCTAGGGTTATCAATTGTACAACACCACCGGGAGCAATCTAACTTCCTAAAAGATGTTTGGAGTCCCAATGTAGAACAATGGTGAGCGCCAAAGTCAAATAGGATCCTACTTTAAGTATTATCTGCAAAGATGTGAGGGTGATATGATAATCCTCAACAAATGATGCACACAAAATTGCATGTGACACACACACACGCAAAGATGCAAGCACACATGAACACACACAAACACAAGGAAGATTAAGAGAGTGGAACCTACATGAATTCTTCTACAATATTACAAGAATTCTTCTACAAGACAATCAAGCCAACCCTTCAAAATGCACCTACATGCTCTATTTATAGTTTAAGCTATTTTTTTATTGGTTTCGCATCTAGTGTCCAACATAGTTAAAATCTACCTCCTATGCTCATCTAAGGGCTCAAAACAAGCTCCAAAAATGTGAAATTTTCTCCTATGCTCATCTAAGGGCTCAAAACAAGCTCCAAAAATGTGAAATTTTCTGCATACATAATGCCTAAACTCCCCAAGCTATAAGACTCCTTGATATGGAAAAAAATGAAGCTATAGCTTACAAAATAGGCTTTTATACTAAAGATGTGCTTGTGCTAGCACCTTTTCCAAAACTTCCCTCTCAACCCGTATGCCTTTGTTCATATTTTCTTCTAAATTTTGTTAGTCAATAGCCGTAAGAGTATCTGCATCTTGGATAATATAATGTTACGAGTACTGTATTTTCTTGCATGCAAAAAGATGCAGTAGGCTAGTGGGATTTGAGATAAAACCTTTTGAATGACATTTTTAAGACTTGGTGTGAATGCATCTTGGAATGTTTATTTGTAACATGCGGGGAGGTACTTGATCTTCTAATGCCATGCATATAGCTTCTCATGGTTAGGTGTCTTCTCATGGTTAGGTGTCATATTGAGATCATAAACCATGTCCAAATTTCCATATTCAAAGCCCCGTGCATTCACATGTCATCCCTTTACCTTCTTGAAGGCTTGGAACAACATGCGACAAGAAATATCAGGTAAATTTCTTAGTCTCTACACCCATAGTTTAAAGGTGGCCATAATATAGGCTATGGTGGGCTCTCTCCAAGGTGGCACAAGGTAGGGGTATTTAAGCGAATCCACACATTGAGCGAAAGTGAGAGGGCTACCCACAATGCTTTGTATCTACTAACAATATTCTTCGAGCATCATATATTATGGAGCAAATTGTATTTCATCAATATGCATAGGATTTTTGCTAGCCAATCTTTGGAAATATATTGACTTCAATACACATTCTTCAATTCAATTAGAGGCATTATTGTTTGTTGCAAATCAATGCATGCCAATCGGTCTTGCTAAGTCCTTCTTCTTGCTTGAACCACTCTGGTTTTCCTATTTCAAAAGCATCCTATCCCTCTTCAGTCACACATCCGCCTTCTATAGCTTGCACTTCATACAAATTTCACAATAGGTGGGACACGACCCACTTCTTCTAGAGGAGGAACATTAGGCTACTCTTCCACTTTTGGTTGTAGCTCTACCACTTAGCTCTTAGGTAATTCAAGTTCCTCTAGTAGCTCAACACATGCTTCTATCACTACAATAGTATTAAAAGGTCAAGGGGCGGACTTTAGTGTGTTCAACTCCTTCATTTGTGCATCATGAGCTTATAGGGAACTATGCATTCTTCCAATATGATCTTAATTAGCTCAAATGTTACTGCCTAAAATCTAGATGGAATGATAGATGTGTCGACACTTGGTTCTAACAATGCCTCGAGGTTTTCTCAGTTCTACTTTTGTAGAAATTTATTTTCCTATTTTGTTTTGGTTAGATGCTTCCTGGATAGGCTCATATTCCTTGACAGCTTTGGATTGCACTCCATGGTGGCTCGTTGATTACATTCCATTAACTTGAGATCTTCTTGGTGCGTAGCTTCCATTTGGGCATTTTCTTAATGTTCTTAGGGTTCTTAGGGTTCTTAGGGTTCTTAGGGTTCTTAGCTTCCATGTGGTATATTGGTTCTTAGGGGAGGCATTTTCTATGAGTAGAAAGTTCACTTGAGTCTACAACATTTTCATTTTCTCATGAAGCTTCATTTTCAAGTAGATTAATTAATTAGACTCTTCGTTGACTTGTGTGAGACATGAGAACGTATGTGATAAAATTGAGTCTACGCCCAATGATGTGAAGACGGGATTTGTGTGTATGAATGTGAAGGGGGAACCAATTGTGCAAAGGGAAAGGGAATGGGGATGGGTGGTGTAGATACTTTGGTTGGGGGAGGTGGAGGGGTGGGAAAGGGGCAGTGGGAAGTGGGGGACTGTTTACTCCTCTAAGTCTACAGAAACTAATGGTTCAGGGAATTGGGATTATCCAAGAAGAACTCAATATGTTTCTATTCCCAACACCGTAGATTACAACATCACTTACAATATAAACATAATAAAAAATTAGTCAAACAGATACAAAACTACATAGAGAGAAGATGATGATAGATCGCATAATAATTAGAATTGCATTAACCTTTGTTCTCTAAACAATCAGTACAAGATGGCAAGTGATGTTGAATGAACTTCCCGTACAACAAGTATAGATATAAAAATTTGGTTCCTAGGAATACTAAGAGTTTTGAAAATTACAAAGTTGGGTATCCACACTAGTGGCACCCTAACACTGGCATGCATGGTGGACTAAACTCACTAATTACAAATCATCATCCAATAAACAAGCTACATTGGAAAATGGTATGGTAAGTAATATGGTAATCTTTCAAGAACCACGAGTAAATATACAATGAATAACCAAGTAATGGGAATTGTACACATCCTGGATTAGCTCTCCAAGGATCCTTAACCTCTTCATTAAATGTTGGGAACCTTATAGTACCTTTAGAGGATGTTCCCTTGTATTTACTAGTTGAGGACACCTGATCTATGTGCATCTGAGTGTGTGTGTGATTTTTGGTCTACTTTGAAGTAGATGGATAATGATCCAAAAATTGAGATTGTCAGAGTGTTCCCTAGCTCCATAGTTCATATTGTTGGGCCACCTCTTCCACCTGGCACTGAGCTATCTCTTGCTCTGTCACCAACTGCTGCTACTTAGACGCTACTACTGCTTCAGCTTCCTTCTACAGCCATCGAGCCTCTTCCTCCTAGAAAAACGAGGATGTTGCCTACTCTATGAGCTTTTGGAGTCTCTTATCTTGAGCTCCTTGGAGTGTCGCTTGGAGAATCTCCACCTTCAGCTACTTTTGGGCAATATCAATGTCAATTTCCATCATCCATGCCTTAGTCTTCCCCAAGTGCTTCATCTCCTATAGAAAGACCACCTCTGAAACCTCCTTCGACTGCCACAATGGCAACAAGGGACCTTTCAAAATCGCTAAGTTTAGAAAAATACCAATTTTTTAATCCAAGACTTATGCTCTCTTTGACACATGACAGATTCATCAAAGTTCCTCTTTGAAATTCCTAAAGAAAATCTCCACCCAGTTAAACACAACTCCCGCATCACCAGCTTCAACCAAAAGTGAGTATAGTGTCTCTGAGACCCATATTTTTTGGATTGCAAATTCAGCACCAAGGTCGTCAGCCTAAGATCGAGATTCCATGGTGGAGTATCCTATAGAGAGCATATTTGTATTTGTTAGAGTAGGACTTTTTGAACATCCACTCCATCTTTTGCATTGGGACCTAATACAGTCAGTGTTCAATCCTAATTTCTATGAAATGTATGCAACATCCACTCAAACCATCATCTCCATGTTGATGTTCAATGTGTAGAAATCTAGATGCTTTCCTTTGTGCTCCATCTGCTTGTTCATTTGTGTAAGGAAAGCTAGTGCCATAGGGTGGACTGGAAACTTTTGCCAGTCAACCATGTCATAGTACATTAGCTCCCTAACATGGAAGTATTTGAGTATAGGTTGAAGGAGACGATGGGGTATCCGTAGCATATGTAGGTCTTTAAACTTCGATTGATTGGGGATCACTGTGGCCATCATTACATCAAACAACAATAGTAATTGGTGAGTAGAAAGCAATAAAACTAGAGAACACTAACTTATAACGATTAAGGAATTGATCGAGCACAAAAGCTAAGTGATAATCTTGATCCATGGATAAGATATCATATCCATCATCAAGGTTAATGGAGATCTCTCCAGCTACCACCCAATCTATAAGAACTTGGCATCAACGTGAGGTAGGTTGAACCCTCATGGTGATCATTGATTGACTAGAATACATGCATGCAAAATTAATACCATTATTTGTATTATTATTAATATTATCTATTCATTTATTTATTTTTTGAAGGACCTCGGAGGCTCGTAATCAAGAAGTGTGGTAGGGGTGAAGTTTGGGGCCACTGATAGGAGTCCGAAGGAGTTCACCACTCAATGTTTCCAATCACAATGTGGTTGGAACAATTTAAAAATGGATAAAAAAAGGAACTATCCAACATAATTTGAATTAACATGCTTATCACTTCATTTTGGAGTGGAAGAATAAGACTAAATCACCACACAAAAAATAGGGTTTTTCAGATGTCGATCATGCCAACAACTTTGATAGTGATGGACTTTCTACATGAGGATAAAACTTTGATATCTATGCTCTTCCAAAGGTTAGAGGGAGTGAAGATGATAAATGAAAGATTCTCCGACATTAGGTGTTCCTATACCACAATACAAAGACTAGGTACTACAAATTCCATAGAAGCAATGGCTTCTAATCCATTAACCATCGTAAAGGGAATAAATCCAATAGAAACTTTATAAGTTGCATGGTAAGACCACAAAATGATATGAAGATACTACTCCCACTTATCTAGATGTTCTAAAAGCATCTTTTGAATCATCATTAAAAGAATTTTGTTAGTACTTTGTGCTAGTTAGCCCTCGGGTAGTAAGGGGTACTAAATTTGTGTTCAATGCAATAATACTCCATGATAGAACAAATAAGGTGAATTAAAAAATGAGTTTCATGATCTGAAACAATTCCAAAGGAAGACCAAAATGGGGAAATAAATTTTGAGTAAGCACAATTGCTACAGTGCCTACAGTAGCATGGTGTAAAGCCCAAACCTCAACCCATTGAGTACTATAATCCGTACAGGTGAGAATAAAAGTATTTTCAAAATGAGCTACAGGGGGCTGAATGGAACTAATAGATTCTAATCCCCATTTTTGAAAAGGTTCCAAAGGTAGAAGAGGCTGGAGAGGGAACCTATGCAATGTGTGACGCTCGTCGGTCCACTGACAAGGGTCACACAACTACACATAATGACAAACATATCACTGCATAGTGGGCCACCATAACCCAATGGAAAGAATCTTTTGAATTGTCAACTCTACTCCCAAATGCCCCCTTAATCAGACCATCCTGTGCTTCTAGAATGATTGTAGACACTTCATGAGGAGGTACACACCTAATCCAGGCACTAGTCATATCTTCAAAATAGATTTGGACCAAAAGCACAAAAAGTTGTTGGCTATGCAAAGCAAGCTTTTTTTGGGCAGTAGACCATAAATGTGCAGGGGCAACTCAGCAAAGCATAGTAGTCCACATGGAAAGTAAAAGAACAGCCCAATAAGTAATGTCAAAATGTTTTAATAGAATAAATAAGGCATGGGCACTCCCTTTCAGTAACTGAATGATTGTGTTCTACGTTTTGTCAGCTTGCATAGTAAATAGGGTTGAACTAAGAACAATTTGCTTTTTGCATCAAAATAGAGCCAATAGCAATGCATGAAGCATCCACAAATCCATGGAAAGGATGATTCCCATATGGTGCTTGCAGTATAGGTGCTTTTGTAAGAATAAATTTAAGTCATCTAAAAGCAATATCACATTCCATAGTCCATTGGAATTTGTTTGAGTTAACATGAGCCATGCTATTTAGAGACATGGAAATATGGGTCAGATAATGGAGATGATAGCCATGCCAATAGATTTGTACTAAAAACTGTAGAACTTCCTTGGAGGATTGCGGTGGAGGAGCATCTAGTACAATGTTGACCTTGTCCGGGTCCACAACAATATCATCCTTAGAAATAACATGCCCTTGAACTTCTTGCATTTGAAGCCAAAAATAGATTTAGCAGGGTTCAGGTAAAGGTGAACCATTTGACACTCAGCAAAGGAAATATGTAAATGCTGCAAATCATCTACTTGATTTCTTGAAATAGAAAAGTGGCGGCATCCAAGGCATCTCAAGACAAGCGAGCCAACATAAGGAATCAGAGCAAAGAGAAGGACCAAGCAGGCAAATCAATTAAAGAATATCCAGCAAGTAGGCCATTCAATTTTTCCAACCTAATCCCTTCTTAATAGTGACTGTCATCACTACATGAACCTTGTAAATACCGTTTTTGGTAGATTCAACTCCATTTTTTTCAAAGCCGAGGAGTCCTCAAGCTTGAGGAGCATTAGAAGTATTTATGTACCAATTTTCATAATTTTTAGAGCTCATTTGAGCCTCCAAAATAGCCTAGGAACCTAATTTCTAAGCCAGACACTAGGTCTGGACAATGCCACTAGCTAGTCAAAAACTATAAAAAGAGCTAGAGAGCTCATTTTTGGAGAGAGTAAATTGTAGTTTGAACTAAAGAAGAGCTTGTAATTGTGTTTTTGATCTTAATCAAAGCTTCCATTGTCTCACTCTTTGTTCTTACGTGTGTGTGTGTGTGGGTGTATGTGTGTGCTTGCTTGTGTGCTTCTCCATCACCTCTTGTGCACATCACTTGCTCGAGGTCCTCATACCATCCTCATGTCTTCCCAGATTGACATTAAAGGAGTTGCTACTCATCACTGAGCTACACCAAATTTTGGTGCCGTTGTCGAGGATCGAGATTTGAGGACGAGCATGTGATGGTAAGATGTAGAGTAGAGATGTTGGAAGAGTAGGTAAGCATTATCTTTTACTTGATTTACTTGTTTTTTCCTTCCTCTTCACTTCTAAACACCATATCCACTCATCATCATCTTCACCACCATGGCCATATACCTCCATCTCCATTCATTTCCTCATTTCTACTTGAGAGCAAGAGTGAGAGAGAGCTTGTTTGTGCCTTTGTTTTCTGTGTTTTCCTGAGTGTTCTTGCAGGTACCAACTTCCATAGCAGCTGCAACAACTTCAACAGGTGAGAAAATTGTGTGCAGGTCTCGGGGCGTTGACCTCTGTTGATCGCGATCGACATAAAATTTCAGCTTTTGGTAAAACAAAGTGCACCACCATAACATGCATGACTAGCACATTCCAAATCACTAATCATAGTTAAAAAATTCTGTGATTTTCTGTCAATCACGATTGACACTGTCAATCACGATCGACAAACCCTGTCAATCGCGACCGACCGACCCTATCAATCGTGATCGACAGACCACAACGGCTTTCCATGGACTTAGCCAATCACGATTGACATCATCGATTGCAATCGACTGAAATTTCATGATTGATACAAATATTTGCATGTCCACGTGTCCATCACGACGGACACACCCACGATTGACTGAATTTGTGCCAAAATTTGCAGAAAAAGCATCGATTGTGATTGACACCATCAATCACGATTGACAGAACTCACGATCGACTTTGTCGATCACGATTGACCTGTCGATCACGATCGACAGGCGACGACAAACACCTCTGTCAATCGCGTTTGATAGCCCTATCGATCGTGATTGATAGCCATTTTTGGCAAATTTTTTAGGGTTTTTTAATTTAGAAATTTTGGCTAATTTTGGGTATGAATATTGTGCTATAGGACACATAGGGAGGCCGTAAGCAGATAACTAGAGAAAACCCTGTTTGCTTGTTAGCCTGTTTGAACCCTATTTTAACCTGAGAACCCTAAACTGTCATAACTTCCTCATACGAAATCCGTTTGTAGTGATCTTAGGATCATTGGAAAGGGAGTTATAGATAGGGTATTTTGAAGTTGACCATACCCCAAGGGAAGAAAACTGAGATATCCCTAGGATTGTTTTCCATATAGACAAAGGGCAATTTGGTCTCTGAAGTACATGAATGAAAATGGTTTGTTATGTCATTTGAATTTAAATCTTGAGCTAACTTTGGGACTTTTACAGGTCCATTGAGAGCATCAAAGGGCATCTAGAGGACTAGCATACTATGAGCTTGAGAACGGGCTTCTTGAGCACACAAAAGCAATGGATAAGCAAGTGAGGCTGGATCATTCTCAACTCCCTTTGTCAATTTGGAGAGGCTAATTGCAAACTTTTAAAAGAACCCTGCCTCTCAAAGTAAGGACAAGGAAAGTGAAAGAATAAGCCTTCATGGCTAGGAAGCTTATGTGCCTAACTCCACAGAACCAAATGCATCTTCTTCTATGAATCGGTACTCACCAAAATTCCTACGAGAGATTCAAGAAGAGAAATGGGCTAAATAAAGTGAAGTTCCTCCTCCCATTGAATTAGTGGATGATGAGCATGATCAATTCCCACAAGTCATTCCTTCCATTTATGAAGATCGGGAGAGTGCCCAATCTCATGAGAGATTAGACTTTGAGTCTAATTCCTTATAGGAACTACCCCATTTCACAGGCCCATGGAAGCTAAGTCTACTTGTATGAGGGCACCCACGATCATGATAAGGAATGAAGAATCAGTCATACCTAGGAATACAGAGGTATTAAAGAACACAAAAGTGTAGTGCAATCTCACTTTAGAAGAGCTACTCAAGGTTAGGCCAGAATTATGGAAACATGTAGCCAATCAAGTGCCAAAAATAGCAAAACCTCGTTCCTAGGTAGGTTCTCATAGAATGGTGCCAAAAATACCCTTGGATAAGATAGGCGACATGATCGAAGGAGAAGAAGGAAACACCTATCTTCCAATTACCCACCAAGGTTACACCACCAAGGCAATTTTGGACTCAGGTGTAGGAGTTGTAATTGTTACCACTTCCCTATGGAAGCGATGGGGCAAGCCAGCACTTAGGCCAACAAGAATGAAATTGCAGATGGCCGATGGTCACATAGAAAGACCCTTAGGACTGCTAGAAGGAATAACTCTCACTACATGTGGTGTCGAGTTCGAGCATACTTTTGCCATATGTGACTTTAGCAAGAATCAGGCCTATGAGATGATTTTGGGAAGACCATTTATGCGGCAGTTGCAAGTGGTAGAAGATTGGGGAACCAATTCTTTGTATTTGCAACACTTAGGTGTTACAACCAAAGTCAATCTCAAGGATTACTCTCATAGAGACGTACCCCCTACTCAATGGAATCCCATCCATAGAGCTAAAGATGATACTAAGTCGGTTCATTCCATAGGATCAGGATCCTCATGGATGCATGAAGACACCCACTTATGGATGTGCAAAGTGGCAGTAGAAGAAGAGAAGAGAGAAAAAGCCAGAGAGGTAGGTGTGAAAGAAACTCATAGATCAATTCAAGACCCAGCCTATGCACCTGTAGTTTTCCCAAACAAAGAATTTGAACCTTATGGTTGGGTAGAAATTCTAGCAACAATGGATGTAGCCATCAATGAAGAACAATGGACACCCCACTGTGACGTTTCTGTCTTCACAATAGAACCAATCATGTGTGATTCGGTTATTGAAGAATGTGAACCTAGCACTGATACATTCGAGGATGCAAGTGACTGCGATCTAGAGTCAATCATTATGGACCCACCTTTTGCATTAGATGAGGAATATTTCTACAAAGTAGAAGCTCACCCACAGAGACATGAAGAACTTACAAATGATGTGAGATTAGCCACACCGGTAACCAACAAGAATGAAGGCAAGAAAGGAAGAAGAAATAAGCCACATCAGAGGAGGACGAATCTTTATTTGAGGTCCCTAAAAATTTTGAGTATGAGATAGAAGATAGGAGAGTCATGATAAGAATGCCTAAACATGATGCACAAGAGGGAGAGGCCTATGATAACAAAGAAAACACCAAGAAAATTGTTGTAACCATAGAGGAGGGAGAAGAAAAATGCACATACATTGGACATGACCTCATGGAGGAAGAGGAGCAAGAGTTGATAGCCTTGCTAAGAGAATACAGAGATGTATTCACTTGGAGTTACCAGGACTTAAAAGGTGTAGACCCTGGCATATGCTCACATACGATTCCCATGACCTTAGATGTCAAACCCTCTAAACAAAGGCCATACACATACAATGATTATTATGCTTCCAAAATCAAGGAAGAGATAGATCATTTCGTGGAAGCTGGATGCATCTATGAAATTGAGCACACTCAGTGGTATCCCCCATCGTAGTGCTGCCCAAGAAGAATGGAAAGTTACGTGTGTGCATTAACTTGAAGAAAGTTAATGCAGCCACTATTAGAGATAGTTATCCACTTCCTATCATTGAACATCTCTTAGAAAGAGTAGCAGGCAAGGAAGTATACAACTTCCTTGATGGCTTCTCTGGCTACAATCAGGTAGCCATTGCTCCAAAAGATCAGTATAAGATAGCTTTCACCACAGAGTGGGGCATATTTGCTTTTCGGGTTATGCCATTTGGTCTCACCAATGTGCCCGCTACCTTTCAGAGACTAATGTGTCATGTATTTAAAGAATTCTTGAGGAAAAATTTGGAAGTCTATGTTGATAATCTTTGTGCTCATTCCAACATGAGACAAACCCATATCCTTGAGTTGAGAGCTATCTTTGACAAATGTAGAGAATATCAAGTCTGCTTGAACCCAGAAAAGTGTGTTTTCATGGTCTGGTAAGGCAAAATTCTAGGACACATAGTGTCAAAGAATGACATATCCATGGATGAGGAGAAAGTGAGAGCTATTGCATAGCTACCTAGGCCAAGGAATGTCAAGGAGGTACAAGCTTTCATGGGGCATTGTGGCTATTATCACCGATTCATTCATATGTATGCAATCATTGCAAAGCCCCTATACTCCCGTTTGACTAACTTCAAGTGGATTGAAGAATGTGAAAAATCCTTTAACGAGCTCAAGAGAATATTGTGTTCGGCACCAATCTTGACTACCCCAGATTGGAACAAGCCATTCCATGTGTATGTGGATGCATCCAACTATGCTATTAGATGTGTGCTAGCACAACCTACGGGTGAAGGTAACATGGATCTACCAATTGCTTATGCAAGAACGCAATTGAATGTTGCAGAAAGGAATTAAACCACTACTGAACGAGAAGGATTAGGCATGGTGTATGCGGTAAAAAAGTTTAGACACTATTTGCTTGCAAATAAGTTTAAATTTTTTACTGATCATCAAGCTCTATTGTACTTGGTAAACAAGCCTTGCAATGCAGGAAGATTAGTAAGATGGTTCCTCTTACTAATGGAATATGACTTTGAGGTAGTGGTGAGGAAAGGCAAGACTCACTTGAGAGCAGATCATCTTTCGAGACTCACATCTGAAGAGGCCCCACAAGGAGTATCAAATGATCTCCCTAATGCTTATTTGTTCAATTTGGAAGTTGTATTACAGTGGGCCAAGACATTAGTGCCAGTATTGACATATGGGCCTAAACATCCAGTAATGAACACTCAAGATAGGGAGGTAGTAAAAGTCCAAAAGAGAGCCATAGACTCTCTTTTGGTCCCATGATAGAGAGCCATAGACTCTCTCTATCGCAATAAGCGCCCATGATAGAGAGCCATAGACTCTCTCTATCGCAATAAGCGCCCATGATAGAGAGCCATAGACTCTCTCTCTTCTCCCTCTTCCCTCCCTCTTGGATGGAGAATCGCCTCTTAAAGCTTCCTATTTATGCCTGAGTTGAGCACTGAGCACGTCGTATGTGGGATTTCTTTACACTCTTTTTCATTGTCGACGTAGATGGCTCCAAATGGGACAAGGAGGTAACATTGAAGGTTTATTTTCGAGTTTTTTTTCTCAATCTTGGAGGGGGAAAATCCATCCTTTGGATCAAGGCTTTGGAAAAACAATGATGCACTTATGTATTATGGGCTATGGAGATTGGGTATGGGCAATTAGCATGTTCAAAAAGGCTTAAGCTTCTCAGTTTTGAGCTCCCAAAGTCCCTACTTCATGAAGATTAGCCTTTCCACTTCCTACTCGTGACATACCCCTCTTCTCTGCACCATAACTTGGTCATACAACCTCCAATTTTAAAAATTTTTGTCACGTTAGGAAGGTATGCTTCTAAGCTTTGCTAAAAACCATTGATGCCTAATTTAGATAAGATTTGTTCAACCAAAATCCCTCTATAGCGCTTCAGCAGAAATTAGGCGTGCAATCTCGGGCCTAGTTTTTCATAATGTGGCGTCCAAATCCACTTTTTTCACTTGGGATAGCTTTATATCTTCAAAGCACAGGTGCTGGACTACATCTTTTGGACTGGTGAGGACTGTCAAAATTCAAAAGTGCTTCAGTTTGATTCATTTTGCCCAATTGGGGCTATCGCTACATGATTTTGGCATCGTTCTTCTTTGTTTTTGGTGATTAAAACCTTCCCAGGCCAACTCGACATTTCAAATTTTCATTTGGGCTTGGTGAGGATTGAAGATCAGCACCCTCAAGCTTCAAAGATCACTTGGATTTTGCTTTTGCAGCTTCATTTTGTACCAGAGAAGTGCTCTTATGACATATTTCTCTTCTTCTTGCATATTTAAAGTTTACTTCCATTCTTCTCACATACTCTAGTTAGCAAACGGGGGGGGAGGGGGTGAAACATGGAGTCCAAAGGGAAACAAATAATAGAACACACTCTTCCATCTATGGAACAACTAGAGGATCCTGATTTTAGGATGCAAGAGGTAGAAATTGAGCAGGAAGTAGAGGAAAAACTAGAAGAAAAAGAGCCTCAACAAGAAGAATATACCTATGAGGAGCTTTTGGATGAGTTTGTTACTCATGAACAATTTGCAAACTTAAAGGAACAGACCCTTAGACTAGAGAGCGACATAGGTAGCATCACATCTCTCATTCAATAGCTTAAGTCTCAAATGATCTCTCTTGAGACACATGTCACCTCTTTCCTAGCTAGGAAGGAAAGAGAAAACCCTACTCTTCCTCGATAGATGACTAGGAAAGACCCTTCTTTTCCTAGTAAGCACAAATGAGAGAGCTCTAGGGAAGCTTACCTCCTGAAAGACTTAAATCCACCTACCTTTACGGGGGATGGACAAGATAGAAACAAGGATGCAATCTACACTTTTTTACAAAAGTGGCATGATTTGCATCAACTGAAGGGCACCCCACCAGAGTACCGTGTGCTAGAGGCAAGTCTCTTGCTTGGCCTGCATGCTTATAAGTGGTGGATGAGTCTCAAGGAGGCAAACTGTATCCCTACAGATTGGACTCAGTTTGAAACTCTTTTTCTAAAAGAGTTTCTTCTTGAGAATGAGGAAGAGAGGAACTGGGATGAGTGGGATACGATCACCCAGAGAGGTAGGGCTTTGACGGTCTACATATCCCACTATAGCGAGATCATTTTGAAACTTAAGGGCTTATATGTCTTTCAGAAAACTAGAGGGTTTGTTAGAGGCTTAGATAAAGCCATCAAGAGAGAGGTAAGAAGGAATGCACCTAAGACATTTGAGGAGGCGATCAAGTATGCACAGATCTATGAGGACCATAACCGTCCTCAATATACTTCTATGGAGATGGATCAGCCCCTCAAGCCTCTTAGCACGACTAAGTTTAAGAACAAATTGCCATTTGGGAAAAACAAAATTATCATTAAAAAACAAAGAACACAAGGACCTAGGTTACCTACATAGTAGTTTGAGAGGGACAAAAGAGAGAACCTGTGTTTTAGGTGTTTGTCTCCTAGCCATTCACAGTGGAACTGTCCACTCAAGAAGGGGGAAGAAAAGAACAGAGGACTAAAGAGTAGTACGACCCTTGAAAAGGGCAAAAAGGTGTTCCACCTAGTGTAGACACTTCCTATTCATGGCAGTTATAGTTGCAAGGGAGTGGAGGTGATGCACGAGGATATAGAGCTAAAGATCTTATGTTTGAATTTAGAGACGTTTTTCCCAATAACTTACCTAGAGGACTACCACCTGAGAGAGGGGACATTGACCATGCTATTGAGCTAGTTACTAATACTAATCCTATTTGTAAGCCACCTTATAGGCTTAGTGTTTCTCAGCATGATTATGTATAGGCCTAGTTAAGAAGAAAGATTATGTATAGATTATAGAGCACTTAATAAGGTAACTATCAAAAATAGGTTTCCTATGCCTAGATAAGAAGAAAGATTATGTATAGATTATAGAGCACTTAATAAGATAACTATAAAAAATAGGTTTCCTATGCCTAGATTGGAAAACCTATTTGATTAGTTACATCAAGCTAGGTATTTTACCAAGCTTGACCTTAGATCAGGATATCATCAGATTAGGATTATGGTAGAGGATGTCCCTAAGACCGCATTTAGGACTAGATATGGACATTAGGAGTTCTTGGTGATGCCTTTTGGTCTCACCAATGCTCCTGCCACTTTCATGAAGCTCATGAATAATGTATTACGACCTTATCTAGGAAATTTTTTAGTAGACTTCTTGGATGACATTCTGATCTATAGTGCATCAGAAGATGAGCACTTGAAACACTTAAGAAAGTTATTTCAAGTGCCAAGGGAAAATTCACTCTTTGCTAAGGATTCAAAGTGTGAATTTTTCAAAACAGAGGTAAGATGCCTTGGGCATATATTCTCCCATAATGGAATCCAGATGGATCCTGAAAAAGTAAGGGCTATTATGGAATGGCCACATCCAAGGAACCTAGAGGAGCTGCAAATCTTCCTAGGTTTATTAGGGTTCTATCGAAGATTCATTAAGAATTATGCCAAAATTGTTGTCCCAATGATGTAACAAATTAAAGGGAAAGGGAAAGCCTTTCATTGGGGAGATGAACAGAAGCAAAGTATGGAGAAATTGAAAGTAGCAATTGCTACAACTCCACTTTTTACATATAGTAGATCCCAATAAACCCTTTGTGGTTGAGATTGACGCGAGTGATTTTGCCATAGGAGCAGTTTTAGTTCAGGATGGTCGACTAGTAGCTTTTGAGAGTAAGAAACTAGAACCGGCTCAAAAGAATTAATCTGTCTATGAGAAGCAGTTGTATGCAATTATCCATGCCTTGAAGAAGTGGCATCATTATTTATATGGTGTCAAAGTTACGATAGTGACTGACCAAGAGAGCATTAAATGGCTCTCTAATCAAACAGACCTTAAAGGTAGTAAGGCCTGATGGGTAGAGACCCTTTAGGAGTTTGATTATGAGCTTAATCATAGGAAGGGAAAGTTTAATGTAGTGGCTGATTCATTTAGCTGCATGCCTATGCTCAATGGACTGAGTTTTACTCAGATCACTAGTGGGCTACTTGAGTCCATTAGATGGAAATGTAGACTTGTTCCTGCATATTCTGAGATTTGAGAAGCCATAGAGAATGGGGATAGTGATATATGGATTTCCAGTGAGGATGAATATCGACGAGTACTCAAGAAGGATTCAAGTGGAAGAATTAGAGTGTCCATGATGGATATCTGTTATATAAAGGTAAAGTGTGTCCCTAGAGATTCTGAGATGAGACAACATATTTTGTATGAGTGTCATGACACACCTAGTGCAGGAATCCCAGGAGTTAACAAGACTTATGATCTTGTTAAGAGGTAGTTTTATTGGCATGGACTTCATAAGGATGCCCTAGAGTATGTGCTTAAGTGTACTAGATGCCAGGTCAATAAAGCTGAGAGGTTGAGGATTGGAGGACTACTCCACCCATTGGATATTCCTAATGGGAAGTGGGAGAGTATCTCTATCGACTTTATAGTCAGATTACCTAAGACATAGAGAGGGCACGGCTCGGTCTGGGTAATTGTGGATAGGTTAACCAAAATGGCTAGGTTTATTCCGACACGTACTATAGTAAAGGCGCCAAAGGTGTCTAGACTCTTTGTAGAGAACCTATACCGGTTATATGGTCTTCCTTTAGACACAATCTCTGATTGGGATAGGAAGTTTACTAGCCACTTTTGGAGAGCGGTCTTCAAAAGGTTAGATACCAAACTTAGCATGAGTATGTTCGAGCACCCATAGTCGGATGGGCAAATAGAGAGGGTTAACCAAATCCTAGAGGATATGCTTCGAGCATATGTGAATGAAAGGCAAACTAATTGGGAAGAGTACTTACCTATAGTAGAGTTTGCATATAATAGTGCCAAGCACTCTTCCATTGGGCATAGTCCATTTATGCTTATGTATGGGTTTCAACCAAGAGCTCCTTATGCAGTAGGATTGCAGAATGAGAAAGTTCAAGCTGCAAAGGACTTCTTGGAAGAGATGAATGATATGCCTAGGCTTGCTAAGGACAACATTAGGAGAGCTCAGGATAGGGCTAGAGCCTATGCTGATCCTCAAAGGAGAGACATCAACTTTGAGGTAGGAGAGCAAGACTATCTTAGAGTTCCATCTAGATATGAAACCATGAAGGTAGGACCTTGTCCAAAACTATCTCCTATGTATTGTGGACCTTTCCAAATACTTAAGAGAATAGGAAAGATGGCTTACGAGCTCCAACTTCTAGAGAATAGTCAAATCCATCCCGTTTTTCATGTTAGCCGGCTTAAGAAAAGGATGGGTGAATCTAACAACCTCATTCCAGACGGTGAGGTAGTAGAGCCTATTTCTATTCAATCTATTCCACATGAGGAGCGGGTGGAAAGATAGTTCAAAAGATAGTGCTACATAAAGAGTCACTTATATAAAGAGTGTCTAGTACAGTGGAAAGATAGTTCAAAAGATAGTGCTACATGGGAGCGGGTTAGCACCCTTCAGAGACGGTTTCCCAGTTTTAGATTACCTTCCCAAGAGTCTTCTTAAGGGGAAGGATATGGGGAAACAACACAGAGATATGAACATGTATAGCTATACATGGGGATATAGTGGGAGTGGTGTTTCTATTATTTCTCTCATTCTACTAGACCTTCCAATACCATTTTTTAGGACAAAAATGGAACGAAGGGGTAGGAAATGTCACATGGAGTATCATATATGAGTTATGAGTTAGAGGTGAGAACCTCCTCTTACACTTGTTGAGTATGATACTCACATGAGTGCCAAGTGGCACTCATATGAGATAGCTTGAGCATTGCCTTTTATGGGTAATGAGAGAGTGAGAAATAAGAAGAAACTCCATGCGGCTGGGCAGACATTCGATTCGATCTCCGCGAGTTGGTTCAGCGATGTCATCATTCAAAGCTCGATCTATGTGCTGGGATCCTTGCAAAATGGAGGGGTTTCATGCGGACCCGAGCCAACATATAGTTCATGATCTGTCAAATGACAACGTGATTATTGCTTCTAGCATTTTATGTCATGGGCTGTATATGCTCATAGAGTATGAAAATTTTGTGAATGATTCAGCATGTGTAGTACATGATTCTCAAGCTATCACAGATGCAAAGCTTTGGCATGCATGCTTTGGTCATCTGAATTTTGCTAGGTTTCTATGCCTCTAGAAATCTTAAATTGTATCCTCTTTGCCCAAGCTTGAGGCATCCATTAAACATATTTGTTAAGGCTATATTTTGGGCATAATGTAGCGTTCATTCTTCCCAAAGGATGGTTCAGTTCATGCTACCCAGAAATTGCAGCTTGTACATAGTGATGCCTATGGTCCTATGCAGACACCTTCTTTTGGAAACTATCTTTACTTCATGACTTTCATTGATGATTTTTCCAGGCATGCATGGGTATATCCATTGAAAGCAAAGTTCAAAGTGTTTATGTGATTCAAATAGTTTTTGGTTTTGGCTGAAAATCTATCAGCATGTAAGATGGGCACCCTCTGCTCTGATCGAGGGGGGGGGATATATGTCTCCTGAATTTAATGCATATTTGGTTGAACATGGGATAAAACATCAGTGTACAGTGTTGTATACGTCTCAACAGAATGGAGTTGTTGAATGAAAGAATAGGTCACTCATGGAGATGGCAAGGTGTATGGTCACAAATCAGGCTTTACCACATAGTTTCTGGTTTGAGGCCGTTATGAGTGTAGCATATGTACTTAATAGGTGTCCCACTAAAGCATTGCAGTCTATCACTCCATATGAGGCTTGGCATGGTTGTAAGCCATTTATTGCTCACCTGCATGTTTTTGGTTGTATGGCATATGCATTAGTGTCTGAACAACATCACGGAAGACTGGATGATAAAGCAGTAAAATGTATTTTTGTTGGGTACAGTTTTGAAAGCAAAGGCTATCGTCTGTATCATCCACAAACTAAACACATTTTGGCATTTTCATTAAAAGTTAGAGCACATTGGTAGTTGCGAGGAACCCTGTGTTCCATGCTCGCACTAAGCAGATTGAGGTGCATTATCATTATGTCAAGGAGAGGTTCTCTGTTGGAGAGATCAGCTTGGCATATGTGCCCACACATGAAAACATTGGAGACCGTTTCGTGACAGCTCTGGCTAGGGAGAAGTTTGAAGCTTTTTGCAAAGATTTGGGCTTACTTCCTTTTGTGGATTGATTCCACATAGCTTGGCACTTCCTTATACATGAGTGCCAGCTCCTTGTTCACCACATCACTCCCAAGGGGGATTTGTTGATATATTTAGATAGTGATGTGTGTGAACACTCTATGACTGTCGGGGCACTTTTTTCCCTCTTTAGGAGTTTTTTTTCGCCGGGCTTGAATATAGCCTTACTACCCTAACGGGTTACTTATCTTTGTACATTCTAGTGGTAATACATTCAGTATTGTGTGTTGTGCTCCAAGCTTCTTCTTCTTCCTTCTGCTATTTCATGTGCTTCGGCAGACCTCAAATTCCAACATACCCAATCCTTTTCCTCTAACCTTCTTAGATATTACGCTTGATGAAGTCGTCGAATGTGAAATGTATTCTTTTTTAGATAGATATGGTGACTATAATCAGGTTTGGATGGTTGAAGTTGATATCCCTAAGACAACTTTTATTAGCAATTGGGGCATGTATGCATGCACGGTTATGTCGGTTGGGCTCAGAAATGCCCTATGCACATTTCAGTGTTACATGGAAGAGAGCTTTATGTGAGTATATTTGGATGAATTCTTGGTCTCTGGTGCCATAAATGCACATTTGTTGCATGTGCAACTCTGTTTCCTTAAATGCCAGAATTACAAGCTTTGTTTAAATTCTAGTAAATCTATCTTTGCTATTTCTTGTGTATAATTGTTGGGACATAATATCTCGCAATGTGGAATTTAGGTTGATCTTGATAAAGTTCAAGTAATCTTACACGGCCCTTCTCTGAATTCTTTCAAAGATGTTTTATGATTCCTTGACCAAATCAAATGACATGGCTATCACTTACGGTTTTTGGCCTATTTAACTATTCCCCTTATGTGTCTAACTACATTGGCACCTCGAGATTTTTAGTGAACCCCCGAATGCCAATAAAGTTTTGTTTGACTAAAAAGATTACTTATGCAGGCACCGATCTTGCAAGCCCCACACTAGGATCTTCCTTTTCATGTCTTCGTGGATGCATCTAACACATTACTATAGTGAGTGTCCTTATGAAAATTCAAGATAAATGTTTCGACTAGTCTATTACGCTAGTCACTGGTTAGCCCTAGCTGAACAAAATTATTCTATTATAGAGCGTGAATGTCTAGGAATTATCTATTCTATGAAAAAATTTCACCATTATCTGCTTGGCCATCAATTAACCTTCCATGTGCACCACTCTACATTGACATATTTCGTGTGTCAGCAAAATTTAGGTGGTAGCCTTGCCTGATAGGTCCTCCTTCTCTAGGAATTCGATTATGATATGGTCTGTCATCTGGGATCTTCCCATGCAATTGTTGACTTTTGTCCGGTTAGATTCCAATGAATCTCCGATGGGTGTAGATGATTCTTCTCTGACTATTTATATGATTGAACCCCGCTCCTCATTGGTTCATTGGAATCTGGCTGACTCCTATTACGATACCATTATGACTTTTCTAACAACTGGTTGTCCATCAGACTCTATGTCCATTGTTGGATAGCAAGAGTTAGCTTTGTACAGTAGATGGTTTTGAATTATTGTAGGCCAACTATACCATGCCTACCCCTTGGGAGCCTAACTCCGGTGTATGCCAACACATGAAGTACTGTCAGTTTTGGTCTTATCTCACTTTGCACCCTTAGGGGGTCATTTTTTGGTGGAATTAACGCATAAAAGATTCTGCAAAGTGGTCTTTGGTGGCTGACTATGCAACAAGATGTGCATGAGTATGTCCAGTAGTGTGATCCCTGCCAACAAACTAGTCAACCCCTACCATGACATTATTTTCCTCTTTATCTTGTTCTCCCCTTAGATCCTTTTCAAAATGGGATTTGGACTTCATTGGCCCAATTATTCTACCGACTTCTTTTGACTAATAATCCTTATATTTTTACTTGTACCAACTATCCTACACGTTGGGCAGAAGCCTAGGCAGTTCATTCTGCCATTGGTATGGTAGTTGCCTGGTGCCTGATTAGAGATCTTTTTCCATGATTTGGTCTTCCAATTGAGCTAGTGTTGGATAGAGACACCCCTTTTCTTCCTTCTAAAATCTTTGTAGAAATGCTCTGTGCAAGGCATCGTATGTTGCAAAATGATTTGCTAAAACCTTTGTTAACCATCGAACCACTTCCCCTCCCAACATTGGTTGGAAAACCTGACATTTCTATGCAGCATCTTGTCTACCTTCCAAGAGATCATATTGAGTTTCAAATAATCAAACGTGGACATCTGGGTCTTCATCCATATTGCTATTAAATCGACTAAAGTGCATACTGCTAATACATTGTGTTGGAATCACCATCTGATGTGCTAGTTGTACTTGTGCATCTATGTTACCTATAGTTATTGGAGTAACTTGCGTTTCCAACTTCTCTTCATCCTCAATCTTCAATACTTGTAGTTGCTCCACCTAGAAAAAATATAAAAGTTTGGTTGTTATGTTAGAATCCTCCACAATATTTTCCACCTCGTGCATTGATTCGTCTATAGAATGCCAACTTCTAGCACCTTTCGCTCGTAACCTTGTAGTTTTGAATGCACCCTTGACCTCTAACAATTGTGTGATCAATGGATATAGAACTACACCATGCTCCACAAGGGACAAAATTTGTTCTGGTATATAGACACTTCCTACTATGCCCACAATAGTCATTAATTGTTCATGCTCCTCATAATTGCACGAAAACTCAGCTCCAAATCGAGTCGGCATGGTTGGTCTCCATCATTTTAAGGTTATTACGGTGATATGCCTTGTATCCTACAATCTATTAGCAACACCCAATCAGATGATGATATATCACATAATAATTAGAATTGCATTAATCTCTATTCTCCAAACAATCAATACAAGATGGCATGCGGTGCCCAATGAACTTCTCGTAGAAAAGTTATGGATATCAACGGTTTGGTTCCTAGGAATTCTACGAGTTTTGGAACTTACAAAGTTGAATTATTACATTCTTCATGCCATTTGAATATAGTCTTTGACTTGGTTTTGTAATTTTTGTTCATGGTGTTTGTCTTGAAGATTTCAAGCTTCTATTTCAAAGTGTGGAGTTCCAACTCTAGTTTCGGAATGCTAAAATGAGACAAGGATGGTGATGTAATGCCACTATTCACAACACTAGAGGTTGAAGGTTGAGTTTCCATCACCCTCTCTTTCACCTTTTTGTCCCATGCTCATCTTGTTTTTGATATCCCCTCCTTTGTATGTTCGTTTCTCAACCCTTCAAGAATCTTGTTGATACTCATCGTTACGTTTCCATGATCAAGAGTTAGTTGTTGTTGGAAGACTCAAAATTGGAGCTCTTTCATTTTGATTCGGAGAAGGTTGCAACCTCTTTCAAGTTTCTTGGGCAATTATTTCTTCTATTCTCTCCTCCATTCTTCTATTCTCAGACACATTGTGTAGCTTCACAAGCAACAATGGAGCCATACACATTCATAATTTAGTTAGAAACATATTAGGAATGCTCAGTTTTTGTTTTTCCACCTTTATGGCTCATCTTTTCTCTTGCTTGAAGCTTATAAAGTTGCAGATGCATACCATGATTGGAGGAAAAGTAAGATATTTCAAGTGAACCTTCTACATGTACTCACAAGAAACTATTTCATGATTCACTTGCCTCATTGTTCATGCTCCCTTTAGTTGATGAAGGTTGGAGGCTACTTATCAAGGCTTATGCTTCAAGGAGATACTAAGTTGGTGTTGGTTTTGTGACTGTCCCTTGTTGCGATTATATCCATGCCACACCATCAAAATCAAATTACTATACAGCTTCAGAAATGTTCATCTCAAAGTAGAAGCTTTTCAAAGCTTCAAAGAGAGGAAGATGCCACTATCATTTGGCTTCAAGCAAGCCATGCACTCAAGGAGTGGGATGCAAGAGATCAACCAAGTCTATGGAGAATTCATTTCAACTAATGGAGGGCTATGGAGTCTTGATAAAGCTATGGTTGGTCAAGATATTTACACCTTTGGAGCATTTCATGGAGCTCGCATAGGATATGGTTGCAAGGTGTAATAAAACTACATGCAAGACGTGGCTCAAGCCTTTAGATGGTGGCCTGGGTAGTGGCCCAACCTGTACTCACCTTATTTGTAGAAGTATTTGCCCTATTTGCATTGCTCATATAGTACTTGCTTAATTGTAGTTTCCCATCTTGCTCATACATGATTTGTGATTGCCCATATGACAAATAGTGGTGGTTGCCGAATGGAACATGCCAAACTTGCCCATGTTACAAATAATGTTGGTCCCTTAATGTAACTCGGCCAAGTTGATATATTGTTTTTGCCCATGTTGACCATGTTTAGATATTGTGTGGTCGGCCATGTTGACCATATTGAGATATTTGTGGTCACCATGTATGACTACTCGAGTAGTGTTGATCTAGTGTAGGACCACTTCAATAGTAGAAGCCTTAAAAGAAATTGTCATCTACATACTCCTTTCATATTTATACGTGTTAAAAAATGGTTTGCATTTATTATGCATCATATTATTGTACACTATGTTTCTAGCATGTGATTATGAGAATAAGCATGTTTTTTTTTTGTAAGGCATAAATGTTTCAATCCTTGTTTCATATATGTATCATCTTATGATGGAGAATCATACTTGTTCATCATGTGGCTTGCCTCTCGAAAGAATGCCATTTTCCTAAATTAATATAACAGTTAGAATTTGATATATTATCTCTTGATTTTTATAAGGAAAGAATTTTGAAGAAAATCTCTTCTTGGGAAGCTCACAATAACCTTGATGTGACCTTTTCAATACTAAGCAATTAATATTTTGAAGCATTTTCTTCCCATGTATTGAACAAGTAACACTTGTAGCATTTGTGTATAAGCAATGCATAATCGTTGGAATTCACATCAATTTAAACTTTAAAAACATACTTTGGAATGGAGACTTTTAGGAGGATTTTTTTTTTCCCTTGTGTTTTTGTGAAAAAAGGAAAACAAAAGGAAGTTTCTACATTGAATAAAGTAGTGTGTGTTCTAAAGTAGACACAAAATGCTTTAAAAAAATACATAGTATCTTTTAGCACATTGTCTTCATAGTAAAGAATTCTTATGTAAAATCAGTTTTGATCATCATGATTTATGTCAAAGATGTTGTCTATTTTCTGAATTTAAGGTTCCATTTGATGTAGGATTTTTTTTTGTAATCTTGAATTTTATTCAAAGATAAATAAATACAAGAGCATTTAGGGAGAAATACAAAGTGAGTTGATATACTTCTTGTCCTCATCATAAGGGAGCCATTCCCTTTTCAATTCATTGCCTTGGATGATCAAGGCCATGTGGTTCTTGAAATAAGGATATCTCTCATGGTTTCTAATCTTCTTACCAAGTAGAAAAAGATATTCTTCAAGCAAAGGAAATTTAGGAATATCCCTACAACTAACAAAAGATATTTTTCAAGCAAAGGAAATTTAGGGATATCCCGTTGTTTCTCCAAGAAGAGATTGTTTCTAAGTGATTCTACTATTAAGTTGGTGTCTATTATAGAGGCTTTTCTAGCTTCATGCAATCTTAAGCTAGGAGTAAAAGGAGATATCCAAGGTCTTATTCTTTTCTATTGAATGTAAGGTTTGGTATGACATATTTTTGGGCATTGAACTATTATTTAGACATAGAAATTGTGTGGTGTAATTGAGGAAAATAAATTACAGTAGAATATTATTTTAATACTCCATCCCTAAAGAATGTTTATTTATCACCACTCATATGGAAGTAGGATTATGATGGAGACTTCTATGCATCTAATGCCATTTTTTATGTTAAAGAAAAATCATGCATTAAAAGATATAATATCTAATTTTCCAATTCATTGTAGTCTTTAAAAAAAAAAAAAAAAAAAAAAAGATATACAATCTGTTTACTGATGGCACCAGGTGATGACTTCTTGTCCGTCAAGATGGTCTCTCGTTCATCGCTTTGAGAACGCAAGTATGGATTTCGCCCAGAAAAAGTTGCTAGAAGAAGAAAAGCTTGTGCAGTATCAATCATGAAGAGGATATGAAAAGCTAAATTTCAAAGATATAAGCTGCAGCAAGTGGATTTAGTACCAGCTACACTACAGCAAGTACACTTAAGAACCAGGAATCCAAAATATGACGATGATGATGAAAGATTGATGATCTTCCAAGTTCCGTAAGTAACAGTCAGCAAAGACGTAGAGGTCTCAGGAAGCAGAGATCAGGGTCTCTTTAACGCAATTGCGTTATTCAAGCCAGGAAACCTTGCGCCAAGAAGAACAGATGATTCAATGGGTTTGGATACGTTTATATGGGCAATAGAAACTATGCCGAGGATCTTCTCAAGCTTTACTCAATATTTCATCAGTCTTCTATTCCAACACAATCCATTTTCATTCGAAGACCGACAATAGCGCTGCTAATCAGAGGTTGGCTATTTGCCATGTTCCCTCATCCTGGATCGCATGACCGCAAGACCTCTCTTGGTTGTCCCAAGGAGACTCTGTAGCCCATTGCACCTGACAATTGCATACTACCTGACAATTGCAATAGTATGCCTGCTATCTCTGCATAATAGATTTGAGAAACCCATCGAGGAGTTAGTGAGGCTAGTGAGGACAATTGCTGAAACTCAGCTTCAGGATGCGAGAAAGCCATAGCAAAAGTGTAGTTTGGACTTGTAATGAGTCTATTTCCGTCGCAAAGTTACCCCGAAACCCTTTCATGCATAACTACGAGGTCAGGAAATCGCCATTATACTTGTTGCTTTGTACGTAGGTGTTGAAAATCATATTTTTTTAGGGGCTACTCATGTTGTCTCCTTGAATCTTTTGTGAGGGCAGTTGCAGTTCCCTTGTAACAATCAGAAATTATCTGTTATACATTGTTTCTCTGTCTTTTAAGGCCTTTTTGATCCTGAGACGTTGTTCATACTATTATGGAATGATCTTGAAAGGTCCATGCTGCTTCTGCTGTTTCTTTATAATTATGCTTATAGTATCTTTTAATCATGCTCAAGATCTCCATGGGCTGCAAGACAGGGATGCCGAATTTGCAGTTTGATTTGAAGCGTCTATCTGCAGGTATCAAAAGGTTATTTAGGAGCTCTTAGGAGGTTTCATTCAAGAAATCCTTAGCTGAACATTCAAATTTATACCACAATTTTCCTTTTTAATTGTTCATTAATTTTAGTTTTCTGTTTCGACATATTATGGATCCATTCCATCATGATCATTTGCAACTAGTTGCTTTTACTGCAAGAGGCAGCTTTCCGAGGCATTACAAACCTGCAGTACTTCAGTAGTTGTTTGTTTGTTCGTGTGCGAGTGTCTCACTGTGATAATCTTTTGAGATCCTGCTCGAGGTCTCCACTGCCTTGGGTATAGAGAATGCTTATGTTCACCTTCCACATTGTTTTTATATGTGTAGATATAAAAACTCGTAAGATTCTCAGGATAGTTAATGTAGAATTTTGCTGGATTAGTCCTTTGTGCTCCGCTCTTGCAGAACATGTAAAATCCATCAAATCATGTCCACTCAAATTTGTGTTACTCCAGCTACAGCAACAGCAACAGCTTTTCTAGGACATACAGAGTCATTGCAAAAGAAGATCGCTGCTTGCTGTAGAAATGGACAACTTGATCTGGCTATTCAACTGCTTTCTCAAGCCTCAGTGCCTCTTGCAGAAAATATTTACTGCGTCCTTCTCCAAACATGCCAGAAAAAAAGAGCCTTGCATCACACAAAACAGATTCGTTTTCACCTCTCCCACCACAAGCCAAATATCAGCACTTCACTTCATGAACATCTGGTCGTGGCTTTTGCAAAGTGTGGAGCACTTGAAGGTGCATGCAATGTCTTGCATGCATGCTCACATCGAACTTTCTTTTCTTGGACAGCGATAATCTCTTGTTGTGTGGAGCTTGGAAGACCTCAAAAAGCTTTTCATTTCTTGAAGTGCATGAGAGATGATGGTGTGAAGCCCAACCATTATACATTTGTCAGTCTTTTTAAAGCATGTGGAAGCATTTTAGATATCAAACAAGGAAGAACGTTACATGAAGAAGCAAAGGATATGGGGTTCCTATCATACATCTACGTCGTGAACTCTCTCATAAGCATGTATGGAAAATGTGGTAGTATAACAGAGGCAGAAGAAGTCTTCCAGAGAGGGGCCAATGCGCGGGATCTTGTTACTTGGAATGCTATGTTGTCAGCTTATATTGACCTAGGTGAAAATCAAAAGGCTTTACAACTATTTAGGCAATTGCATAACGAAGGAATAAACCCAGATGCACGAACATTCATAATGGGTCTTCTGGCATGTCATAATAACAAAGAACATGTGGAAGTTGGCGAGAAAGTTTTTAGTGAAGAGTTTTCTTTTGATATAGGTGAGTGTATTCATGCAGGTGCAAAGAAGAATTGTGTTTTGTCTAATGATTTCTTTTTGAGTACCCTAATTATTATGTATGGAAAATGCAAAAGCTGTGCCAGAGCTGAAAATGTGTTTTGTTCTATTGGAAACCCTGACATTGTACAATGGAATTCCATGCTCACAGCATACATTGAGCTTGGACTGGCTGTTAAAACACTGCAGGCTTTTGTGCAACTGAATAAGGAAGCAAAGATACCTGATCAACACACATTTGTCCTGGCTCTTCAAGCTTGTTGCCTTTTGGCAGAGGAAGGGATTCCTTTTATTCAGTTGGGGTATGCAAAGTTAATGGCATTGGAGATTGGTGAGGCTCTGCTACATGATGCTTGGAAGCAAGGTTATGCTTCAAATTCTTTTCTGAATACTGCAATGATCTCTCTCTATGGAAAATGCGGGATTATAGAGAAGGCAGAGGCTATTTTTAGCCAGGTAGATAGACAGAGGGTCACTACTTGGAATGCCGTGCTTTCCACATACATTGAGCTTGGGAAAGGAGAAAAGGCTTTGCAATTGTACAGCACAATGCAGAAGGAAGGTGTTAGTCCAGACAGTGTGACATTTGTGGTTGCAATTCAAGCTTGCTGCATTATTCTAGAGAAAGAAAATGCTAGTCGATTGAGCAGTTCAGTCAGCCTTGAGATAGGTAAAGCCTTACATATGGATGCAGAAAGGGAAGGCCTTGATACAAAGGAATTTGTTGGAAATACCCTTCTTCACATGTATGGGAAGTGTGGTGCTATTGATGATGCTGAAAAAATCTTTGGCCAGCTACCCCAATACAACATTATTTTATGGAATACCATGTTATCAGTTTTGGCTGAACAGGGATTGGCTGATAAAGCTTCAATTCTGTTCTTGCAGATGCAGGAAACAGGTATACTAATGAATGAGGGCACCTTAATTAGCATTTTACAGGCCTCTAGCGTAGCTGGTTGGATGGATCTGTGCATGAAGATCCACTTCATTATCGTAGCAGAGGGATATGATACATATTCTACATTGATTACAACTCTCATACACACGTATGGAAATTGCGCTTCCATTGCAGATGCAAAAACTGCTTTTAGTGGGCTTTGTCAATATGATCTTATTTCATGCAGTGCATACCTTGACAGCCTAGTCCAAACTTGTCATTTTGATGCATGCCTTGAAGCATTTGAGTTCATGCGAAGGATAGGCTTAGAACCAGATGGGGTCACCTTCTATTCATTGCTCTCTGGCTGTAGCCATGCTGGTACAGTGGACATAGGTATTCAGTGCTTTGAGTTTCTCATCAGGGAATGCTGCATTTTGCCAGAATCTAGGCATTATGCTATAATGTTGGATTTGCTAGGAAGAGCGGGGGATTTTAGGAGGCTAAAAAACCTGCTAGTGACAAAGAATGCTGATTTAGACATGTGGTTCAGCCTGCTTGGTGTTTGCAGTGTGCATGGCAATGTGGAAATGGGAAAATGGGCTTTTGATAAGATATTGCACATGAACCCAAAGGATGCATCTGCATACATCTTGATGTGGAATATTTTCACTAATGCGGGAATGGAAGAAAGTGCAAACGAGATAGACTTTCTTAGACAAAGAGAAGGACTTGACAAAGTCTGTCTAGAATGATGAAATTTGAGAGGGCTGAACAGCTGAGGAACCTATAAATGAAAGTGCTAACTCATAGTAACATTCATATACTGCTATACGAATTTATGGACTACGAACAAAATTTCATCGATCTTATGCTGCTGTGCTGAGTTAGAAAAGGTCAACAATCAAATATCAGTTTTTGGAAGAGCTTACCCTGCCTATCAAGGATATCCATGCTATGCAACTTGGAACCTAGAGACGAGGAAATAGAAGAACAAAATTGCATTGGAAGTATCTTACTCTGAGCTATATTCACCACAGAAATCTCTTATGAAGGCTAGCTTTCTTTGTACTATGGTGTCAACCATGTTGAACTTTGAATGTGTGAACAAGGTAATCAGTATTGCACGTTCAAGAAAGAAGTTTGGAAAGTTTCTCGCATCTCGTATCAAAATACCAAACTAAGAAGTTTGGAAAGTCTCTCGCATCTCGTATCAAAACACCAAACTATCTGTAGTGGGGCTTATAAGACAAAGCAGATATTGATGTGCACCCATATTTCACAATTACAAGTATAAGGCTCACGGTCAAACGAGCTTTATTGTGAGATGTTATTTGTCCTGTTGGTGGTTTTTCATTCACTATTGATGAAGCCTTATACAGGCATTGAAGCTGGAAAGAATTAAGTAAAGCAAACAATATACTATGTGCTAAGGTGCTTCTTCCATATAGCTGACACAAATCACTTTCCATTTCATCAGGTCTGTTAATGGTTCAAATTAAAGTAGACATTGATATTGAAAGAACATGGAATTTGCAGTATGGAATGGTCGATTTATTGATCTCATAACAACCTTGGAGCAACTTATTCGCATCTGGGAGACGAGAAGATACCGAGAAGCAACAAGGTCATTGCAAAAGCATTAGCAACTCTGTATTTGACAAGTAATGTGGGGTCTGAGAGCATAACCAAGGTGCCAGTGCAGTGAGAGTTTCCAGCGGTATCAAAAAATGATAGCAGGAAGTGACTGGTTATGAGAGGTTGCTCGACATGTACTTGGCCTGTGATTAATGAAAGGCGCTATAATTTGAGGCTGAAAATAGAATTTGATGTTGAGTTCATAAAATAACAAGCAGCAGTAACTGATGAGTAAACATTCTTACTTGTGCAAGTTTGTTGGAATTGTGTCACTTATTTTAAATTCCACAGAGAGAGAACTTGACTGGTTAATTATTATGAATAACAGAAGCAAGTAAGATTAGTATGGTGCGAATTTTGCATATAAAAATTGGCGACATTATCAGTAAAAGTAGGTCAAATGGGAAATTGAATGCTGATGGGAAGTTAATTTGATAGAAGGGCAGAACAGGGCTTTTCCTCTGCATTATACAGGGAATGCTTTGGTATTAGGCTATGATAAGAGAGGTTGGATTACTTTTTACCATTACTAAGAGATGTTTGGTGATAAGTTTGAAGGCCGATCTCAGTGGTGCAATGTATAAGAAATGCATGGTGGCAAACATGCAAAACCAGAGTCTTTTTATTTGAAAATATGATATCAAAACTGTAATTGACCAGCTCTATTTATTGGAATACATTTGAACGCTAGTAGCGTCAGGAGCTGACCCAGGTTGGATCTGGTAACCTGCATGTATCGATGTCAATGAATGACCCCAATCTGCTGGTTGCTCAGAAGAGCACAAATAATGCCACTGCCATGTCTAGATTGACATATCACAAAAAAATCAAATATTCGAAGGGGACCAAGAAAGAAGAAATGCGGCAGGGCCATGAAAAATTGAATGAAATGCTTGCTATCTATTGGATTCAATGTCCCAGAAGTATCTGGTTGAAAAATTCCGACAAATTCCGGAGCTAATAAAATCTGTAATGCTCTGCCCTCGTGTAAGCGATGCCTCATGGTGCAAAAAGATGGTCATCTTTTTCTTCTCCTGCCTCAAGAGCACCAAAAGTGTGGAAAGGTGTATAAAATATTCTTAGGCTCCAACAGCCGCTTAATTGGAAGCAAGCTTGATCACCCTTTGGAATGTGATTAGAGGAGAGGCCCTCTGGAAAATCTGGAAGGAAAGATGTGGTGTGAACTTTGGTGCTTCTCCCAAGGAGTGGTCTCTTGAGAAATCCCTAGATTATTTAGACAGAAGAATTAGAAATCACAAGAGTAATCCTTCATTTAGACACAGGAAGATTTTCGTTATTCAAGGCAACAAACTTAAAAGCAAATGGATCCCTCAAGAAGGGACGAAAGGTTCTTAAGGCTCCTTTGTATCTCCCTTTCAATATCTTGTATGTTTCCTGTTAATATAATGAAGGGGACGAAAGGTTCTTAAGCCTCCTTTGTTTCTCCCTTTAAATATCTTGCATGTTTCTTGTTAATATTATGTGAAGCTTTTCGTTATTATTATTATATTTTTTTAATGGTCGTTAAAGAATCCTCTCAAATAGTTAATGTTTCTCAAGTTCGTCATCATTTTTTGTAGTGCTGTCTTGTTGATCTGATTAATTTTGACGAGTGTATTCTTACCTTGAAAAGAAGGATTAAAACCTTCCATCGATGTATATTGAAAAGAATTACTATCAATCAGGGAGATATTTCTTCAAGTCTACAGGCCATGCAAGCATTATCATGAATGCAATTTGTTTCCTTTTTTCTTTTTGGAAGGATGAATGCATGGAAGCGTTTTCTAAATATCTGGCTCCATGAATATTCTGAAGTACTATAATTCAAACCCGTAATTCGCTTGTAGCCGGTTCACGCCACTTGTGGCCTAACATTCCTCAATGAAAATAATGTATAAATAGTAAATTCCATGATAACATATGTAACGTTTTATGAGAAAAAAATATTTTGGACAATGTGGTATACTATGACAGATTTTGGATTTCCAATACAGATAAATAGATAGAATTATGTATACACAATATAGGATATTGTTTATTCTCCTCATAATCTGCGGACTAAAAAAGCATAGAATTACAAAACATAGCTCTTTGATTTCTGTTCTCTTCCTTAATTTTGGAATCACATTTTGATGTTAAGGCACAATGAATATTTCTTGTTTGAGGCTAGACTCAAAATTTAATGAAGGGGATGATTTTCATGGAATGTGATGTGTAGGGATGCAACGGGCAATTAACATTATCTTATTTTGATGGAGCAACCCCAAAAGGATCTCTCTTTTCCTTCACCGTGAGACACAATATTCTCCCTCATAAAAAATGAAAAAGTGCAATAAGTGATTGAGAGCTATATGAGATGGGGCCTGCACCTAGTGGTTTTAGATCAAGGTATCTCACCATGCCGACATCCTAATAAGCATCAAAATTCTTAGCCAAGGCATTAGCTATACAATTACAAGATATTTTTATAGATAATTTTTCATGTTATATGGATGGATGAACACAAAGATCTTGGCTTCATTCCAAATACAGAGTTTTCATAAACCTTTGAATGAATGTGTGCATATTATTTCCACATAATGGATAGGTTAGTTTTCCTTGTATTCAAAATTTTGTTGTTTTCCAAGTCAGAATAGCACCAATGAAGTTAACAATATCTACCATGGATGCAAGTCGAAATGAACTTATCAAGTATACTTATGAGAAATTGATTCTATTCTAAATTTGGATACTGTTGTCATTGGATAATCGATATTTGAATATATAACATGCCCCATCTTTGCATTAGTTGCATGGATCATAAACTTTCATTTCCAAGGCCTTATAATGTGTCCCTCCATATGCTTAGTCATATAATACATAAAAATGTGACGTGTAAGCATGGGGTAGTTGATTTGATTTCTCAAGTGTATCCATTCAGTATCTAACTAACACGAGTAGTAAACATGATTGTAGGATTCATAACTTATCTATCTTGATTTCGAGGGTTTGATTTCTATCACGATCGTTATCATCATCATCATCGTCATTATCATCATCATCATCATCATCATCATCATCATTATCGTCATCATCATCATCATCTTTGGATTTTTTTCAAATGAATTTTGTAGCAATAGGGACAAAGATAAAGAGAAGTAGATGATGGTCACCTATAGTTAGACATGGATTCAACTAGTGATGAGGAAGTGGAGAAATTGGAGACCCCAAGACTTATTGTTGATGACATGCATTTATCCATTTCATTTCCTTTTGTATCCGTATTAGTGCATCTCCATTTTGTATCTAGGAGACACTCCATTCCACATTATTTTAGTTGTATATCATTCTACCTTGTGTTCATTTTCCTTCAAGGGGAATTATCCCACATGTGATGTAATTTATATCCTCCTCCAAATCTATATAAGGAGGACCTCTCCCCCATTTTGCACTTGGTTACAAGCTTGGAGAGTCTACTTCATGCTCTTGGCAAGCTCATTTCTAATCCATGTGAGTTTACCCATTTTTTGGTCCACTCACTTTGAGTCTCTCACACTCTTTCATTTTGTGAGTACACTCTTCTTTTCATTTTGCTTCCGCATGTGTTACCATTGCAACACCTCTATACTCAGCATCCGTACTCGACAAAGCAATAGTGGGTTGCTTCTTGTTGCTCCATGTAATAGCTGCACTTCCAAGTGAGAATAGAAAGCCACCAGTAGATCTTCTATCTAGAATACTAGTAGCCCAATCTGCATCGTTGTATCCATGAACCTGCAAATCTACACCAACTTCATAAAACAATGCATAATCCAAAGTAGCACTCACATAACATAGAGTGTGCCTCGCAGCATCTAAATGCGGCTTCCTAGGAACCTGCATAAATTGACTTTCAAGTCCAATAGTGTAGCTTAGATCATGCCTTGCACTACTAGAAATACGGGGGCGTAGCGATGCCCCCGAATTGAAAAAGAAAATGGGAACCGTCGCTTATGCGACAGTAGCGTCGCATAAGCGATGCCCCCCTTTTTTTTAAAGAGCTTTCGTCGCATAAGCGATGTTAGCATCGCTTATGCGACGCTAGAACTATGCATCACAAATAGCATCGCTAATTAGCGATGCTATTTGCGATGTTGGCAAACTAGCTGCGATGCTTTAGCATCGCATAAGCGACATCCCGTGTTCCAGAGTGTTGCATAAGCGATGCTCTGGAATGCTAAAAAAAATTTTGATTTCTCCCGGTCCATTTGTGCCGGGATTTGGACACACACACACACACATAGAGAGAGAGAGAGAGAGATAGAGAGAGAGAGAGAGAGAGAGAGAGAGAGACTCCTTGAAACCACGTACACATGCACACACACACACACATACATATGCATACACACATACATACACATGGACACATACACATACACATAGACACACACACATATACACATGTATATACACACATAGACACACACATACACACATCGACACAGACACACACACACACACACATACACACATAGACACACACACATACACACACATACACACACATACGCACACATACACATACACACATATATATGCACACACACACACACGTAAAGAGATACACACACACATACACCTACAATTATACATATGCATACACGCATACACACACATACACATGCATATACACATACACATACACACATATACATGCATACACACACACACACACACACTTAGAGAGACATACACATACATGCATACATATGCATACATAATGCATATGTATATGCATACATACTGCATATGTATATGCATACATACATACTTACATGCATACACACACATACACACACATGCATACATATGCATATATAATGGACATGCATATGCATACATACATGCTTACATGCATACACAAATATACATGCATACACACATACACACACACATACACACACATACACACACATATATGCATACACACACACACACATAGAGAGAGACATACACACACATACACATACATGCATACATAATGCATATGCATATGCATGCATAATGCATATGCATATGCATACATAATGCATATGCATACATAATGCATATGCATATGCATACATACATACTTACATGCATACACACACATATGCATACATAATGCACATGCATATGCATAGATACATGCATACACATACACACACATAGACACATACACACACATAGACACACACACATAGACACATATATACACACAAATTTACACACATACACATGCATACACACACATACACACATAGACACACACACATACACACATAGTCACACACACACACACATAGACACATACACACATAATGCATATGCATATGGATACATACATACTTAAATGCATACACACACATATGCATACATAATGCACATGCATATGCATACATAATGCACATGCATATGCATACATACATGCATACACATACACACATAGACACATACACACACATAGACACATACACACACATAAACACATACACACTCATAGACACATACACACTTACACACACACACACATACACATGCACACAGACACATATATACACACACAAACACACACACATACACACATAGACACAAACACACACACACATACACATACACACACATATACACACACACATAGACACACACACTTACACACACACACACACATCCACACACATTTACACACACACACACATACACATGCATACAGACACATATATAAGATACACACACATACACACATACATGCATATGCATACATAATGCACATGCATATGCATACATAATGCACATGCATATGCATACATAATGCACATGCATATGCATACATACATGCTTACATGCATACACACACATACACATGCATACACAAATACACATACACACATAGGCACACGCACACACACACACACACACACACACATACACACCCATATATGCATACACACACACATAGAGAGACATACACCCACATACACATACATGCATACATGTTCATACATAATGCATATACATATGCATACATACATACTTACATGCATACACACACACATATTCATACATGATGCACATGCATATGCATAGATACATGCATACACATACACACACATATACACATACACACACATAGACACATACACACACATAGACACATACACACACATATACACACATATGCATACATATGCATACATAATGCACATGCATATGCATAGATACATGCATACACATACACACACATAGACACATACATACACATAGACACATACACATACATACACACACAGATTTACACACACATACACATGCATACACACACATAGACACACACACACACACATAGACACACACACACACATAGACACACACGCACACATACACACACACACACATAGACACATACACACATAATGCATATGCATATGCATACATACATAATTACATGCATACACACACATACACACACATGCATACATATGCATACACACATACACACGTAGAGAGACATACACACACATACACACACATGCATACATATGCATACATAATGCACATGCATATGCATAAATACATGCTTACATGCATACATACACATACACATAGATACATATACACACATAGACACACACACACATAGAGAGAGACACACACATACACACATATATATGCATACACACGCATGTAAAGAGACATACACACACATACACATACATGCATACATAATGCATATGCATATGCATACATACATACTTACATGCATACACAAACATACACACATATACACACACATACACACGCATATGCATACATACACATACATAATGCACATGCATATGCATAGATATATGCTTACATGCATACACATACAGACATAGACACATACACACATGTAGATACATACACACTCATGGACACATACACACAGATTTACACACACACATAAACACACACACACACACACACACACATACACAGACACACTTACACATGCATACACACAGACATACACACATAGACATACACACATAGACACACACACACTTACACACATAGACACACACACACACATACACACATACAAACCTACACACATAGAGATACACACACACATATAAACAAACACATACACATATAGACACATACAAACTTACACACACACATCCACGCACATTTGCACACACATACACATGCATATAGACATATACATACAAATACACACATATATACACACATAGACATGTTGGAGCAAGTCTATGACAAGCCTAAGTATTGGCTTGAGTCCCACAAAGTCTTAGAAGAAGCTTTAAAAAGAAGACTATGTAAAGTTCACTTGTGAACTACCTCTTGTAACTTTTGAAGAGTTTACTTAATGTAAAAGTAAGAGAATCTTAAGTGGTTGAGTCCACTTGATCAAGAATGGAAAGAGGAGCCACGAATTCGTGATTTGTGGTAGGTAGAGAATCAAATCAATCATTGATTGATTGGAGAGTGATTGAGGGAAGTTAGCCTCCTAAACTCAACTATAAATAGATGGCAGTTTTAGTCGTGGTTAGAGAGACCTATGTGAAGACCTCCAAGAGCTGAGCTTTATGCCATATCAAGGTGTGATTACAAGGCACACATATGTATCAGTAAGTCATTGTATTGTACAAGAAATATACTTTCATTTTCATGATTATTTGGTTTCATCTTTCCATGTTCTTGTGAAGTGTACTACTCACTACCATTACTCTCAATTTTCTCAGTCAGCTTGCAGAGATGTTTTCGCTGAGCTTGGTGCATCATTTTCAGTGATTTAACTTGGTAAAGTTAGCTCTATAAGTCTACTATATGCTCATAAATTTTCATGTCATTTGGATGTTGCAATCTTCATTTATGTTCATTTGAAGTCAACAGGGTCTGTTCATCTTCACCTCTCTGTCAGGTACCCGACTTTTTCACTCATCGTGTCAGAGGTGTTTCTCAGTGGTTACTTATTCAAATTCAGTGATTTAAAGCTTGTTAGATTCAGCTTATTGTCTAGTATAACCATACAAATTTTCATAATCATTGGATTTCTACATTTTGAGTTATGGTGATTTTTCTGCTCACTGGTCTATTTCTGTAGCAGCCCGTGAAAATCGGGATGATGTCATCACTTGTTAAAACTCATTCTCAGTGTGTGCTTTGTTATTTTTGATGAGATTACTCTTGAAAGTTAGCTCTTTGAGCTAACTAGACTTCCCCAAGAGGAATTAAGCTAATTGCTGCTGTGCTCAGAGAATTATGTAAAACATTGGACAGGTGTATGAACCAAGAATAGCAAGTTTTCACCTCTGAGCTAACTCCAACTTATCTGTTTTGATCTATCTTTTTGAGAGTGATCTTCCAAGGTACATAGGGTGTCTAATACATCCATTGGCAAGCTAAAAGGGCCCACCATCTACTCCTGGAGTTCATTTGGCTGGTGTAGATCAAGGATTTTGCAACACCTCTTCATCTTCAAACACATACTTATCCATCTCTTCACAATGATATCAGAGCAAGGTTGGACAACATGGCAGATGGATTTCCTTCATCAATTGACAAATTAGACAGAGGTAACTACTCAGCTTGGTCATTAAGAATGGAAGCCTATCTCCAAGGTAGAAGTTTATATGGTTATGTGGCTGGAGATGAAGTTATGCCAAGTTTCAGGAACAAAAGTCAACCAACACAAGAAGAGCAAGAAAGATTGAGCACATGGTGCTCCAAGGATGCACTTGCAAGGTCTTATCTCCTCAACTCTATCTCAGATTTTTTGTTGCCTCACATTAGAAGTTGTAAGACATCTCAGGAAGTGTGGGATGCACTTGAAGCTTTCTTTTCTTCAAGTACCAAAGCTAGGAAGCATCAACTATGGCTGGATTTCACAACTCTCAAGAAGGCTCCCAAACAAAATGTGACTGATTTTGTCACAAAGCTCAAGGACATAGCGGATCAGTTGGGAAGCATTGGAGAGGTAATAGATGAAGAGCAAATTGTAAGGCAGGTCATCAATGGCTTGAAGGCAGATGATAAGTGGGAAGCATTCACCACAGCTATGGATTTGTACATGGACATGCATGTACCTGATTTCAACACACTCATTGGACAACTACTTACTCAAGAGGCAAAGCTTATCAAAAATGGAGAAAGCTCTAAAGGTAATCAATCTTCAGCTTTATACACGGATAAAAGCAAGTCTAAAGATAACAAAGGAAAGGCAAAGAAAGTGGATGATGAAGCAGGTACGTATCAAGCTAACTATGCAGGTAGAGGAAGACATGGCAGAGGTAGAGGAAGAGGAGGTAGACAAGGCAGGGGGAGATCCCAAGACTCCAACTCATGTTCTATTTGTGGATTAACTAATCATACAACTGAAAATTGCTTTAGGAATTCCAGGAATCAAAGAGGCAGAGGATACAATAGAGGAAGTTATGGCTACTCAAGAGGAAGGTTCAACAACTACCATGGCAACTACAACAACTACAATCATTCAAACTATCAAGGAGGCTACAAAGGAAGGAGAGACTACAATAACTACACAGAAGACTCAAACAAAGAGGATTCATTATTGATCATGAACATGGCTATGCCACAAGGTAAATCTGATGAGCATGTTTTCTACATAGATTCAGGTTGTTCAAATCATGTGGCAGGAAATGTGGCACTCCTATCAGATTTAGAAGATCCAAGGAATAAGCATGAGGTACAAACAGGAGATGATACAAAACATCCTGTGGAGAAAATAGGCAATGTCAAAGCACCTGATGGAAACATCAACCTACTCAGTAAGGTACTCTATGTCCCTACCATTACAAAGAATTTGATAAGTGTTGGGCAGATAGTAGAGAAAGGGTTGCAAGTCAGGTTCACAAAAGCAGGAGCATTTGTTGAAGATCCAAGTCAAGGATTCAGAAGAATTGCAAAAGGTGAAAAGACAGGTAGATTGTTCACATTTGAATTACAGGACACTAGAAACATTGCTCTCTTTAATTATGGTAGTCAGACACTCACAGAATTGGAAGTATGGCACAAAAGGTTAGCACATATTGGTGAAAGGTCATTAAAGCAAATCTGCAGGGACCAAAGTGTACTTGGACTTCCTAATTTGTCAAAACAACATATGATTTATAAGTGCAATGCATGTCAATTTGGAAAGTCTCACAGGTTACCATTCATGAAGAAAGGTTATATGCATGGAGATCTCTTGGAGTTGGTTCATACAGATGTATGGGGACCTAGCAAGGAAGCTTCAATATCTGGTTTCAAAAGATATTTGGCTCTTGTGGAGAATCAAACAGGTAAATCACTAAAAAGGCTAAGGTCAGATGGAGGTGGAGAATATTTCTCCCATGAGTTTGATTCTTTTCTTCAAGAAAGAGGAATCAAAAGAGAGGTAACTACAAGGTACACTCCTGAGCAAAATGGAGTGGCAGAAAGGAGGAATAGGACAATTGTTGAAGCTGCAAGGTCTATGTTAAATGAAAAGCATTTACCTAATTACTTATGGGCTGAGGTTGTATCTACAACCACTTACTTGATTAACAGGTTGCCTTCAAAATCCCTTGATGGGATGACTCCATATGAGGCTTGGAATGGAAGAAGACCAAGCTTAGATCATTGTAAAATTTTTGGATGTATTGCTTTTGCTCATGTTCCTTCACAGGTTAGAGGCAAGATGGATCCAAAGGCAGAAAGGTGTGTATTAATTGGATATGACAACAATCAAAAGGGCTACAGGTTATACAACCCTACCAACAAAGGATTCTTGATAAGCAGAGATGTAGTTTTTGATGAGAACAATTCATGGTATGAAGATTCATGCAGGAAGATCAATTTACCATATGATCTTGAAGAAGATTTTCCAAAGCTTGGTAGAGAACAATCAAAGATTGAAGAACAAGACACCTCAGAGGATGATGAAGAATCTCACATGGAAAAGATCAAAGCATGGAAGTCTAAAGGTAAAGCAAAATTGCAGGAACTTGGACATGAAGCAGAATCATCACATCATGGCCTAGAAGATCTATGAGGGAAAAGAAAAAACCAGAAAGGTATGGGTTTGACACCTCATTAGTAACTAAACATTCTATCTACATAGCACAGGACATAAACCAAGAGGAGCCATCATCATTTGAAGAGGCCAAAGCAAAAACAGAATGGAAGCATGCAATGAAGGAAGAGGTTGAAGCACTTGAGGAAAACAACACTTGGGATTTGGTGCCCAAGACTTCATCCATGAAGGTAATAGGCTCAAGATGGGTCTATAAACTCAAGAAGAATTCTGATGGTTCAATTAACATGTATAAGGCAAGGCTTGTGGCAAAAGGCTTTGCACAAACTCAGGGAATTGATTATGAGGAGACTTTCTCTCCTGTGGCAAAGATGCCTACTATTAGGGTTTTGCTTAGTATTGCCTCTTCCAAGAATTGGAAGATACTTCAACTAGATGTAAAGAATGCATTCTTGAATGGTTGGATAACAGAAGAGGTATATATGGCACAACCACCTGGTTTTGAGAATCAAGTTTATCCTGATTATGTGTGTAAACTTAACAAAGCATTGTATGGTCTCAAGCAAGCTCCAAGAGCTTGGAATTTCAGGCTTGTTTCATTCTTGCAGGACAAAGGCTTTCAACCAAGCAAGGCAGATCCTTCACTCTTTATTAAAAAGAGTAATTCCGAGGTCATCTATCTATGTGTATATGTAGATGATATTATATTGACAGGAAATGATGCAGATGGTATGAAGAAGATCAAAGATCAGATGAGAGAAGAGTTCAAGATAAGTGATTTCGGTTCACTTACCTACTTCCTAGGTTTGGAAGTTGTCTACAAAGATCATGGTTTGTTTCTCACTCAAAGGAAGTACATTAAGGACATGTTGGCAAAATTCAAGATGCAAGATTGTAAGATTGCAGGTACTCCAATGGAGGTCAATCACAAATTGAGCTCACATGAAGGTGAACTCATAGAGGACATCACATCATATCAAAGTCTAGTGGGTAGTCTCAACTATGCCACATTGACAAGAGTAGATATATGTTACAGTGTGAGTGTGCTAAGCCAATTTATGCACACACCAAGGAAACCACATATGGATGCTGCCAAAAGGATTCTCAAGTATCTCAAAGGAACCATAAATGAAGGACTTTATTATCCTTATGTATCTGATTTAGGTTTGAAGCTATTTTCTGATGCAGATTGGGCTGGCTCCAAGGAAGATAGAAGGAGCACTTCAGGTTATCTTACCTTTGCAGGTTCAAAGCTTATTTCATGGTCATCCAAGAAGCAACCCACAGTTGCTCTCTCTTCTACTGAAGCTGAATATAGAGGTCTTGCCATAGCTACTCAAGAAGCTATGTGGATGAAGACATTGTTCAAAGATCTTGGATTGGAGTTTGGAACTCCAACTATTTTTGGTGACAATATGAGTTCTATTAATTTGGCTGCTAATCCTATTTTTCATGCAAGGACTAAACATATTGAAGTTCATTATCACAATGTACGAGAGAAGGTTCTAAGCAAAGAGATTCAAATATCATATGTGTCCACTCATCAACAATGTGCAGATATTCTAACCAAAGCATTGGATGGTACAAAGCTTTGCAAATTCAAGGCTATGATTGGTTTGTAGGTAATCTTGGAAGATTGAAGACCTCAAGCATACTTGGCTTAAGGGGGAGCTATTGGAGAAAGTCTATGACAAGCCTAAGTATTGTCTTGAGTCTCACAAAGTCTTAGAAGAAGCTTTAAAAAGAAGACTATGTAAAGTTCACTTGTGAACTACCTCTTGTAACTTTTGAAGAGTTTACTTAATGTAAAAGTAAGAGAATCTTAAGTGGTTGAGTCCACTTGATCAAGAATGGAAAGAGGAGCCACGAATTTGTGATTTGTGGTAGGTAGAGAATCAAATCAATCATTGATTGATTGGAGAGCGATTGAGGGAAGTTAGCCTCCCAAACTCAACTATAAATAGATGGCAGTTTTAGTCGTGGTTAGAGAGACCTATGTGAAGACCTCCAAGAGCTGAGCTTTATGCCATATCAAGGTGTGATTACAAGGCACACATATGTATCAGTAAGTCATTGTATTGTACAAGAAATATACTTTCATTTTCATGATTATTTGGTTTCATCTTTCATGTTCTTGTGAAGTGTACTACTCACTACCATTACTCTCAGTTTTCTCAGTCAGCTTGCAGAGATGTTTTCTCTGAGCTTGGTGCATCATTTTCAGTGATTTAACTTGGTAAAGTTAGCTCTATAAGTCTACTATATGCTCATAAATTTTCATGTCATTTGGATGTTGCAATATTTAGTTATGTTCATTTGAAGTCAACAGGGTCTGTTCATCTTCACCTCTCTGTCAGGTACCCGACTTTTTCACTCATCTTGTCAGAGGTGTTTCTCAGTGGTTATTTATTAAAATTCAGTGATTTAAAGCTTGTTGGATTCAGCTTACTGTCTAGTATAAGCATACAAATTTTCATAATCATTGGATTTCTAAATTTTGAGTTATGATGATTTTTCTGCTCACTGGTCTATTTCTGTAGCAGCTCGTGAAAATCGGGATGATGTCATCACTTGTTAAAACTCATTCTCAGTGTGTGCTTTGTTATTTTTGATGAGATTACTCTTGAAAGTTAGCTCTTTAAGCTAACTAGACTTCCCCAAGAGGAATTAAGCTAATTGTTGCTGTGCTCAGAGAATTATGTAAAACACTGGACAAGTGTATGAACCAAGAATAGCAAGTTTTCACCTCTAAGCTAACTCCAACTTATCTGTTTTGATCTATCTTTTTGAGAGTGATCTTCCAAGGTACATAGGGTGTCTAATACATCCATTGGCAAGCTAAAAGGGCCCACCATCTACTCCTGGAGTTCATTTGGCTGGTGTAGATCAAGGATTTTGCAACACCTCTTCATCTTCAAACACATACTTATCCATCTCTTCACAAGACACACACATATGCACACACATACACACTTACACAGACAAATACACACATCCACACACATTTACACACATACATACACATGCATAGAAACATATATACAGATACACACGTATATACACACAAACACACACACACACACACATATACCCACACACATACACACACATGGACACATACACACATATATATGCATAGACAAACACATAGAGACATACACACATATATATGCATACGCACACATAGAGACACATACACACACACATACACATGCATGCATACATAATGCATATGCATATGCATACATACATAATGCATATGCATATGCATACATACATACTTACATGCATACACACACACATACACACACATGCATACATTTGCATACATAATGCACATGCATATGCATACATACATGCTTACATGCATACACACACTCACATATACACCTACATACACATATACACACATACATATGTACACGTATATATATTGATTTCTAACCCATTTTATTTTATATGTACATGTATTATGGATCCTAGTAGAGAGAGAAAGGCGAAACTCACTCTCATAAAAAGTCTTTTTGAAGATAGCTATCTGCTCATAGGTATGTTTTTTTTTCATAATTTTTTTTAATGATATTATAACACATATTTTTATTTATTTTTATCTATCTATTTTCAAGACACCTATACCACCTCCAAATCATGATAGTAGAGCAGAGGTGCCTATGAGGACATGCATAGGCACCTTATGGCTAGAGTGCGATATAGAGCCAGAGGGGAACATTGTGTACATAGGGAATGGATTGGATTTCAAGAGAAGAATGCGAGTATTATGCGACTCTTACTTGCGCCTTGTCCACTTACAGTGGAAGTAAGTATAAATTTTACATATAAATTGAACAAATATCTTATGTTTTATTTACATGATTTTTTTTATTTTTGTAGTGAGCATGATGAGAGGGATAAAAAATACGTACTTAGTTCACTTGAGAAAGAGTTTGGGACAGGATGGTCGCATAAGTGGTGTCTAAAAGAGATGCATACACTTATGGCTCATCGTCGCGATAATGCATGGTACACATTGCTTTTATGTATAAATACGTGGATATGAGTATGTGTGTTTATGTATGTATGTATGTATGTATGTATGTATATGAGAGAGAGAGAGAAAAGAGTGAGACTAGAGGTACAAATACACGCATACACACACATATACATCATACATGTGCATTTACACACATATACACATACATGCACATTTATACATACACACACATACATGCACATTTTTACACACACATACACATGCATGCAATTACACACATATAATGAATACACATAGACACATGCACATACTCACATACACATACACATACTCACATACACATACACATACATAATCATATGTACACACACATAGACTCACATAATCATATTTACATGCATATATACATATACACATGCATACACACACACACAACACATGCATACACGCATATAGATACACATACATACACACACATGCATACACACATATAGATACACATACATACACACATGCATATTGATATATCTATATGTATGTATATATATGTGTGTGTGTGTATACTTATATATCTATATATATATAAATAAATAAATAAATAAATAACTCCTATTTCAAAAATCCTAATTTGAAAACACTAATTTTGATATTAGGGTTTTAAAACCCCTAATTTAGAAACTCTAATTCAGCCTTTTAGCCATATGATTGAAGTATATGTACACATTGCATCTATTCCTCCGATGCCCTACTAGAGAGATGTCTCTCCTCCCAAGCTTATGCCTCTATATATAGCTACTCGAATCAATGAGGATCATAATATATATAAAGATATATACACATCATGTAGATACACATACATAAATATAAAATGGAGTAGATACATTATGCATCACACATACATGCCTAAATGCACACATAAATATATATACATGCATACATATTTACATGTACACATTTACACATAGACACATATACATATATACATGTACACATCACATATACATGCCTACGTGCACAAATGTATATGTATACATGCATAGATAATTATAAACACTTGCATATATTACATGAATACATGAATAGTTTACACAAATTCATATGCATATATACACATATGCATACTAACACATGTATACATATATCACAAATATGTACACAAATACATATACATGAAATACATATATATGCATACTAACACATGTATACATATAATACACATGAATACACACACATATGCATACATACATGATAAAAAATTTGCTCCTCGAAGATAAAGCTATATATAGAATGATTAGGCATATCCCCGAGCTTCATGTTCTAACTTAAAAGAACATGATTTCATCTCTCTACTAGGATTCATCGTATTCAAGTTGAATAAAGAATCTATTATCTGATATCCATTCAGAAGCTTCAAGTTATTGATTGATAACTAGAGTAGAATTTACTATCTAATCTGATCATATGTTTTCATTATTGCCATCATTTAGGTAAGACATCAATATAGTCTCATCTTCATTATCCTTATTGATTTCATTTATTTCTTCTATTGTTAAATCTATGTCCTCATGAGTCACATCATCTATTGATGGATTAATATCGATTTCTAGTAATTCCTCTTCCTCATCAGTAGAATCAACATGTAGAGTATTATCCTCTTCATAAAAAAAATTAATATCATTATCACGTATAATGATTCTAATTTCTCTTTCAGATGTTGATGTATCAGTATCTGATGGTGAATCATCAAGAGGACTTTCTTCGATCTCTCTAACAATAAGATGTTCAAACAATGACCTACCTCTAGGTTGAACATGAATGACTTGCCACCAAGGTTGAGCATTTGGGTTTTTATAAAAAAATGCTTGTTCAATATGCCTAGGAAGAATATATGGTTCTTTAGTAGATCGCATTACCTTGGAAGAATCAATTGCCCAAAACCCAGATAATTCCTTTCTTAATGTGGAATTACTACCTTTATACTCGGCTCGAAACCAGTCAAACTTCAAAATGACCTATCAAAATATATAAAAACAAAAACCCATTATTAGGTGCTTAAAAAAATAACTAACTCTATCATAAAAAATATGAACTCTTCTCTATCTGTTTGAATGTACGATATGAAATTTTGTAGATACCAACAACAGTTCCCATGTAGCCAAGTTTGCCATCTATAAGGTTCGTGTCTTTTGAGCTAGCACGTGATAGCTGCTTGAAAGAAGCAACAATACTAGAATCCTCTGTTTTATGTAAAGAATCAATGGCTTTGATTCTAATATGTTGTCCAAAAGCCCATATATTGGTGAACATTTGAGCCTGCAAAAGAAATTAAATTAGTAAATAGAAACTAATATACATATATGAAAAAAACAAAATATTATTAAAATAAATCTACCTTTCATTCACAACCTATCATTGACTCTCTCTGCTCATCTGAGATTTCTTCATTATTTGCGTTGGTGCGTTGCAAACGACTATATAGCCAATCCGTGAAAGAAGATATATTTGTAATCTCATTATTATCAAGATTACGTCTATATCTTTTGTTTCTTTGCCTTTTACTTCAGATATTTTGAAGTTCCTATTCATACTCACTAAGGAATGCTTGCATGCATTCACTATTATATGCTACAAAAGTAGAAACATCATTTTTTTCTTGAAATGTAAATAAAAATGGAACTCCCTTGATAATACCTCATCTGTTATTTTTGAAGAAGACTCGTTGGTCCATGCATGTGGAGCTTCTTCATGAACGCTTTCAAGGTACTCACTAACGTAATACATGCACTCTTCAAGAATCCAACCCTTTGCCATGGATCCTTCTGGTTTTTCTCTTTGTCGCACATAACCTTTTAATATTCCCATAAATCGCTCGACCCAAAACATCCATTGAGTGTTGACAACACCCGCAATCCCTATTTCATCTACAAGATGGACTAATAAATGAACCTGAACATCAAAAAATAAAGTAGGAAGCTCTTTCTCCATCAAACATAGTAGATCTTTGCATTCACATTTTTTTTGTGGGATCGAGTTTTTGTCAATCTCTTTTGATGTAATCCACCTATATATATCATTAAAAAAATTATAAAGAAGTTAATTCAAAAATATAAGATATCCAAAATTTATACATATTAAATATAAAATTATCATAATTACCTTATAAGCGATCCAAAACGATAGACCACATCTCGTACTCCTTTCGTTGTACATCCATCGATAACCAAAGGTAAAATATGTTTCAAAAAGTTATGCCAATCATGGGTCTTTAACCCAGATAAGATCTTATCATCCATAGTAAACATGTTTTGGAAAGATGCTCCATATCCTGTAGAAGTCCTAATCAATTGAATCCTATTGTTGATATTTTTCTGTTATACCAATCCATAGGTGCCATAGGTTTTGGACATTGACCTGTTTCAAGCTTTCCATTAAAATGTATCGCTTCTCTTTTAGATCTTAATGGATGATCATCAGGCAAGAATCATCGATGTCAAAGATAAATATTTTTGTTGAGATTCTTACTATAGATTGATCTCAACCAATCACCACAATATGGACAAGCTTTATAACCCTTAGTAGATATTACTGCATCATGAAAATGATAAAAATATAATTATATTAAATCACATTTATTTATATGCATATTGAATAAAAAATTACATCAATACCTGAACAAACACCATATCCTGGAAAATCGTGAATAGTCCAAGCCACAATAGCACGAACCGTAATATGTCTTTCATTGATGCTTTTCGATACATCATTGGCATTAATACCTCTCCATAACTCTTGGAGATCGTTAATGAGAGGAGCAAGATATATATTCATATCTTTAACTTGTATTTTGCCTGGGATTATAAGTGAAAGCATTAAATGTTCCTTTTTAATGCTAAGATATGGTGAAAGATTGTAGTTTATGACTACCACTGGCCATGTTGACCATTTATTGATTTCATGGAGAATGGATTAACCCCATCTAATGCAACTCCTAACTTTAGATTCTGTGGATTTTTGTACAAATTCAGGCCATGTAGAATCAATATGCTGAAAAGCAACACTATCATGAGGAATTCTGATTATTCCATCAGTACTTTTATGATCATGTCCCCATGTCAAAAGCTTTGATAATTCGGGGCTTTGAAACGTCTGTCTAATTCGTGGAGCCAATGGAAAATGTCTCAATACCTTTTTTTGGATTTTACCTTCTTCGTCCTTATATCGAGGAGATTGATATTTCGGACATGTGAAAGAGTCTGCATATTCACCTCTATATAAAATACAATCGTTAGGACATACATGCATATATTGATAATCTATACTAAGATTGTTTATTATCTTCTTCATTTCATCATGTGAGGTAGGAAAAATATTTTGACTTGGTAAAAACTTTTTAGATAATAACCTGTAAGTTCATCAAAAAAAGATATACTAAAAGAAAAATAAATAAATATACATACACACACACACACACACATATATATATATATATATATATATATATATATGCATATAATTTTATATATGTGTATGCTTATGTGTATGTGTATGTGCATGTGTATATGCATGTGTATATGCATGTGCATGCATATACATATGTGTATGTGTATATGCATATATGTATGTATATGTGTTTTATAGGTGTATATGTATGTATATATACGTATGCATATGTGTATGCATGTGTGTATACATGTGTATGTATGTATGTATGTATGTATGTATGTATGTATGTATGTATGTATGTATGTATGTATGTATGTATGTATGTATGTATGTGTATATGTATGAATGTGTATGTACGTATGTATGCATGTGTAGCTATGTATATTTGATTTCGTTTTTAATTTTTTTTTTGTATATTGTGGTTTGCAGATTTTCATATCTAGACCATTGAATCGTCTGGCTGTCTCCCATTTTATAGTCAATCTATTACCTGTCTTGCTAAGTTGTTTACAAATATAAAGTATTAGTTAGTTATGGAAGTATTAAGTCATTAGTAAATTGGGAGGATCAAACTTATCGCGAATATTTTGGAAGATGCATGAATAGTTTTAAAGGATGTGCGGACAAAGAATGTCCATTCAATGCAAGTTCTTGTTCTTACCTTAGCTAAAGTAAGAATAAAAACCTACATTGAATGGATGCTTTTTTTCTGCCCATACTTTAAAATTATTTTTCCATCCTTCAAAATCTTCTACATAAATTTGGTCCTCCCATTTTACTAATGACTTAATACCTTCATTCTAACTGATACTTAATATTTGTATGCAAAAGAGTTAGAAACACAGGTATTAGGTTCTAACAGGTATTAGGTCGACTAAAATAGGAGAAACATATGTGTCAAGAAGATTCTAAAGGTTGGGTGGAAAATTCTAAAGGCTATATGGACAAAACATCTTCATTGGATACATGTATGTATTTTGACCTTACTCTCATAACATGTGTATGTGTGTATATGTGAGTGTATGTTTATATATATATATATATATATATATATATATATATATATATATATATATATATATATATATATATATATATATATATAGAAAATTGAAAGTTATACCTTAAATGTGTCGAAACAAATACATTACTCCCTCCAAAATGATTTTGAAGATTGAGAATAAGTAAGCTCGCACTTAGTCGTGTCAAACGACTTCCTTCATATACATGCTTTAGACATTCCTTTTGAAGATATTTCTCATTTTTAGAAATATCAATGCTTTCACTATCATTTTGATACCAATCCTCAATAAAATCTGCCATGCCATCATCTTCATCATTGTCGCACAAATCTTGTACTTTATCTTCTTTTGAATATAGATCTTTCAACCTTGCATATTCCATAGGATCACTTTTGCGTAGCCTCCTCATAGAAGCTTCTGATAAATGAGGTATTACTGGCCGTTGTGAATGGTGTGGAGGAATATCATCAACATCATATGTTGGAATCTACACACATGAATAAAATTCATTAGTATTCCATAAATGAATAAAAAGTAAACTTTAAACATAAAATTAAATATATAAGCTATTAAATATGGATAGAAAATTTTCATTCTCTCTAGCTAAAAGGTGCTCTTGGAGATCTACACCATCCACAATTCACTAATAGCTCATCACCAACATGTCATGTAGAAATAGCATTGACAACTATGTATCTTGATACATCTCTACTCATGTATGGTGATTCATGACTATTTTCATGCTCCTCAAATGTGCAATTAGTCCTTGAACTATTATGTAACCCTCGACTACTATTAATTAAAATTGCTATATTTCCATGCGTGTAAAGTCTTCGATCAATATATAATCTTTCATTTTCTGCATGTGAAATCCTTCTACTAGTAAGGGATGCTGCAACTCATAACGATTCCTAAGAGAGATTCGAGAAGAAAAAAGGGCTAAGGAGAGTAAGAATCCTCCTCCCATTGAGCTACTAGATGATCTCATAGGGTCAGGATCCTCATGGATGCATGAAGACACTCATTTATGGATGTGCAAAGTTGTAATTGAAGAAGAGAAAAGATTATCCGCATGAGAAGTAGATACAGAGAAGCACCCTCGAGCAGTTCAAGGCCCAGGATATGCACCCATAGGGTTCCTAGATGAAGAATTTGAACCCCATGGATGGGCAAAAATTCTAGCCACAATGGACATATTAGTCAATGAAAAACAGTGGACACTCCACTGTGATGAAGATGGCTATGATATCTTAGTTTTCACGATAGAACCAATCATGTATGATTTGGTTATTAAAGAATGTGAATTGCATATGAGTGAACCCAAGGAGGATAGTGATGAAGATGGAGATTCCATCCTCATGGAACCATTTTGTACTTTCAAGGAAGAATATATCTACTTAATATAAGCCGGAACTCAGAGAGAGGAAAGAACAAGAAATGAAGAGACATTAATCTTGACCAAGAAGAATAAGAAAGAGAAGCTTATAACCAAGCAAAAAGAGGAAGAGACCCCCTTTGAAGTTCCAGAAAACTTCAAGAAGTAGGAAATAGAAGACCAAAAAGTCACGATCAGATTGCCAAATAGGGATGCACCTAGAGGAGTGGCATATGACAACAAAGAAAAGACTAAGGAAATTATTGTGACCATAGAAGAGGAAAAATGATGTAGGCACATAGGATATGACCTGAACAAAGAAGAGGAGAAAGAGTTGATTGCATTATTAAGAGAGTATAGAGATGTATTTGCATGTAGCTACAAAGACTTGAAGGGATTCTATCAAGATATTTGTTCACACAGAATTCCCATGTCTTTGGATGCCAAACCAACTAAGCAAAAACCATATACATATAATGATAATTATGCAGCCAAGATCAAAGAAGAGATATATCATTTGATAGAAGCTCGATTTATCTATGAAATTGAGCATATCGAATGCATATCCCTTGTTGTGGTAGCGCCCAAAAAGAACAAAAAGCTACCTGTGTGCATTAACCTGAAGAAGGTTAATGCTTCCACCATCAGAGATAGTTATACGCTTCCTATCACGAAACACTTATTGGAACAAGTAGCAAGCAAGGAATTCTACAACTTGCTTGATGGATTCTCGAGCTACAATCTATAGAGAGTACATGCATAGAAGAAAAATGAAAAGAAGAGTGTACTCACAAAGAAAGAGTGTGAGAGACTCAAAGTGAGTAGACCAAGAAATGGGTAAACTCACATGGATTAGAAATGAGCTTGCCAAGAGCATGGAGTAGGCTCCTCAAGCTTCTAGCCAAGTACAAATGGGGGAAGAGTCCCTCCTTATATAGATTTGGAGTGGGCTCTCCAAAGTACATCATATGTGAGATAATTCCCCTTGAAGGAGAATGAATACACAAGTAGAAGCAAATGGCAAGGTACCCAAATATAAAAGGGATATAATATAAAATGGAAACAGAATAGAAATAGACTGACTCCAAGATACAAAAGGGATATGCACTCTTATATTCTCAACACCCCCTCTGTAGCTCCATTTTGTAGATTATGGAGGTTGTTAGGGTATGAGAGAAAGGTCCACCAAGAATGTAGCAGCATGAGCACCAAATAGGAAGTCTCCATGTGGAAGTCCATAGCCTCCAAGTGGTATCGGCCATGCGAGATCGCCAGGTACTCAATAAGATGTCCACCATATGGATCAAGCCGATGCTCCATAGTGTCAGGTGGAGAATCACTAGAGAAGAGATGGTGTGAACCATCCCTTAAATTCAATAAGAAGGGCATACACATGAGTGCCAAGTGGCACTCATCTGAAATGCCACTTAGAGTTTCTATGAAGAGAGAAATTGAAGAAGGCTACACGGCTAGGTGGCAAGAAGAGATCTCAGTTCTCGTGTCAATCTGGGCATGCACGTTCATCACAGAGAGAGCTTCCTCGTATTATGTGCCAAGCTACCCCCAAAAAGTGAGGGGATTCATTAGGCAGAGAGTACAACATTGGTATTCGAGCCCGAGAATGGCGGCAGATGGCCCACATGCATGGAGTAAATAGACACACACATTGAGGTGCCAACTGGCCCACGGACGGACAAGTCGATGCAGCACTCAACAAAGCTTAGCAGCCGATGGGTTAAGTCCCTCCTCCCCTCCTCTTGGGTGATGGAATGAAGAGTCTCATTGTCTATATATACTCCTACAAAGCTACTCTGCATGTCTATATGGGAGAAAAGCGCTAGTTGGCAGACATTCCAAGTTTTTTTTTGAATGGACAGTGAGCTCAAACTGGAATAGGAAAAAATTCAAATGTTTTTTTAGAACTATGGAGTACCCAAGTGATGCTATAGATCAAGATTTTGGCTAAGAGATGATACACGCATGTAATAGGGGCTGTGGATATGGGATATGGGTTTTGTATTTGATAAAAAAGCTTCAGTTTCTCAGTTTGGAGCTTCTCAAAGTCACCCTTCCATGAAGATTATCATTTTCACTTCCTACTCCTCACATACCTAGCTTCTCCGCACCATAGCTTGCTCATATAATATTGGATCTCAAAAATCTTGGTTATTTTATGAAGCTACACTCCTAAGCTTTGCTTAAAGACCACCGATGGATTTAGATGAGATTTGATCAATGAAAATCTCTCCACAGCACTTCAGCAGGAGCTAGGCAGCCACTCCCCGGCCTAGTTTTTCATCATCCGGTGTCCAAATTCACTTTTTTCACTTGAGATAGTGTTAAATCTTTGAAGTACAGGTGTTGAGCTACATATTTTGGACTGATGAGGATTGTTAAATCTCAAAAGCTATTCAGTTTGCCTGGTTGAGGCTATTGCCACATGGTTTTGGCATTGTTTTTTATGGTTTTTGATGTTTAGAACCTCTCTGGACCAACCGGACATTTCTAATTTTTGCTTGGGCTTGGCGAGGATTCAAAATCAGTGACCTAAAGCTTCAAGGATCACTTGGATTTTGCTTTTGTAGCTTCATTTTGTAACAGGGAAGTGCTCTTGTGATATATTTCTCTTCTTCTTGCATATCTAGGCTTTAGTTCCATTCATTTTCATATACTCTAGTTAGCAAATGGGGGAAGAGAAGAAAAACATGGAATCGAAAGGCAAACAAGTAGTTGAACATACTTCTCCATCTAAAGAGCAACTAGAGGATCCTGATTCTAGAATGGAAGAAGTAGAATTAGGGCAAGAAGTAGAAGAAAACTTAGAAGAAAAAGAGCCTCCACAGGAAGAGTATACATATGAGGAGCTTTTAGATGAGTTTGTCACTCGTGACCAATTCATAGATTTGAAAGAGCAAACCCTTAAATTAGAGAGAGATCTTGGTAGCATCACATCTCTCATACATCAACTTAAGTCTCAAATGATCTCACTTGAGACTAGTGTCACCTCTTTCCTAGCTAGGAAGGAAAGAGAAACCCCTCCTATTCCTCTAGAGCTCACTAGGAAAAATACTTCTCTTCCTAGTAAGCACAAAGGAGAAAGCTCTAGGGAAGCTCCCCTCCTGAAAGACTCGAAGCCACCTACCTTTACGGGGGATGAACGAGACAGGAATAAGAATGCAATCCACACGTTTTTACAAAAGTGACATGATTTGCATCAATTGAAGGGCACCCCACCAGAGTACCATGTGCTAGAGGCGAGTCTCTCCCTCGACCCGCGTGCTTACAAGTGGTGGATGAGTCTTAAGGAGGCAAACTCTATCCCTACTGATTGGACTCAGTTTGAGAATCTTTTTCTAAAAGAGTTTCTTCCTGAGAATGAGAAGGAAAGGAATTGGGATGAGTGGGATAGGATTACACAAAGAGGTAGGCCTCTTATGGTCTACCTATCCCACTATAGAGTGATCATTTTGAAACTTGAAGGCTTAGATGATTTCTAGAAGACTAGAGGGTTTGTTAGGGGCTTAGATTAAGCCATAAAGAGGGAAGTCAGGAGGAATGCGCCTAAGATGTTTGAGGAGGCAATCAAGTATGCACAGATCTATGAGGACCATAACCATCCTCAATATACTCCTATGCAGACGGATCAACCCCTCAAGCCTCTTAGTACGATTAAATTCAAGAAGAAGTTTCCTTTTGGGAAAAACAAAGTTTTTATTAAAAAACAAAGATCGCAAGGGCCTAGGTTATCCACAGATCAGTTTGAGAGGGCCAAAAGAGAGAACCTGTGCTTTAGGTGCTTGTCTCCTAGACATTCACAGTGGAACTTTCCACTCAAGAAGGGGGAAGAAAAGAAGAAGGGACCAGAGTCTAGTACAGCCTATCAAAACAACACACTTGAATTTGAAAAGAATGGAAGTAAAGTTTGTATTCAGGGAGAGAGAGATGTACCTAGTGCACCTCTCATTTTATCACTAGAGTTGTATAATCTTTGTTATTCTCAGCATGTAAAGGAGATGTTTTTATTGTATAGTCATGATCTGGAGCATTGTATAGACAACTCATCTGATGTATAATTTCATGCTAGAAATGTAAATATGGATAGGACTTTCTACTATTCTTTTTTGCAAGAGTGTATGGTTAAAAGTTTTAAGGATCTTATGTTTGAGTACAAAGATGTTTTTCCCACTGACTTACCTAGAGGGCTACCACCTGAGAGAGGGGATATTGACCATGCCATTGAGGTTGTTACTAACACTAACCCTATTTACAGGCCACCTTATAGGCTTAGTGTTTCTCAGCATGAGGAGGTTGACAGGCAATTGGAGGATTATTTAGATAAGGGCTTCATTAAACCTAGTAACTCACCTTGGGCATCGCCAATGCTCCTAGTTAAAAAGAAAGATGGCTCTATGAGATTATGTATAGACTATAGAGCACTTAATAAGGTAACTATCAAAAATAGGTTTCCAATGCCTAGATTGGAAGACCTATTTGATCAGTTACATCAAGCTAAGTATTTTACCAAGCTTGATCTTAGATCAGGATATCATCAGATCAAGATTAGGGTAGAGGATGTCCCTAAGACTGCATTTAGGACTAGATATGGGCACTATGAGTTTTTGGTGATGCCTTTTGGTCTCACCAATGCTCTTGCCACTTTCATGAAACTCATGAATAGTGTTTTACGGCCTTATCTAGGACACTTTGTAGTAGACTTTTTGGATGACATTCTGATCTATAGTGCATCAGAAGAGGAGCACTTGGAACACTTAAGAAAAGTATTTCAAGTGCTAAGGAAAAATTCACTCTTTGCTAAAGAGACAAAGTGTGAATTTTTCAAGACAGAGGTTAGATACCTTGGGCATATAGTCTCCCAGGATGGAATCCAGAAGGATCCTGAAAAAGTAAGGGCTATTTGGAATGGCCACATCCAAGGAACTTGGAAGAGCTGCAAATCTTCCTAGGTTTATCAGGTTTCTATCAAAGTTTCATTAAGAATTATGCCAAAATTGTTGTCCTGATGACAAAACAACTTAAAGGGAAAGGGAAAGTCTTTCATTGGGGAGACGAACAAAAGCAAAGTATGGAGAAATTGAAAGTAGCAATTGCTACAGCTCCACTTTTACATATAGAAGATCCCAATAAACCATTTGTGGTTGAGACTGACGTGAGTGATTTCACCATAGGAGTAGTTTTAGTACAGGATGGTCGACCAGTAGTTTTTGAGAGTAAGAAACTAGAACCGGCTCAGAAGAATTACTCCGTCTATGAGAAGGATTTGTATGCAATTGTCCATGCTTTGAAGAAGTGGCCTCATTATTTATATGGTGCCAAAGTTATGATAGTGTTTGATCAAGAGAGCATTAACTGGCTCTCTAATCAAATATACCTTAAAGGTCATAAAGCCTGATGGATAGAGACCCTTCAGGAGTTTGATTATGAGCTTAGGTATAGGAAGGGAAAGTTTAATGTAGTGGCTGATTCACTTAGCCGCATACCTATGCTCAATAGACTGAGTTTTTACTCAGATCACTAGTGAGCTACTTGAGTCCATTAGAGGGAGATGTAGGCTTGATCCTGCATATTCTGAGATTTGGGAAGCCATAGAGAATGGGGATCGTGATATACGGGTTTCCAGTGAGGGTGGAGTATGGAAGGGTACTCAAGAAGGATTCAAGTGGAAGAACTAGAGTGTCCATGATGGATATATGTTATATAAAGGTAAGGTGTGTGTCCCTAGAGATTCTGAGATGAGACAGCATATTTTGTATGAGTGTCATGACACACCTAGTGCGGGACATCCACTAGTTAACAAGACTATGATCTTGTTAAGAGGCAATTTTATTGGCCTGGACTTCATAAGGACATCCTAGAATATGTGTTTAAGTGCAATAAATGCCAGGTCAACAAAGTTGAGAGATTGAGGATTGGAGGACTACTCCACCCACTGGATATTCCTAATGGGAAGTGGGAGAGTATCTCCATGGACTTTATAGTCGGATTACCTAAGACACAGAGAGGGCACGACTTGGTCTGGGTAATTGTGGATAGGTTAACCAAAATGGCTAGGTTTATTCTGACACGTACTACAGTGAAGACACCAGAGTTGGCTAGAATATTTGTGGAGAACCTATACCGGTTATATGATCTTCCTTTAGACATAGTCTCCGATCGGGATAGGAAGTTTACTAGCCACTTTTGGAGAGTGGTCTTCAAAAGGTTGGACACAAAACTTACCATGAGTATGGCCGAGCATCCATAGTCGGATGGGCAAACAAAAAGGGTTAACCAAATCCTAGAGGATATGCTTCAAGCATATGTGAATGAAAGGCAAACTAATTGGGAAGAGTACTTACCTATAGTAGAGTTTGCATATAATAGTGCCAAGCACTCTCCACTAGGCATAGTCCATTTATGCTTATGTATGGGTTTCAGCCAAGAGCTCCTTATGCAGTAGGCTTGTAGAATGAGAAAGTTCAAGCTGCAAAGGACTTCTTGGAAGAGATGAATGATATGCTTAGGCTTGCTAAGGACAACCTTAGGAGAGCTCAGGATAGAGCTAGAGCCTATGCTAACCCTCAAAAGAGAGATATCAACTTTGAGGTAGGAGAGCAGGTCTATCTTAGAGTTCCATCTAGGTCTGAAACCATGAAGACGGGACCTTGTCCAAAACTATCTCCTAGGTATTATGGACCTTTCCAAATACTTAAGAGAATAGGAAAGATGGCTTACCAGCTCCACCTTCCAAAGAATAGTCAAATCCATCCAGTTTTTCATGTTAGCCGGCTTAAGAAAAGCTTGGGTGAATCTGACAACCTCATTCCAGACAGGGAGGTAGTAGAGCCTATTTCTGTTCAATCTATTCCACATGAGCCAGAGAGCATACTACGCACTCGAGAGAAACGGACGAGAAGTCACTTGTATAAAGAGTGTCTACTAAAATGGAAAGATAGTTTAGAAGATAGTGCTACATGGGAGCGGGTTAGCACCCTTCAGAGACGGTTTCCCAATTTTAGATTACCTTCCCAAGGGTTTTCTTAAGGGGAAGGATATGGGGAAATAACACGGGAATATGACCATCTATTGTCATACATGGGGAATAGTGGGAAGTAGTCATTCTATTAATTTTCTCTCTTAACTAGACCTCCCAATCACATTTTTGAGGACAAAAATGGACTTAAGGAGAAGGAAATGTCAGGTGAAGAATCACTAGAGAAGAGATGGTGTGAACCATCCCTTAAATTCAATAAGAAGGGCATACACATGAGTGCCAAGTGGCACTCATGTGAGATTCCACTTAGAGTTTCTATGAAGAGAGAAATTGAAGAAGGCTACGCGGCTGGGCAGCAAAAAGAGATCTCAGTTCCCGTGTCAATCTGGGCGCGTGCGTTCATCACAGAGAGAGCTTCCTCGTATTATGTGCCAAGCTACCCCCAAAAAGTGAGGGGATTCATCAGTTAGAGAGTACAACACATAGGTATGCCACCAATGAGGTACAAGAATGAAATAAGATCCCACTGGACGAGATCACCACCATGCAAGATAGATATCATGACTCCATGTGGTATGTGGAACCTCCAAAGCTTTGACAATATCCACCATGAGATGTGTGTCACCAAGAAGTAGGTCTTGCAAGAATGAAATATAAAGCATAAAGCGTGAAATCATAATTAGATAGTAGTGCATCTATATGTTGTGGTCCTCCATGGAGTGTACAAAGTCTTGATGTGTGTCGATAGGACCATGGAAGCCCCTTCTGAATCGAGAAGCTGGCTCAAAAAAGTATCCAACTGAGTGATGAATCCAAGTAGATACACAAGTATCCTGTGGAAAATGAAAATATGGTAGACTCCATGTATGGAATAGTACATGCTCAAAATGTTGTTGTAGATGAGGTAAGTGGAATCTCGAAGATAGGAATGGAAAATGGTGAGTCGTTGATCCTAGAGTAATGCCCGAGTAAAGCTCAGGGAAAATGTAAACCTTCAATTGTATGATAGGAGATATAGCCATCTAAGGTATAAGTTGAGATCGTATCTTAATTCCTCATGCTCCAAAACTGTACCATGATCTGAAAAGTCATGTACAAAGAGAGCATGCTCCATATAGTGTGACTGTCTAAAACTAGAATGGTCCCCCTCTGAAGCAGAAATGGGAGGATCCAAATCTTGAGATGAATCCAAAAGGGATGAATACTTAGAGTATTCATCAAAGGTGTAGTCTTTGGTTATTGTAACTGAGTGACTCTTTGGGTCATAGAGATTGTATGCCTTCTTTCGGTCACGGTAACAGATGCAAATGTAATGCTTAGGCCGATCATCATCATGGCCTTGCACATAGGAATCACTACCAAAGACGTGGAAATAGCTCACATTGGACTGCTTCTAAAAGTAATCCTCAAATGGTCTTTGGTTCTTCAAGACCTTTGAGAACCCTCTATTAAGAATATGCATTGTTGTCTATACTGCTTCACCCCAAGACTTTAGTGGAAGTTGCTTTTGACTAAGCATAACCTTGGCCATCTAGATCACAGTTTGAATCTTCTATAAGGCAATACCTTGGTGTGACATCTTGTGATGCTTGATACTTAATTCCATGTTGCTTCAAGTACTTGGAGAAGTTGTGATTGACAAAGCTACTATCTCCATCTAATAGGATGATCTTCAAAGAATTTGAAAAGTCTTCTTGAACTATTTGGGTCCACTTCTTGAACTTGGAAAGTGCATCCTCTTTATGCTTTAGCAAATAAACCCAAGTGTATCTAGTGAATTCATCGAAGATAAAAAAGAAGTAAATATACCCACTTAGAGAAGGTGTATGCATAGGTCCACAAATATGGGCATGGACTAATGCTAAGGGTTTAGATGCAAAAATGGATGCTTCTATAGGCAAACGGATAAAAATTTTCTTAGCACATGCTCCGCAGTTCAATTCCACTTGTGCGATCCTAGATAGACCTTGACAAGATGACTTGAAGAGATCTTTACTAAGCAAGAGGTGTGTCCAAATCTGTAGTGTCATAGGCTAAAGCTTGAGTCTTTGGCCATGAAACTTGAAAGCTTGTAGAGACCTTTGTCTTCGAATCCTTGAGCTATCACTTCACTGGATTTGTGATCGATGACTTGAACTTTGTTGTGATCGAATTGCATCGTCATGTTAGTGACTTGTAAGGGCCTTTAGTGAGAGACGTTTCTTACAAGGGCTTGATACAAAAGAAACATCTTTTAGTGACTTCATCTCACCTTTTGAGTTTATGACTTGAACTTTGCCCCTTGCTTGGATCTTAATGCACTTGTTATCTCCAAGATAAACTTGGCCTTTTTGTTCTTGAAATTCATGAAAGTCTTCTTTGTCATGGCACATGTGTGATGAAGCACCATAGTCAAAAATCCATTCTGTGCTAGGAGTTGATGCGACAAGTGCCTTGTGAGATCTTCAATTGTGCAATGAGAGTGATGTTCTGTCTTCGGAGTAGACTTATACTTATCCTTGTTCTTCTTCTTGAAGTATTGAGCAATACTTTTCGACGTATTTGCATGTGAGTACAAAAGGGTAGAGCATGGACATCTCAACACCAAGGACACATCACTCAGTGCAAAGGATGTTTATGAAACTTTGCTTCCTATTTATATAGGTGGAGAGTGAAATGTTTCCATAGTGAGGCAATTTCTTAACCATTATAGGTTTCAATTGATAATCAAGATCATTTTGTTTTTTATGCAGATTTACATGATGCAGTTATTGATGAGAGAGCCAACATAGAAGAGGCAAAAATATGCCTAAATGGTTGGTGTAGAATTTGGGAGCATGTGACATGCAGTTTTTTCATATTGTACTTATTCAAGCTCTCATAAATCCTTTTTTGAATCCGATTGTTATGAAATGGTTATCTCTATCCTTTGTGATAAAAATAAGCCTGTTTCATTTGGACAATCACAAAATTAAAAAATTTAGTGATTTCTATGCAATTTAAAAATGATACTTTTATGAAGAATGATACTTGGTCTTTATGTGATTTGCCTCCAATCAAAATGGCATTAGCACCGAATTTCTATTCAAGCTAAAATGTAAGCTTGATGGAGCAATTAATATGTATAAGGTTAGGCTTGCTACAAAATTTTATGCTCAACAAAAGGTCATATTGATTTTGATGAAATCTTTGCTCCCACATGCCGAATGAACATCGTTCACACATTTGTGCACTTGCAGCTCATCATGGTTGGAATATACATAAGTAGGACATTAAAAATGTGTTTCTAAATGTGGTGATTTACAATAGCCCTAATGAGAAGTATATTGCTGAATTTAAGGCTGATTCATATGCCTCTTTTGAGTTGTCAAATTTGAGGTATTTGCATCATTATTTGGGCATTTAGTTTATGCAAGTTGATGGGTGAATAACTTTTATCAAACTAAATAAATTGGCATATTATTGCAATGTTTTGGCCTTTAAGATTGAAAACATATTGCCATTCCCTAGATTAGAGTTTAGTTGAGTCTTGATGATGCTCAAGATCATTTGATGTTATTGTCTATGAGCAGGATGTTGGATGCTTCATTTACTAATGCTAAGTCTCCTTGATATTCAGATTCCTAACTCTAAGATGAGTAGGTTTATGCATTTCCCATGTGTTAAGCATTGGTAGATAGTTAAGCACATCTTTTGTTGCTTGAGTGGTACTCAACTACTTGGATTTGTTTATCCCAATGGGGGATCATTATCCCTAGAATGCTTTTTCTAACTCAGATTGGGATGGTTGTCTTGTGTCCACCAATGCTTAGTAGCACACACATATCTTGGTTGAGCAAGAAGCATCCTACTATGATCAGATCTAGTTGTGAGGTTGTATAGGATAACTTTCACAACTATTGTTGAGTGTGTGTGGCTCAAATTCCTTTTGGTTGATTTGGGTGTTGGTTTTTCTTCTGCCACCACCATCTTTATTGATAGTCAAAGTGCATTGCAGTTGCAAGGAACCCTATCTTCCATACTCGCACAAAGCACATTGAGATGCTATCATTATGTGAGGGAGAGTCTCTTTGTTGGAGACATTAGTTTGGCTTATGGTTCCATACAAGATAGTATTATAGACCTTTTCACAAAGGCTCTACCTAGGGAGAAGTTTGGAGCTTTTTGAAAATCTTGGGGCATACTTCCTTTTGTGGATGATTTCACTTGACATAGCTTGGAACCTCCTTACACATAAGTACCAACTCCTTGTTCACTGCATCACTCCCAGGGCAATTTTTTAATATATTTTGCTAATGATGTGTAAAGCTATAAAAATGTATTTGTCAAAAGTTGGATGCAAAATATAGAGAATGAAGCTACCATTCAAGAATTTTAGGAGCATATAAAGACTTAGCATATATATATATATATATATATATATATATATATATATATATATATATATATATATATATATATATATATATATATATATATATATATATATATATATATATATATATATATATATATGGAAGAACTAATCATAAATATGGGAACAATCATAAAGGAGAAAGATCATAATGAACAGGTGATACAATGTTGGATTTGTGAGCAAGAGCTTGATAAAAAATTAAAGATGTTGATGACAATCAAAAGGGGCCAATGGGAAGTCCTCTTGAAATTAACACATGATAATGAAGAGAGGTCAAATAATCGACTTGACTTAATGGCCAAAGAGGTGGAGTTAAGAGCCAATTACGAATAAATCAAAAGGACTTTGAGAGATTGGAGATAGAGAGAGAGAGAGAAAGAGGGAGATTGAACATAGAGACATTCATGCTTGTGTCACCAAATCCTTAAATATGTGTACATTCACCACAAGAAAGGTCACCCAATCCACCATCTCCATCACCTAACTTTGAGACATACCGTGAACACTTTGAAGAAATCAATCAAATAGATAGGGAGCTAGTGGAGAGGTTAAGGAATTGTCATCCAACTACTCCAAAATATTTATCTCAAATTCAAAACTAAGTGCTAGAAGGTCTAACAAGATGAACATTTCAAAGCATATGAACCCACGATTGTGAACATCTTACTCAACACCCCATTTTGTTTCTTCGAAAGATAAATGAAAATCTATTACAACCGAGGGTGTCAAATCACAATTTTGGGAGTGTGAAAATTATCAAGCATTTTCTTGTGCAGAGTACGACAAGATAAATCTCAACTAGTGGAAGCAATTTTTGTTCGTCCAATTTTACAAAAGTTCCATGGCCAACTAAGAAATCATACCTAGCTTAATTGCTTAAAGCTAGATGCCTCACCTAAAGGAAAGTGGCCAAATAAAGAGTAGGTAGAACTATAGAAATCTATCTATGAAGAACACTATCTCATACAAAACTTGACATGTATTATGCTTTGTGATCATATGTGCCTTCAATAGTAAATAGAAATCCATACTAGAACACATAGGATTTCAAAAAGGTTGCATACCTCATGTAAGATATGGTAGAAGCACTAGATATCGTGCTCGATGGCCTATTGTTTTGGTTTATATTCTTTCTTGCTATGTATCTAAAAACATTTGAAGAAGGCTTTGTTATTGGATTTGTTTTCTAAAGATAGAATGTTGGCGATGGTCAGGGAACTCAAGGACTTACGAGACAAGGAAGCCAACGAGAAGGGCCAAGTACCCTAATTTTTAACTAGGCCAGACACTAGGTCTCGACAGGACCAAGGCTAGTCAAAAACTATAAAAAGAGCTAGAGAGCTCATTTTTGGGAGAGCTTGTTGTGGATTTGAACTTGTATGAGACTTTTTGAGTAATCAAAAGAACTCCATTGTTCTCTCTTTATCTTACTTGGTGTGCACGCATGTGTGTATGTGTGTGCCTGTTTGTGCGCTTCTCACTCACACACTTGTGCCATCACTTGTTCGAGGTCTTCATACCCTCCTCACGTCTTCCCAGATTGACATTAAAGGAGGTGCTACTCATCACTGAGCTACACCAAATTTTGGCACCGTTGCCGGGGATCGAGCTTTGAGGACGAGTGTGTAATGGTAAGATGTAGAGTTGTGATGTTGCCATTGTAGGTAATTTCTTTACTTTTCCTTATTTTTCTCTTTCTTGCTTCACCACCATCATCACCATCATCATCCTCACCATCTCCCACCTCCATCTCCATCATCGTGAAAAATTTCTGTTTTTGGGTCATATCTCCTTCCCCCTTCCATTTCCCTCATTTCACTTGTGAGAGAGAGAGAGAGCAAAAGAGCGATTTGTGTGCGCTATTTTTGCATGTTTCTTGAGTGTTCTTGTAGGTTTTTGTTGTATCATCATCTCCAACAGTCTGCGTAGGTATGAAAAGCTTTGCATTGTCTCTGTGGCATGGACCTTTGTTGATCGCGATCGACAGAAAATTTGAGCTTTTGGTAAAACAAAGTGCACCATTATGACACACATGAGGAGCACACTCCAAATCACTTATCAAAAATAAAACATTTCATGTTTTTCTATTAATCGTGATCAACACTGTCGATCGCGATCGACAGCCACGATTGACAGCCTCTGTCAATTGCAACCGATAGACCCCGACGGACTGCCACGTAGGACTCAGTTAATCGCGATCAACACCATCGACTACGACCGACTGAAATATCACGATTGACACAAAGATACGCGTGTCCACATGTCCCTCGTGACGGATAGAACCCAGATTGACTGAAATCATGGTGGAAATTGCGGAAAAAGTGTCAATCGCAATTGATACCATCAATCGTGACTGACAGATCCCACGATCGACTCTGTCGATCACAATTGACATCGTCAATCGCGACTGACGTGTCGATCGTGACTGACACGCCCGATGGACACCTCTGTCAATCGGGATTGACAGACCTGTCAATTGTGATTGATAGGCTTTTTCGGCTAAATTTTTTAGGGTTTTTATTCCAAAATTTTGGGGTAAGTATTGGGCATACTTATCAAGTAATTAGCACTTTGTGAGGTCCCTACACTAGTAATTTGAGAAAAATCATGTTTGACTGTTAGCCTGTTTGAACCCTGTTTTAAACCCAGAACCCTGGACAGTCATAACTTCCTCATACGAAATCCGTTCGGAGTGATCTTAGGCTCATTGGAAAGTTGTTGAAGAATCCCACTCAGTGATCTTAGGCTCGTTGAAGAATCCCACTAAAACATCCACTGGTTTTTGTAAAACTAATATGGAGAGTTGTAGATAGGGTATTTTGGAGTTGACCATACCTTGGGGTAAGAAAACTCAGGGATCTTTAGGATTGTTTTTCATAAAGGCAAAGGGCAAGTTGTTCTGTGAATTACATGAATGAAAGTGGTTTGTTGTGTCAATTGAAGTTAAATGTTGAGCTAACTTTAGGACTTTTGCAGGTCCATTGAGAGCATCAAAGGGCATTCGCGGCCAGAGTGAGAAGGGGCTTGGGAATACACTTCCTGGGTTTATAAGGGCAAGGGATAAGCAACTTGAGGTTGGATCATTCTCAACTTCCTTTGTCAATTTCTAGCTTAGGCTAAGTGCGAGTAGTGCTAGAAGTAATTCAGGGTGACGATAGGCACGTATCAAGTTGAAGACTACCTAAGCACTTAAGTTCAAGCTGAAGCATAATCTCCTTGTGATTGATAACTTTAAAGGAAAAGAATTTAACATGGTGCGATCAACTTAAAGTTCGGAAAATCACTCAAATATTCTTGACGATGTGATATCAGAAAAGATCATAAACACGATAATCAACTAAAAAAGAACCAAGTAACTGATACAAATTGATCTGCAACAAGGTTGTACCTTGGTTAAAAATTGCGATTGTTCATTCAGGCATATGAACCTTAGGTCGGCACGACACCTAGGGAGAGATTGACAAGGCCTTAGATCTTCAGAGGCTAGTGTCAATCACACTGCTAGGTCTTGGGCCCAGCAGTTGAGTAATTATTATCACTTTCTAGCTCAGAAACTAGCGAATCAGAGATGTCTCAAGGTATGGAGAGACCAATAGGAAGCTCAAGTATGGCTTACTTGCAAAAGGTTGAAGGTCCTTACAGGACTCAACTGGAATACCTTAGGACCAACCAATTAGGTGCTTGCATCTATGAGGATGGCCTAAGAAGAGCCGTGGTCCATATCAACCCATTGAAGTAGAACATCCAGCTGTCAAGTTTGAAAATGGTACATACCTGGACAAAGAAGGAACCATGTATGTGGTCACCACCTACCCAGATAGGGCAGATGAATTTGATAATGTGATCCCAAAAATGGACATAGGAGACCTAGAGCAAGGAAACATAGGTGGAGAACCTAAAACCCCTCGGGGCAAATCATTTCTCACTAGAATTATCACACCAGAGTGGGTTCCCTAGGACAATAAGAGCATAGATCTGCTCTTAAACCGAGAGATCGATGAAGCCTTTTGGAGGTATAAGCTTGATCAGCCGAATGAGGTAGGAACGATCATAATCTATGAGTTCAAAGATCCTGATAGCCCAGCAAAGTGACCTATTTAGACAATACTCCGGAAAGGATCTTTATGTTCACAGAGCATGGTAGGCATGCCTACACTTGGAAGGGTGAATTTGTCTTCCCCCAACCAAGATCTAATGTTTCTTTTGATCACCAAGGAGCTAGAACATCCCACGCTCATGGAGCTCAAAGGGACAGAAGTAGAGACAGGCCAGAGGTAAGTTTTGCCAACCCCTTGGGAAGAGAAAGGATGAGAGAAGAGACGGATAGAGTGGAAACTGAGAGACCTAGAGCCCCAAGAAACCAAAGAAATGCTGATGATTTTCCTTGCCAAGGCCTAGAGAACACACTAGAACCTTGAGGCCAACCTAGGTGCTTAAGTCCATGAAGAATTACTTCGATGGCATTGGAGACCCATATGATCATCTGGCTGAGTTTAGGCAAGTTTTGAGTTTTGAACAAGTTGAGGACCTATTTACGCAATACAATGCTTTTGGTCTAACCCTTAGGTACACAACCCTTACGTGGTTTCAACCACTAAATGAGAGATAGTTCAGGAACATAGACCAACTTCTAGAGGCTTTCATTATCGAATTCTCTAAGAGTGGCATAAGGCACAATACTTCCTCACTAATTCATAGCTTCAAGCAGACACCTCAAGAGACAGTTAGACTTGTGGGAAGACGGTTTAGGCAACACTTAGAGAGATGTCCTGTTTGTGAGTTACCCACACTAGCCAAAGAAGTGGCTTTATTCTTGGATGTACTGCTAAGTGCCAAATTGAGATCATATGTGTACTTAAAGGACCCTAGGACCATAGAAGAGTGTGTACGCATGTGCATCGACATTGAGGATAACCTAGGGGAGGAACTAGAGCTTTCAAAAATCTACAGAGATTCAGATAGTTCTACTAGCCTCATATCCACACAGTCCACATCCATTGAAGAACTTGCGGAGAAAGTAGCTTAGAAGTTAGGAGTCTCAAGCAAACAAATACCAAGGTTTGCCCCAGTGAAAAGATGCTACACTTGTGGAGGTGACCATATGGCAAATGTATGTCCCATTATGGCTCAACCCCAAGTGAACCCTAGCAGTCAATATTGCACCATAGAATGGAGATACACTAATCACACTGCGCAAGATTGCCCATACAATAACCAAGCAGTTAGGGCAACCTTACCCACAAACATATCCACAACAGGGCAGATACCAGAACCAATACCCACCACATCAGTACGGTAGGCCCTAGCAACCCTATCAGCCACCCTATCAAGGGCAACAATGACCTTAACCAGTTCTAGCATAGTAACCCCCTGCTCTAGCCAATGTGATTCCAGTAAAGTATGTAGTTGCAAAAGAGAATTTGAATAGGGCCATAGTCCCAGTAACACCATTGCTTTCAGAAAGTGACCTTAATGATCATAGTTTTGACTCTACTCATATTGATAGTCCACAGGCTTACTACATGTAGTCGCTTGAGCATAACGAGTCATATTACTATGAAGATCCGAGTGAACCTAGTTGGGATCCTGAGTATGCTAATGTTATGTATGCAAATCCTAACTCTAGACCCCAACCTAGGCAAGTAAGACCCCCATTTCCTAGAGGACCATGCTATCGATGTTAGGGAGATCACCTCATTCGTGATTGCCCTTTGCCTGCACCTACACAAACCTAATCTGTGATGATTCAGGGCTTTTGTCCTGATTGTGGAAAAGAGCATCTCTTGCGAGATTTTCCTAAGAACCCTAACAATGCACCGAAAATCACTCCTATCAATGTTATTGGGTTAGTTGTAGGCTCTACAGGAAGTGTAACATCCACTACACCAGTGCAAATGGTCACTAGAGCCCAAACTTTGCAACAAAACCAAGGTTTAGGCTAGGAAAAGAGTTATGAGGTTAGCGAAACTGAGAGCCTAACTAAGAAAAGGACTAGAGCTTGGAGGGATAGCCATGAAAGAATGAAAAGGCAATGGGCAAAGAAGATGAGTGAACTCGAGGAAAGTCTAAGAGAAACAAAAGCCAAAATAATTCAAATCACATCTCAAACTCCCTCTCACACTACCCCACCACCACCATTCCCATCTCCATCCAATCCACCACCTTCCAACCCACCTCACTCAATCCCACCACCCCCTAGAATAGGATCAGTCTTAGTAGATCCCACTCCCGAGAAATTAAACACAATGCTTAAGGCATATCAGGCCAGAATCCAAGAAGGGCCAAACGTAACGGATCATGAAAAGTGTTACCCTAGAGCAGAACTAGAGCTTGAAAGAACTTGTATGAGAGCACCCACGGTCATGATTGGAAACGAAGACTCTGTCATCCCTAGGAATACAGAGGTATTAAAGAACACTAAAGTGCAGTGCAATCTCACTTTAGAAGAGTTACTCAAGGTTAGGCCAAAACTATGGAAACATGTAGCCAACCAAGTGCCTGAAATAGCCAAACCTCGTTCCCCGGTAGGATCACATAGAACAGTGCTTGAAATACCCTTGGACAAGATAGGAGACATGAGTGAAGGCGAGGAAGGATATACTTATCTTCCCATTACCCATCAAGGATACACAACCAAGGCAATTTTGGACTCAGGTGCAGGCGTGGCGATTGCTACCACTTCCCTCTGGAAGCGTTGGGGCAAGCTAACACTCAGACCCACGAGGATGAAATTGCAGATGGCTGATGGTCACATAGAACAACCCTTAGGATTGCTAGAAGGAATCACTCTCACTACATGTGGTGTTGAGTTCGAGCATACGTTTGCTATCTGTGACTTTAGCAAAAATCATGCCTATGAGATCATGTATGATTTGGTCTTAGAAGAATGAAAACCTGGTACTGATGCATTCGAGGATGCAAGTGATTCCGATCTAGAGTCAATCATTATGGGCCCACCTTTTGCATCAGATGAAGAATACGTCTATGAGGTAGAAGCTCACCCTCAAAGACACACAGAAATTATGAACGAGGTGAGATTAACCACACAAGTGACCACTAAGAACGAAAGAAAGAAAAGGAAGAAGAGAGAAGTCACACTAGAGGAGGAAGAATCTTTTTTTGAGGCCCCAGGAAACTTCAAAAAGTACGAGATAGACGATAGGAGAGTCATGATAAGAATTCCTAAACGTGATGCACAAGCAGGAGAGGCCTATAATAACAAAGAAACCACTAAGAAAATAGTTGTAGCCATAGAAGAAGGAGAAGAAAGATGCACCTACATAGGACATGACCTGACAGAAGAGGAAGAGCACGAGTTGATAACCTTGCTAAGAGAATACAGAGATGTATTTGCTTGGAGCTACAAGGATTTGAAAAGTGTAGAGCTTGACATATGCTCACACACTATCCCCATGACCTCGGATGCCAAACCCTCTAAGCAAAAGCCATACACATATAATGATAACTATGCTGCTAAGATAAAGGAAGAGATAGATCGTTTGGTTGAAGCTAGATTTATCTATGAAATTGAGCACACTGAGTGGGTATCCCCCATTGTAGTGGTGCCCAAGAAGAATGGAAAGATACATGTATGCATTAACTTGAAGAAGGTTAATGTAGCCACCATTCGAGATAACTATCCGCTTCTTATCACTGAACATCTCCTAGAAAGAGTAGCAGGTAAGGAGGTGTACATCTTCCTTGATGGATTTTCGGGTTACAATCAGGTACTCAATCAGCATAAGATGGCGTTTGCCACAGAGTGGGGCATATTTTCTTTCTGGGTAATGCCATTTGGTCTCACTAATGCACCAGCCAATTTTCAGAGGCTTATGTGCCATGTGTTTAAGGAATTCCTGAGAAAGAATTTAGAAGTCTATGTTGATGACCTCTATGCTCATTCCAACATTAGACAGACCCATATACCTGAACTCAGGCAAATCTTTGAGAAATGTCGAGAATATCAAGTCTTCCTGAACCCAAAAGAGTGTGTTTTCATGGTCAAGCAAGGCAAGATTCTAGGACACATATTGTCGAAGAACAGCATATCCACTGATGAAGAGAAAGTGAGAGCTATCATAGAACTACCTAGGCCAAAGAATGTCAAGGAAGTACAAGCTTTCATGGGGCATTGTGGTTATTACCGACGTTTCATACACATGTATGCCATCATTGCAAAGCATTTTTGACCAATTTTGAGTGGACCGAAGAATGTGAGAACTCCTTCAATAAGCTTAAATGGCGATTATGCTAAGCACCAATCTTGACTACACCAGATTGGAATAAGCCTTTTCATATCCACGTGGATGCATCCAATTATGCTATTGGGTGTGTACTTGCACAACCTACGGGCAAAGGTAATATGGATCTTCCAATTGTCTATGCTAGTAGACAATTGAATGCAGTTGAACGGAACTATACCCCCACCGAATGAGAAGTATTAGGCATGGTATATGCGGTTAAAAAGTTTAGACACTATTTTCTTGCAAATAAGTTTAAATTTTTTACTGATCATCAAGCACTGATGTACTTGGTAAACAAGCCATGCAATACAGGTAGATTAGTAAGATGGTTTCTCTTACTAATGGAATATGACTTTGAGGTAGTGGTGAGGAAAGGCAAGACTCATTTGAGAGCAGATCATCTATCTAGGCTCACATCTGGAGAGGCCTCACAAGGAGTATCAGATGACCCTCCTGATGCCTACTTGTTTAATTTGGAAGTTGTACCGCAATGGGCCAAGACCTTAGTGCTAGTACTGACATACGGGCCTAAACATCCAGTAGTAAACACTCAAGATAGGGAGGTAGTAAAGGCCCAAAAGTACCATATCCTGGCAGGGAGCATGTACAAATACATGGTTCAAGGAATATTATCTTGTTGTGTGGAAGAAGATGACTATGCAAAATGGTTGCAATTAGCACATGTGGGTGCATTAGATCAGCACTTCTCGAGGTAAAGAACTTTACAGACACTGAGGAGGCTTGGAGTGCACTGGCCAACTATGGAAGCCGATATCCATAGGATGTGCAAGGAATGCCCAACCTGCAACACTAGACCTCCTATGGAACATGCCACTCTGTATCAAGTATCTTTAGTGCCAGATTGGAGAGAGCCATTAGTAGCCGTCAGGTAGATGAGAACCTTTCCCCAAGATATGACATTGGCTAGACAAAGGAGCTTAAAGCAAGAAGCTTTAGATTATACTCTCATTGAAGATAATTTATATAGATGAGGAAAAGATGGGTATCTTAGATTGTGTGTACATGAGAGCGAATAATTGAAGATCTTGGAAACTACTCACCAAGGTGTAGCAGGAGGACATTTTGGATGAGATCGAGTGATCAAGGCAATACTATTTGCAGGCCTTTGGTGGCCAACCCTTCACATGGATGCACATACCTATGTGAAGCGGTCTGAGGTGTGTCAACGAACTCAATATCCTATACACAAAGATGAGATGCCATTAAAACCTATGATGGGTGGACGTGCATTCTCTAAGTGGGGAATAGACTTGGTAGGCCCGATTAATCCCCCATATAAGGGTTCCCATGCTGAATACATTATTGTGGCCACTGATTATCTAACCAAGTGGGTAGAGGTAAAAGCTACGACAAAAAACGATGCTCAAACAACCACTAAGTTCTTGTTTGAAAATGTAATCACCAAATATGGGCTACCTATAGAGCTAGTAAGTCATAGAGGCACTCACTTCTTGAATGAAGTCATTGAAAATCTTCTCCAAGAGTTCTTGGTGATCCACAAGAAGTTTGCCCCCTATCATCCACAAGCTAATGGGCAAGCCGAAAGCACAAATAAGATTCTATGCAATGTGCTGACTAAATTAGTGAATAATAAATGCACTGATTGGGACAAACAGCTACACCATGTTGTTTGGGCATACAGAGTTGCCTATAAAATGGTACTCCAAGCCACACCCTTTTAGATGGTGTTTGGTCAAAATGCAGTGCGACCATTGGACTTCTTAATACCTACATTGAAAGTAGCACAAGAGCATGACTAGGCAGGCCATGAGCTCTCCTCTAGAATCTTTGACCTTGAACGATTAGGTGAAACACGATTGAGAGCTGCAGCAGGAATTTATGCAGCCAAGAAAAGACAAAAAGCATATTATGACACACATTTAAAGGATAAAGGCTTGAAAGTAGGAGACCTATTCCTAGTCTACACTTTGAAGCAACGTGCATGGAAGTTAGAGAAGAGAGGCTATGGACCAATGATTATCAATAGGATCTCTCCACAAGTGGAGCAGTTCAACTAGCCACCCTAAAAGGTGACATCCTACCAAGTTACATCAGTGGATGCAGAGTCAAGGCTGACCCACAATCAAGACAAATTTGGGTGCCTAAGGCTTGCTTGCGGGCTCAAATAGCCACTCATAAACCACACCATGTACAACATGATTCACTCATGCAAACAATTGATAACCACTCTTATTCAACACGCACAAACACATATTCATCCATGAGCACGGACAGAATCACTGGTAAATGGATCCCTAAAAAGCCTCATTTCCAAGTAGACATTCTAATCAAGCCCTCCAGAGTCTCCACAAAATCAAAAACAAAAGCCATCCACTATGTTTGGTAGCCCAAACCTTGTAATAAACCACCTGATCCCATTGTAAAGTCACCTCTGCTTACTAACTGTATCCACACTGCACCATACCACCCTAACTAGCACATAGGAACCCTGCATCTGCTAATCACACTTCACACTCACAACCACACGAGCACTAACTAACTAACTAACTAACTACATCACAGTTCGTCATGTTAATGTTGTAACGGGGACACATGACCACTTTGTGTCCATTTGCAATGTTAACATTCATTTGTATATTCTCACAGAACCGGTGACCGCTTTCCTCAATATGGCCGAGGCTGTCGGAATGAGCTCCCAGGCAGGCACCAGCCCTCAAATAGTATACATTGAAAGCCTCCCTATTCAGGAAGAGTTGAAGTAAAGGCCACAGACATTGAGAGCATTACATGTCATACCGATTCAAAATCCCCCCAAGGGCACACATCGCCAGTAAGAAAAAACTCCCATTGGTTCAGTGAAGTGGCAGGAACCCTTGGAGAAGGCACCTATTTATGGGAGGTTGAAATAGAGTTTAACGGACGATGGGGCCGGTATCATTTCTTTACACGAGAGTTTGAGAGGCTTCAAAACAGTGAATGACTGCAACCAATTTGGAAGAAGGCTGGATTGTATGACTACTTCAAAGCTCAGTTACCAAAGCCGAACTTTCTGAGGTGCTCATACTTGATTAGCACCCTCACTCCCAACAAAGAGAAGAAGGGGTTCAGCACATTTGTGCTTCCTTCTCTTACGTGAGGAAATGAATTGAAGCGTTTCAAATTGGCCAACAATTTGGTAAGGGAAGCTCTAGAAATGAGAGGTATGCACATCCCTACGGAGAAGGAAACAATGATCCCGGACAACATGAAGAACAGGAACTTAAATAAGCTGAAGGATATGGTGGCAATGACACCAACTATTGCCATTCACCTCCGAATGTGCATGCAACACTTCGCGTTCCCGACCCAAGAAAGATTCACGATGCCACCCAAGAAGATTTGGTTCAGTCTATACTTAGCAGACACCTTCAATCTGACAATTAACATGCCGCATTGGATCATTGAACAAATCCATCTTGCACACCAATGCTGGTACAAGAAACAAAAGTCACTCCTATATGGATGTTCTGCACTTACCAGGATTGTATATCGGTGCTTGTCATATGATGTGCCAATTCCAAGACCTCTCATCTGGACTAGGGTGCAAGATTTTCAGCGAAGAATATCAGTCGTAGGGCCTCCTTCAAAGAAAATGAGGGAAGCTGTTCAAATGCCATGTGCACAGGCCCGGGGTGCAACCCTGACACTGGAAATGACTCCTCCACCCTAGAGGCACGTGTAGCCCTTTACCATCAGATTACCAAGGCGCAGTGCAGAAGGGCCTAATCTGGTGTTCCCACCGATACCCACCGATTTAGAGTTCCCTCATGGCTTCACGTTGGAGGATTTGATTGATGAGGAGGTGGCAAGGATAATTAATGCAACTAATTTGGAAGTTGAAGCAGAGCAATTAAGTGGGCAACAAATTGTCACGGATCAGCCCCATCCAACTCAACCAAAAGTTGTTGAAGTAGATGAAGATGAAGAGGGGACTGCAGAAGAGGAGCAAGATGATGAACAAGGAGGACCATCTGATGAAGCGGAGCATGAAGATGAGCAACACATTATACCAGAACTTGCAGGAGCCCCAGCTTATACAAAGCAACTAAAAAGACTATATGATACTATCAACCTGGTTTAGGAACAACACATACTATCTTTGGCAACAAGAAAGGCCTTGATGAACCAGATACTTGAAGAAGAAGGTGTAGATGATCAATACAAGGCTACCCTCGACATGCTCACTGATGCACTAGGAGTACCAGAGACCGTGCACACCGCCCTTGCATACTCACGAAGATTTGAGTGATGACACAGGAGACGTCCCCCTAGACCAGGAAAATAGATAAATATCTTGGTATCAGAACCACATGGCACCACCTCCACAACCACTGGCACAGCTCACCCCATTCATCAGACTAAAGAAGCCCATACCTCCGATGCATCCCCATCACCACCTTTACCACCCTCCCCTCCAACTCCACCACCCTCACCCCCTACCACCACGGTCACCACTACTGTCACAGCCATAGTCTCCACTTCCCGTAGTGAAGCACAAACGGTGAGTCAACCTTCACAATCCGCACAACCTGACACCATCACCATTGTAACGGCCACATCGGACATTGTAATTCTAACTGTAGTCACCGAAAATCCCATTCCCTCTGTCACACTTCTCAATGGCTCATATGCACAACTGCACACACCACTATACACCTTCACGACCATCACCACACTTACCATTCCCATGTACACAATAACTCCCACGACCACATCCACATGTGACTTCATGGACATATCACCCACTTCTGCACCTCTCCCTCCCCCCATATTCCCACAATCTCCCATTCCCCCACCACCCACTTCACCATTCTCAAGCACAACATACACACTCCCTTTCCCTTTTCCCTACCCTCCTGCATTCAACACCTTCCCAGCATCCACTCTTGTCAATAATGTATTCAATACTTTGTACCAATGTATGTCTCAATTACAACATCATTACCAACATTTAGATGCTCAGCATACGAACCTGTTCTGAACCCATGAAACATTACAAGAAAGATTCATAAACTTGGAGAAGGACAAGAGGCTATTACAACAGTAGTATGATACCTTGCAGGCACAACATGATCAGTTAGTGGCCAATCCTCCCCAACCAAATACCGAGGAAAAACAACAACTTGACAAAATGTTACATGCCCAAATAACATACAATCTCAAGCTTTGACATAATCTCGCATTACTACGGAAACACATGTCTGCAGCACTAGAAGAAAATAAAAGACTCCAACAACAGAATGAAGAAAACCTAGAAGCAGCAATGAAGGGATCACCACAGGAGATCGACTCAGAGCGCTTCAAGGCCATCCCATTGGGAAACATGCAAATCGTGTTGGACACACATGTCCACCTCCTAGAAGCACATGCTGCCTTACAAGAAGAGTGGGATAACCTACAAAAGCAGTTGGCCACTCAACAAGAGTCACGAAAAGAAGTAGCAGCCACAACTGACAAATCCGAAGAGGTCATAGAACTGAGAGCACAACTAGCAGAACGGCAAAATAGAATTCTTCAATATGAGCATCAACCTTCTCCCCTCGTGGAGCCGGAGCCGGAGGACTTAGTTCAAATTGAAGTTGAGGAGACTTTCGAGGACCCTTATGTACCCATGCCTATGCTAGGGGGCAAACAAACATAGGAAGGAATGGACACATTTGAGATTAAAGCTCCAGAATGGATGCAAAAATTAGAAAAGGTTGGTCCAACCCATGAGGATAGAGTTGCAATGCAGATACAGTCCATGTCCCGACTGGAAGAGATTGTCATCAAATCAGATTACTTCAAAAACCTATCCCATCATTGATGGATTGGCACTTCAAATGATTTGTATGTTCCATTTTGTGTATTAATGACAGATTATAATGCTGAGATAAAGCAGCACACCACAAAAGAACCAACCTCGACAACACAATTTGCACCAAATGACCTTCCTGAAAGTGCAACACATGGCAACATATTTCAACCTACATGGAGGATATGCCTACTAAAAACATACCCTGAGATGGTGCGCACTTGGAATAATATGCCCTTATACATCAAGTGTAACCATTGCTACTTCCTTGTCTTTCGACGAAGATCATGGCCCAAGTACACCAAAACAGTTTTGACAGTTAAAGGATGTGACAAATGGCTAAACTATGTATACTTGGCACCACCTCGTGGCCGACCCATAGTCGCATACATGATTTCAATCATTCGGCATTGGGGAATCAGATTCAAGAATGTACCAGACATCATGGCACAGATGTGCCTCAAAATATTTGAGTTAATGCTGCTTACATTTCGAACCTTTAAAAATGTCAAAGAAAGAGCCTCACCTTTTGGCTCTCGGATTCAATGAAGGCAACCAAGATCTCGTCTATGATATGAGCACCACACCATCCATCAACGTTGTATATGTGTGGCATGCTCGTATCAAGCATCTCTCAGCCTGCTTCAAACAAACGTTTGAAGAAATGTTTATCATAGGGTTCTGGGAATATCTTTCAGAGATATTCATACCCATACCATCTCATCTATTACAATTATTTGTGGTAGAACAGGCTCTACACTCGGAGAAGCTACGCATGCCACATCTGGAGGTACCTGGGCTAGTAGAATAAGATGCCCTACTCACCGACTTGGCAAAAGGACTGAGATTAAAAAAACACCACTTAGCGACACATGTCGCAGAATACTACATCCAACGGTCCGCTAAACAAGGGTCTCTCAGAGATGTCAAAAGCGAGAGAGGGAGGAGTGTTGGCAATGGTCACGGCAGTCAAGGACTTACGAGACAAGGAAGCCAACAAGAAGGGCCAAGTAGGCAAAGGAATCAATGGAGATCTGGCAAATAGGCCTATCATTTTTCATGAATTAATATTTCCCAGATAGTGATTTTAGTCACTCCACATCATTGTAAATATCATTTTTTATTATTCCCACTCCATTTTGTACAAGCCGATGAGTCCTCAAGCTTGAAGAGTATCAGTACCATTTATGTACCAATTTTCATAATTTTCAAAGCTCGTTCGATCCTCCAAAATAGCCTTAGAACCTAATTTTTAACTACGCCGGACACTAGGTCTGGACAGGACCAAAGCTAGTCAAAAACTATAAAAAGAGCTAGAGAGCTCATTTTTGGGAGAGCTTGTTGTGGATTTGAACTTGTATGAGACTTTTTGAGTAATCAAAAGAACTCCATTGTTCTCTCTTTGTCTTACCTGGTGCGCACATGTGTGTGTATGTGTGTGCATGTTTGTGTGCTTCTCACTCACACACTTGTGACATCACTTGTTCGAGGTCTTCATACCATCCTCACGTCTTCCTGAATTGACATTAAAGGAGGTGCTACTCATCACTGAGCTACATAGAACTATATTGCAAATGGATCTGAATTTGGAGAATGTAAAATATTGAACTTATATAACAAATATGAGCAAAAACTAAAGAATTGAATCCTAAGAGGCAATTTAAGCAAAAGAGGAAGAAGTGAAGTGTATGCCAAAGAGATATCTCACAAGGAGTTTTCCAAGCATTGTAGCAACGAGTATATATATCCACCCATCCACAACCTAAGTGCATCATCCTCAAATTCTTAGTAGTCATCCTGAATCTTGAATAGAAACTTTATAGAATCTCCCATGAGTTCTAATTTTGGATTGCCATGGCCTAGACCAGCCATGTTAATTGGGCATCTTTTTTCTTCAAATGAATACATAAAAAATTATCAACCATTACCCACAACCTATCCTCAGGTATTCCTACCCCCTCACACTTATCTTACATCTTCACATGCTATTCTCGAGAAATTTCCCAATCTTTGTGTGTGTAATGCTTATCCCGTGAGCTTTAGCAACAAAAAGTGCTCCCATCCCTCCTCCACCACAGATTTCAACCAATAAACAAAAGGGAGTTGGTCTAGAACATAATCAACAGACCCAAACTTCTTTCTCAAGATAGGAGCTTCATTAAATAATCCACATGCTGTTCTTTTTTTTAGCACATTGGGATGTTCATCCGTTTAAATAGATTTTCTTTCTCATCTTATTGCCATGCATTTGATATTCCTTTTTTATAATAAAGCATTTGATTCATGAGGATTCTCTTCGAAGTCAAACCACTATGCTCAACATTACCTATAGAAGAACCTCAACATGAGAGTTTTCCATAGTAGATTGTTGTTTTATCAACAAGAATTGCATTATATATGAATGTAAGAAAGATAGAATGCAATATATAACTTATTTGCATATGATCAACAATAGCCTAATAATATTCAAGCATAATTCTATCCAAAAATGTCGTAAGACATTTTTCAAATGAAAATATTGAATATTCAGGTATTGATGAAAACACTCAAAATTTTTCTTCTGAACGTTTGCCAAAATAACCATTTAGTTTTGGCTTAGAGATAATATTACATTCTTAAATTATGTTTTTTTGGAAATCACCCTAAATTATCAATTCAAAGAGCAAGAGACATAGTTGGATGCATGCAAGTGATTGCACTACTCGTAATAAAGTGTTTAATTCACGAGGATTGGATATGGAAGAACCTCAACATAAGAGTTAGCCACAGTAGATTGCTTCCTGATCAACCAATAATTGCATCATATATGGATTGAAGAAACATACAACATAATATATAACTTACTTGCATATGATCGACAATAGCCTTACAATATTCAATCATAATTCTATCCAAAAATGTCTTATAGCATTTTTCAAATTGAAATATTGTATATTGAAGTATTGATGAAAACACTCAAAATTTGACTTTTCAAGGTTTGCCAAAAGAACCATTTAATTTTGGATTACAAAGAATATTACTTAAATGACATGTTTTTGGCAATCTCTAAATTATCAATCAGGAGAGCAAGAGACACAATTGGGTGTGCAAAACCTATAAAGTTGATCCCAAAGTTGTAATAATACAAGAAACAAGAAAATATTCATAAAAATTTACTTTCTAAAATATATCTTGGCATACGATTGCATTTTAAGATCCAACATGTGCTTTTAAGAAATTATGTTCTTTCATGCATAGGAATTGTTACACTTATGTGTTCCTCAAGTAGCTTTGATGTGGACCTTTTTCCTATACATGGGCACTTTTTACTCTAGTGCTGGCTAGAGGTTTTTTTCCCCATGTTACCACATACTTGATACTCTCATATGTGGTGGTACTTTGTACTTAGGGATATTATTCAGCTCTTACTTCAGTTCAGTTCATCATCAATAGAGAGAGCTATTCCAACCATCGTCTTCTTCGTGTGTGTTATTATGTTTGTGCTCCTTTTGTGTGCTTCTTATGTGTCTCTCACACTCAATACACACACCCAACAATGATATCAGAGTAGGTTTCAGCTTCTTCTCAAGTTTCAGTTTTTCGCATCGCGGGGCACGCGCACTTTTAACAGTGCAAATCGACTTCGGATCATAGAACTGTGAATTTCAGCAGCCAAGAAACATTTCCACCAGGTGCACTAGAGTTTTACCCCTGTTTCGAATCGATTCGTGCAGTCCGAATTGCCATCAAAGTGACGAAGTAAAGCTCAGCTTTCGTCGAAATAAAGTTCTTGTCACATTCTTGTTCCTTTGTGAAATGGCGGGGAGCAATGACTTGTTTGGCATGCTTCAAGCTGAAGATAAACTTGATGGGACCATCTATCTGATGTGGACTTACATAATGAAACATGTTCTTGTTGCAAAACAACTTTGGAACATAGTAGCAAATGTAGATCGAAGACCGGTAGGTTCTTCTACTTCACAGTCTATGGTCATGAATCTGACATGTCTATTGCTGAAAATTCAGCAAATGAAAAGAATGATGAAGCTAACATGGCTCAAGATTTTTGGGCATGTGTTGTTATATGTCATTATGATGCTTCTTTACATTCTAAATGTATGGTTGTGAGTGAGGCTGATTCGGATTGGTTCTTTGATAGTGGTGCTTCAAAGCACATAACATCATGCAAAAGATTTTTTGCCTCTTTGAAAGATGCACCTAAAGGAGGACATGTGGTGTGTGCAAACAATGCCTCTTATCCTATCATTGGAGTAGGATAAATTGAGCTTACGGCTGCAAACGGAGGTGTGATTCTCTTGAAAAATGCATTGTATGTGCCCGGTATCAAGAAGAACTTAATTTCAGTTCCATTGATTGCCAAAGCTGGACTTTATGTACACTTTGTTGATGATAAGTGTATGGTTCATGATTTCAGCAATGGCGATGTTATCGTGATGTCTGGTACATTATGTAATGGTTTGTATCGCATGGATACATACAAGAGGGTTGCCTCGAGTGCCTTAGTTGCTCATACTTCTTCCATGGCTGAAATGGAGCTTTGGCATGCTTGTTTTGGTCACTTGAACTTCAATAGTTTGCTCTACTTGCAAAAGAAGGACATGGTTATTGGCTTGCCTACACTTGAGTCGATTGAAAAGCATGCATGTGAAGGTTGCATTCTTGGAAAAATGCATCGTGCTTCTTTTCCAAAAGATGGTCATACACACACTACAAGAAAATTGTAGCTTGTTCATAGTGATGTATGTGTTCCCGTCAAGACTCCATCTTTTGGGAAGCATGTATATTTTGTTACCTTCATTGATGATGCTACTCGCCATACATGGGTCTATCCTATGAAAGCAACGAATGAGGTATTTTCTTGCTTCAAACGTTTTTAGCTATGGCTGAAAATTTTTCTTCACAAAAGCTTTTGACTCTACGCACGGATTGTGGTAGTGAATACATGTCACATGAGTTTAATGCTTTTCTTCGTGAAAGAGGTATTTCACACCAATGTACGGTGCCATATACACCTCAACAAAATGGTGTTGTCGAGCGTAAAAATAGAACTCTACTTGAAATGGCATGATGTATAGTTAAAGAAAAGCATCTTCCTGATAAGTTTTGGATGGAAGCGGTCATGTGTGCAAATTATGTGTTGAATCGCTGCCCTACAAAAGCATTGATAGTCATCACTCCTTATGAGGCTTGGAATGGTCATAAGCCTATGGTTAGTCATATGCGTGTGTTTGGTTGTTTGGCATATGCTCTTGTGCCATCACAACAACATCACAAACTTGATGACAAGGCAAAGAAATGTATATTTGTTGATTATAGTGCTGAAAATAAGGGATATCGGTTGTACCGTCCATTGACGAACACAATTATTGTGAGTCGAGATGTGGTATTTGCTGAAAATTCAGTTTTCCCTCTACTTGAATGCAAAAAACTACCAACAATTAGCTCACAAGATGTGTTCGATACACTCATGCCTTTGTTCCAAAATGATGTGCTTGACTATGGCCATGTAGACCAGCCAACTGAGGCTCAAAGGGCTGAAAAAATCCAACCAAATAGGGCTGAAAATGCAGAGAATTTCCAGCCAAACATGGCTGAAAATTTTCAGTCAAAAAATGTCCAAAATGCTAGAAATTTCCAGCCACATATGGCTGAACATTTGCGTCAAAATATGGCTGAAAATGATCATGAAATTCAGCCAACGCATGATGTACATATTGAAGATGTTTTACGTAATGAACGCATGTCTATCAAGAGTGCACAATCTATGCCAAAGTGGCTGAAACAAACTTTGCAGGATAGCAAATTGAGTGCACCTTTACTTGGTAGAACAAGATCAAGCTCTCACCATGCATCAAGTAATTTTGTGGATTATTCTCTTATTGCTACAACATGTAATGAAGAGCCACTTTCTTTTGAAGATGCATGTGACGATCCACAATGGATGAGTGCTATGCAATCAAAAATGGATTCCATACATAGGAATGGTACTTGGGAGTTATGTGAATTGCCAAAAGGAAAGAATGCCATTGGTACAAAGTGGGTTTACAAGATTAAGAGAAAATATGATGGTAGCATTGATCGCTGCAAAGCTAGATTGGTTGCCTAAGGATATGCACAACAATATGGCATTGACTATGAGGAAACTTTTGCACTTGCTTCACGCATGACTACCATTCGTACCGTGGTTGCATTGGCTACCCATCGAGGTTGGAAAGTGCATCAATTGGACATAAAAACAACCTTCTTGAATGGTGATTTGCAAGAGGAGATTTATGTGACCCCCCGGATTTGCTATGAAAGGGAAAGAGCATATGGTTTGTCGCTTGCATAAAGCCTTGTATGGTCTCAAGCAAGCTCCACGTGCATGGTATGACAAAATACATAAGCACTTGATTGCTCTTGGCTTCACATGTAGTTCGATTGAAAGCACACTCTATGTACGCAAAAATGGGGCTGATCTTATAGTGCTTGTTCTTTATGTCGATGACATACTATTGGCTGGGTCATGTGATGCAAAACTTGACATTCTTATGGCTGATTTGAAGCATACTTTTGATGTCACTTATCTTGGTCTTTTGAGCTACTATCTTGGCATCCAGTTTGTTTCCGTTGAAGGGGGAATTGTTATGCATCAAGAAAAATATGTTGAAAAACTACTTCAATATTTTGACTTTGAGGATTGCAAGCCAGTTTCCACACCAGTTGAGACAGGGTTCAGGTTCTCAGTTGAGGATTCCAGTGATGCATTTGACACTTCTCTTTATCAGCAAGCTATGGGATGTCTTATATATGCATGCAACACAAGGCCGGATATATAGTATGCAGTTTCCCAGTTGAGTCGATTCATGCATAGCCCTGGCACTAAGCATTGGCAAGCGGTGAAACGTGTCTTTAGATATCTTCGAGGCACTTTGAGCTTAGGTCTCTTTTATGGCAGAGATATTCAGCCATGCTTGCATGCTTTTACAGATAGTGATTGGGCTGGTTATTATGATACTCGCGTGTCCACTAGTGGTAATTGCTTTTTCCTTGGAGACTCATGCATATCTTGGTTGAGTAAGAAGCAACCTACAGTGGCGACATCGAGTTGTGAAGCTGAGTACAGGGCAGTTTTCACAGCTACAGTGGAGTGTATATGGCTGAGACGCCTATTGATGGATCTTTGCATGGAGATTGATGCTTCTACGCATATTCTCACTGATAGTCAAAGTGCTTTGGCTGTTGCATGAAACCCAGTGTTTCATGCACGGACCAGACATATTGAGTTTCATTATCACTATGTGAGAGAGCGCTTGCATGCAGGAGATATTGATTTGGTATATGTGCCTCACAAGATAATGTGGTAGACATATTCACCAAAGCTCTTCCACGAGAAAAGTTTGAAGCTTTTCACAAAGCTTTAGGCTTATTACCTTGTGGGGGCTGACCTATCACTCCCTGTATGTGTTCACATCATTCGCTCCAGGGGGGTTTGTTACACTTAGGTGTCCCTCAAGTAGCTTTGATGTGAACCTTTTCCCTATACATGGGCACTTTTTACTCTAGTGCTGGCTAGAGGTTTTTTCCACATGTTACCACATACTTGATACTCTCATATGCGATGGTACTTTGTACTTAGGGATATTATTCAGCTCTTACTTCAGTTCAGTTCATCATCAATAGAGAGAGCTATTCCAGCCATCATCTTCTTCGTGTGTCTTGATGTGTTTGTGATCCTTGTGTGTGCTTCTTGTGTGTCTCTCGCACTCAATACACACACCCAACAGAAATCTCAATCAACATTGCATGCACTCAAAAAAATGGTTTGCACATTCTCAATACATGCTACCATGGCTAGCAAAAAGGTCTAGACACTGAAAACACACAAGAAAGCTTGCATACATAACACAAGGAAGAAGAAAAAGTAACAAAAAACAAGAAGTCTAAAATTTGTAAACCAAAGGAGATTTGTCTATTACTCAAGCTACAAAATGAGCAAGCAACCCCTATAATGTCACTTCAAGAGGTTTTTATAGTATTTTAAGAAAGTTTTGATACTTTTCATATGTCCCCAGATCAAAAATAGAGAAATTACTAAAAATCTACTCCAAAACTAGTAAAAAAAATTGGATTGAGCTATGAAGACTCCTCCATGCTCTTACAAAATTTTGGATCACGCACATTATGCTACATCCGTTGTACCTCTTGAAGGTGGCCTTTACAAACATCTTAGTCCCTTCATGTCTTTTCTTTGGTTTTTTAGATTTTTCTTCCAACATCCTCCCCTTCTTAATGCTTTGTCATCCGAAGCCTACATAGCAAGGATAGATAGAAAAGCTAAATAGTGTCGAGACCATCCACTCGACAACTTGAAGTGATGAGCTACATCATGCAAGGTAGTGGTCTGCACCACTCTAATAAATTTCCATAGAGAATGCCACATATTCTTTGTTCCATCTACACCAATGAAATTTGTTATCATATTCTTGTAGAGGTATGTGGACACATTAAAGGGGCCAAGGGAGGTTTTTTCTCTTATGAGACCACTTTTGCTTTTGATTTCATATTTCTTGTAACCTTAAAAATTAGTTTTAGTTCTCTACAATGGATGTAGTTGAAACTATGATATTAGTATCTCATTCCATCTATCTCACTTTTTGTGCACTCTTGAATTCTACTCTAATTAAAAAACATTTGTTAAATAAAAACTTTTGATAATTAGTTAAATGTGATGAAGCATAATATTAGTGTTAAATCTTTCAAGGCTCTTGTACCATTTTTTTCCCCAAAAAATGATACATATATACCTTCATGATTACAAAGTTATCAATTTACGAATGCCTAAAAACACAAACACAAACACATAACAAAAACAATACCAAAAGAAAAAATCCAAAATAAGATCAATATATTCATGAGAAATACAAACAAGAAAGAAAGTCAAAACAAAATGAACTAGAATAAAAAATAATAGATATAAGTTAAATTTAAAATCTAAATATATAAAAATGAAAAAATATATATAAATTCATAGACACATATATAAATAACCAAAATTTAAACAATAACAAAAGCAAAACAAAAAGTGCATCAACTTTTGTTTGTCCGAACAGGAAGTATCGAAATTCGACTTTATCATGCATAGCTTGGACAAATAGCTATGACATCCCTACTCATGTCATTAGTTTTTGAGAGTAGGTGGAGACTTTAATAAAGAGTCTTTCTAAATAAAGACATCTAATAAAGTCAATGAATTGAGTTTCTATCACTTCCAAAAGTGAAGCACAACCTCAACCATGATAAAGTCTTTGTGCAAAGAACAAACCAATAATAATTTAAAAAAATCAAACAACAAAAAATAAACATAAATAAATAAGTAATAATAATAAAGATCAAACAAAGAAATTAAAAAAATAAAATAAAATAAAATAAAAATTAAAAAAATTCCAATATCTATATAGAAATAAAGTAAAAAACCAAAAATTGAAAAATATAAATTAGTAATCATAATAATTATAATTAAAAATAAAAGAAAATTAAAATTAAAAAAAAGAAAGAACCCAAAAATAAAAACTATTATTACAAACTTCTACTTTTGTGTTGAGTTTACTAATGGCCAATTCGAACACATGAAAAGAAGAACCATAAATGAACTTGTTATGAGGTAAGAAATTCCTTATCGTCTTCAAATTTTTCTTAAATGAACACCCTTCTTGAATAAGCGAAGAGATTAGTTGACAACATTGAACTATAAATGAAGACATGCTTGAATAAAAACAAGAAAATATACACAACAAAGAGCAAACAACACCACACTTTGCTAAATGAGAAATATTCGAATCAATGTGAGGCAATCGAATCATTAATTTTACATCGATTTACCTCTACTTTTCACATGGATATCATATGGTGGGTACAATTCCCCTGATTTGTGTGAAGAGATGGATAGGTATGTGCTTGAAGATGAAGAGGTGTTGCAAAATCCTTGATCTACACCAGCCAAATGAACTCCAGGAGTATATGGTGGGCCCTTTTAGCTTCCCAATGGATGTATTAGACACCCTATGTACCTTGGAAGATCACTCTCAAAAAGATAGATCAAAACAGATAAGTTGGAGTTAGCTCAGAGGTGAAAACTTGCTATTCTTGGTTCATACACCTGTCCAGTGTTTTACATAATTCTCTGAGCACAGCAGCAATTAGCTTAATTCCTCTTGGGGAAGTCTAGGTAACTTAAAGAGCTAACGTTTGAGAGTAATCTCATAAAAAATAATGAACCACACACTGAGAATGAGTTTTAACAACTGATGACATCATCCAGATTTTCACGGGCTACTACAGTTTGAGACCAGTGAGCAGAAAAACCAACATAACTCACAATGTAGGAATCCAATGATTATGCAAATTTGTATGGTTATACTAGACAATAAGTTAAATCCAATAAGCTTTAAATCACTGAATTTGGATAAGTAACCACTGAGAAACACCTCTGACAAGATGAGTGAAAAAGTCGGGTACCTGACAGAGAAGTGAAAATGCACAGACACTGTTGACTTCAACTGACCATAACTGAAGATTTCAACATCCAAATGACATGAAAATTTGTGAGCATATAGTAGACTTACTTTACCAAGTTAAATCACTGAAAATGATGCACCAAGCTCAGAGAAAACATCTCTGCAAGCTGACTGAGAAAACTGAGAGTAATGGTAGTGAGTAGTACACTTCACAAGAACAGGGAAAGATGAACTCAAATAATCATGAAAATGAAAGTATATTGCTTGTACAATACAATGACTTACTGATACATATGTGTGCCTTGTAATCACACCTTGATATGACATAAAGCGAAGCTCTTGGAGGTCTTCACATAGGTCTCTATAACCACGACTAAAACTGCCATCTATTTATAGTTGAGTTTGGGAGGCTAACTTCCCTCAATCACTCTCCAATCAATCAATGATTGATTTGATTCTCTACCTACCACAAATCACAAATTTGTGGCTCCTCTTTCCGTTCTTGATCAAGTGGACTCAACCACTTGAAATTCTTTCACTTTTACATTAAGTAAACTCTTCAAAAGTTGCAAGAAGTAGTTCACAAGTGAACTTTACATAGTCTTCATTTTAAGGCTTTTTCTATGACTTTGTGGGACTCAAGCCAATACTTAGGCTTGTCATAGGCTTGCTCCAACAGCTCCCCCTCAAGCCAAGTATGCTTGAGGTCTTCAATCTTCCAAGATTACCTGCAAACCAATCATAGCCTTGAATTTGCAAAGCTTTGTACCATCCAATGCTTTGGTTAGAATATCTGCACATTGTTGATGAGTGGACACATATGATATTTGAATCTCTTTGCTTAGAACCTTTTCTCGTACATAGTGATAATGAAATTCAATATGTTTAGTCCTTGCATGAAAAATAGGATTAGCAGCCAAATGAATAGAACTCATATTGTCACCAAAAATAGTTGGAGTTCCAAACTCCAATCCAAGGTCTTTGAATAATGTCTTCATCCACATAGCTTCTTGTGTAGCTATGGCAAGACCTCTATATTCAGCTTCAATAGAAGAGAGAGCAACTGTGGGTTGCTTCTTGGATGACCATGAAATAAGCTTTGAACCTGCAAAGGTAAGATAACCTGAAGTGCTCCTTCTATCTTCCTTGGAGCCAGCCCAATCTGCATCAGAAAATAGCTTCAAACCTAAATCAGATACATAAGGATAATAAAGTCCTTCATTTATTGTTCCTTTGAGATACTTGAGAATCCTTTTGGCAGCATCCATATGTGGTTTCCTTGGTGTGTGCATAAATTGACTTAGCACACTCACACTGTAACATATATCTACTCTTGTCAATGTGGCATAGTTGAGACTACCCACTAGACTTTGATATGATATGATGTCCTCTATGAGTTCACCTTCATGTGAGCTCAATTTGTGATTGACCTCCATTGGAGTACCTGCAATCTTACAATCTTGCATCTTGAATTTTGCCAACATGTCCTTAATGTACTTCCTTTGAGTGAGAAACAAACCATGATCTTTGTAGACAACTTCCAAACCTAGGAAGTAGGTAAGTGAACCCAAATCACTTATCTTGAACTCTTCTCTCATCTGATCTTTGATCTTCTTCATACCATCTGCATCATTTCCTGTCAATATAATATCATCTACATATACACATAGGTAGATGACCTCGGAATTACTCTTTTTATTAAAGAGTGAAGGATCTGCCTTGCTTGGTTGAAAGCCTTTGTCCTGCAAGAATGAAACAAGCCTGAAATTCCAAGCTCTTGGAGCTTGCTTGAGACCATACAATGCTTTGTTAAGTTTACACACATAATCAGGATAAACTTGGTTCTCAAAACCAGGTGGTTGTGCCATATATACCTCTTCTGTTATCCAACCATTCAAGAATGCATTCTTTACATCTAGTTGAAGTATCTTCCAATTCTTGGAAGAGGCAATACTAAGCAAAACCCTAATAGTAGGCATCTTTGCCACAGGAGAGAAGGTCTCCTCATAATCAATTCCCTGAGTTTGTGCAAAGCCTTTTGCTACAAGCCTTGCCTTATACTTGTTAATTGAACCATCAGAATTCTTCTTGAGTTTATAGACCCATCTTGAGCCTATTACCTTCATGGATGAAGTCTTGGGCACCAAATCCCAAGTGTTGTTTTCCTCAAGTGCTTCAATCTCTTCCTTCATTGCATGCTTCCATTCTGATTTTGCTTTGGCCTCTTCAAATGATGATGGCTCCTCTTGATTTATATCTTCTGCTATGTAGATAGAGTGTTTAGTTACTAATGAGGTGTCAAACTCATACCTTTCTGGTTTTTTCTTTTCCCTCATAGATTTTCTTAGGCCATGATGTGATGATTCTGCCTCATGTCCAAGTTCCTGCAATTTTGCTTTACCTTTAGACTTCCATGCTTTGATCTTTTCCATATGAGATTCTTCATCATCCTCTGAGGTGTCTTGTTCTTCAATCTTCGGTTGTTCTCTACCAAGCTTTGGAAAATCTTCTTCAAGATTATATGGTAAATTGACCTTGCTGCATGAATCTTCATACCATGAATTGTTCTCATCGAAAACTACATCTCTGCTTACCAAGAATCCTTTGTTGGTAGGGTTGTATAACATGTAGCCCTTTTGATTGTTGTCATATCCAATAAATACACACCTTTCTGCCTTTGGATCCATCTTGCCTCTAACCTGTGAAGGAACATGAGCAAAAGCAATACATCCAAAAATTTTACAATAATCTAAGCTTGGTCTTCTTCCATTCCAAGCCTCATATGGAGTCATCCCATCAAGGGATTTTGAAGGCAACCTGTTAATCAAGTAAGTGGCTGTAGATACAGCGTCAGCCCATAAGTAATTAGGTAAATGCTTTTCATTTAACATAGACCTTGCAGCTTCAACAATTGTCCTATTCCTCCTTTCTGCCACTCCATTTTGCTCAGGAGTGTACCTTGTAGTTACCTCTCTTTTGATTCCTCTTCTTGAAGAAAAGAATCAAACTCATGGGAGAAGTATTCTCCCCCTCCATCTGACCTTAGCCTTTTTAGTGATTTACCTGTTTGATTCTCCACAAGAGCCAAATATCTTTTGAAACATGAAAAAACTTCATCTTTGTGTTTCATAAAGAATAGGATAGTCCATCTGCTGCAGTCATCAATAAAGGAAACATAATACATTGATCTAGATATTGAAGCTTCCTTGCTAGGTCCCCATACATCTGTATGAACCAACTCCAAGAGATCTCCATGCATATAACCTTTCTTCATGAATGGTAACCTGTGAGACTTTCCAAATTGACATGCACTACACTTATAAATCATATGTTGTTTTGACAAATTAGGAAGTCCAAGTACACTTTGGTCCCTGCAGATTTGCTTTAATGTCCTTTCACCAATATGTGCTAACCTTTTGTGCCATACTTCCAATTCTGTGAGTGTCTGACTACCATAACTAAAGAGAGCAATGTTTCTAGTGTCCTGTAATTCAAATATGAACAATCTACCTGTCTTTTCAACTTTTGCAATTCTTCTGAATCCTTGACTTGGATCTTCAACAAATGCTCCTGCTTTTGTGAACCTGACTTGCAACTCTTTCTCTACTATCTACCCAACACTTATCAAATTCTTTGTAATGGTAGGGACATAGAGTACCTTACTGAGTAGGTTGATGTTTCCATTAGGTGCTTTGACATTGCTTATTTTCTCCACAGGATGTTTTGTATCATCTCCTGTTTGTACCTCATGCTTATTCCTTGGATCTTCTAAATCTGATAGGAGTGCCACATTTCCTGCCACATGATTTGAACAACCTGAATCTATGTAGAAAACATGCTCATCAGATTTACCTTGTGGCATAGCCATGTTCATGATCAATAATGAATCCTCTTTGTTTGAGTCTTTTGTGTAGTTATTATAGTCTCTCCTTCCTTTGTAGCCTCCTTGATAGTTTGAATGATTGTAGTTGTTGTAGTTGCCATGGTAGTTGTTGAACCTTCCTCTTGAGTATCCATAACTTCCTCTATTGTATCCTCTACCTCTTTGATTCCTGGAATTCCTAAAGCAAATTTCAGTTGTATGATTAGTTAATCCACAAATAGAACATGGCTTGGAGTCTTGGGATCTCCCCCTGCCTTGTCTACCTCCTCTTCCTCTACCTCTGCCATGTCTTCCTCTACCTACATAGTTAGCTTGATATGTACCTGCTTCATCATCCGCTTTCTTTGCCTTTCCTTTGTTATCTTTGGACTTGCTTTTATCAGTGTATAAAGCTGAAGATTGATTACCTTTAGAGCTTTCTCCATTTTTTATAAGCTTTGCCTCTTGGGTAAGTAGTTGTCCAATGAGTGTATTGAAATCAGGTGCATGCATGTCCATGTACAAATCCATAGTTGTGGTGAATGCTTCCCACTTGTCATCTGCCTTCAAGCCATTGATGACCTGCCTTACAATTTGCTCTTCATCTATTACCTCTCCAATGCTTCCCAACTGATCCGCTATGTCCTTGAGCTTTGTGACAAAATCAGTCACATTTTTTTTGGGAGCCTTCTTGAGAGTTGTGAAATTCAGCCATAGTTGATGCTTCTTAGCTTTAGTACTTGAAGAAAAGAAAGCTTCAAGTGCATCCCACACTTCCTGAGATGTCTTACAACTTCTAATGTGAGGCAACAAAAAATCTGAGATAGAGTTGAGGAGATAAGACCTTGCAAGTGCATCCTTGGAGCACCATGTGCTCAATCTTTCTTGCTCTTCTTGTGTTGGTTGACTTTTTTTCCTGAAACTTGGCATAACTTCATCTCCAACCACATAACCATATAAACTTCTACCTTGGAGATAGGCTTCCATTATTAATGACCAAGCTGAGTAGTTACCTCTGTCTAATTTGTCAATTGACGAAGGAAATACATCTGCCATGTTGTCCAACCTTGCTCTGATACCACTGTGAAGAGATGGATAGGTATGTGCTTGAAGATGAAGAGGTGTTGCAAAATCCTTGATCTACACCAGCCAAATGAACTCCAAGAGTATATGGTGGGCCCTTTTAGCTTGCCAATGGATGTATTAGACACCCTATGTACCTTGGAAGATCACTCTCAAAAAGATAGATCAAAACAGATAAGTTGGAGTTAGCTCAGAGGTGAAAACTTGCTATTCTTGGTTCATACACCTGTCCAGTGTTTTACATAATTCTCTGAGCACAGTAGCAATTAGCTTAATTCCTCTTGGGCAAGTCTAGGTAACTTAAAGAGCTAACTTTCATAAGTAATCTCATCAAAAATAATGAACCACACACTGAGAATGAGTTTTAACAACTGATGACATCATCCCGATTTTCACGGGCTGCTACAGTTTGAGACCAGTGAGCAGAAAAACCAACATAACTCACAATGTAGGAATCCAATGATTATGAAAATTTGTATGGTTATACTAGACAGTAACTGAATCCAACAAGCTTTAAATCACTGAATTTGGATAAGTAACCACTGAGAAACACCTCTGACAAGATGAGTGAAAAAGTCGGGTACCTGACAGAGAAGTGAAAATGCACAGACACTATTGACTTCAACTAAACATAACTGAAGATTGCAACATCCAAATGACATGAAAATTTGTGAGCACATAGTAGACTTATAGAGCTAACTTTACCAAGTTAAATCACTGAAAATGATGCGCCAAGCTCAGAGAAAACATCTCTGCAAGCTGACTGAGAAAAACTGAGAGTAATGGCAGTGAGTAATACACTTCACAAGAACATGGAAAGATGAACTCAAATAATCATGAAAATGAAAGTATATTGCTTGTACAATACAATGACTTACTGATACATATGTGTGCCTTGTAATCACACCTTGATATGGTATAAAGCGCAGCTCTTGGAGGTCTTCACATAGGTCTTTATAACCACGACTAAAACTGCTATCTATTAATAGTTGAGTTTGGGAGGTTAACTTCCCTCAATCACTCTCCAATCAATCAATGATTGATTTGATTCTCTACCTACCACAAATCACGAATTCGTGGCTCCTCTTTCCGTTCTTGATCAAGTGGACTCAATCACTTAAGATTCTTTCACTTTTACATTAAGTAAACTCTTCAAAAGTTACAAGAGGTAGTTCACAAGTGAACTTTACATAGTCTTCATTTTAAGGCTTTTTCTATGACATTGTGGGACTCAAGCCAATACTTACGCTTGTCATAGACTTGCTCCAACAATTCGGTATCAAGGGCGCAACATCTACTATGGAGATATGCAATTGTGTGTTATGGAATCTCATATGTTATCTCAAAAAGGGCATGGAAATAATGCATACATTTTTTTCCTATAAAGTGCGCATATTGTATGGTTTGAAAAAAAAATACTTTGCATAAGAAAACTCACACGAAGACACGTTAGAACCTTGAGGTTGAAAATATAATGTTTACTTTGACATATCGAACTAGTAGCACTAGCAACAACACGTGACTTGTTCATTATAATAACCTGCAAAGCACACATCTGACACATCATCGTGGTATTGAAGATTTCAATGTTGCTTTTTGAGTTATTCTTGTTAGATGGAAAGTTTATACTTGCAATACATGTTTTAACTATTTAGATTTGGAGTTTTTGAAGTCACCACGTTCCTACATGGTTCAAGCCCAAAGCATTATAAAGCTATAAAAAGGATGCCTTGCAATTTCCATCGCCCTAAATTTCAGGTTATTTAATCCCAAAGATTAGCGCTACAAAATTTCTTCCTCTTAAGATTAAGTTAGATATTATGATAGCTAGGTGTTCACTTATGGTTTTCGAACATACTTGGTACATGATGGTATGCTCTGTTGAGCAACAACCTAGTTTATCCATCATTCAGTACGAGGTAAAATAGATCACGACTTGACCCATAGGGTGTTCAACCATAACATGCTACCTATGGCTTCACCAATATTATGTTGATTGACAACCATTGAGAGTACTACTTTGTGCTCAAAAAAAAAAAAAAGGGGGGGGGGGGGGGGGGGGGGGGGAATGATGCATGCAAGATGAAACTATTCTGTGGACATCAAGCTGATACATACATCTACGTAGGATAGTCTTACAAGCTTTACCTTGCATAAAGTTTTTGCCTTTTCCAAAGTGGATTGATCACGATCCACATGTTGATCTCTACACGAGTGACAATCAGGGCTCATCACATTATTTCCACGAAAGATTCTTTACCCATTTTATATAATTGTATTGGGAACATATCAGAACCACCATGCCTTTTTTCCCCTCCATCAGCAACCCAAACTTGTCTTTGCATCGTGTATCACGGAAGGATATTTACATTTTGTTTGTTTGACATCTACACAATGTTTCAATGAATTTCTTTGCGCCTACATCTCGCAATTTAGCATCATGCCCATCAATATTACATCAAATAACACTTGTTATGGGTACTGTTGCGACTAGGAGGGGCTGAATCCGGTCAATACAGTGACACACTTTGAGCAGCAGAAATTATCAATCTGATTATCCAATTTCGAAACATGCCTTTATCGAATGCCACATGAGTCGGGGGGTCACTTACAGCTGGTTGTGCATTGTTTGAAGCGAATACAACACGCATGCTTCTGATAGAGATGTAAACAACGATGCGGTACTATATAGCCTACGGCATGGAGAGAATCATCGTGGGCTTCATACACAATATCTTCATTATATGTAGCCTGCATCAAGCACACGTTATCAACAGCATTAATCCCACAGAGTTGAATCATACGGTCTGTTCTTCGGGGTGGTGCTATGGATAGATGAAACCTCTCTTTATAAATAACGAGAAGCAGAAATCTTCCCACGTCGTTTGACACGAAAAGGAAATGAAATACCCTCGGGGATCTAAAAAGAACCAGTTTACAAGCTCGACAACAAGGTGATACGCAAAATCAGAAGACAACTTTTCAGCTTATTTGTGAACAAACCAAGAGTTTCACTCATGCTTGTAGAAGTAATTAAGATAATTTGCTAGATTTATTGAATACAATGCTTGTTCCCTTTTTTAACATTTCAAAGAATTAAGAGAATGGAAAAATGTACTTTGCTTCATCCCCTTGTCTATCGTTGTGTCCAGTGCCAGGATAGGTAATTCTCTCAGGGGAGACTGAGGACTGCGGTAAGGACCCCCATAGGCTGTCAGCAACGTCATGACATTGAACTTCAAATGCACCTAGCGTTCGTGCCAAAAGAAAGGAAACTGCTCTACTCTAAACAAAATCATCACCAGTGAGCTTATAACTCACATTTGGAAAAAATAAACCATATGCACACAAGAACACAACGCAACACCCAGTACTGATGGAAACTGTTTAGGGACAGAACGCTAATTTCACATTTTATCTATCGGGATGTAGTAGATTTTTCCAGCTCACGAATTAATGAACTGAAATCGCAACAGATCTTCAATATACTACCTCCCCTCATGAAGGTCCTCTGAAAACACAGCAGACCTTGAATATGCTTCATGATCAAGCACAAGTCCTGAGAAGGCACCAGATGAGAAAACTGATGAACCATCTGAATCTACTCCTGCAGGAACATGTGGATGAGCATTTTGAAGGCTGGTCACAAATGATCTACATGGTGCAGATGATGAAGGTTCAATATCAGCATTCGAATCGTTTCTCTCCCCGCTGATATATTCTGATGACCTTTGCAGCATTCTCAAGGATTGAACCACCTCTCCCATGTCTGGCCTTTGATTAGTCTCTGGAGCCACACATGCAGCAGCTATAGATGCCACTTGGAGAAAATCCTCCTTTGGGTAGTTATCTAAGAGCCTTGGATCGACCAGCTCCCAAATTCTCTCCCTATCTCTCAATATAGGCCTTGCCTGCAAAGCACAACACTACAATGTCTAAAATTCCAATTCTGGCGAAGATAATATAAACAAGGGAGAGCAGAAGTTTCTCAAAACACACCCATGTAACAAGATTCTCTTGTCCAGATGGCCGGGACATGTCAACAGGTTTCCTTCCAGACAGCAGTTCAAGCAAAACGACCCCATAACTATACACGTCACTTTTTACGAGCAAGTGGCCTGTCATAGCATACTCTGGTGCAACGTAACTGTTGCCAAGATCAGCAGATGAAGCAGTCAGATACAGTAAACTCCACACTTGTTTGAATATTTCTATCAAAGAAGAATTAGATGAAGCTTGAAAGAATGTAAACTTTTATGCAAGAAGTCGGAATTCATGGTGATCTCGTAGAATGTTTAGCATGCGAACAAACATTTCACTTATATACATTAACCAATCAGAATCACATGAAGCTCAATGCATGTCAGGTTTTGGAAAAGACTTAAATTTACAGGGTCCTTCACATACCGCTAATAGCATTAGACACTCAGAACTTGCCTTCGACAGAAACCAAGCTAACAATCTTAGAAAAATCTGCCATCCCCCAACGTTTAAATCATATCATCTTTCTGTGTAGAATCTTCTAGACTGTTTTCGAGTAAGTTCTGAAAGGAGTATCTCAAAAACATCGCATCATGATCATATATCTTAATAAATCCAGGGAATGCTTACATTCATGTATGCGTGCATATAAACAGAATTAATCTCGACAGGCACAAATTTATAATTCAAAATCTTTAGAATATTCAGGTCTTTTTATTCCCCAATATTGCATGTCAAGACTTGAGATTCAAGACTTTTCTATCTTTTGCATCATTGTCTCTAGCAATTGTGTTCCTATTTGGTGAGTGCAATCTGGGAAATGCATAAGTAAATCAAGCATCCGAGAGCCTGCTGATAGAGAACGTAAACCTGTTTCCATAGGAGTGGCAATAGGTTTGCAATCTTCAAGGCCAAAACGCTGCAATAATTTGTCAACATATTTTGTTTGACAGAAAGCTATTCTGCCATCAACCTGCATAAATTCAATGCCCGAATAATGATGCAAATGCCCCAAATCTGACATCTCAAAAGCAACATGCAAATCAGCCTTAAAATCAGCAATATGCTTCTCATTAGGACCATTGAGCAACATGTCATCAACATAGACAACAATAATGAGAAGCACATCATTTGCATGCTTAGCATTTAAGGTGCTCTTAGTTGGACTAATCTCAAAACCATGTGCAATCAAGTAGGCATGTATCTTTTCATACCAAGCACGTGGTGCTTACATCAAAACATATAATGCCTTTTTCAACTTGCACACTTTGTTTTCATGCCCTTTTTGCACAAAACCATGGGTTTGAAACACATACACTTCTTCATGTAAATTACCATTCAGAAATGCAGTTTTAATATCCAGCTCATGTACATTCCAACCATGATGAGGTGCAAGTGCACACATGCTACGAACCGTAGTCATTCGGCATGTGAGTGCAAAAGTCTCATCAAAATCAATGCCTCTTTCTTGAGCATAACCTTTTGCAACAAGCATAGCCTTCTACTTGTCAATTGTTCCATAGGCTTACATTTCAGCTTGTATACCTATTTAGTGCCAACGGCCTTTTTGCCTGGAGGCAAATCACATAAAGACCAAGTACCATTCTTCATAATAGCATCATATTCTGATTGCATGGCAGCCATCCAATTTTCTAAATTTTGTGCTTCAGCGAAAGAAACAGGCTCACTCTCATCACAAAGACTGAGGCAACCATAGCATAGCAATCTGATGCAAAAGAAGCACTATGAGAGCCTAAACGAGTACGCTATTACAGAGGTGCATCTAATTTGCTATCTCACAAAGTGTGCACTAGCCATTTAAGCATAGTTTTTGCCTCTTCTATATAAGCCCTCTCATCAACAAGTGCATCATGTAAATCTGCATCAAAAATGGAATGATATGCATCATGATGTGAAACTTGTAAAGGCTAAGAAATTGCCTCATTTGGACCAGCACTTGACTGTCCACCTATAAAAAGAGAAGCAAAGTGTCATACATGTCTTTGAAGCTAACTGACGTCTCCTTAGTACATGAAAGTAATGGCTGAATTGCATCTTCCACAAAAACAACATCACAACTAACCAAAATACATTTAGTATGTCAAAGTAATGGCTGGATTGCATCTTCCACAAAAACAACATCATGGATAACCAAAATGCATTCAGTAGGTGAAAGTAATGTCTGAATTGCATCTTCCACAAAAACAACATCATGGATAACCAAAATACGTTCAGTATGTGAAAGTAATGGCTGAATTGCATCTTCCACGAAAACAACATCATGGCTAACCAAAAATGCACTTAGTCTGTGAAAGTGATGGGCGAATTGCATCTTCCACAAAAACAACGTCACGGCTAACCAAAATGGATGATAGAGACCATAGCCTTTGCTTTCAAAACTATACCCAACAAAAATACATTTTACTACTTTATCATCCAACTTTCTGTGTTGTTGTTTAGGCACTAATGCATACGCCATACAACCAAAGACATGCAAGTGAGCAACAGATGGCTTGGGACTATGGCAAGCCTCATACGGAGTGATAGAGTACAATGCTTTGGTGGGACACCCGTTAAGTACATATGCCTCACACATAACAGCCTCAAGCCAGAAGCTATGTGGTAAAGCCTGACTTTTGACCATACACCTCGATATCTCCACGAGAGACCTGTTCTTCCTTTCAACAACTCCATTCTCTTCAGGTGTATACGACACTGTACACTGATGTTTTATCCCATGTTTAGCTAGAAATGCATTAGAATCAGAAGACATGTATTCCCTCCCTCGATCAGAACGGAGGGTGCCCATTTTACATACTGACATATTTTCATCCAAAACTAGAAAACTGTTCGAAGCACATAAACACTTCGGACTTTGATTCAGTAGATACACCCATGCATGCTTGGAAAAATCATCAATAAAAGTCACGAAGCAAAAGTACTTTCCAAAAGAGGGTGTCTACATAGGACCACAAACATCACTGTGAACAAGCTGCAATTTCTGAGTAGCTCGAACTGAACCATCGTTTGGGAAGGAGGAATGCTGCATTTTGCCCAAAATACAGCCTTTGCAAACATAGTTTACAAGGTGCCTCAAGTTTGGGAAGAGAGGACACCATTTCAGATTTTTGCAAGCGTAGCAAAATACCATAATGAAGATGACCAAAGCGTGCATGCCAAAGTTTTGCATCCGACATAGACTGAGAATCTTGAACTCCACATGCTGAATCATTCACAGATTTTGCATAATCAATGAGCTTATACAACCCATGACATAAAATGCCAAAAGCAATAATAACAACGCCATTTGACAAATCATGAACTCTACATTTGTCATCAATAAATTTCACAACCAAGCCGATCTTGGCTAATGTTTAAACTGATAACATATTAATCACTGGAACAAACAAAGCATCAGACAGTGTGAAAGTACCACGGTCTGCAATAGTTAGAAAGAATCCATATTTGGCCATTCTTTATCTATTTACTCTTAAAAACACAATAAAAACTTAATCTGTTGTCTTATATACTAAGATGGTACACATGGTGACTTTCATGCAGGCCTATAAATGGTATACATCATACATGAAAAGTTAAAATTTAAATAGACTTAGACATGACATTTGAATATTATAGTTTAGCAATGAATTCAAATTTGATTATGATTCATGAATCATGATTCTTATGGGATAGTGATCACAAATATCTTAATGCATAAAAGAGCATAATTTATACATTCATGTCATGATTCATGACTCATACAAAAAGAAGTAAAACATGTCAAGAGTTAAGACTTGAGAGTTAAGACTCAAGTTGAGACGGACAGTATATGAATATAGTAAAAGGTTCCTTTTTCCATACAACCAATTCGGGATAAATTGTGTATAAGGAGATGTCATCATCTTTTTTATTGATTCAAGGTGCATCATTCTTCTTTCAATGACCATAAGATAAATGCTGCATATAAAAAGCTAATACCAAGTCAAGAGTCCATATTACCCAATGCTATTTCTGGGCATCGGAAACGGACTGGCCGTTTCCAAAAAACGGTCCGGACCGGAAACGCGTTTTTGAGACATCAAAAAAAATAAATCAAATTTGAGCTTTGCAATGATCAATTATGAGTTAATTATGAAACTTATATGAAATTTCTCATGATAACTCATGTATTTGTTAGGCCCCCTTACTATTAAATTTATATTTATGTATACATACACAAAGACATACATACAAACACATATACATGCATTCATAGTACATACATGTGTACATGTATGTATGTGTGTGAATATGCATATACACAAAAGAAAAAAAAAAAAAAAATATATATATATATATATATATATATATCATAGTTGGTAATCGTACTCGTACGGATGCATCCGTACGTACCTTCCGTTCCGTACGTATCCGTACGTACCGTACGATTTCGTACGAATTTTTTTTTTTGAACTTTCAAAACTTAACCAAGCCTCAACGGATTCTCATTTCCCTAATTTTCACATGCTGAGAGCTTCCAATCTCATAAACATTTTGATGTATTTTACTCATAAACATTATGTTTATCATGTTAAAGAGGAAATATATAATTTTTTAGCCCAAAAAAAAAAACTCGTACCTTATGAACGTACGAATACCGTACGGGAAGCCTTGAATCTTAGGATACGTACGTAGTACCGTACTAATACGTACGGTACTAATCGTACGGATCGTACCTTACTAACTATGATATATATATATATATATATATATAGGAGAGTGCACTCCCTTTCTTTCCCATAAATCTAACTAACTAAGCCAAAGCCACATACATCTACCAACTATGCCAAACTGCCGCACCAAGTTACAGGGAATCTAGAAGGGAAGTGAATGCCCGTCTATCCTCAACAGGTAGAGCATCAATATCAAGCCTCAATCTGACTTTGCATAATGTCCATGAGAAGTTTGGAACCGAATTTTTATTGTGAAATAGTGTTTTGTTTCTGAACATCCAAATATTCCAAAGCAATAAGAAAACGCACCTTTTCCTCATCCAATCAAAAGCTTTGTCATCTGACTTGAACAATAGAAAAGTACTACTAAACTTAGTAGGCCTAGCCCCCCCAAATAGGAAACAGAAATAGACTATTCCACCACTTTTGAATGCATGGGCATGCCCAGAATGCATGACGCATAGTCTCTGCATAGGAAGCACAATGTGGACATCGCACTCCATCCAATCCATGCCTGGAAAGAAAAGCCCCCAGAGTAAAATGTCCAACGAAGATCCTCCACATGAAAATCTTCATCCTGAAGGAAAAGGAGGATTCCCAAATAGCCGAAAACCTAGCATGCTACCAAGATGGGACCTTCTTGAGATTCCAACGCATATTACACTGAAGAGTGATATCATCCGAATCAACAAGTGCATAGTAATAAGCATTAGCTTTTCCAATCCACCATCTGGTGTGTTTTGCAAAGAGCCATTCGCGCCAAGGATCCGAAGCATCAATAGAGAGTGGAATTTGATAACGTTGCACAAAAAGAGCAATTTGCATCCATTTGGACGGGTAAGCGGGACCTATCGCATAAGTTCTTCGAATAGCTGGAAAGGACAAAAGCTCCCATTTGACGTTATAGCACTTTGCAATAGTATCGATCCCTTTATTGTTAAAATACCGGGCTTCTTCTCCTAAAGAATAGGCCAACGGCAGATTTGCCAAGAAGGACCAATATGGAGACAGCAACGCAAAGGAATTCCCCACATAACGTTGCCTTCCGTTCCAAGTCAATCGTGCTGCAACCTGCAACCTGCTTGAAGCTTTGAAGCAATAACTGTAATGTAAGCGAAGTAGTTTTCAACGGAGCATGAGAAAAGAATTTGTTCCAAACATCTAATTTCCAACTTCCCTTATAGTATACCATAGCATTATCCACAGCCTTCCAAAACATATCAGTCCAAATAGGTTTAAAGGAGGAAGTAACACACATGATAAAAGTTGCTCGCCTTGCCATTACATGGGAATTAAGATGCAGAATGCCAAGACCCCCTTTATGTTTAGCTTGACACATGTAATCCCATGCAAAAGATACCACTGCACGAGTATGCTTTTTATCCCACAAAAAACTTTTAACCAAGCAGTCAAAGCTACGAAGATGACATTTTCTCCAATCCAAAAGCAGTAGATAATACATCACATACGGTTGAAAAAATGCTTGTACTATTCTTATTCTAGCATGCAGCGGCCACTGAGAAGAACTCCACAATTCCATTTTGCATTTGAGTTTACGAAATACCTAGTGCACTTTGTCTTTGGTGGAAACATTAACTCCTAACGGATAACCCAAATGTCGAAAAACAGTACCCTTGTCAATTTTGGGTCCCGACCAAGGAAGGGCTTCAAAATGTTGTGCAAAAATATTGATAAGCGCCGATTTTTCCACATTAACGTACAAGCCAGATGCTTCTGAGAAAGGAGTTAAACAGGCTAGTATATTTTGAATGTTAGTCTCTTCTTCTTTCGCAAAAATAAAAGTGTCATCAGCAAACCCCACTGCAATCTGATGAGCCCCATAAAAAGCAACACCATGAATATAATTCAAGTTCAGTTTGGCCTCCAACAAGTAAAACAT